>CAXIVR010000010.1:12218122-13418122 GCA_964035755.1 Teleogryllus oceanicus
ACGCATCCATAGACACCTTTGCGTACACCACCTCGCAGTTCGCTCACCTGGAAGCTGCACAATCCGAAACTCGCTCGCTGCCGCATGTAGGCTCGACGATTGCGTTCACGCGAACTGCGCAGAACCCCAACCACAATTGCACGAGCACCTCGGACTAGCACTGGACACACGCGGCGACGCAGCGCGGACAAACGAAAGACGACACGAGGGGCCGTCGGCGCAACGCGGAGCGCCGCGGGAGACTCCGACGCTGGAACAGGAGCCGAGCGCGCACTGCGCGGGGAGCGCGCCGCCCCCCCAATTAAAGGGCAATTCAACCAGGTGACACGTCCATTTGGATAAAATTGACTTCTGTTGTTTTTCCCTAGAATTTCATTTCCATGGAAAACCCTGAGATGTTTTACAACACATTAAGTAGTACTCTATTCGTTGAATAGAACGGTGTTGACTAGTAAAAAACATTGTGCTACTTTTTTTTTATTTTTAATGGAAAACAGTGACGGTGACGTGTCACGTTTTGAATGTTTGGCCCTCAAATATGCATGTAACTAGGAAATTGTCGTTACCAATCAAATTCGCATCACAATCAAATGCAAGAGAAACATTACACACACAGCGTGCACTTAATTCCGTATAACCCCCTTCCCCAAAACAGTTACAATGATGCTTTCTTGGGAGGGATCACTGATTGATATTGAAAATGAAAAAAATCTAGAAGGCCTAATACAACATGAAGCAACGATAACAAAAATAAATTAGACAAAATCACATTAAATTGAAGTCTTCGGAGATGGAAATCACTCATTATTAAGTAAGTATTAAGCGATTTAGAAAACTGCCAATGAACATAAGTCAATGGAAAAAAGACAAATGGGAAGTACCTCCGTAGCTCTAATAAATACTATCCAGAGAACGAAACACTGTTTACAATAATATGATATTCCTTAGTTACAAATTACGATGTATGGTGCCTACGAAACTCAACAGACCATAATCGAATAAGTTATAAGTTACTAATATATTGTCTAATTATTGGTATTTGCACCCCTTGTAGTTGTGTTTACGGAAAGATAACCTACGAAAGAAAATAAATACCACTTCATTTACCCGGAGAAAAAAACCTTTCAATTTCAACAGAAAGGTTCTATTAACTTAAAAACAAACACACTCGCTTCAATTTACTCGCAAATCTCTCTCTTCTATCCATATTAAAATATGAAGTTAAACATTCCGACGACCCAATTTAGTCTTCACAAGTTCCGTTCGTATACGCACACGTGCAGGTCGATAGATACAAGTTGAATATCTGAGATATTCTGTATTCTACAACGTAAACGCAACATTACGAGGAAACAACAGTGAAAATTTTCAAAGGAATTTCGGAACATGGTATTTGCAAAGAAAGATTCCCTCAACACATTTCTAACAGTTGCACATTAAAGAACATATACTACAAAACAATGAATTAAAGTCCCCGTAAGATTAAAGTCTGATCTTACAACAGGCCTGTCTCTTCTGTTCGTAATGATAATAATAATGCAATAAACATAAAAAAGCTGGGATGATATTCAAATGTGGCAATAACAATTTGTGAGTTAATACGGTCTACCGAAGGACACGGAAAGATACTCGGGAGATTTCTGAGCTTCTCAAATTTTGCTACATACATTGATCACCCTGATATCCCAGCATGAAATTTAAACACGCCTTGAAGAAATATCACTTCCTTTAATATTATATGTATAATTTTTTTTCTAGTGGTCAGTTGTAGATTCTCGTTATCCACTTTCAACACTTCACATGATGAACAAGTTGGTGGTTACTAACATTGCTTCGGAGCTCAAGAAAGAGAAGCAATAACGGTGAATTAAGAGACTGCATCCCAAGAATTAGGGAAAATCTCACTAATATAAATGTCGCGTTATATCAATAGTGTCACAAGCTACAATAAGACTGGAATAAGTATCTTACGGAGAGAAAAATCTCTTATTCACAAAAAATACATAAGAACCCAAAACTGTCAAAACAGAAACTAGTTTTTTAGATAGCCACGAGTAAAAGCTGTTCTTTTAAGGGCATGCTTATCGTGTTAAAAGTACATTTTTTAACATTAGTGCTAAAAGTGAAACAATGTTCAAATGTTCCGATAGATCTGAGAATACAACAAAAGAAACAAAATAATTTAGTCTGACCGCACCAGCTACTCCTGGCCTTAATGTATCAGTACACTCGAATAAATAAAATTCAAGTCAGTAAGACTGTCCTAAAAACTAGTGTATGACACACGTGGTTGAACTGGTTTTATTTTGCTCGTAGAATTGCGCCACTCGGCCTATCGACCTGTTGTCGCACCATTTCCCACTCGCAAAATAAAAATTTCACTTTTATCCATAGTGGCATAAATAACTAATCTATCTACCCCAATGGATTTCCGTCGAAGCCCCAAGAAGTCTGTAGTGACAACCGTGCAATGGAGAGGTAGTCTGGTTGACAGACCGGCTGGGGGTCAGCGACGCTTTCTCCGGGAGAGTGCATCCCATCCGCTCCGAGCGAGTTTCCGGAAACGTCGCATTCCCCGGGCCCACCTCCTCGCCTCTTCCCCGGCCGTTCCGCTGCGTGGTGCTGGCCTCGGCCTCTCCGCCCGCCTCGCCGCGAACACCTTCCACCCGCCCTCCCACCTCGCTTCCACTTCCCACCACCGCCCTCTCCGATACGCTCCCAGCCCTCCATCACACCGCTCCCCCCGCCCTGTACCACCCCTACGCTCTATACTCCTCTTTACCACTCCACCGCCCGCCTCGCCGCGAACACCTTCCACCCGCCCCTCCCACCTCGCTTCCACTTCCCACCACCGCCCTCTCCGATACGCTCCCAGCCCTCCATCACACCGCTCTACCTGCCCTGTACCACCCTACCGCTCTATACTCCTCTTTACCACTCCACCCGCCCGCCTCGCCGCGAACACCTTCCACCCGCCCCTCCCCCCTCGCTTCCCCTTCCCACCACCGCCCTCTCCGATACGCTCCCAGCCTCCATCACACCGCTCCACCGCCCTGTACCACCCCTACCGCTCTATACTCCTCTTTACCACTCCACCCGCCCGCCTCGCGCGAACACCTTCCACCCCGCCCCTCCCACCTCGCTTCCACTTCCCACCACCGCCCTCTCCGATACGCTCCCCAGCCCTCCAGCACACCGCTCCACCCGCCCTGTACCACCCCTACCGCTCTATACTCCTCTTTACCACTCCACCCGCCCGCCTCGCCCGAACACCTTCCACCCGCCCTCCCACCTCGCTTCCACTTCCCACCACCGCCCTCTCCGATACGCTCCCAGCCCTCCATCACACCGCTCCACCGCCCTGTACCACCCCTACCGCTCTATACTCCTCTTTACCACTCCACCGCCCGCCTCGCCGCGAACACCTTCCACCCGCGCCCTCCCACCTCGCTTCCACTTCCCACCACCGCCCTCTCCGATACGCTCCCAGCCCTCCATCACACCGCTCCACCGCCCTGTACCACCCCTACCGCTCTATACTCCTCTTTACCACTCCACCCGCCCGCCTCGCCGCAGAACACCTTCCACCCCGCCCTCCCACCTCGCTTCCACTTCCCACCACCGCCCTCTCGATACGCTCCCAGCCCTCCATCACACCGCTCCACCCGCCCTGTACCACCCCTACCGCTCTATACTCCTCTTTACCACTCCACCCGCCCGCCTCGCCGCGAACACCTTCCACCCCGCCCTCCCACCTCGCTTCCACTTCCCACCACCGCCCTCTCCGATACGCTCCCCAGCCCTCCATCACACCGCTCCACCCGCCCTGTACCACCCCTACCGCTCAATATACTCCTCTTTACCACTCCACCCGCTACGCCGCTCCACACTACCCCACCCGCTGTGCACCGCTCTACACCACCCCAACCTCTCTATACAACTCTCCACCCGCTAAGCACCGCTCCACACCGCTTTAAAACGGCCTGAATTACATCGTCTCTCCATTAAGCCCGAATACCTCCGTTCTACACTGCCCGGTCCCGCTTCGCCCTGACACCCGTTTCTTTCTTTCGTTTGCCTCATTTTTGAGAAAACAGTCGCCCGATCGCCTTACAGTATTTCAAAGAAACTGTATTAATAGACTATACTCACACATTCTATACGTCTTTAAACATACTATCAACCATTATATACTTCGTTATCAAGACTCTCAACGATTAATGTTATAGTTTCCGAACTGCATAACAATAGCTACAATCCACGGATTCTAGCTCTAGCACCTTCCGCTCCGGCACACTACGCTCTCATCCGCGTTGTCCCGTTCCGTTCCGTCCTGTTTGAGCCTTCGCGTCCGGCGTTGGGGTTCCCTTCTCTAGCCTAGGGCACTCTTCCGTTTCGCTGCTCCTCGCCTTCTCCGTCGCTCCCTACTCTGCTGCATTCGCATCCCCATAAATTTACATTCGCAAGGTGCCACTGCCCGTTGCTCAACCAGGCTGCAGCGGAACGTAAACGAAAGCTCCAGAGCCTCCAAACATTTTCATGAAGGCAGAGGTGCCTCCTTTCTTTTGAAAAAGGTCCTACTGGCCTGCTTCCTACTAGGCGAGCCATGCAAGGTGGCAACAATACACAAGTGGCACAACTCGTCCGGTTTAGTCATGGCCACACAAGTGTTAACCGATGATTATTCCCCTTCTTCACGATCATTTCCTAAAATTCTGAGTTCACTGTCTTAACTGAATAACTTTCATTGACATTTTTAGACTTCAATCACCTTTGTCTTGTTTTCAAGACAGCGATCAGTTTTTAGCCATTATGTTTATTTTAAATTCATCTGCTTTCCATTCCAGAAATCAAGCATCACATTGTCAGGAGGCACGGGTAAAGCCTGCTCTTCTTTCTCGCAGATAGAAAGCCCCTCACTTCACTTCTATTCTGGTATAGCTGTTCGCATGTCTGGAAGGAGTCGATAAACACTTCCCAACTCCAATAATAGTGCGAGTTAAGAGCGACACAGAAGACCAGACAAAGTGAACGAAGAATCAACGTTCTTTCAGTGCCTCTTGTATGCAAATCGAGGGAACTTACTTCACTCAATTTCCTACTTATGTTTAAAGGGGCTCGGCAAATGTGAAGAATGAGAATTGTGCGGGAGTTGAGGGAAAACGTTGTTTCATTACATGTCGATTACATCTCTGGCTTTGAATGGTAAGTAAATTATTAATAGTGTATATATTTTGTATTTATCATTAAACAATTAACTCACGGCATAGTTGAACACCACTTTAAAAATATTGGCTTTCTGCAATGTGCCATTTCTAAAAAAAGATCGAAAAATCTCATTTTCGACCTTACAAACATCACTATTAAAAGACAACTAAAAAGCATAAGGCAATTTTTAAAAAAATATAAATGCGTAATTTCATAAAAACTTAAGTATTTGGATTCATTTGGCTGTAATATAAGAATTCTAAACAAAATCTTATATGTAATCATTATTTCTAATTCAAAAAATTCGAGAAAAAATCAAGAATATCGATTAGCGTCGTTCTTGTCCTCATACGACCTCATTATGTACCTCGCACCGTACGTTTCCATGCACGGTGATAACTAAACGAATAAATTAAACTCAAAAGCTCTTATCATGAGACAAGATAACAATGTTAGCCCGCCAACCTCGAGTGACGAAAGCGGTAGCTATATCACTTTGAACACACTGCTCCCGTAAAGAGAAAATTACTCATGGTCAAGACAATCGGAAAATGACTACTCATTAGGCTCAAACCCTACATTGAAACGTTACATTAAAATTACAGGAAGATTATTATCGTTTCTACGGAAGCGAAGGACATTTTACCATGAACAAATTGCCTTTCATCACTACCCGATACACATGGAGACAAGCGTTGCATGTTATGTCACAATGTTTGCTAGAACATGCTTTGCGTGTTAGAACTTATTTTCGAACTTTCATGTCGCACAGCAAGAAAACTAGATACGAAAATTACACAATCGAGAAAGGTCCAAGTAGAGATCCCAGAGGCAACTTAACTTTCTTTAGGTGTTGAAATTTGTAACTATAAATAAATGCGCTGATAGCAACGATATTGTATTGATAATACAAAATATTATACAAGGAAACTTACTATATACTTAAATTTATCGCAATATTTATCAGAACTTAAAAGTGTAATATACAAGACTTCATTAAAAAGCACAGAGTTGAAAGTTAAGGTAATACCACCAATCGTAATGCATGAATTTCCTTCACCAGGTATCAACCCCTCAAAATCTGTAGGATTGCTAAATTGAAAAATACGAAGCAATCGCAATAACGAACAAACCAGCCACATACTCTTCATATTTTTCAGGCCAAGAAGACGAAAACATAATAAAGAAAATGAGAAAAAAGACTAGAAGAAAAACAGAGGAAGAGAAAGGAAAAGAAAAATGGAAGCGAAAAAAATAAAATGAAGAAGGAAAAGAAAACTAGTTACACTAAAACAATCTGTACTTCTCGCTCGTATTTTGATGCAAAATTACGCGAAAGTACTCAAATTATCGAAAAATTGTACATAACCTTATTTAAAGTATCTTCATGGAAAGAATCATTGGAGGGAAAAACTATCTTCAATGTTTTGGTTCTAAGAAGACTCCGAAAAAATTGTGAACTATTGCAATTTTCGAAAACTCAGGGTTTTCCAAGAACATGAGACCTGCACCATTCTCTTAAACGTCCTCCACACTATCCAACAACAAAATTTAATTAAAACCGATGGAGCCATTTTTTGAAAATTTGGAAAATGTCACAGAGGCTTCATATAAAGTACCCCCTCCCAATTTAAAATACCGGTTTCAAATTCAAAGGGTCGCGACATTAGGGAATCGCATCGATTAGGGAATATCAATTTGGGGGAAAATCGGCTGAAGAGTTTAGCCGCTAGCGTTGTTCACAGACACACGCGTTACCAGAGCCAAGTTTTCCTACCGAAAATTCACAGTTTTTTTCACGCAGCATTTCATAATTTTCTCTCTAATCCGTAGAGAGAAAGTAAAAATCCGCGTAGTCGCAAGTCAAAGCCCCAAAACTGCAAGGGGCTCGATATTATCCTTCCTTTTTGGTTTCTCGTATACGTACGTATATACGGAGTAATATACATAGTATGGATAATGTTATATAATGCTGCGGGAAAAAACTGCGAATTTTCGACAAAAAAAAATAATTCCCTGGTCCTGATAACGGGAATGTGGTCTAGTTGCTAAATTAAGTGAAAGAAATCCTAACCCGTGATGTAGCCGGAATCCCTGTTTGATGGGTCCTTAATGCCGAAAAAACAATTGAAAGCAAAACGTCCGTCCGTCCGTCCGTTTGTGAACACTACTAGCGCCTAAACCACACGTACGATGTTTTCCAAATTGATTAATTCCCTGTCGATTTGCCTCTAGGTTGTTTGCTTCTCCTCTCCGTCGTGTTGAACCTACGTTTCACACCACCACGGGCAGAGGCCCTCAGTGAGCCCTCGCCGGGGCTCGACGGCGCGCGGCCGGATGCGCAGCAGACGCCGCCCCCGCCGCCCGCCCGCCCGCCCGCCCGAATTGGCAGCCGCGCGTATGCGGCGCGGCGCGGCGCCGGCGGGGCAGGCGCTCACGGGCCAATTGTTCTTGGCATGGACAGAACTTGGCAGGCCGTCGCCATTTATTGATTGCTGGAGCGTCAACTACTGAGTTACTCAGCTGGAACAAGGGATTCCACACCGATCTACTCCTTTCTAGATGTAGATCACCCTTTTCTAGATGTGAATCACCCGATCTACATCTAGACTGGCGGATTTATCCTTTCTAAGTATCTACCCCAGCGGGGCACTACATAAATTGGGGAGACGCAAATATAATGCTCGCACCGAACCCTTACATCTCGAAGGACCGAATATCGCAGGTGCAAATCCCTACCGATCCCCCATGGGATTTGTGGTAGACAAAGCGGGTTCGCAGCACGTTTTTTCAGTTTTTTTCCGCTTCCCCTCTCTCTCATTCCGTCGTATGCAGTACGCACCGTCGTCATTCATAACATGCCCTACCATCTTATCACAAACCCATAAAATATCATTCTTCCACAGGTATGGTTACGAAGCTTGGGAAATGTCATTAGAATAAAATACGACACCGTCGACCCGGTTAGTTCATGTCGTTAAGACAGGAGCAGCGTAACTTCGTCTCGACAGCCCGCGATTTTGAATCTCTGCATGGAACAGTTGTTGTGGCATTGTGTGTGTGTGTATGTGTATGTGTATGTGTGTGTATGTGTATGTGTGTGTATGTGTGTGTATGTGTGTGTGTGTATGTGTGTATGTGTGTGTGTATGTGTATGTGTGTATGTGTATGTGTGTGTGTATGTGTGTATGTGTTGTGTGTGTATGTGTATGTGTGTGTAGTGTATGTGTGTGTATGTGTGTGTATGTGTGTGTGTGTGTGTGTGTGTGTGTGTGTGTGTGTGTGTGTAGTGCTTCCGGAAAAAGAAAAAAAGAAAAAGTGCCGTATTAATGAGAAGTTGTAAATTGACATTTTAATGATATAAATATGAGAAACTCATAATAAGAATGGAAATCAGGAAAAAAAAACTAGTGCCGTCATAAACACGTTTCCTTCATTTCATAACAGTTGTTATATAAAATACTTTGATGACGTATCTTTGTTTTTTCATAAATAGTGCAAAGTGTGAATAAATGTGAGTTTTTGTTGTTGCACATTCAGGATTTCCAGTTGTTTAGAAGACTTACAATAGCGTGCCGTCTGATTCAGTTTCGGCTATCTAACTCGCAGGCGATGGTACCTACGGTTGTTACAATACTTCAGTGAATGCGCGCGCGGGGGGGGGGGTCTCCGAAGTACCATATAACACCGCCATTGAACCTTCTTCCATCCATTCCATCATTCCACCACCGGTACAAAAGAAGTTCGTCTGTTATGGGTGTGCGAGCTACGACGGACGGCACAATGGAAGAGTTTGCTCTCCGCCTCTGAAAGATTCAAAAACCAAGGTATGCCCGATCGGCCACCTCGAAATGAAGATGAGGCAAACGACCGAGCGAGAAGGGCACAAGGGCTATCAAGGAAACGGTAAGCGAAAGCAGACCGGCATTGCGTGCGGAGTGAAGCCCCCGCAGAATGCCGCAGTGAAGTTTCTCTTCGGCACCAAACGATAAGACCCACACCTTCAGAAGAGACCTGGACAGCTGAAACCGATTCCACTACGGCGGGTTCGGGGGTCACACACATCTAGGTAAAGGCGCGAGAAACGTTAAAAGGAAATAAAGTACGGCCCACACACGGGAGGAAACATGACGCCGCCGAGAGGACGCGTCCACCGAAGGGCGGCCGAGCGCCTGCCTCCTCGGGGGGAAGGGGGTGTGGGCAAGTAGCGCGCCTTCAGTCGCCGGCCCCGCCCCTCCCATCGCTCGCGCACGCGTCGCGCCCCGATTCGCGCACGCGACGGAAACGCACGCATAGGGGGCCGGCACGCGACACCGCCCCGCCGCCGGAAACACAACCTGTAAGATGCTCCACCGCCGCTTCACCCGACTGTCTCGAGCGGCGATACCCGTTCCGGTGTCGCTCCGAAAACAGGGGAAATTGTTCTCAAGGTGGATGGATGATAATTTTACAGTTGCGACCCACATCGATTTGAGTGGACCTAGTTCGGCGACTTCCGCGCGGTGAGGGAAGATACTGCCAACACGGATCATCAGGCAGAGTTTCGCCTTAAACCCACGTGGAAAAGATGTTGCTGGTGATAGGGTCCCGTAGTGGCGAAAGTGATGTGTGAGTGAGTCAGTGAGTGAGTGAGTGAGAGTGAGTGAGTAGTGAGGAGTGAGTGAGTAGTGAGGAGTGAGTGAGTCAGCGAGTGAGTGAGTGCGAGTGAGTGAGTCAGTCAGTCAGTGAGTGAGTGTGTGTGAAGCTGTTAATGTAGTGTGATGAAGGTGCTGATAGGAGGCTGACAGAAAGATGAGGTTGGTGATGCGAGGCAATCGGGAAGACTAATCTCACTCAGAAGACTAATCTCACTCAGAAGACTAATCTCACTCAGAAGACTAATCTCACTCAGAAGACTAATCTCACTCAGAAGACTAATCTCACTCAGAAGACTAATCTCACTCAGAAGACTAATCTCACTCAGAAGACTAATCTCACTCAGAAGACTAATCTCACTCAGAAGACTAATCTCACTCAGAAGACTAATCTCACTCAGAAGACTAATCTCACTCAGAAGACTAATCTCACTCAGAAGACTAATCTCACTCAGAAGACTAATCTCACTCAGAAGACTAATCTCACTCAGAAGACTAATCTCACTCAGAAGACTAATCTCACTCAGAAGACTAATCTCACTAGGCTAGCAGTGTGGTCTTTGTGGCTTTTAGGCAGGACAGTACTGCTTGAATGGCTGACATAAAATGTAATTAACTTCCGGCGACTTCTCGCCCTTATAGTGGTGAGACACGCTATAAGGCCTGCCTTTCCTTCTAAAGCCCTAATCATTAGAAAGCAAGTACTTGAAAACGAAGTTGAAACACTAATGAGTTGAGAGCGCTCTATGCGTCTGACAGAGCAAAGCAAGGTTCCTTCTTGCGCGACCCTGACGGCAGTGTTGGCGATGGGCTTTACTGGTGTATATGTGTGTGTGTGTGGGGGGGGGAATGAAAGAGTGGGGGCGTGAGCGGGGCGTCGTTCCGGCCGCTGCCTTACGGTGCCTTGGGCCTTGACCGCATCTCCGGGCCACGAGCTGCACTTCGTGTCTAAGTGCAGTTCCAACGCAGTGCGCTCCTAGGTCATCAGGGGGGCACCGACGGCCGTTTTTTGCGCAGACGCAGCGGGCTTGGGTTACTTTTGCGCTCTCTAGTAAGACACTACGAAAGCGACATGCTACTACTTGTTTCTCGAATGGGTCGGGAGCCAGTTTCTGCTAGAAAAAAAAGAAAAGAAAATCGCGTTCTTAGAAGTCTTAGTCACGAATCAAAATATATGTCTGAAAATGCACACATATTTACTGCCGGTACACAAGAATCTTCTACATCATTATGAAATGTATACTTTTGCAGTTCCTGTTCAACCGATAGTGCTAAATATTGACCGTAGTACCGTTTAAAATATCTAGAGGTCTCCAGCAGCCGTAAACGAGGATAATAGTACATTATGCTGAGAAGTAGAGCTGAAGAAATAATTAGAAAATATTTAGAACAAACGATCGAAAAGGTCAAGATAACGAACTTCAAATTGCGTGGACGCAATAACTGATAACTGTTTAGTGAGTCTGCATTAATTAAGCCAACTTGAAAAACTACATAGGATTCACGAAAACAAAGTAACAAAATATTAATGAAGTATCAACAAGCAGAAAAGCAATAGAAAAACGTAATAATCGGAAGCTAGGTAACACATGGGCGCGCACTGATTGGGGGGGGGGGCAACAGCACCAACAATAGAAGCAGCAGCAGCATCAACAGAAGTAGCATCACCAACAACAGAAACAGAAGCGCACCAACATCACCACCGACAAAAGCAGCAGCAACAACAGCTGCGGTAGCAGCGAGGAAGTGAGCAGGGGCATCCCCATGACCTCAGAAACTCGCGAACAACGCCTTAACAGCAGTTGCTGCATAGCTAATCACATGAAAACGAGCAGCTATATTCCGATTTAAATAGAGCGGCTTCCGACATATAATCAGCTTTGACGCGGTTATCCAATCGGGAGCTTCAATACCAGAAGTGGTAACAAAGCTTCAGATTGTCACTGATCATCCATCAAGTGACACTATTTAAATCTAAGAATACAGTAGAAGTTTTGCACAGCGTATGGTAAAACGGTATGTTATGTTACTCAACTGAGGCCTGTGACCTGTATCACGTTACGGCTAAAAGGCTTTTTTGAATAATATTTTTGATCAAAGACTACGATAATGGTCGTAGTTCGGAAGTGTTACGACAGGGGGTGCTGCTAACTCAATATTTCCAAATTTCAACATAGTTTTGAATTGCATTTGCTCGACTAGAGATGCTTATCAACAGGTTTCGTTATGGAAATCTGAGTCAGCAGTACATTGCATCAATTCGGAACAAATTCCATTATCGCGGTCCCCTTGACTTGTATCGTAGAAGTGATTACACCGATAATTCTGGCGCAACATCGTTTTCCGATACAACTATCGTAACTTGGGGTTCGCATATCCTCATAGAATTAAAGGTAAGTTCATATCGTATACGATATCGTCCTTTCGGCTAACCAAAAGCTCTCTAATATTACATGCAAGCAGATGCTAGGCAAAAACACGAACAAGGTTGTACAGTCCGGTTTTATTCTTGAAGATATTACAAGCTCCTGGAAAGAACACTGCTAATTCAATTAGCAGACTTCATTTTTGAAGTTACTGCATAGTTGTCTAAGCTCTCTGATGAATATGGGACTGCTCTACTGTACGAGTCACGGAGTCGGAAGTTACCGCATCATTCCTGCCGTACGGTAACTGAATGAAAGGTTATCGGAGTTTTGTTCGTGTAAATACTGCTTTTTGGTCGTCATTGCTAGTGTTGTGAATTTTAGAGAACGTGATATTGTCGTTAGGTAAATTAAAAGTCACTTAAAAACTTAATTAGGTACGTAAAAAAATTCACCGAAATTATATATAAAATTTGGGTTTCATATTGCTTCAATTTTATGTTCAACGGATTTAAAAGACGGATACTAAAGATTGTAACGAGTACCTCTTAGAAATTTGTATCAGACTTTAACACTATTGGGGGAGGGGAAGAAGACCGAGAGGGCGGGCGGCAAGACCGAGAGGGCGGGCGGCAAGACCGAGGGCGGGCGGCAAGACCGAGAGGGCGGGCGGCAAGACCGAGGGCGGGCGGCAAGACCGAGAGGGCGGGCGGCAAGACCGAAGGGCGGGCGGCAAGACCGAGAGGGCGGGCGGCAAGACCGAGAGGGCGGGCGGCAAGACCGAGAGGGCGGGCGGCAAGACCGAGAGGGCGGGCGGCAAGACCGAGAGGGCGGGCGGCAAGACCGAGAGGGCGGGCGGCAAGACCGAGAGGGCGGGCGGCAAGACCGAGAGGGCGGGCGGCAAGACCGAGAGGGCGGGCGGCAAGACCGAGAGGGCGGGCGGCAAGACCGAGAGGGCGGGCGGCAAGACCGAGAGGGCGGGCGGCAAGACCGAGAGGGCGGGCGGCAAGACCGAGAGGGCGGGCGGCAAGACCGAGAGGGCGGGCGGCAAGACCGAGAGGGCGGGCGGCAAGACCGAGAGGGCGGGCGGCAAGACCGAGAGGGCGGGCGGCAAGACCGAGAGGGCGGGCGGCAAGACCGAGAGGGCGGGCGGCAAGACCGAGAGGGCGGGCGGCAAGACCGAGAGGGCGGGCGGCAAGACCGAGAGGGCGGGCGGCAAGACCGAGAGGGCGACAAACCACGCCCCGTTCGGACACACGCGTGCTCGCGCTACCTGTCGCGTGCTTGCATGCGTGGAGCGATGGTGCAAAGAAACAACGAGGCACGCGGTGCCACGGAACAGCGTGCAGAGCTTTCTGCTACGAACATGAAGAAAAAAAGAGGTGAAAATTGCATATCGACAGCTGGAATCAACGCCGAACGTCGTCGCCTCGTTAACCGCTTTTCGGACCGCGACGGCGCGGCGCAGATGGGACGAGAGAGGACGTGTAGGGGAAGGGGGCGGGGCGTTCGCGCATCAAAGAGACGCACTTTTCAGAAAGGGGAAGGAGGACCGTTCACGCGACGCTGCTTGCACACAGATGGCGGAGCTGGACACGAAAGGGAAAATTCACTTCGGCTGTTAATTGGACTGGCGCAGATGTCACTGCAACAGTGGGGATATTTCGAACAGGGATTCACGCGAGATTCATTAAAAGTCTCGTGAAATTATTACTGTTGTGTTCTCTTCCGATAGCGAGGTTCATTTAAAACGCGAGGAAATTATAACCAGAGCTTGTCTTCTCTGCCGATAACTCCATCTAATCTCGAACATCGCCATTTCCAATATTATTTAACTACTGAATGAGTAGTTTATGAAATGGCGAACAGGCACTACTATTGCAGCAGCTGAATATCAGAAGACATTTTACATAAAGAAAGAGATTAAAATAGAATTGCTTTCTAAACATCTAATTAAAAAAAAGATAAATAGGGAGAAAGTCAAACAAGGAAACCTTATCTAAAAAATTATCACAACTTCAGTTATCACATCTTTTCTGATCTTATAACTCAGACCAATTTCAAGAATTTTCACTACAATTATAACGCATGTTGTACTTCCAAAGACGATTATACGATGCTCTTCACAATACACAAAAATTAAGAACAAAATATTTTCAGGAAAATCACTTAGCGATTGGAAGAATTTCTGAAAGCAAGAATAAGAACGACGATTCGTTGTTCCGTTAGAAATAACGCCCCACATTAATTGAAAACAATGCATTTGCATACGCTCTTGGCTTGTGACGCATCAAACTCAGCAAAACAAACCAACGTTTCATTCACTTTGCGATATATGAACGTTTATCAAGCTTTCGATGAATGCGTCACACTGGATTAATTGAGTCCGCATATCGCACAAATGGACTGTCCGACAAAGCTAGAACGTGACCTCGAATTCGCTCTTTTCTGACGTAACAGGCCTAACCGATTAAAGAGTTCAGCCATATAGTGTTAAGTAATCGCTCGTCACTAAATAATTGATAATAATTAATGTCCGTTTCCATCAATGATCCCATGACAGCAATGCTGCCTTCAGACAAATGCAGGACGTGACTTACAACCATGAATTTATTATTTAAACTGTAACAACAACTTTCTTAGCTATGCGTCTTTATTTAAAGAACAGTCTCGTAAACTATTTTAGCTATAGCAATTTCAATACGGTATTTGGTCACTAATAGTTTTTTGAAATTTATTAATTAAGTAAAAAGATTAGTACATAAGCATTACGTTCCTTACAACTGAGCAGAATCGTCAATTACATACAATTCATTTGTTGATGAAAAACGTCATGTTATTTAAAATTGGATTGAACTGCAGCACATTTCAGCTCTCTGTAATTTTATTTTCCGATAAAAAATATTATCCACCATAAGAATGCATGAACCAGAAAGGACCGACACGAGTAAAAAATTTTAGTCCTGCCACACACTGTTACTACAACTGATGATTTCGCAACACACGATCTGCCACGGCATGATATACCCTACCCACAACACCGCCACGTGCTACGTAGCAGCAATGTAGCAAAAGGGCATACTGTTTGCTAAAGTCAGAATTCGAAATAATACTACAGATTCTAGATATTAAATCCCTCGTTCCACTTTACTTGTACCTACAAGGGTAATATGCCTCAAGCATATTAACTTTCGCGTGCGCTATCAATTAGCCATCAACGCCCACATGGCATCTCGTACATTTTCAAACAGGATTCATAACTTACATATTGAACTACATGAGAGAGACCGCGAGAGGAGAGAGAGAGAGAGAGAGAGAGAGAGAGAGAGAGAAGCAAAAACGAGCGCATGAGGAGGAGAAGAAGAAAGTGTAGGAGGAGGAGAAGAAGAGAATGTAGGAGAAGAAGAGTGTAGAAGGGAGAGAGGAGAGAGGCGGAGGAAAAAGGAGGAGAGGAGACAGAGGTGGAGGAGAAAAGAGAAGAAAGGAGGACAGGAGAGAGAGACAGAGAGGGGGGAGAGAGAGACAAAGAACAGTTGCTAAAACTTGGAATGTCTCGCAGACACAGAGATAATACGAGCTTTTTGCATGCTAGTGCAGGGTGACCAGCAATCTGCCTTTTTGGAATTCAAGTTTTTTTTCCCGGTTTTCCAGGTCTGAGAATATAAATTTTCCAGGTTCTCTTTCGCACGCCACAACATATTTTACCTTCTACCGCTTACGCAGTAGAGAGAAAGTTATGTAATGCTGCGAGGGAAAAACAACGAATTTTCAGTAGAAAAACTCTTACTGCCGTGTCATGTTAAAGAAGTGGATAAATCCAGTAGCTAAATTTTGAAAACAATTCCTCTAACACATGATGTAGCCAGAATCCATGTTTTGTGGGTCATTGATTTCAAAAACTGGGTTGACAGTACAACGTCCGTCCATCTGTGTGACAGTAAACAACCCTAGCGGCTAAACCGTTCAACCAATTTTCTTGAAAACTGATATTCCTTAATCGATCTTGCGATGTCGCGGTCCCTTAAATTTGAAACAAATATTTTAATTTTGGGAACCGGGCATTTTAAAATTTTCAAAGAAATGGCTTCATCGTTTTTTATTAAATTTTGTTGTTGGATAGTGTAAGCGTTTAAGAGAATAGTGCAGCATGTTCGTTGAAAACCCTGATTTTTCGAAAATTGTAGTTCAACCTTTTTCGGCGTCTTCCTACAACTGCAATTATAATGATAAAGATTTTTCCCCTTCATGGAATCTCTTCCTTAAAGATAGATTTTGATACATGGTCATCGCGTAATACGGTTTTCGCGTAATTTTGCGAAATATAGGCCATTTTCAATTTTGTTTAAACAATTTTTTTCTCAAAAACGGCATCAACAATTTTAATTCAGTTTTCACCTCGAATATCTTAAAGATAGTTTGAGAGTGCAAATCTCATATTTGTTGTAAATTTTTTAATTTTCGAAAATTGCAAAAATTCAATTTTTTTTCGCCGTCTTCCTATAACTACAATTATGAAGATATTTTTTTCTTAGTGAAATGTGTTCATCAAAAAACATTTAAATAATGTCATGTTCAATTTTTCCAAAATATGAGCTTTTTTTCAAATTTTGTGTCAAACATTGAAATTTTTTAAACATTTTTTTCATAAAAACTGCACAAATTTGTTTGATTAAATTTGGACCTTAGATAGCGTAAACGGCGATTAAGAAAATGGTGCAGGTCTCATGTATGCTGATATGGTCCATTTTTCGAAAACTGAAAAAAAATCTACGTCTTTTCAAAAACTGAATTTTGTTTAAACAATTTTTTTCGAAAACAGCATCAACAACTGAATTTTTCTGGGTCTTCTTATAATTTCAATTGTGAAGATACAATTGTTTTTCATAATGAAATGTCCTCAAAAACTGATCTTTAGATAGAGTCATATTGAATTTTTTGAAAATATTAGTATTTTTTTGTGTAATTTGGCATCATAGGCGCGCTTTCGAATTTCATGCGCTACGTGAACACAATTTGAGAGGTTTTTGGAAGTTATTTCTGTTCTTGTAAAAGAAAGATTGATGGAAAGTATTAACGTTAACTTCGAACTAACAAATCTCCTGTACTTCAAGAAATTGTGATCGCTTGTCGGTATGTTTCATTTGTAAAAGTTTGAAATGACTACTCTCCCTGGCTATCGAAATAAAAGCTGGTATGCACAACTTGCGCTTCGTTTGAATTGATTGGGTATGGATTATATTAGCATCATTTCTAAAACTTTACATTAAAGAAAAAATGAAAAAAATGAGCACCATAAATTTGTACCAACATTTTAACTTTGCGCTGCTTTGGGAAACAAGGCAGCGACGGAAGTAGGGTTTACTCGTATTTCCTGGCGCGCAATCCCGTGAAGATCTCAGCATGTTCATTTTTTCGTGCTCCATGACAATTCGGACACTGTCACTCTTAATGTCCGTATAGCCTCTAAGCAAAGATAGCTTCGACTGCGCTCTCCTTTAAAATAAGTAAAAATTCCCGTTGAACATGATGGACGTTTCGATCGGAACGGATTTATCCCCTTGAATAACATGGCCGTTTCGATCTAAAAAATAGCAGAGGTATCGCCGATGTCATCATAGAGCATTACTGTAAATGCGAAAGTTGAAGCTCTTTTTCTTAGGAATCTATTAGGCTTTCGAGAAACTTCATTTGAAGTCGTTTGAAGCTCTTCCACTCACAAATGCAATAATGTGTTCAATTTGATCGAAATGTGCATATTAACGGCGTAAGATTTTTTTAAAAAATTACATTTGTGTAATTTTTGGGGAAAAAAAATGATACACCAAAATAAACTTAACGTCACCTTAAACAGTACAATAAGCACTATCCGAAAAAATTAAGAAAACATTTGGAGCCAATTTTGAGGAAATGGGGGTTGAGCGTTTTTAATAATGCGGAATTGAGAGCTCATTTTCACAGAAACTGTTATGCTTTTGAGAAAACTTATTTAACATTATTTAAAGCACATGTACTCATAAATATAATACTGTGAAGAAACCGCCTCTAAAATAAGTATTACTGACGTGAAAGAAGTACAAAAAAAATTATGTAAATTTTGAAAAAACAGAAGAATAGATGGCGTTTATGCCCTCGTATAGGGTTCGTTTGGCACTAACAGTTCCAAAAGTTTCAAGAAAAATTGGAGCCGTTTTCAAGAAAATCTTGTTTTGTAATTTTTTAAAATTACAAATATTGCACGCACTATTGCACGAAACCGAAATAAAATGTACAAAAGAAATTACATGACCTCAATGAAAGTACTATTTATGGACAATAGTTTTAATTTGAAGGAATAAGTCTATCTTCAATATTGTAGTTGTAA
Source organism: Teleogryllus oceanicus (assembly GCA_964035755.1). NCBI lineage: Eukaryota > Metazoa > Arthropoda > Insecta > Orthoptera > Gryllidae > Teleogryllus > Teleogryllus oceanicus. The sequence goes on from CAXIVR010000010.1 coordinate 12,236,692, forward strand.
GAAGTTGCCGAAAAAAATCACAATTTTACAATTTCCGAAAATTCAGAGTTAATTCTGAAAATCCAACCTATACCATCTTTAGAAGTGTATATAACTATTCTTACAGGAAATTTAAAGAAAACAATTGGTGCCATTTTTAAAGAAATTTTGAAAATGTGTCTAGGACTTCGTATAAAGCCCCCCCCCCCAAATTAATAAATGATTTTTCAAAATTGCTGAGCTTCGGCTCTCGCAAAAGCGACAGGGGTTTCTTATATTTGGAAACGTCCTTTATTTATTTATTTATTTATTTTACGTCAAAATAACAGTTGAAACCGCGAGTGACGTGCTAAAGGGAGAAGTAAATTCTGTGCACATTTTCAAAATTCTGTGATCCCTACACTAAGTCATATACTACATGAATTTTGAAAATTAAAAAAAAAACTCCTGTTATAAAATCTATTTTCAAGGATAAATAAGCAGTAAATTTTGGGCTCTTGTCCATGATGTCCTTTGTCAAGGAATAATAGTTCCTGCCGCAACAACATGGAAACGATAATTTGAATAACTATATTTCCCAATTAATTCTAAAAGACGTGCACAGATATAGAAGTTACATTTATGTCCAAAAGCAAAACAAGGGGCCATCTCAGCATTTGCTCAATGGATCAGGAAAACTGGACGAAAAACCTGATCGAGATGGGGGTCATTGACCCGGAGGCTGCAGTACAATACTTGTTACAGGTTGTTTACACACATTTATACAGTCCAAATGGTAAATCATGCATTATGTATCATTGTTAAAATTATGCTACTTTTCTTGTGATGCATGGTATAGTCTCTAATTGTATAGAAACAGTTATGCAGCAGAAACGATTTCACTTTGGATTTAAACTTTTCTATCGAATTTAATCGTTTAATGTCATCTGGCAAAGTGTTGTAAAATAATGTACATGTATTGTATGTGAATGTTTTGTAATGAGCTGTTTATACTGTCACCTAATGAATATGATTTCTACGTCGTGTTATAGTAATAGACTTCGGCATTTTTTGAAAATATATTCCCGCCTTTAACCAAGTCATTTTTGCCAAAAACCACTGATTCGTAAACAAACAGACAAGGTAATGGTAAAATTCCAAGATTAATGAAGAAAAGTTTACACGAATCACGTGGGTGGTATTTGGTTATTATTCATACAATTCGTTTTTGTAATCTAAAAGTCTGGGAGCTATAAGATGTATTTCCACAGAATATTATGCCATATCTCAGGCGGGAATGAACATTCGCGAAATATACACAATGAGTAGTATGAATGCTGACTGAATTTGAAAGAATTCTGAACGCATCGTTTAGGCGCTAGGTTTGTTCACATACACCGGACCAGGAACGGACGGAAGGACGAACGAACGTTTTGCTTTCAATTGTTCTTTGGCATCAAAGACCCACAAATCAGGGATTCTGGCTAATCTACGTGTTAGATGGTGCTTTTCTCTTAATTTAGCAACTTGTTGTTTTTTTCGTTACCAGAGCCCAACAACGAATTTTTTCCGCCGAAAATCCGCCGTTTTCTCCCGCAGCATTACTTTACTTTCACTATACTACTTATATTATTACTATACCGTATATACGAGAATGTAAAAGCTAATCGAAACTCTCAGCTATTGAGTTCCCGGTCAGACGTTTGTTCCAACAAATATATCGCTCAGGGACATGCAAACCACGGGCAGCGAAATGGGTGCTACGTGGTGCTAGGTACCTTACCCATGTTGATATAAGCGGCATTGTTTTTGATTTGATTTATTTGGTTAAAAAAAAATAAAATCTGTGTATGACATATGGGGAATATGATTATCTGCGCACGTTTTCTTGAGTACCAGAATCCCATCCCAAAATTTTAATGATAAATAGTTGAAAGATTAATGAAAGTTATTACTATTTTTCCATTTTTTTCAATTTTCAATGTTTGAAGTTAAGTGATGCGCGTGTCATGAACATAACGATCTTCAAGGAAACTTGTGACACCTTTCATACATAGTTCAATTTTAAGACTCGCCATTATCATATTCTGAGATGAATTTTGCTAACTGAGTACGATACCGTAAGTGAATTTGTGCTATACGTTGGGGCGAAATCTGAAAATAATGAAATATTCAGGTTTACAAATCATATTCCCGTTTTTCTTTCAGGCTTAGTCAAATTCCCGTTTTTTTTTCTTTCTTTTCTTTTTCTTTTTCTTTTCTTTTCGGTTTTCAAGGTTTCCAGGTTCGCTCACCACCCTGTGGGCCCTTCAAGAAGAAACGCTGGAGCGAGCGCATTTTTCTTCAAAATACAGTTACACCTCCACTTTAATTTAACTTGTAATAAAACATTACTACTTAATTAAATACGCGCGTTCCACAGCGTTGCATTTATGCACTGACTCGCTCCCCGAGCGGGAACGAACTGGCTGCCTCCGGCCGCAGCCAGCGACTGCGGCTAGGGCGGCACAGCGCGTCCTCAATTCGCCGCGGAGATAAACGACCGCCCGCAACGAACGGCGCAGCGGGTTGCCCCGCATGCAGACTCGGACCAAGCAGGGAGCGCTCCCCCACCCCCGGGAGGGTCTCCGCAAATTTCATAAAAACAAGAGAAAGTCCCGCAAAAAGAACGGAGGCGGAAAGCACAAAAGAAAGGAATGGAAATGTGGTGGAATAATTATCAAATGCAACATTTTGCCTCCCGTTCTCGTAAGCGAGAAACGCTACAAGGACAGCTGTCTAAGAAAGCCCCAGCATAGAGATCGCGCTAGAGACAGAGACAACTCGATTTTCTAGTAGTCAGCGGTGACGTCCAGAAGGGGGCGGGGCAGCTGGGGCAACTTGCCTCACTTGATTGGGGCCCCGAATTTTTTTCATGCAAAGGAAATAAAAAATATATTGATCTCCAATCCCAAATTAACCACTGTAAGTATTTTTAATTTTTAAAAAAATTAAATAAAGGCCCCTCATGAATCAACTGTCCACGGTTCCTGGTAGTCTGTGACCCTCGCTGCAAGGCGGGCGGATAGAACTTTCGACTGCATTAACTCTATTTAGTTTTTAGTATTTAGATCACATTAATAATATTATAAAGATTCCTTACAAGAAGACCGTTCCATGACCCCTGCAAAGGTTAATACGGCCCTGCCTGCATGCAATATTCTGTGCCACGCGGCATAGACTTCGTCCACCAAATGTGTTCCACACACTTCTCCGATTGATGATGTCTCCCCGCTCAATGATTACAGGGGCGGGGAAGGCGGAGGCAAGGCAGATCGTGGCGAGCGGGGGCGGGCCGGGGACGGGAGGGGATGGCGGGGCGGGTGGACGGAAACGGAGCGGGGAAAATGGACGCAGGGAAGACGGAGGGGGGGCGGAAGCAGGGAGGACGGGGGTGGGACGGGGCAGAGCAGGGCGGAGGCGAAACAGGGAGAGCACTCAGCAGGGATTGTGAGAGCGAGCAAGGGGTGCACAGAACGGGTATGGTCTGGTCGGAGGCAAGGCGGGGAGTGAGGATGGGGCGTGGCGAATCGCGACCTAGACCCTGGCGCGCGGCGCGGCGCCTCGCTGCGCTGTGCCCGATCGATGGGCCAGCGCCGCCGCGGGGCTCAGGTCAAGGCGTGCCGCAGAGCGACCGCCCAGCCATGCCGCTCCTGCCCCATCCCACCGCAGCAGCAGCCGCCGTCATCCATACGCAAACTCAAACAACTCATTTCCTTTGCCGTTGCACTGATTTAACACTGCAATTGGCCATCGGTCCCCGGCGCCAATTTCTCAATCACATGCAGTAAATTTTATTCGAAAGTACTCGGCAAATCCTAATAACAATTGCTCGGCCATTCCCTAGATAAGGTCGAGATATTTATAGAAATTACTTTAAAAACTAATCGATGAACTTTAGGTAATATAGTGTCCCAGAAAAGGGGGGAAACTTACAAAGTGAAAGAGTCGTTTAAAACATTAAAATTTAATTTTTGCAACAACAAATGATCAAAGGAATTCTATACATCTGTAATAATTATCCTAAAATCATATATATTTATATAGTACACATGACCAATCCAAATTTACATTTTCGGTATCAATAACCCAAACCTGTTTTTCTGTCAAAACTAGGTCCACTTTTTCGGTATCAGAGTATCGATATTCGGTATCGATTTTTTCCTGTGGTAACATCGCCATTGTCCGCAGCATAATTACACATCGTTCTCAATATTTCGATAATAATATGCGAGAAAGAGAAGAAATGAGATGAGAAGAGATGAGGGGAAGTTCGCGCGATGGGTGATCGCAGCGGGCGGGGCGCTTGGGGAAAAGCACCGTCAGCATAGAGCACTCGCTTCCCCCGGAGGGCAATGTGGATCGTGGCTCGGAAACGGTGAATCTCGGCAAATGCGCCCATAAACGAAGCGATAAAGTCCCAGCGGAGTCGCTGCGCCCGGTCTTGGAACCACACTTGCAAGTTCAAGCAACCACAACTTCAAGGACGACGAATCGATAACATAAAGAGGAGAAAAATAAAAAGGTACGCTTAGAAGTGAATCATACATTTTAAAAAATGGCAACATTTATGTAGTCTACATTTTTTTTTTTTATTTCTTTGAAAATTTTTAAGGTCTACCCCAGCAATCACTCTTCGCGCCACAACTCTCAGCCAATGAGACCGGTTGCCAACCACTCAACGAAGCAATCGTGCCGGTTGATCCAATAGCAGGGAGCAGAAGCAAGGGAGACCACCACTACACATTGAATAGTACTTAGCGCTCTGTTCACGCATGCGCACTTTGGGGTTTTCTCTGCCACCCGACGCGCCTCAGTCAAGGGGAGTTGTCACTGGCACTTCAAAACCTGAAATGGAAGCGATGTTGTGTGTTTGCAATCAGTAAAGCAAGTTATTTTGTCTCTTACTTAAAATGGGTGTGTCAAATGAGTTTATATCTAAATATAACGGTTAAGTGTTTTTATAATGATAAATTCACATATAAAGTGTTTTTGAAGTACAATTGTGCCACAAACCAGCGTTACAATGACCTTACGAACTAGTGAGACTCCGAGACGACTGTACGCGACCGTCGCAAGATAATCGTGGTGGAAGGTATTCCCCGCCACTTTCGCACAACTCTCCTTCCACTCCAAGCATCATACAACGAACTTTACGAGTATAGCACACACAACGTTGCGGCGCCGAGGCAACGCTCTTCCACGCTCAGCACCAACTTCGCACTTCGCAGTGGCAGTACTGCAGCAAACTCCGCCAGGGCGCAACGAGAGGGAGAGAGACGGAGAGAGGGAGAGAGAGAGAGAGAGAGAGAGAGAGAGAGAGACTACTTCCCGGCGAATCAATCATCGGCGCTTCCGGTGGCGCCGCGCTGACGTACTTCCGCCTTGTTTCTCCCGCTCCTCACTCCCCGCTCCGACGGCAGAACGCGAAAGAGCTAGAGCTGTGAAAGTAATACACTAAAATTGCAATGAGCCAAACTGAACGCGCCGCTGTGTGGTGTGTGTGTGTGTGTGAGAGTGAGTGAGTGAGTGTGTGTGAGTGAGTGAGTGAGTGAGTGAGTGAGTGTGTGTGTGTGAGTGAGTGTGTGTGTGAGTGAGAGTGTGTGTGTGTAGAGGTAGAGGTGTGTGTGTGAGAAGTGAGGAGTGGTAGTGTGTGTGAGGGAGTGTGTGGAGTGAGAGGTGAGTGTGTGTAGAGAGTGTGAGAGTGGTGTGTGTGTAGAGTGAGTAGATGTGTGTGTGTGTGAGAGTGAGATGTGTGAGTGAGTGTGTGTGTGTGAGAGTGAGAGTGAGAGTGGTGTGTGTGGAGAGTGAGTGTGTGTAGAGAGTGATGTGTGTGAGAGGAGTGAGAGTGTGTGTAGTGGAGAGTAGAGGTGTGTGTAGAGAGTGAGAGTGTGTGTGTGAGAGAGGTGAGTGTGTGTGAGAGAGTGAGAGTGTGTGTGGAGGAGTGAGAGTGTGTGTGAGAGGAGGTGAGTGTGGAGAGGAGGTGTGAGTGAGTGTGAGGAGTGAGTGTGTGTGAGAGTGAGAGGTGTGTGTGAGAGTGAGAGTGTGTGTGTGAGAGTTGAGTGTGTGTGTGTGAGAGTGAGTGTGTGAGAGTGAGTGTGTGAGAGTGAGTGTGTGAGAGTGAGTGTGTGAGAGTGAGTGTGTGAGAGTGAGTGTGTGAGAGTGAGTGTGTGAGAGTGAGTGTGTGAGAGTGTGTGTGTGTAAGAGAGAGAGAGAGAGAGAGAGAGAGAGAGAGAGAGAGGGCGCTTTTCCTTCGGGTTGTGGGTACAAATACCACTAAACTCATCACACCACGTCCTGTGTGGTGAAGGACCAAACAGACACTTAGCCTGTATTATGTTAATATAATCCAGCCTTCGTCTTTTCATTATTTCCCAAGGAAACGAAATATCCGATTTCTGGGCCTGGCCCTAATGTCATATTAGGATAAGGTTCTACAAGAATTGAGGGTACAATAGGTTGGTTTTTCCCAACGCCCAAGACCTTGACTATTCGCGGCTTTCTAGTACATTTAAATGACTTAATGTATTGGTAACGTTTTCCCTGACAAAATCTGTAACGTACTTATCACTATTTGTAGTCATTTTGTAAAGGTTTGGATACCTGTCGTTTATTTATTAGCCCTGATTTCGCTATGAAAAATAAAAAATTAAAAACTTAAGCTTAAAAAATAAAATATGTGCCAAAAAATAGCAATGTATTAATGTACTTGAAAGAAATAATATCTACGATAATTGTATTTTCCTTTACTTATAAATATTTTCACACGAAGCCTGGACTTTACAAGATCCATGAAATTCTGGCATTTGCAGCCTCCTTTTTTTCCTTCCGGAAAGGGGAAGATCCTGCGGAGTAACCGCAAGCTAGGCGACAATACGTACTAAATCGTTTGAAAACTCGTGGCGAGAGAAGTACGAGACATTCCCTCACCTTCATCGGCTCCTAGTTTCCAGTCCTTCCACTAGGATTTCGCATTCCTGATACACCCTGCCTCATCCCAGCCGATCTTCCATCACTGAAACTCCACTTATCTTGTTTCTCCAAAGTAATTTATTTTGTTGTTGCCCTCCTCCCCCGCCCTCTCGAGCCAGGTTCTAAACGAAAATGGAACTTCTGTCTTGGATTTTTTTTAACTTTCCAGCTTGGAATGTTTGTGATATATATATATATATATATATATATATAATATATATACATATATAATATATATATAATATATATATATTATATATATATATAATTTTAAGATATTATACTGAATACGTAGGAAGATACGCCTCAGGACAATAAATTTGAATTCATAACACATCGCACATTGATTTTTGCTTTAAACCACCTCGTTTTTTGACTTCACTGTGATTGAAGATATTTCAGCTCCACCAAATTGGTGAAAACGTCCTTTCGAATCATGTCTCTTTAGTTGGATGGAGAAGTGCTCAAAAAGAAAATTAATAGCATTGCAAATAAGTAGTAGATAAGCATAGCATATGCACTTGCGCGCTATTTTGTTATACAAATAAAACGCACATAATACCGACATTTGTTTATTCAATAACACAAAAATTAACAATCAGTACAGAATATTGTCTAAAATCAATTAACATTGTCGTCTAACACTAAATAACACGATTTTAATGTTCTGCATTTTACGAACTGTTAATAACAGAAAGTAATATGTTAAAGAGCATGAAAGATGATCTATAAAGAAATATGATGACAATTACATTTGCCGCTATATATTATTAAGCTGAAAATTACAACATCCCTTCTCCACAAAATCCAAAAGATTATCCTCTTGTTACCAACCTATTACGAAATTCCATCAGCGAAAGCGGCCTATTCAAAACATTTCATCGACCATGTACGTCGAAATTAGTTTGCTGAAATTATTGTGATGTATACAACCATAATGCGGTAACGGTAACGGACGAACGCATTGTTTTCACACACTAACGTCAAAATAAGTATCACGATCTTAAGTTTCCTCATCACATCTTAAACCCTTCTAAAGTTTGTGTACGGTTATCCGGTGCGAACGCAGACGGAGAACTTCGAAGTAGTTAGCCCGACCTGGTGCAATGCTCCATGAACTCCACCCAGCCCCACTCTCAATTACTCTGCTCGCCTGCAGGGCACGAGCCACAGCCCGGCCGAGCTCCCTGCATAGTTGATGACCTACTCCGCCCGGCTGCACCGGCGAGGCAGCCAGGAGCGCGACGCCCACCAGAAGACGCGCACGAACTCCACGCAAAAAAATCAAATCTAATCCACGAGAACAACGCTGGAAAGTCAACGCAAAAATATAATAACCGACAGCGAAATTAATATAACGAAATGAAAAGACTTGGGCTCAACCACTTCATTCGAAAACGTCAAAGCCCACTTGGCCCCTCCCACATATCACGAAATTGCTTTTTTTCGCTGCAGCATTTCTCACCTTCTCTACACTACGTAAGTATTACGCGAGACAGTAAATCGAGACTCCATAGATTACAACCTGGGGACTGCGGGACTCGGCTGATACATTTATCAAGATTCTGAGAGCGAATATTAAAATGATTCAAAATAAAAATGCGGTCAACAAGATATCTGGTAAAAAGACAACACCTGCCATCAACAAATACATCCAGATTTCTTTTTTGACTAGGCACGTTACAACGCAAACTAGAATATTCAGGGATGATCTTAATTTCCATTTTTCATTACCCCATAATTGCATTGAAGGTCTAGGGGTATGACCAAGTTCTTCAGCGGCTCACTTACATTGAATGGAATAATACGAATACGTTGATAAACTGAGACCAAGAATAACATGGTGCATCCTGCCCTCGAAACTAAGGAACCAGCAACACTAAGGAACGTTTTAAGCACTGGAAGATGTTTGGAATATTTATACGAGGATCAAAAGGAAGCAAATGTAAATACAGGAAACTGGGAAAGGAAAACACCACAAGAGAAAGACAGGACCAAGGGAAATAAAAGGAAGTATTCATCACTGGCCTGGGCGTCACATACTACTAATTTTGAAATGATGACCGACCAAACATAGCTTTGCGTCGGCCATTGGCTGCAATGAATGTGCCAGCTGACTCGTCTAGGTTGAGAAGGTCCAGAAAATGTGGTTGAAATGCGGCAGACGATGGCATTATTCAAATGTTTATGCGTCATGCTGTCGTAATGTATTGCAAAGGAACCTCGCTAGCTGCATAGGTCTTTGATTAATGGTGAGGACCGTAAGTCAAGCAACTAATTGTAGGTATTAGAGACTGCTCATTGGAACCGCGGGCAGTCTACCAGAGCTGTTTATAGACAATTTATTATTGCTTGTAAATAATATTGTAAATAACCTTTTCTAAATAGTTGAGCTCGTGTCTGATTTGTAGTGAGAGTCCCAAAACAGCATACTGTTCACTATACGAAGGAAGCGAGCGCTTCATATAGTTAGCGCCATCCTACGTCTGCACCGAAGCATAATGTCGGGTGGATTCAGTTAACTTATTATGTTATTCACATTAAAAGCACAAAATTAAATTAACACAATCACTAAACATGCTTGAAATATTTACGGACCGCATGGGCACTCCAGGGGGCCATGGGGAGATGGGAGGGGGGCAGATAAATCTGTGAAAGAAAGAACACTTTCATCTAACCCCATTAGCTACTATTGATCTCAATGTAGCATTAAGTGTTTGTATACTTGAATTAAAATAAAATGGAAGGCAGTATGGCTGTCTACATAAATAGTGTATGACACACGTGGTAAAAATGATTTTATTTTGCTCGTACTATTGGATTACTCGGCCTACTGACATCGTGTCGCAACATTTCCGACTCAAAGTAAAATGTCACTTTTACCACTCGTATCATAAATAAATATTCCGTCCTTGATTAGACATCGCGGTGGCGGCAGTGGGGGCGGCAGTGGGGGCGGCAGTGGGGGCGGCAGTGGGGGCGGCAGTGGGGGCGACTGCGGAGGCGGTGATGGTGTCGGTGGCGGTGGCGTCTGTGGAGGGGGCGGCGGTGGGATTTGTGGCAGGAGGGGGGGCTGCTGCTCTTGCGCATCGTGTCCGACTTCAGCCAATGGGCTTCTGACACCACAATATTAGCGAGAATTTTCAATGCAGCCCGATACCAAAATTATCACCAGCATTTCTTTTAAATATTGCATCTTGTACATCTTCATCGCGTTATTTTCGGTTGGTTACCATTGATAATCGTCACTTTGTACCACTTTCAAAATGTTTCTCAACACTTCTCGCTCTTCATGCAACATGGCGGCCAGCGTCTGGTCTGGCTTTTCAAACGAAGTGCTCGTGCTGTGGTCCCGTGGTTCATGACGCAAACTGATGATGCGCACAACCAGCTAGATTCAGTGCAGCGGAGGAACCCACCCATGTATTTCCATCATGGAATTGGGGTGGCGTGGGCGGCGTGGGCGGCGAGGCGCAGGCGCGAGGGCGGCGAGGGCGGCTGAGGCAGCGTGGGCGAGCGAGGGCGGCGAGGGCGGCGAGCGGCACGCAGGCAGGCGAGGGCAGAGGCAGCGGGCGCGGGCAGGCGGCGAGGCGGAAGGCAGCGAGGCGGCGAGGGCGCAGGCGAGGGCAGCGAGCGGGGCGCAGGCACGAGGCGCGAGGCGGCGAGGGCGACGAGCGACAGCGAGGCAGAGCAAGGCAGCGAGGCACGAGGGCAGACAGGCGGCGAGCAGCGAGGCGCGAGGCAGCGAGGGCGGCGAGGGCACGAGGCAGCGAGGCGCAAGGCAGCGAGGCGGCAGGCAACGAGGGCACGAGGGCGAGGCACGGAGCGCGAGGGAGCGAGGCACGGGCAGCGGCGAGGCGGCAGGGGCAGGAGGGCGGCGAGGGCACGAGCGGGGCGGCGAGGCGCAACGAGGGCAGCAGGCAGGAGGGCAGCGAGGGCGCAGCGCAGGGCACGAGGGCGGCAGGCGGCGCAGGCGGAGGCAGCGAGGGCGCGAGGGCGAGCAGGGCACGAGGGCAGCGAGGGCAGCGAGGGCAGCGAGGGGCAGCGAGGGCGGCGGGCGGCAGCAGAGGGCGCGAGGCGGCAGGGCGCGCGAGGGGGGCGGCGGGCGCGAGGGCAGCGAGGGGCGGGCGCAGGGCAGCAGGGCGAACGAGGCGGCAGGGCGCGAGGCGAGGCAGCGAGGAGCGCAGGGCAAGGGCGAGCCCGAGGCGCAGGCGAGGGCAGCGAGGGCAGCGAGGCACGGGGAGCGCAGGCGGCGAGGCGCGAGGCAGCGAGAGCAGCAGGGGCGCGAGGGCGCGAGGGCAGCGCGAGGGCACCCGCAGGCGGCCGGGCGGCAGGGCAGCGAGGGCAGGGCGGGGCAGCGAGGGCGCGAGGCGCGAGGGCAGCGAGGGCGCAGGGGCCGGGGCAGCGAGGGCAGGGGCAGGAGCGGCAGCGAGGGCGGCGGGCGAGGGCGCGGGCCAGGCGCAGGGGCGGCGAGGGCGGCGAGGGCGGCGAGGGCGAGCGAGGGCGCAGGCGGGCGGGCGCGAGGGCGGCGAGGCGCGAGGGCGGCGCGAGGGCGGCGAGGCGGCGAGGGCGGCGAGGGCAGCAGGGCAGCGAGGGCGGAGGCAGAGCGCAGGGCAGCGAGGCGCGAGGCGGCAGGGGCGGCGAGGCAGCGAGGGCGGGCGCGAGGGCGGCGAGGGCGGCAGGGCGAGGCGGGGCGGCGAGGCGGGCGAGGGCGGCGAGAGGCAGCGAGGGCGCGAGGGCGGCGGGCGGCGAGGGCGGCGAGGGCGGCGAGGGCGGCGAGGGCGCGAGGGCGGCGGGGCAGCAGGGCGGCGAGGGCGGCGAGGGCGCAGAGGGCGAGCGAGGGCAGCGAGGGCGGCGAGGGCAGCGAGGGCGCGAGGCGCGAGGGCGGCGGGAGCGGCGAGGGCGGCGAGGGCACGAGGCGCAGGGGCGAGGGCGCGGAGGCGGCGAGGCGCGAGGGCAGCGAGGGCGCGAGGGCAGCGAGGGCAGGGGCGGCGGGGCAAAGCGAGGCAGCGAGGCGCGAGGGCGGCGAGGGCAGCGAGGGCAGCGAGGGCGCGAGGGGCGAGGGCGCGAGGCAGCGAGGCAGCGAGGGCAGCAGGGCGGCAGGGGGCAACGAGGCGGCGAGGCGCGAGGCGGCGAGGGCAGCGAGGGCAGCGAGGGCGGCGAGGGCAGCGCGAGGCAGCGGGGCGAGGGCGCGAGAGGCGGCAGGGGCAGCGAGGGCGGCGAGGGCGGCAGGGGCGGCGAGGGCGGAGGGGCGCGAGGGCGGCGCAGGGCGGCGGGGCAGCGAGGGGAGCGCGAGGGCGCGAGGCAGCGAGGGCGGCGAGGGCGGCGAGGGCGAGGCGGGGCGGCGAGGGCGGCGAGGGCAGCGAGGGCGGGGCAGGGCGGCGGGGCGCGAGGGCGAGGCAGAGGCGGCGAGGGCAGCGGGGGCGCGCGAGGCGGCGAGGGCGCAGGGGCGGCGAGGGCAGCGGGGCAGCGAGGCAGCGGAGGCGGCGAGGGCGCGGGGCGCGAGGGCGCGAGGGGCAGGGGCACGAGGGCGCGAGGCGGCGGGGCGGCGAGGGGGCGCGGGGCAGCGAGGGCGCGAGGCGGCGGGGGCGGCGAGGGCAGCGAGGCGGCGGAGGCGAGCAGGGCGGCGAGGCACAGGCAGCGAGGGCACGAGGCGGCGAGGGCGCAGGGCGCGAGGCGGCGAGGGCGGCAGAGGGCAGCGAGGGCAGGCGAGGCAGCGAGGGCGGCAGAGGCGGCGAGGCGGCGAGGGCGGCGGGGCGAGGGGCAGCGAGGAGCGGCGAGGGCGCGAGGCAGCGAGGGCGGCAGCGAGGGCGGCGAGGGCAGGCGAGGGGCGGCAGCGAGGGCGCGGGCGGCGAGGCAGCGAGGCAGCGAGGGCGGCGAGGGCAGACGAGGGCAGCGAGGGCGGCGAGGGCGAGGCAGAGGCGCGAGGCAGCGAGGGCGCGAGGCAGCGGAGGCGGCGAGGGCAGCGAGGGCGAAGCGAGGGCGGCGAGGGCAGCGAGGGCAGGGCGGCGAGGGCAGCGAGGGCGGCAGGGCAGCGAGGGGCGAGGCAGCGAGGGCAGGCGAGGCGGCGAGGGCAGCGAGGGCGAGCGGGGCGCGAGGGCGCGAGGGCGGCGGGCGAGCGAGGGGCGAGGGCGGCGAGGGCGCGAGGGCACGAGGCGGCGAGGGCGCGAGGGCGCGAGGCGGCGAGGCAGGGCGAGGGCAGCGAGGGCGGCAGAGGGCAAGAGGGCGGCGAGGCGGCGAGGGCAGCGAGGCGAGGCGGCGAGAGGCGGGGGGCAGGAGCGGCAGAGGCAGAGGGCGCGAGGCGGCAGGGCAGGCGAGGGCGCGAGGCGAGGCGGGGCGGCGAGGCGCGAGGGCGGCGGGCGGCGAGGCGGCAGGGGGCGGCGAGGCAGCGAGGGCGGCGAGGGCAGCGCGAGGGCAGGCGCGGGGCGGCGAGGGCGCGAGGGCAGGCGAGGGGCGAGGCGCGGGCGGCAGAGGGGCGAGCGAGGCAGCGAGGGCGGCGAGGGCGGCGAGGGCAGCGAGGGCAGCGAGGGCAGGCGAGGCGGCGAGGGCAGCGAGGGGCGGCGAGGGCGGCGAGGGCGGCGAGGCGGCGAGGGCGCGGGGCGCAGGGGCGGCGAGGGCAGCGAGGGCGGCGAGGGCGAGCGAGGCGGCAGGAGGGCGGCGAGGGCGGCGAGGGCAGCGAGGGCGGCGAGGGCAGGAGGCGGCGAGGGCGCGAGGGCAGGCGAGGGCAGCGGGGGCAGGGGAGCGCGAGGGCAGCGAGGCGCGAGGCAAGCGAGGGCGAGCGAGGGCGGCAGGGCGGCGAGGGCAGCAGGGGCAGCGAGGCGCGAGGCGCGAGGGCAGCGAGGGCAGCGAGGGCGGCGAGGCGGCAGGGGCGGCGAGGGCGCGAGGCGCAGGGCGGCGAGGGCGGCGAGGGCGAGGCGGAGGGCGAGGGCGGGGCAAGGGCGGCGAGGGGCGGCGAGGCAGGGCGCGAGGGCGGCGAGGGCGGCGAGGGGCAGCGGCGAGGCGGCGAGGGCAGCGAGGCGAGCGAGGCGCGAGGGCGGGGCGAGCGAGGGCAGGAGGAGGCAAGGCGAGGGCGCGAGGGCGGCGAGGGCGGCGAGGGCAGCGAGGGCAGAGGGCAGGGCAGCGAGGGCAGCGAGGGCAGCGAGGGCGAGCGAGGAGGCAGGCGAGGGCACGAGGGCGGCGAGGCGGCGAGGGCGGCGAGGGCGGCGAGGCGGCGAGGGCAGGGCGGAGGGCGGAGGGCGGCGAGGGCAGCGAGGGCAGCGAGGCGGCGAGGGAGCAGGCGGCAAAGGGCGCGGGGCAGCGGGGCAGCGAGGGCAGCGAGAGGCAGCGAGGCAGAGGCGGCGAGGGCGGCAGGAGGGCGGCGAGGGCAGCGAGGGCGGCGAGGGCAGCGAGGCAGCGGGCAGCGAGGGCGCGAGGCAGAGGGCGCAGGCGGCGAGGGGCGAGCGGCAGGGGCGGCGAGGGCGGCGAGGCAGGCGAGGGCAGCAGGGGCAGGGCGGCGGGGCAGGGCGAGCGGCAGCGAGGGCAGCGAGGGCGGCGAGGGCAGGCAGGGCGGCGAGGCCGAGGCAGCGAGGCGAGCGAGGGCGCGAGGGCGGCGAGGGCAGCAGGGCAGCGAGGGCGCAGAGGCGGCGAGGCGCGAGGGGCGGCAGGGCGGCGGGGCAGGCGGGGGGCAGCGAGGGCGGCGGGGCAGCGAGGCGGCGAGGGCAGCGAGGCGAGCGAGGCGGCGAGGGCCACGCGAGGGCGGCGAGGCGCGAGGGCGGCGAGGCGGCGAGGCGGCGAGGGCAGCAGGCGAGGGCGGCGAGGGCGGCAGGCGAGGGCGGCGAGGGCGGCGAGGGCAGGCGAGGGCGGCGAGGGCGAGCGAGGGCGAGCGAGGGCAGCGAGGGCAGCGAGGCAGCGAGGGCAGCGAGGGCGCGAGGCGCGAGGGCGGCGAGGCGGCGAGGGCGGCGAGGGCGAGCGAGGGCGGCGAGGGCAGCGAGGCGGCAGGCGGGCGAAGGGCGGCGAGGGCGGCGAGGGCGGCGAGGCAGCGAGGGCGGCGAGGGCGGCGAGGCGGCGAGGCGGCGAGGCGCGAGGGCGGCGAGGGCGCGAGGGCGGCGAGGCGGCGAGGGCAGCGAGGGCAGGGCGCGAGGGCGGCGAGGGGCAACGAGGCGCGAGGCGAGGGGCAGAGGGCAGGCAAGAGGCGAGCGAGGGCGCGAGGGCAGGCGAGGGCAGCGAGGGCGGCGAGGGCGGAGGCGCAGGGGGCAGGGCGGCGAGGGGCAGGCGCGAGGGCAGCGAGGCGCGAGGGCAGGCAGGGCGCGAGGCGCGAGGGCGGCGAGGGCGAGGAGGGGCGAGGCAGCGAGGCAGCGAGGGCGAGCGAGGGCGGCGAGGGCGCGAGGGCAGCAGGGCGAGGGCAGGGCGGCGGGGCGGCGAGGGGCGGCGAGGGCGGCGAGGGCAGGCGAGGGCGGCGAGGGCAGCGAGGGCGGCGAGGGCGGCAGAGGGCAGCAGGGGCAGGCGAGGGCAGCGAGGGCGCGAGGGCGGCGAGGCGCAGGCGGCGAGGGCGGCGAGGCAGCGAGGGGCAGCAGGGCAGCGAGGGCAGCGGGGGCGGCGAGGGCGCGAGGAGCGAGGGGCAGGGCAGGCGAGGGCGGCGAGGGCGGCGAGGGCGGCGAGGGCGCAGGCGGGGGCGGGCGAGGGCGACGAGGGCAGCGAGGGCGGCGAGGGCGGCGGGAGCGGCGAGGGCAGCGAGGCGGCGAGGGCGGCGAGGCGGCGAGGCGGCGAGGCGGCAGAGGGCAGCGGGGCAGCGAGGGCGAGGCGGCGAGGCAGCGAGGCAGCGAGGGCAGAGGCGAGGGGCGGCGAGGGCGAGCGGGGCAGGGCAGGGGCAGGGCGAGGGCAGCGAGGGCGGCGCGGGGCAGCGAGGGCAGGCGAGCGGGCAGAGGCGGCGAGGGCGGCGAGGGCGGGCGAGGGCGGCGAGGGCGGCGAGGGCGGCGAGGCGGCGAGGGCGGCAGGGGCGGCAGGCGAGGCAGCGAGGGCAACGAGGGGCGAGCGGAGGGCGGCGAGGGCGAGGGCGGCGGGGCAGCGAGGCAGGCACGAGGGGCGGGCGAGGGCGAGCGGCAGGGGCAGCGAGGGCACGAGGGCGGCGAGGGGCGGGCAGGCGAGGGCGAGGCGCAGGGCGGCGAGGGCGGCGAGGGCGGCGAGAGCGGCGAGGGCGGGGGCAGCGAGGGCAGCAGGGCGAGCGGCAGGCGCGAGGGCAGGCGAGGGCGGCGAGGGCAGCGAGGGCGCAGGGCGGCGGAGGGCGGCGGAGGCAGCGAGGGCGGGCGAGGGGCGGCGAGGGCGGCGAAGGGCGCAGGGCGGCGAGGGCGGCGGGGGCGGCGAGGGCGGCGAGGGCGGCGGGGGCGGCGAGGGCGGCGAGGGCGGCGAGGGCGGCGAGGGCGGCGGGGGCGGCGAGGGCGGCTGCTGCCCAGAGTGGCGGAGGAGCGAGCGGTTGCGCCACGCGTTCTGAGGAAGCGCATGAGCCACCCGCTGCCGACGGCCCGCCGCCGCCGCCAACCCATCGCTCCACTGCGCAGCCTCAACGAGGGGCGGCATTTCTTCTCATTTTGATGATGAATCGTCGTTGCAGCAGGGCCGGCAGGCGACGGGACACGTGAATGGCCTTAATCGGTTCGGCACACGTGGGCCGATGACAAGATCCCAGATCTGGGAAGAAGCACACCCCACGAGAAAGGCCGTATTGGGCCAAGCAAACACATTGGACATATCTCACGGACATACTTTCTAACAATAAGAAGCAATAATAACTAAAATCAGAAATGTAAAAATTACTGTTTTCGTAGGGTAATGAATATATAAATTAATTGAAAAAAAAACAACATATTCAAATACACTGACTTTTCGACGGGACGTTTCCGACTGCTTACAGTCGACAATTTCCTTGACTGTTTAGAAATCATGTTGCTATTCTCAGAGTTGTTATTAAATAAAAGCAGTGGAATAGAATTTTGATCTTGGTTCAATCCATCCATTTGGAAATAAATTCTGCTTTAAATCTTGCATAATGATCTTAAAATTTTTGTCCTACTTTAACCTAACGTTTACATACTGCAAATATTAACAAAAATATTTTCCCATCCGTAGACCTAGCCGCTTCTAATGACACCTCGCTTGCCCACAATTGTGGATCGGAGTGACTGCAGGATTGACACATGCAGGTCAAACGATTATTATATAAAGGGTTTGTTAATAATAATAGTAATAATAATAATAATAATAATAATAATAATAATAATAATAAAGTACGAATAATTTTTGACTGTGCCAAGAATGACTGCCTTAGCCGCGGATGGAAATCTTCCCAGATCAACAATTCTTCGAATAGGATTTAAGAGAGTCCAAGAGGGCGATTGCATTTTGCATTTCAGCACCTGCTCACAGTTGTAAATTTCAACAGTACAACTAAGCATATACACGGAGACGCGGGTTCGATCAAACATTTTAAAAGTTACTTCTGCTTAACTGGCATCGCAATGCTAGTTAGCAATTTCGAAACGGGAAACGTATTCCTACGCAATTGTGAAAACTTAACAGTAACCAGGTGGTGAAATGTAAAATCTATACATAAATAATGTGCGCATGTTAGTTAGTTAGTTAATGCCTTATTTTACGTGGCGAGACTCGGGCCATCGGGCCCGCTCTAACCACGCAAATTTCGCTACGCTCCTTTCACCACCTAGCGGAGAAAGGAGGTATTATCTTGAGCGACGAAACAGGCGGATCTCAATTTTGCTTAGAGGCTTCTTTTATCTTTTACATACAGTAAATCTACTACATGGGACAGCCGGCTTTACTTCCCCTCCGAAGGAAGGCGTACGAGCGATATTTTCGCCCTTAAAAATCCACGGCTTCGATCGGGTTTGAACCCGCAAACTCGGGTACAACAGTCCGGTACGCTGACCGTTATACCACCGAATCCGCATGTGTGTCGCACATAAACGGAAAAACTACTCTACCAATTTCGTTGAAATGTTTAGTACCGGGAGTGTTTAATGAGTGGCACGAATTAAATCAGACATGTGGGGGCGTATTGATGATTCTTCGTTTCCCACTCAAGCGCCCTGAACTCCACACAACCCGGCGCACAGACAAGGATTAAGCGCTTCTTCACTGCAGACAAGTATTCCGCCCACGCAATTGTGAAATATCGGCCGAAGGATTACTTGCATCTCGGACAAGTAAATCAAATTTCTCCCAAGATAGTATCACAGTGAACGCATGACCACATTTAAGGGAGAACGTTTTAACAATAGGATACGTGACAACCATGTCCAAACCCGTACATCGAATAAACAAACTCTCGAGAAAGGCTTTTATCTCTTACAATTTTTCACAGCGCAGCGTAAAACACAATGTATGTAGTATGGGATGTGTAATACATTGCAATAGCGAACCATTACCGGGTCCACTAGAAAGTAATAACATGAAAAACAAAACTTATTCACAGACGCCCATCTCGCACTGGCGTTCTTAAGTTTTTACACACGCACTGCAAAAGGGTCGGCGCCCGATGTCTATGCTTCGAATGCCAGCAGAGGAGTTGTGAAAGGGCTTACGTGTGCGGCGCTGGTGCGGTGGGCGGGTCCGGGTGCGAGTCCGAGGGCGGTGCGCAGAGGGGGCGGGGGGCGCCGAGGGGGAGGCATGGAGACCCCCCTCACGCCTTCGACCACCCGCCGCCAACCGCCACCACCACCTCGTCCTCCACCCCGCTCCCTGGAACACACACACGTCAATTAACCGATTTAGACGCTTCTTTATGACGAACGATTTTGAGAGCTTTTGGCGTTCGAGCGCATGCGCAAAGCGGCTTCTCGGGTAGCAGAACCGTAGGTTTCAGGCGCGCATTCGCTGAAACTCCTGAATTCGTTCGTCAAAAGGAAGTGTGAAAATGAGATACACACTGAAGACCTCCTCTTGAGGCATTTTGAATCTACAACAAGAAGTATGTAGATCAAAGAAAAATTTTAACAAAAATTATGATACATTTCTAGGGGAATATAATGTCAAATATAGTTAGAAAAAAAAAATTTCTAAGGTCTGGCCATACGTTCAGAAAATCGTCTCCTAACGAACGACACGCAGTGTAAAACCTTAGCTCTACCTACAAAATTCTAGAGGTAAAGTAAGTGCTGCTGGGGGTGGAGAGGTCTTATGAGCGCATGTCCCGAAACTGCCTGGAAGAACAAGATAATTTTTTACAATTTAGGATCTTTCAATGCCATTCGCTAGTAGGGAGTTTTAGCGTCACGTGACGGACCTTGAAGTCATAACGTCGTACCTTAGGCCTAAGGTACGACGTTACGCAGTCAGTCTTGTGAAGGCAAAGGCGACCACATTACGATTGGTCGAAACGTCAGGATCAATGCCGACGCCCGGAGAGTCGAAAGCTGTCCCCCATCACCAAGAGAGCCAATATCTTTCAGAGTTCGCTGTACATTACTTTGGAGCAGCAAAAAGAACGCTTCGCAGTGGCATACGGTTGATGTAAACTCTTCACCCGCCACCAAACATATCCTTAATGCATATGAAGACACTTGCAATTACAATGAAACTGTGAAAAAGGAATTCAGATTATTTTTTATATTTATTACCAGTTCTAGCGCAACTACACACAGTTTGGTTCCAAATCTACATACATAGGAAGGAAGTAAAAGAATCACATTCCGATAGTGTTTCTCAATTCCCCGAAAAAATAATATTGTTCTGGGTCCCGCTCACCTTTCTAATCGACGCCTCCGGACGTAATACCTCGACAGTAAAGGTAAGTGGGGCATTAGGTCAGATGCGTTCGCTCCGAGAACCGAAGCTTAGCATAGTACTTTCTTGAATCCCCTCGAAGTCCTCCGTAAGGGCGCAACGGATTAACGTTACACATTAGCACGAACGTGCACTTGCAAACGTAATTACACACTGAAAATGCTTTCTACAACTTGAAAGAAAACCGGAAACCATCGCTTGACGCGATGCACAACAGAGGTTACGGCCACCACCACCATTCCCAGTGATCTATTTAAAAGTCGGTCGGAGAACAATCCCGATCCCGGCCTCGAACTGGGACGCGGCTAATGCGAGGCCCGTGAGTCCCTGGCAACCTGCCACGCTCCGGTGACTGAAAGCAACGCCCACAGGTAAGATACGACGGGCGTTTCTCGGCACGGAGGAGAATTCATCAGAAGCAATTTCGATCATTTCCCTTCTACCGCACATAAATATATGCGAAATTTATTTTGCCCAAACTTCTAAAGAATAACGGAATCACTACCCTCGTTTTCAATGTAATAGTGAATGGGAGAGTTATAGGCAAGATCGCGGGTCCAAATCCGATCAAGGTAGTAAATTTAAAACACACACCTGTACGTACGCCTTTTTTTTATTTACTGCCTTGGTTTTGCATATATTATATCTTATTTTGTGGCTAGATAGCGAAAAGAACGGAGTACAATTTGGATGACCAATTGGAGAAATAGGCCTCATGGCCTGAGCCACCGCACGTTAAATTACGCATAATTGAATTAATTGTACAAACTTCTTGTGTATAGCAATAAGTATTATTGACATGTACGTAACCGTTCTTAGCTCGCGTCTTGAAAAAAGTATTTCATTACCTCTATATGTATGCACATAATTACGCACACACACATTGCCAATGTAACGTTGAAATTAATCTACGCGTGTTCTACTTTGTTCACTAGTATTTCACAGCTAACAAACCTTAAAAATACAAAAATTACTTTTTTAAACTACAAGATCAAATATTTCCAAAACAATCTACGTTAATTACATTTTCCCAAAGGTAGTTCCCCTTTCACAACATTTACAGTTTTTATTACGTCAAGGAATCTACACTAATAAAAGTGAACACACATTTTCACAAAGTAGTGTGTGAATACATATACGACATTCTCACAGGCTCTTCTTCAGGATTGTCGCAGAGTCTTTGCAAAATTCGATAAAGATTATTACAATACAAATGCGAAAATGAATTATTTGAATATGTTGTTAGAAGCACTGCAATTATTACGTTTCTCCTGCCGCCAACAGCACTTTGGT
This sequence comes from Teleogryllus oceanicus, assembly GCA_964035755.1. NCBI lineage: Eukaryota > Metazoa > Arthropoda > Insecta > Orthoptera > Gryllidae > Teleogryllus > Teleogryllus oceanicus. The sequence continues at coordinate 12,257,728 of CAXIVR010000010.1, forward strand.
TCTTAACATATTCCGCCAGAGGTCAGTAGCGGTGCGGCAAAATTGCTACCTAATGGTTTCGTTAGAGGTCAGTAGCAGTGCGTAAGAAAAACATTTTACATCAAATAGCAATGAACTGCAAAATAACATGAAAGAAAAGTATAGTATTTAATGAAAATTTGAACCATTTACATTAAAAATATTAATCTTAAATACCATCGTTTATATATAATGATGATCTTTCTTCTATTTCAAAAGGATTGGATACGAAGAAAGCCCGGACAACGACCGGTATTTTGCTAGTACTAAATATTGCTGAATCCTATCAAAAGACGTCATCTCCCGCATTTTTCGCAAACGGGTGGCTTCAAAACCGGCCATCAGTCAGCCACACCACTCCACAAACGAGCCACAGGGTCAAGACCGTCGACGGAGAGAAAGAGCAGCAGCATCTACAGTGTAGATGGAAATCGGGCGGGCGGCTGCACAAGTGACATAATTACCCTGCACGGAAACCCATTAGTCTCTCTGTTGCCTATCGCGGCTTACCTCATCAGATACGGGGGAAAGGCGACGGGCGAGGCGGAGGGAGGGGTGAGGGTGGGGTTGTTACACGGACATCAACCGTCGCACTGGTCGTCACGCTCCCGAGGCGCTTAGTGCGCAACAAGGCCGCTAGGCTGCGGTGCACTCACCGCGTGCCCGGAATACTAAGATGTAGGTCGCTCGGGTGCTTAGAAGCGTTCCACACAGTGCCGCAGGAAGAAGCAGGACCGTTGCGTCATCCAAGTGCCTAAATTCATCGAGCTTTATAAGGTTTTCAGATTTTCCGGCAACGAATTTTTTTTTAATAGACATAATCGCAAAAGTTATGGAGTATTCAAGTTCAATTAAATAGAAAGAAGGATGAGCATATTAGCAATGTTCACGGAAACTACGGTCTTTTGATATATGCCAAAATACTCTTTAAAACAATTATTTCGTAGTTCGAAATTTGCTGCTAAAACAATGCAAGAAAAAGAATCAAAATTAAAACATGTAATTGGAAATTATCATTATTTAATTGAAGACAAAAGGAACCATAAGAAAATTTATTTAAAGCTACTTACGTAGATGAAGTTACGAAAATAATCAAACTCCGATACAACAGTGAAAGAGAGATTTTTTGTTTTTAATTTTCACTTGAACAGATAAATGAGTATCATTTGTACACACTGAAACGTCTGTCGAGTCGACACACACATGCGCGGTCAGCAACCACATTACAATGAGTACAGCTTTCATTTTTAACACTTTGTTGCCCGATTCACGCAAATAGTGGCCGAACCACCTACTTTACTGAATGCATATAAACCATATTATTAATTTTTTTGTATACGAACGGGCTAAACACTGATTATTACGAAATTACATCGAAATATGAAATGGTACTTGCAACTATGAACGTCTTCTCTTGTTCCTACGGTGCTCCAGAAAACGAAAACCGAGAACCCGCTAATGCATTCTCGCTTGGATCTGTGCCAAACGTTTCCCAACTTCCCTTTTTTGGTAACTCTCGGATCTAAAATGATTTATAAATCTTTCCCAGTCTGGAAGCGTCAACAAATGACTAAGTCCTTCGAGATAGTGAAGCACACACAGAATTAGGTGAATAGGCGAAGTATTTCCCCGGCTCTCTGCAGAAGTAAAATGTACCTTTAAAAGCAGGAGTATCGCAGCATCTAGAGTGTCGCAGATATTGTCCATTGCGAGTTATAGTTTTGAAATTCCTTTTCCAGCAGTTATTTTGCGAAGTGGCCGATATGAACGAGGTTATCACTACGGTTTCCTCTCAACATTCACGCAAATGTTGCGTTCATGTCCAAGAAAATCCGCCAAGTAAACAGCATTCCACATTCCTCGCTCTCCTCTTTTTTACGTCAATTTCCGTGTCTCGCCAATGAATAGTCATCGTTTTCCACGAAGAATAAAATTGAGAGGAAAATAATCATTGGGAAGACATAACCCAGCACATACCACTAAGAAATATACCGCAACGACGACAAAGGATCAAATTTTTATTATTTAACCAAAGTATGATGTCCTCCCTCCATCGTCGGTTGGATTCGCCCCTAATACTCAACGTGATACCCGTTTGTGTTAGCCCGTTTCCTGAAGTTATGTGGACGTAATGTAAAACGAGGCAGGAAACGACGCGCCCTCGCCCGAAGTCGGACCTTCCCCAGAATCAAGAAATGAACCGGGAGCCCAGGAGACACTCAAACGGCCGTCGGGCCGAGAGCATATGCCCAACATCCAGTAAACGACTGAGCGATTGTGGACGCCTTCGTGATAGGCACAGTCGTGAGACGCGAGAACAGAACACGTATGTATTCTGTGCATCTTCAGTAAGCGAATGTGAACAGAATGGGAAAGGAAGGATCGCTCGCGGTACGTGGGGCGTTGTGAAGTGTTGATTACGAACACGCGTAACACGCATAGGCATCCGCCTTTCCAGTGGTGAGGAACTCGACGAAAACCACAAATCACAAAAGTCTACCGGCGACCTCGAGCCCGACAGGCACTACAAATGCTATGCCCCTAGTATGGTAATGTAGTGAGAGCCTCGGGTGAGCGAGCGAGCGAGTGAGTGAGTGTGACAAGCTGCAAGTTTACGGGTGGGCATCCGATCTGGGTAGTGGTGTAGATTAATTAGATTCGGGTGCGTCAACCAAAGTCATTAGTCCCGTACGTGCAGTCCATACTTTCCCACTGGGGGGGGGAGGATTTTCTCCGCAACATTGTGAGATCTAGTGCCTAACCTACCCGCCAGCTCTCGGGTTTTCCTCAATCAGGTAACTCTCACCAGCAGGGCCCCGCCCCTACCGGGACAAGCCCTCAGTCCCCGACTGGACTCCCGAGAACTGTGATAGTGTTGTACGTGTGCGTGTGTCTAAGTAAGAGTTGAGGATAGGACAAGGAAGAGGAAGGAGAGATCGGGTGCAGTCCGTAGCCCGTTTGTTTAGGTCACCGCTCCGACATTCGACTACTATTAACCGAAGAAACCACGAAACACTACCGAGCCGACAAGCCGGCTGCTCGAATTCTCCTCCAGACAGCTTCTGAGCTGAACCTAGCTGTGCGGCTAGTGTCCAAAATCCGCCACCGACGGGACGAAACTATACTTGGTGTTTTCTAATGTGGCGGCTGAGGGTAGTATCTTCAAGATGGAATTCGGCACGACCTCTTGCGTTTTTCTTGATCCTGCCGCTCGAATCGCTTGATCTGCAGCGCTGGTTAATGCGGTCGCGATCATGCGACGTCTTACGGCAGGAACCAAGAAAGACGCCGAATTCCACCTTGGAGATACTCCCCTCAGCCGCCACGTTAGAAAAACCCAAGTATAGGGCCTTCGGGTGGCCAGCGGTGCCGGCTCGCTTGTAAGGCAGGCGCAGTCGGTTGGCGCGTGGGCGCCGGCGTTGTCCGTTGGGAGCCACTGCCGCCGCCGGCGGTGGAGGGTGGTGGAGGAGGAATGCCGGGCGGGAGGAGGCGGCGGCGGCGCAGGGCCCAAACAAGGCGCGTGGCGGGTGGGCGTGGTGGCGCGACGCGTGGGCGCCGCGACGCTCCGCAAGGACGCACCCCGCAATGGCCCCCTACACTCTCAAAGCGGACAAAATACAGTCGACTGCGGCTATAGTGAACTTCTGGGGACTATCCGATGATGTCAAAATTAAACAGAATTTCCCCAGAAATATTAATTTTATTAACAGAGATACAGCAAAACACATTAACAGTACGAACTGAAAATTTCAAAATCGTTATTTGCCCTTAAAAAATCAATTTATTTTCCATTGCTTGCTTCGTACTTTTTCATTAGTAATTTCTCTGATTCTTCTCCAGAATTCGTGTTCTCCATTATTGATTCTACATTGACCTCTGTGTCTAAGTGTCGTAATGCAGTCTTGACACCCTTCAATGCCTCTTGCACTGTTAGAATTCAAGCTGCCTAGTGTTGGAATTTGTGGCACTGAGGCGATATATTCTTTTCCTGTAGGGAATTATTTTCAGGACGTTGTATTTCCTAGTCCACTATAGTCGATTTTCAAGTTCAGTATAACAGAGTTTTCTTATGCTTATTTGTAATGTAAGCGAAACGGGATCAGTGACTGAAGTTTACTATAACTCAGGGTTCATTATATCCGAGTTCACTATAACAGGAGTCAACTGTAATCACTATTCCACAATTAACCAACAGTAGACATTTACATGATATCGATAAAAATGTTTGAAAATGTATTTCTATTTCATTATAAAATAAGTACTTCAATGTGATGGATAAAGTAGGGATCCATATTATACTCGAAATGGCATTTTAGGAATTCACAGCGTTTCGCCACTGTAGAAGCGACGGTCTCCTCCCCCCACACTTCAAAGTATTTTTCTAGAATTCTTTCAGAATATTGCGGGAAGAATCGGGCTAAAAACAGTGCCAATCGATTCATCGTGTTCCAAGGAATCAAGTGAGCTACTGTTCGGTGATCACGTCTGTGGATATTTTTAATCCACTAACCTTTACTCCTCCAAAACTTACGTTTAAGATTATTAAAAACCCAAAATCACTTTATGTCGAAATTTCCTTAGAATATTCTACGAAAATTCTGCAAACATATTTTCAATCCACCACACCAGTGGATTGAAGCGTGAAGAATGACCTCGTATTTAAAAGTCCGGAATAGGACTAACCGTTAATAACAGACGAACGCACTGAGCGGCAGCTCAGTGCATCAACTGATGCCACTGCAGCGCCTCTGACCGGGAGGTTCTAGGTTCCAGTCCTGACGGCGGCAGGATTTTCGACACTAGCTTTTCAGCTAGGTCGAATTCAGTCGCTGTCTGGAGGAGAATTCTAGCGGCCGGCTGCTCTGATCGGTAGTTGTCATGGTTTCTCCGATCAACGCCAGGCGAATGCTGAAGTATTACCCTAAGAAACGGTCATGGAACGCACGAGATCTGTCCTTCCTCTTCCTTGTCCTATCCTCTCCCCTTCCACACACACACACACACACACACACACACACACACACTAACATGCACTACACAACCACACATTCCGGAAGACCGGTCGGGAGCTTAGGGCTTGTCCCGGCTGGGGGGGGGGTGCCCCGCTGGTGGGAGAGTCCTGGTTAGAGGGAAACCCCACAAGCCGACTGTAGGTCGGCGCCGGATCTCGCCACCCGGCGGGGGAAGACCACAACCATCTCTCGAGAAAAAAACATGCACTACACTAACGAGAATTATGACCGAAGCCGTTGACGCGCCCGGAAACACGAAAGAAACAATCAACGAACGCACTCATTGGCACACGCTTGTTACCCGCTAGGATTTTTGTCGGCGTGTTCCTCCGCACCGTCCACAGTGCGGCGCCGTCACCTCGACGCGCGCGCGCTCCCACGGGCTCACGGCCAGCGAGTGCGCGGGGTGGGGTGGGTGGGTGGGGGGGCTGGCACGGGCGCGCCAAGATCAAGCGGCAGGGAACGCGTCCAATCAACAGGTCAAAGGATGAGGCACTCGCCTCGGGAAAGTTGCGATCCACTATCGCCGAGAGAGGGGCTACCGACTCCGAGCGCGTCAACTGCGCAGGACTTCAGCCGAGAATTAGTGGGGGAACACCCCGCTGAAATATACTGCGCAGGACTTCAGCCGAGAATTAGTGGGGGAACACCCCGCTGAAATATACTGCGCAGGACTTCAGCCGAGCATTAGTGGGGGACACCCCGCTGAAATATACTGCGCAGGACTTCAGCCGAGAATTAGTGGGGAACACCCGCTGAAATATACTGCGCAGGACTTCAGCCGAGAATTAGTGGGGGAACACCCCGCTGAAATATACTGCGCAGGACTTCAGCCGAGAATTAGTGGGGGAACACCCCGCTGAAATATACTGCGCAGGACTTCAGCCGAGAATTAGTGGGGGAACACCCCGCTGAAATATACTGCGCAGGACTTCAGCCGAGAATTAGTGGGGGGACACCCCGCTGAAATATGGCGCGCACCGAACTTACAATTCGATTTATTTATAACTAGCAAAATACCCGGCGTTGCGCGGGCTTTCTTCATATGCAATCCTCGCGAATGAGGGAAAATATCAATTTTAAATAAACCACTGTGTTTAAGATTATTATTTTTAACGTAATTGGTTCAATTTTTTAATAAAATACTATAATTTTCTTTCATTTTGTTTTACAACACATTGCTATTAGATGAATTTTTTTTCTTATGCGCCGCTACTGGCCTCTAGCGAATAAATAAGGTACCCGTTTTACTGCAGCACTACTGGGCTCTAGCGCAATACATTAGAAACCACGTGCTCTAAGCGAGAATGGTCGCGGTACATCTACAAACATATTTAAATTATTTATTTTCCGTATTGAGGTTGTGTTAATCTTTACCCAACTTTACTAGGACACCGCGACAATCCTGAAGAAAAGCCTGTAAAATTTTCATATTTATTCATACGCTACTTTTTGTGGTATCGATGTCGGTTACACGTCGTTGAATTCATTTTTATTACGAAAGAAGAATATGGCACTTTACGTTTAATCAGCTCTATCGGTGTCATCCATTCGGGAGCTTGAACGTCACCATAGTGTTGTCACTGTAGTGAGAGTCAAGCTCCCGTATGGATAACAGCTGACTTACCTCAAGTCCCACTTCAAATAAATCGAATAATACACATCGGATAGCCCAAGTTTCTCTCTACGGATATCTCTGCCGGTGGAGCAAAGCCACGGCCGGGACACTTCAGGTTTCCCCACTGGTCTCCCGACGCGTGTGGACGTGTAGTGCAGGTGTGTACGTTTATGTGAAAGGGGCAGAAGACGAAACAAGGCTGAGGAACAGAAGATCGCGGGTAATCCGTAGCCCATTTGTTGGGGCCCTGTTCTGGCATTCACCTGGTATTGATAGAGCAGATGGCCGATGGAATTCTCCTTGAGAGACTACTTTCTACTTTCAATTCGCAAATACTTCTGTAGCAACGGCCATGCTGCTCTACTACCTGCTTCATGCGAATGAAAGGAAATATCGTAACAACCCAGACCAGCTGAGCAAGTTGTTGAACACCGTGTTTCCTTAAAACAATTTGCGACAGGAATCAACACTAAAACTGCAAGATCATTAACGGAACTACGGCGCAACGCGATCGCGCAACAAGGTACTTGCGCAAAACGTGAGTGGGGATAATTCGATAAGGAACGGTCGATCTTAACTTAGAAAAACCGAAAGGAAATTGAACATTTGGCCTACGGGCTCCCTTCTCCCAAAATACGATTCCATATAATGCCTCTCCCTCACCAGAAATCCAAATCTAAACTTACGACTAGAGATCGGATTTTTATGTAATTAAAAATGTTTTGTCCTTCTACTTACCGTTCTTAAAATTGTAATCTTGGCGAATCGTCGTCGTTCTAACACAATATCCAATTTTTTCGTTACACACTTCTACATAATTAGGACTATATTACATATTTTCTATATTTTGCTATTTTCACAAAATATTTTTTATTCTATCAATTTTCTTCAGTTTTATTAACTTTTTTTTTAAATCAGCATTTTCCTTCACTATCACTGCGTTCTGTCTACTCCAGGCACGCAATTCGAATACGCGGTCGGATAATCTCCGAGTCCGGTTAGCCTGCTTCTGTTTTCTCAATTACGGGAGGTGCACATCACCGCCTGAGATTATTTTCACCTTTGGTGTGAAAAGTATCACTGACGCCACGTTTCGGGACTTTTAACCTTAATTTTCAAAAAATTTTGGCGATCGCCAACTAGTAATACTTCAATGAGAATGTTGCACTGTCGTGTTTTGTTTACTGGTCGTAGACATCGCCAGTTTGTAGAAGGCTTCTTTTGTTGGCTGCTAAACAACGGTGGTCCTAGATAGTAATGGATGAACTTTTTAGTACTGACAGGATAATTGTATGGTGCAAAGTGTGCATTAGCTTGTGCTCTGCAATCGAGTTTTAAAACGTATAATCTAACATCTAATTGCGTAACATCTAATAACGTACATCTAATTGCGTAATATTTAGAAGTTTCGTACGAGATTTTTCCGGTCTCTTCATGACCACACCCCACACTTTTGAACACTTCTTTTAGTTGGATTATAAGCGTTTCTTAAAATGAAATATCTTTTAGTTATGAATTTTGATGGGATTATATCTTCTCGCGAATCTATTTCATTTTTATGCAAACTTTTAGTTGAGCGAGCGATATGCCTTGTGATGATTTCATTACCATTTGAAAAGTCTTTGTAAATAAACGCTTTTTGTTGCCTAAAACGCTTGCTCTGAACACGCGTAAATCGGGCCACACGAGTTCGATTATGCACAATAACATGAGATTTACCTCGCCGAACAAACACTAGTCACTGAAGTGACCATTCAGGGGTTAACTGACACGGACGATACGCATCGCCTTTTTTCATGTACGAAGTGGAAACAGGCTGAGTTATCTCAATGCCAGCATTACTGTTATCTCGTCGGGTTGGTCTTATTGGCATGCAGTACAGCGACTCTGCTCAGCGAGTCCTAGGGTTCGAGCCCCGACGGAAGCGAAATTTTCGACACTACGGAGCTATGTCGAATTCAACCGCTGTGTAGAGGAGAATTCTAGCGACCGGCTACTCTAAGCGGTAGTTTTCCGTGGTATCTTCAATCAATAATCACGATAGCCGGAGCAGAAAGAAACGGGGCTCCGGACCGCAAGCAATATTTTCCTTCTCCTCGTTACTCTATATTCACACACACACACACACACGCACACGCGCGCGCACACACACGCGCGCGCACACACACGCGCGCGCACACACGCGCGCACACACAGCGGCGCCACACGCGCGGCACACACACCCCGCGCGCACACACGCGCGCGACACACACGCGCACACACACACGCGCGCGCACACCACGCGCGCGACACACACGCGCACACACACGCGCACACACACAGCGCACACACACGCGCACACACACGCGACACACACGCGCACACACACGCGCACACACACACACGCGCACACACACGCGCACACACACACGCGCACACACACACGCGCACACACACACGCACACACACACACACCACGCACACACACGCGCACACACACACACGCACACGCACACACACACCATTTACAAGGACCTCACTAGCACACATGCTGAGAGACCTGACGTGAGCTTCGGGTTTGTACCGGTGGGGGGGGTAATGTTCAATTTCGATCCAGAAGCAATTAACTAGTGGAAATTCGCCAATATTGACGATTTATACACACATCGTGATCTTCGCATTTAAAAACACTCTGTAATCTTCGCACTTAGAAAACTGGCTCACTTCACTTCAATCATTAACACGACTGCTCGCGGTGACTTGCGACAAAACTATGTAATTTACAAATAAAGGCAAATAACCGTTCAATCTATTCATTTTAAGACATTATTAATATTTAGAATTTATACTATAAAGCCGGTGAGGGCAAGTGATAACACATCTACAGTCCAGCCACAGTATCCTTCACTTAAGAAACAAAAAGAGAAGAAGGGGGAAAAAAATCACAAAATTTGGTCGGATAGAAAACCCAAATGATGTTCTGAACGCAAACCCATAGCGTTTTAAATAGAAAATGATATGAAGAGAAGAAGACGACGAGACGAAGAAGACGACGAAGACGACGAAGAAGACGACGAAGAAGACGACGACGACGAAGACGACGACGACGACGACGAAGACGACGACGAAGACGACGACGAAGACGACGACGAAGACGACGACGAAGACGACGACGAAGACGACGAAGAAGACGACGAAGAAGAAGACGAAGAAGAAGACGAAGAAGAAGACGAAGAAGAAGACGAAGAAGAAGACGAAGAAGAAGACGAAGAAGAAGACGAAGAAGAAGACGACGACGAAGAAGACGAAGAAGAAGACGAAGAAGAAGACGAAGAAGAAGACGAAGAAGAAGACGAAGAAGAAGACGAAGAAGAAGACGAAGAAGAAGACGAAGAAGAAGACGAAGAAGAAGACGACGAAGAAGACGAAGAAGACGACGAGAAGAAGACGAAGAAGAAGACGAAGAAGAAGACAGAAGAAGAAGAAGAAGACGAAGAAGAAGACGAAGAAGAAGACGAAGAAGAAGACGAAGAAGAAGACGAAGAAGAAGAAGAAGAAGAAGACGAAGAAGAAGAAGAAGAAGAAGAAGAAGAAGAAGAAGACGAAGAAGAAGAAGAAGAAGACGAAGAAGAAGAAGAAGACGAAGAAGAAGAAGAAGACGAAGAAGAAGAATTCTCTGCTATGCACCGTAACCTATCACTCTCCGAGCTGATTTGTGAGTTCTCCTTGAGCATCCTCGCCCCACGACAGGTAACAGAGAGCTAACTCGGTAAGCACACATCAAGCAAGTCCCTCCTGACACCTGTTTAGCCAAGGTCCGTATCACCTACTCACCGTCTTCTAATGAATGCCCTATATACATTGCTATACATACATTACTCCAAATAATCTTGGAATCTACCTCATGAATTCTCGAGCAACATTTACAATTAAAAACCATGCAACTGATCAGAAGATTAGTTCTAACACTGAAACACTGAACATAATTCGATATTACCTTTTCTGTCATTTCCCTTTTAATGTAGGATGATATTTTCGACAAAAGTACGAATATTTTAACATTTACAGATATTACTCATTTCAGTGAGAGCATAAACATATCTTAAAACGATATTTTGACATTTTTGTCCCTATGGAGAAATTCAGTAATTTCAGGTCATTTGTTTAGAACGTTTTAAAAACAAGTATCCAGGTCGGCGTCAGAAGTGAAAGTAATGTGAGCAAACAGGCGCGCCGAGAGATGCGCAGAAACCTAATCAAAGAATGCAGCGAGGCTCAATAGGCAACCGCCCATCTGTCACCCGCCGCCATTGCCCAACGCTTACGACGAGCACTGAACATGCGCCGTACGCTCAAGGCCACCTGGCAGCGGACGCTCCGCGAATGTCAACGGCGGGCGCCACACACTGGTCAATCGGATCTAAAACCTGGCCATAATTGCAAATGCGAGTGGATTTGCGTAAAAATGGGTATCAAAAGAGTTTTTAAGGACGATGAATTTGAATATCATAAATAAATTTCAAAATTCAAAACTACGGATCTACTCATTTAAGAAAATAAAAATGCATAAAGAATATACATTTGGGGTTCTGGAGATCACTGATTTCGAATATCACAATGAAATCTCAAAATCCAAAATGGCGGTTTGGAAATGGATAACTGACTCGTAAATATAATGATATGTGTAGAAATATGGATATAATAGGTCTCGTGGTCGCAGGTTAATATTGTTATCATTCCAAAAATTTATATCAGTAATTTTCTTATTAAAAATAATTATAAGAAGGAGAAATCGAAAAAACAAAGAGAAAAAAATTCCATGTGGCCGGGATATCTGGTGTTAAATATTACAATGTAGCCTTGCAGTAAAGTGGCTATAAAACAAAAAAGACATCGCACATGCACGATTACTTCTGAAAAATATATAAAAGAAAAATACACTAACCTTTTACCCTCTAATTCCATGTTAGTTTGTCTTTTTTTCTGTTGCAAATACTCACACGATGTACAACTCTCACATGACGCTTGGCTCACACTTCGTTTACTGATGCTTCATACCCACGTGGCACGCTCTGTTGAAATCGTATCCACGGAACTTCTATACTGCCCAGAAAGCCCTGCAATGCCGTGCTTCAGTATCGCCAACTAAAGCTCCCACGTTCCATACGAGGGATTGTTATGCCATTGGTGTAACTGCGTTTGTAGAATGCACGAACACTTATACCAGAGGGATATCTTTACTCCATGGATACGGAGCCCACGGGTTACACTGTTTGTACAAAACGGTCCTAAGTCAGAATCTCGAACGCGCACTATGAATTTTGCCATTATGGCCAGAGTTTTGGTCCGATTCAATCACTGGGCGCCGCCACAAGCGTTCAAGGCTTCGGCTTCGAACGTAAACAGGTTGGCGAGAGGCTCGCGTATCAATGGTCCATCACAAATAGACACTGTTTCGGCATTCTTTTATATTCAAAATAGAAAACAACACACACTGCCTCGTAATCCCTCGCGTCTCTTAATACGAAACGAAACGTCACGTTTTCTTAACATTTCCTGAATCGCCTCACGACCCGGTATGTTTGATATTTTGGATCCAAATTCCTTACGCTGATGTGGATATACATTTGTCACTTTACACCATAGCATCAACTGCATGGACAACCTACTCAAAAAGGAACGAAAAGTATATTTTTATTGCATTGTTTCAACTTTTTTCACATATCCAAGCAAAATTGTTTTGCCAACAATCGAAAACACACGAAATACACTCAAAACCATTCCGAAATACTCCAAAATGTTCGTAACTTTCGAATACTTTCACTATTTCATATTTGGGCACTTTATATATATATATATATATTATATATATATATTATATATATATGTATATATATATGTATATATATATATTATATATATATGTATATATATATATGTATATATATATATGTATATATATATATATGTATATATATATGTATATATATATATGTATATATATATGTATATATATATATGTATATATATATGTATATATATATATGTATATATATATGTATATATATATGTATATATATATGTATATATATATGTATATATATATGTATATATATATGTATATATATATGTATATATATATATGTATATATATATATGTATATATATATATGTATATATATATATGTATATATATATATGTATATATATATGTATATATATATATATATATATATATATATCAGGGACCGAATACCGAAATAATAGCGGTAAAGGTATTTATACCGGTATACAAATACCTTTACCTCTATTATACCTTTATTCAAAATACCTTTAAAAATACCGGTATAAGACGTCAAATACCGGTATTTTTAGAGGTATTTTACCTTTATCCGACGTCTATACCGGTAAAATACCTCTATTTAAAGGTATTATACCGGTATTCTCTCATCAAAATACCGGTATTTTCATAAGAAAATACCGGTATTTCAGTAGAATCATACAGGTATTTGGGGGAAATTCATTGTGATATTTTCCGCTGAGATGACTCAGAGGAAACAACTACACACGGCTGAGTTTCTGACCGGGAGGTCCTAGGGTTCGAGTCCCGAGGGTGGCGGATTTTCGTCACTTATTATAGCTAGGTCGAGTTCTGTCGTTGACTGGGTAATCGAGTTATGTCGTCAGACGAAGGGACCAGCCAACGGTCTTTCGCAGACGTCAACACGACCTTGGACCTCACGTCCGGGCGCAGAGCTTGGCGACACGTGATAGAGTGTTGAAAATTTATCGAATTTCTCCGTATAAATCTTGTCCTTTCTAGTAGCGATAAAAAATGGAGAAACATGTCTTCTTATCCATAAATGAGTCTTCCACGCATACCAAACTTCCTTCTTGCATGACTGTGTTTATCACTAAATACGATTATTTGCTTAAATTTGATCGTATCACTAACATTCCCGAAAATAATTTTTTCAGTTGGCCCAGTTTCCTTATTCTGCACCATAATTATAACTAAAACAATATTAAAAATTGACATTGAACGCTAATAGACATATTAACTATTCTTACGTGAGGAAACAGGTGCGTTATGTTTAATTCAAAATTAATGATTGAAGTTTCCCATTTTATTAAATTTTTAATAAATTTAATTCAATTAAATGTTAATTTTAATTGAAAAGTAAAAATTTTAATATTAATAAACTCTTTTTTATTAATTAATAATGTTAGTATATATTTCTTATTATTAAGGAAGAAACACTCTTCTCGAAGTGGGCTCCTCCAGATGCATTTTACAATGTAAGCTACCCGTAGAAGGGAACCCTTGCCCACATGCAATGTTAATAGCTAATAATAATAGTAATAAAAGTAATAAAAGTAATAATAATAATAATAATAGTAATAACATAATAATTTACTTTTATTACAAATTTCTCAATATTTGCAGTTAATGTCAAAATATATTAAACCCTTAATATAAACTAGGAAAATAACATTTTATTTTAGCCTATTTATTAATGTATTATTAAGATTTAATTAGGAAATCATTTTTAACAAAAACAAAACTGGGCCTGAAAGCCTGAGCGTTCGTGATTATCTCAAGGTGTCAACGCTTCCTCAGTTCGCCGAAGGAGGGGTCGGGGAGGGAAGAAACGGTCCTACGCCTACGGCACGGCGCATACGTTGACAGCCTCTCCATGTGCGAAATACAAAGACAGACTTAGGTCATCTCTCAGGTCAGATGGGAAATAGCTCGGTGAAGGACACTAAGAAAAGGTTCTCTTCAATGGAACCAATAATTATTATTTCATATTTCAACTTTTCCGAAGTTTAAATTAAGGGAGGTTTTCAATACATACAACTTATGCAAAACGTAAACGCCCGAACACAAAACATTTACAATAATAAGAATAGAATTTAATACAGTTGTTTAATATATATATATATATATATATATATATATATATATATACACAAAATAATAATTTAAACAATAAATATCAGTTATGAAATGATATTTGATTAATAAACATTTTGTGAGATATTATTAACTAAAGCAACCTATTTTGTCAACATGTATGGATGGAAAGCTATATTTCTTCATTGAAAATACCGGTATAATACCGGTATAACCTTTATGGACGTCCATACCGGTATGACGTCCTATAGGGAATTTTTTTACTATTCAATACCTTTTCGGTCCCTGATATACACACACACACACACACACACACACATCACATAGCTAAGCTAGTGGGACTGTCAGAGCTTGATGCTCGAAAGGTTACGAAACCACTTCCTTTGAAACATTAAACAACCTATTTCAACCAAATCGATAAAACGAATCTCCTTCCTGACGCAGGATAGTCAAAATTAGAAATCACACACAACAGCGTTAGTAAGTTTAAAAAAGTGATGCTCGAATTTTCGACGAGGTAAGGTAGTTTTAATTAAGAAATTTTCCATACAAAAAAATAAATAACTTGCATTAAAAATTACCAATATTTAATTCAATTAACACAAGTGAATTCACGATTTCACGCATTTACTATTCCTCACACATGTAAGTACGTAAATACTGTATGTAAATATAAATAATAAACTACCCTTCTAAAAGTGATAAGCGCACTAACAAGTATTGTGCAGGGAGCATGTTATCCTAAAGTTACCCCTGAACGTTTGAGACGCTATGCCAGAGTTTTACCCGTCGGTTTTATAGATCTCGAGGTTATTGGAATCCGCAGACAATTTTTCAGACGTCCTGGGCTTACAGCGTCTCATGCTTAACAGAACAAGTTTCTTCCTCACATGTTTGACAAATCCCGGAATCAGGTACAGTTTGCTCGCACAGGCGTGGGTTACTGTCATTCGCAAACCTAAATCATGAAAACAATCCCAAGGTGACGGGTGCCGTTCGCGCCAGCTAGATCAGTCGAACTGCAGAGAGGTGCTGGTATTATCCTCAGGGGGAAAAATTGCGTATCCGAATCATTTCTAGGTTGGTTGGTTTTTTACTCCGGGCGTGTCAAAAGCTTTGGTCATTAGTTCCGTAAGTGTAGTGCATGTTTTGTCGGGAGATGGCGCTGATCTTCCCCTGGCGAGATCCGGCGCCGACCTACACCGCTGGCTAGCGGAGTGTCCCTAACCAGGACTCTCCCACCAGCAGGGTACCGCCCCAGCTATAAACCGCCCGGACCAGCTCTAAGCTCACGACTGGCCTCCTGGAATATGTGGTAGTGCATGTTAGTGTGTGTGTGAGGGGATGAGGATAGAATAAGGAAGAGGAAGGAAAGATGGCGCGCGGACCGTTTGTTAGGGTACTGCTCCGGCATTCGCCTGGTGTTGATCGAAGAAACCACGGAAAATACCGATCAGAGCAGCCAGCCACTAGAATTCTCCTCCAGACAGCGACTGAATTCGACCTAGCTGAAAAGCTAGTATCGAAAATCCTGCCACCGTCGGGGCTCGAACCTACGACCTCCCGATCAGAGACGCTGCAGTGACATCAGTTGATGCACTGAGCTATCGCTCCCGGCCCGAATAATTTCTACCGCGATTAAGTATGCATTGTCTGATTGACTATCCTGCGAAATACCTCTTTGTGGCATCTCCAGCAACGACGAGCTAATGTTCATAATAACAATAAATAATAATAATAATAACAATAAATAATAATAATAATAATAATAATAATAATAATAATAATAATAATAATAATAATAATAATAATAATAATAATAATGGGCGATGTTATCTACGGGTAGGGCCCATGCAAATGAAGTGAACGCCGAAGAAGGGTCCGTTCTGATTCGAATTTGTGCGCATGCGAGAAATATTTACAGAACGAGTCCGTACGTGGGTCGAGTGCAAATGCACTGAAAAATAATTCACAGATTCTCAAGGTTCAGAAAACCCCCCCCTCCGCCTCTTACGGAGGCTCCACACCAGTGGCGAATCCTGAACATTATTTCAACTATACCGCACTTTATGGAGACTACCGCTACTTTTGTCTTTTATTTTGAACTTTTCTAAAATCCCAATACTATGAAATTCTGCTCTTAATAATTGTTCTCTAAGCCACTAACTTCTGGATCATTAACACACTCCATTTTTACAATAACTTGAGAGAAGCGTAACATTCGAACGACCAGAGAGGGACAGTTCACCGCAATATTTTGCGGTGCTTAACGACCGTCCAGATGCGCATCCTCCCCTACCCGTGCCCTTGAAACATGAGTCCTAGGTTATCGCGGCTGAGATGCGGTGCCTTCCCCTGCGCTAGCGAATTCTTTGCGCAGCATTAAGAACCGTTTGAAACTTCTCAGCCTAACGCACATCGCTTACGGTGGCGGAACACTGACTGGCTC
Organism: Teleogryllus oceanicus; assembly: GCA_964035755.1. Classification (NCBI taxonomy): domain Eukaryota; kingdom Metazoa; phylum Arthropoda; class Insecta; order Orthoptera; family Gryllidae; genus Teleogryllus; species Teleogryllus oceanicus. The sequence goes on from CAXIVR010000010.1 coordinate 12,274,722, forward strand.
TCGGTAGCAAAACAGTTATTTTTTCGCATCTGTTTTAAAGCTTTCAAAATCTCAATAACTTCTTAGAGGATTATCAAACTGATGTAGTTCTTAAACACTTCGAATTACTAGGTATACCGGCGGTATACGCGGTGTGTCGGAGAATTCGCCACTGCTCCACACATTCGGTATTCCGAGAGAAGCGAGCTACGATTCGTTGAATCCCGAGTAGTGCGAATGGGTTGCTTGCTATTTGCCGAGCGTCGAACAATGGGCGCTCGCTTTACATGGGGCGTGTCTCTTGGGCACACATCAAAGGAAGCGATCATTCGCCGAGCTCATCAGCTGCTGGGAATTGAGTGAACAGTAGGGCACTACTGGGCGAACACCGAGTGTGTAGAACAGCCTTCTGTATGTACGTGCTTAGGGATGGCAAAAAAATGTTTTTAAAGCTTCGATATTTTCGGGCGGAAAAATCGATTTTATAACATCGATGTTCGCTGTTTTCAGGGTGGAAAGTACATGGACGAGCTCCTCCGGCGCACCGAAATGCTTTATAAATTTGTTTCAATGTCTTGTAACGATGTGATAATTTTGGAATCATGCTGCATTTAAAATTTCCGCTAATATTGTGACGCAAACTGGTATCTGAAGCTCATTGGCTGAAGTTGATACCATGCGCAGGAGCTCCCGGCTGATTTCTTGAGATCGATGTACTTGTTCAGAAACATCGATGTTTTCAAAAATCCTTTTATCGTGATATAAATAATTTCCAGTAACAATTTTTTTGTGGATTGCTCGCAATCAATAGCCATTGATGTCGAGCCCCAGACAGAACGAAACTCAACGCGAAACTATTCCCAACATTTCTTCAGTGTTATTACATTTTTTTATGTTTTACATGAACTGTGTGTAGTCAAGGTTAAACTGTCGGTTGAACTTTGACTATACATACAACATTGATTAGAAAATGAAGATGACAGTCAAATTTACGGCAGAATATACTTTAAACTATTATTGCTGATTTATGCATCACATTAAAACCACATTTTCCTTCGAAATGTTTCATCAAATTTAAAACATCAACGTTCCGACGACATTTTGGCGATGTATCGAAGTGTCGATGTTTTGTTACAATTCGCCATCGCTAAGGGTGCGGGCTGCGCGGCCATGCGCGGCCCGCGAGGCGAGCGCCGCCCACCCCTGGGGGCAAGCAGCGCGGCGCGGCGCGGCGTCACAGGTGGAGCTGCGGCAGGCACCCGTCTGACGCGCGCAACGGCGTGCTTAGCGCTTCGACAATCGCGCTCTCTCCCGCCCTCCGCCCCCGCCCGCGGCGCGTGGCAGCGGCTTCGGCGCGATCGCCCCGCCCCCCCCCCCGGATGCGCGACTCACACGGCGACCGCCGCCTCCACACCGTCAATTCCTCCAACGACGCCGGCGCTGCCCACTTCGTCGCCCCCGCTGACAACGCACATCAAGCACAGTTGTGTGTCGTTGAGAATAATCTGACACGAAAAATACGAGATTATGTGGTTGGAGCTGGGCCGGAGTAATCAGTACGTACGTTAGGTATAATGCCTAGAGCCTACGAACATAAGGGCCTACGATAGGACCTCCTGATTCTTATTCTTTTTTTTTTTTTTTTTTTTTTTTAAGTTCAGATTACTTTTTTTTTTTTTAGAAAGGCAGAAATCTTTCAGTCACATCAGACGGAAATTTCACAGAAATTTCAAATGAATTGTCTTCTCTATATTCCCTTTAATTACTTTTATTTATTCCAAAAATGTCTAATAATTACGGTTCAATAAGATCCTTCAATTTTTCTGAGGCCTACGAAAAAAATTGTGCCTATAGCCTACGTCAATACGATTAATACGTTAATACGATTGCAAAAATATCGGAGAAATATTTCTCGCGGAGTTCTTGCACAACATGAAGCACTGTATCGTACACGACACGGAGCCACTATTGCGCATGAGCGAACTCCGTCACGATAAAATTACATCGGGAACCATATTCTCCCAGAATTTTCGCACACTGGTCAAGTGATCACGATCAATGGAAGTTGTTCTCAACTGTGGAAGCAGTGTGTGCTACTAATACTAAATATCGTAGACGTTATGTTAGAATTTAACGCTAAATTTCCATTTCATTCATTTCCACAACAAGTTCAAATTTAGGGTTACCAGAAACCGTCGTTACAGTTCGGAAACGCAGGAAACGATGTTTCTCCTCTTCAAGTCGCTTTACATACCTAGTGCAAAACCTCAATGACAGTGAAGCTTCACAGGTTAAACAGTGCGCTGCGATTCTACTATTATAGGTTCCATTATCATCCTCAAGTAATTCCTCTTACAATTTGTATAAGAAAATACGTGTCAATGTATATGTTTTGAGAAGCATATCATTTCCTGATCAATATTCTGACATGAGAAAATCTAACATCAAGTTAATTTTCAGATCTACGGAGATAAAAACAACTGACGGTTTTTTACCGTTAGTACCATTTAACTTTATGTCATTTAGAAATCCTCAATATTGGTGCACGAACCTCTAGGTGACCAAGAAATATTTCCCCAACATATTCTTCAATTTCTTTTGAACTTTGTATTTTTCACATCAAATTATTCTTAAACGAGACACAAATGTAAATTGCATTAGCTTTGAAATTAGGTGAAATAAACATTCCGGTGAACAGTAACTTACTGCTCTCGGGAGATTTATTGGGACATTTACAAGAAACTAAGCGATAGAAGAGGCAGAATGCTACTTTTCACGAATGAATACCGCCAAGCAAACTTAAGAACATTTTTAACAGAATTCCAAAATACTTTAATCATTCAGAGGAACAATATTTCCGTAGCTGTTTTGTGATATTGCTGACAAGAAATTCTACGAGAATGAACCTATCCCAAACTACGAAAATGTTTAGGTAGTAAAGATAAATTATTTCAGCTCATATTTACTACATTGAAGAAAGGTAGCGCTGTAAAAATAAAAATAAGATTATTTGCGGTAGATCAACTCTGAAATCTATAAATTAGCTATTAAGTATATAAAAACATAGCATCTAAAATCCTATAAAATACTTGGAAGCTCGAGAGAGAAAATAGTAGAACTTTATGAGAGCGTATTTCAACTTACATTTGAAGTCATTACGAAGAGGAGGTGGGTAGTATCAGAGCTTAACCGTTTTAATGTCTTCATTAAAATTATAAAGTTTGTTTTAAAAATATCTCAATTGCACGCCGCGAACCCATTAAAAATTTTAATTAACATAACGGAAAGTATAATGAGCTTTTTAAAACGCCTCATTCTCTCCATTTTTTACTAGATGACGAGATACTAATTTCCGGCCCATTTACATTATAAGTATGATTATGATTTTGCGATACCTGGACGTAACCTTTTTGCAAGCAGAAAGTCAATACTTAGTGTTTCAGACAACTAATATGCAAGTAAGTTGAATACATTGTTGGATATTAATTCATAAAATTCAGTCTTTCGAAGACCACACGAACAAACTTTCTAAATTCACCATTGTTAGCTGAAGACACCAAATTAATTAAACATGTTTAAATATTCTCAAACCTTGTGAAAATGTGGAGTACTATACAACAATATTGGTGTTTAAAATCAACACATTCAATTATTTTACTGAAGATTAAATTATTAAACTAATAAATGCGATTATTATGTGTGTATGAGAATAACTTTTGCAAATTATGTTGTAGATATAATTTACGGCGTGCGTTATGCGACTATCAAGTTCGTTAATTTCAATTAAATTTACACGTCTTATAGACAGTGCTTGAACTGAAATGCAAGACACGATTTGTGTAATCGTTCCAGCAAAACGCGCGCGAACACACCCATTTCAATGCACAGGGATAAAGATTTCAAAACTGTAACATTTAGCACAAAGGTGCGTTTCATGCGATAACCTTCTATAGCCATTTTATTAGTAATAACCCCTAAAATCACGACTGAAGAATTAGTGGTCGGTTATACGTAGGTTATTTAAAAAAATAACAGCAAATTTACAATATTACATGAATGTAGTAATACACTAGATATTTGAAATTCCCGCGAAAGAAAGATTACTATGAGAACGTGTTGACATGCCAACAGATGGCATGATCTACGCAATGCGACAGGCAGATGAAACAAAATAGCAGCATCTTTGGCTAGATCATGGAGCTACGAATATAGGGAGATGGTTTGACGTCACAAATTTCAAGCCACCTCCGTCATATTGGTGAGTCCACAAAGCTTGTAGCATAGACAATCTGCGCGTGAGTGCTCTATACCAGAGTGGCTTGTAGCTGTGCTCATTTTCGGCATCGTTTTTAATATTTAAAGGCCTTGTTCAGAATAGTTATTGTAACAGTTCGTTATGGTTTGCTGTGTCACTAACGGCTGTACAAACCGTTCGAGAAAACTTACTTTCCACAAGTAAGTAACAACTCCATATAATTTCGAACATTTAATAACTTCGTAAGTTACTCGTTAATTTTTGTGAATTTCTTCTTAAAGATTTCCTGCAGATCCAAAGCGGAGAGAATTGTGGATTAGAGCTGTGCGAAGAGACAATTGGCAGTTTAGCAATTACAGCAGGTTATGTTCGCCTCATTTCCAAGAACAAGATTTGGATAGAATTTCTTTATCGTGTGTACTTTTTTACGTTTGCGGGAATTCGCAGTTCCAACAATTTTTCCAAAAATGAATTATTTAATTAAGCAGCTAATACGTATTGTTAGGCATGTAACAAAGTTTTGCTTAGACAGGCGACTTTTGGACCCACCAATATGGATGGCGATCTGGCTTCACTTGCTGAACACGGAAGAGGTTGGTATCGGCACCCTCCTTGTATTCACAACTCCATGGGCTACGCGAACGATAACATAGCAACGGGAATATAATTTCTTGCGGTCAGAGAGCATACAAATCGGAAAAATTCCAATCACGAATTATGGAAATATACTGTGACAGCTGCTTCAATGAAAGAAGACTGTCTGATTCGATAGACGCCTTAAAAAAGGACGGACGTTAGTCTTTGACGAGCACCGTTCTGGTCGTCGGAGCAATATCCACCACACTCTCCCTGTAAGATCATTTTCACTCTTTTCTGGGATATTAATGGGCCGAATTTAGATCGCTATCAGAAAAGGTGTTAAATAACCAACAGTTCCCAATACCGTGCAAGGTTGAAGGAGCTCAAGCAAGCAATAAGCCTTCGCACGGGACTTCTGTCTGTTCCCTCACAACACTCGTCCCCACGCTCCAGCTTCAATTCTTGAAATCGTACAAAAACTGACATTTCAGATCCTAAAACATTATTCCCCCACCCGAATCTTGTTTGTCTGAACCATTGGGCACTTGGCCGTAAAAAGGAAACTTCGAGAGGCTGGCGATTTTTGAGAGATTGCGACGTGAAGTGGTGCATTTTGGTTGATTAATAATTTTTTTGTCTTGAATTAAACAGTTAACGCAACTGTGTAAAGTGTGCCGAAAAAAATATGGTTTTATCAAAACAATTATATACGTTACACATTTGCTGTTGACATGTATATTTCAGAACTATTCAGTTTACTGAAACTTTTTGAATCCTTTAACACAAGATCTACTTCAGGCTGCAACCACCTCCCTAAGGAGCAGATTAATGACTGTCATTGCCTCTATAATGCTTTGCGCAAAATCTGAGATGTTTCCAATGATGTGACGCCTTGCACTTCTCCGTCATTTGAATGACCTTGGAGTTGGGAAAGGTTCATTCATACGTTTTGCAGAAAAATCCCAGAACCTACAAAAACCAGAAAGTATTGTGCGGTTAAGACATTCTGATTGTGAAGCATATGCACATTTACAAGTACATTATTACTTGTTCTCCAAACCCAGAATTACAATGTTTCCTATCCAACAATCGGTAGGGTTTTGTTGGTCATACCGAGATCACTGTACACGATCCAACAGCCGCGAACGGTTTCGGTAAGAGTTCGTACCACTTAGAGCATGTCTTACTTCGAGGGCAATACCGCTCTTCCAGTGTAGATAACTGCGTATCCTACACTGCCTTTTCATGTAGAAAGATTATTATTATTATTATTATTATTATTATTATTATTATTATTATTTAATATTCAGAGAAGTGACAAATTTAACATTACTTGAAAAGGCTCAACGAAACTTTTAAACCACTTCTTGCTCAATTCTGAACGAGTTCATTAGAACACACTAGATCCAATTGGAAAATTGAGATAAGATATGGATGCGGATATCACAAGAGATAGTTGAGACTATTATGATTAATGAATTTGGTACCGGTGACTCAATGATTACGTTAAGATAAAATCTCCGTATCAAAACACGTTATGTGCTAACTTCGAGTTACATGAAAACCTACGAACATCGAATATTTTCAACGTACTATAGGATTACTTACGTTGAGCATTCTTTTTGGAGTGGATTTAAACTTGAGAAGCTCAGAAAATAGTATTTCACGATATTATTTACAAGTTCTACATTTGGTCTGGCATATTCATTTCCATATTTTTCGGTTACAAACTGCGATATGAAAACTGTATTAACATTTGGTGGTTTCATAATAAACACGACTAATTAAATAAATGTATGTCTCTTAACACCTCATGCTCCTTGGTGCATTCATTACCTAATTCATAGAGATGTTTCTACTCATATTTTGAGTAACTTCAAGTTTTATATCAACCTGCCTTTATGATCAGCAATTAAGACATTTTCTCTTGAAAAACGTGTATCCACTTTATAGAATTAAAAGTCATTATGCTAGTATTTATTACCATTTCCTACGTACAAAGGAGGAAGAACCTCTTGTAATTTGCCACAGTAAATAAATCTATAATTTAAAGCATATATTAATCATACGTAGTACTACTGTGTTAAAAATAAATCATGTATGCAAATATGCACCCATTATTCAAATATGTGAAATAATGAGCATGAAGATTAACAAAAAATAAATGTGCGTAAGCTTACCACCACTGTATCCACAAATTCTGTTCGATGGGAAGTATTCACAATACTCACCTGCAAAAAAGAGAACGAGCATAAGTAAATCCGTCTAATCAATACAAGATAAAAGTGTAAGTAAAAATGTGCAGTGTGAAATGGCAGAACTTTCCAACCAAAATAAAAATAATTACTCACCACTGAAAAAACTAAGTATCTAATCGCTACACTACAAAACACGAAACATTCCATGTTTCTTAGGTAATGTTCTTAAAGAAAGCTACAAGAATGATGCAACGCGAAACATTTTATAGCAACGATGCAACGAATATGTACTCCCCAAAACTTTAGTATTGCAATATTTTTGAGCAAGCAAAGAAAAGCTTATAATGTACAATGCAGCATTTTGACAAATCGTGAACATATTCTTATTTATCCATCAGAACAGGAACAAGCTTAATCTCGTCTATCGGGAAAAAATGCCAACGACTGAAAAACAACTATGGAAGGGTGAAACGACACGAACTTCCCTGCTTGATACTGCAACTCTTTGAAATGGTTCATCTTCTCAATATAAAATATCTGCTGTAATCGCCTAAAAGGCTGAGATCAATACAAAACACAAAAGAACTGAATTAAGAGATTTAATTGATTTAAGTGGCAAGTGCCTGCTATCTTACGTGCATGGTGGTCAATTAAATCAGAGACTGGAATTAGCACACATATCCAACTCTTTTATAACCTTCTCATGACATTTACTGACCATTTTTTTCCAATTTATTTCTTGGAATAGTTTTATTTACTTCCCGAGTCCAGTGAACACAGGTATAAACATTCAACTGAGACTGTCGAAAGAGGCCGAGTTCTCATTGTACTTCCAATCACTTTTCCGAAAAAATCCGACGTCTACGTAGCAGCGGCGACAGAAAAGGGCATGTTTACCAAAAAAGTACAGCAACAAACTGATTTGAAGACCTTTCTCGGTCGGCATAACATTTTTAGACCTTTTCACAATTACCGACTTACATCGAATGACATCCAGAAATTATCACATACTAAAATTTTCTGATTGAGTTTAGAAAGAAATATTTAACAGATAAGGATTATGAAGAGCGGGCCAAGTGGCAAAAATTATATAAACTATTAGAAGTTTGGGTTATAGTTTTTTTAACAATATAAAACTGAGTAAAAAAGTTCACTCCCCCATTATTGTGTATGTGTAGGTGTGATTTCATTGCAAAACGAACCGTCAAAATTGCTAACTAAATTCAGAGCCTTGCTGCCCACGTTATATAAAGGACACGGTCAGGATAAACTGGTTTTACATGCGAGTTCGCGTGACTCCTGTATAAAAGAGTCTCGCAGACAGAGGTGCCCTCAGTCACAGTTTTACCCGTCCGTGCTTCACAAAACAACATTCACTGTTACAGGTTTAATCAAACTAAATCTGATACGTGCCTACGCACACAGATGTTCGCGATACAGTAAAACTTTCGCAATGCGGAACTTCAAGGGACCAATTTTTTTCCGTATTAGACAAGATTCCGAATTATACATTGTAATAAGTAGAACTTGGGCTTGATAGGACCCGATTCATGTTCACATTAGACATTTCCGTATTATGCACGTTCCGCGTTGAGCAAGTTTTACGGTACTACAGAACGACGAACCCGTACTCTGAATAAGATCAGTAGACGAGTTTAGCTCGAGAGACTTTCGCCGACAAAGCTACGGCCACAGATATTCTTACAATTACCCGCACGGGTAAAGCGGCGCGGGTGTAGAAAATCTCGCCGCCCACTGCCCGGGAGCTCCATCAGAATTCGCACGAGGCCACTCGGTGCTTGGCGAAAAGCGTCCTAAGCCAGGACGGCCGGGCGTGAGTTCGATCCGCACTCCGAAGGGAGCGGGAGGGGAGGAAAGCACTCTGACTCAGGGGGCTTTTCGCACCGCCCCCGCGGGAGGCGACGGCCCCGGCGGGGAGGGGGGAGGGCGCGACGAGGAGGCAATAAGCGGCGACCGCATTCGCAGGGCGAAACCCAAAACTGTCTCCGCACGATTCTGAGGGACGTCAGGCAACAAGGGTCGCGCGCGGTGTTCTCGACACGGTCGATGTAATTTGATCACGTAAAACATGAAAAAGGAAACACGCTTGTCTTGTTTTCAGAATTCCCAACCACAATTACACAACAAATGTGTCTAACTGATACAGAATTTTCGCTACTCTTCTCTTCAATATCAAAAAATAGATCATACGATCACTTCATCTTACAATTCTACCATACATCATATTCTTACGAACGTTTTAAAAATACATTTACGTACTGTTCCGGATGCTGATATTCACGCTATGAAACAGTTGTACAAGTTAAATTCGTTACTTTGCCTGATCGCCTCCGCACGACAGAAGAGTTCTTTTATTACAAATCAACGCATTATGCAAGTTCACCATTCGAAGTGTACTTCTATCAAAGGTCAACGCATTACGAAACCAATCCTAGAAATCTCAAAATGTTCAAAACATTGAATAATAAGAATCAAAGGTACCCAAACTACAAGTAAATTTGGCTTTTTTTTTTTCTTTCTTATAGCTTCAACCATTTGTGAACAAAATGATCAGCAGCTCTCCAAATCTGAAGTGGGCCTCGACGGGCGCTATCTTATCCTCATTTTATCTCGGACTGATTGGCTCTGAAGGATGCAAGGTGTGGTGCAGAAACCGGCCAATAGCGGAAAATGGGCATCGACTTTCGCGTCACTTTGCACACAAAATTCCAAGCGCTGGAAACACAATTTAGGGTCAATGTCTCATTTGCACATGCATTTCATTCCGAAAATCAGTAATTTTTAAAAAGTTGTGGAAAGAAGATTAATAAAAAAAGAAGCAATAATTAAATGAAATAGTCGTACTATAGATATGAAATAGTCAATAGGTATACGGAGAAAACCTGAAGCAAAAGGCAAACTCTGATTGTAAACGTTTTTATATCAACCAGCGTTGTGTCTCGTAGTTGTGTTGCAGTTGTGTAACGGTTGAGGAGCGGTAACATTCGCGTTTTTGTTGCTGAAATGGGACTACGTTTGTATGTGATGAAAACACCACCTGCTACCAAAAAGGTAAAATAAGAACACAACTCACACATTATAACGAATATGAAAATTCTGACACAAATTATAACGAAACGATACATTCACGGAGAAAAGTCTTAATTTAGGAAAATGTGCCTGATACAAATGTCAGTAGGATTTTTCTCGAATCTTCTACCTCACGCTCGAAAGACCTTCAAATAACGACAGAATACAGAGTTTTTGCAAGACGGGAAATCCATTGTCGTAGTACGTGAACATTATCGTCAATAGGAATTAACGTATCTTCAGAAAATGAGTTTTTGCATGTCGTAGAATCGAAAACATATGTTAAAGCTAGGAACTAATTGCAAGCGAATAAATAACGATCTAAAAGCTTTTATTGAATATCTGTGTATCTCTGTGTCCATTTTTGCTTTTGTAAGCATTACAAGATAGTAAAACGTATGATAGACCCCTATATGAAATTAAAGAAGACTCAATATACACATAACCTCCAAATCCGTCGCAATTACGTTTATTTCTAACATATTTGAATTAACTTAAAAAATGAACCATTAAGTTCCTGCCTTATTATATTGGTAATATGAATATTGTATTTTTCATTACTTCCATGCTTATTGAGTATTAGTGTTCAATTCGTGTTTAGAGGTGGCAGCGAAAACTACGTAAAAGTGTAAGTTACGAACACATTTGTCGTAGACGACAAAACAGGGAGAATATCGGGACCCGTCAATCGAAATCCCGTCATTTGATGCCGGCGCATGCGCAGTTCAGTTCTCCACAGAATTGTCGTGTTACTTTCTTTCAAATCAACGACTTGCAAAAACTCCAGTAACTCGAAGAGAGCACGTCTTTGTAAAGCTCGAAAAGCCAGACGCTCAAAAAGACCTCCGAGAGAACACAAAAAGTGGTAGTGATCTGAGGCAAACTGAACTCCATCTTTATACTCATTGCTCTTCAACAGGAAGGGTGAAGAGGTTATCTACAACGAATTTGTAGCGTCTGAAATAATAGCCGGTCTTTTTAAGAACAGACCTTCCATTATCACGGGGCCCAACAAGTACAGCACACACGGAGCCACAATGGCGGATTAAAGTTCCCCAATACAGCAGCTTCCGCCGCGAACCACGACAGAGATTCGGCGCGCGGAGCCTCAATGAAGGTCGATGGAGAGCAAAACCATCGAGGTTCTCTTCTTTCCAGCCACGCTCCGACGACCGTAGTAACTACAGTTCCTAAATTAACCATTTAATTTTTAAATAATCCCCTCGAAGGGTTCGCGACTGTTCTCTCCAATTTGCACAGGTTGCCCTTGGGCATGAAAACCCCGTAGGTCTGCCGCTGTTCGATATGAAATTACCCTCCGCCGAGGGGTACGTACATCAAATATTTCAGATTTATTTTAATTCAAAATTTAGCAAACTAGGTTAGGAAAGCAGAAAGCCCACATGCAACCCACAATACACGAACCCCGAAAACTATGCGCCTTAAAATAGATTCATTAAACCAGGAGTTCCTGTTCCAAAAGTGATGCGATAAGTTTCTCATACCGTCATCTGTAAAACGAGACCAGTTTGGAAGTTCTGTTTCACTTTTGGAAGACCTCCACTCTAGCACGGGTTGTCAAAAACAGTTGGACTTTAGTAAAAAGCCATTTCACTTTTAAACATTGGTTTAAAGTATTAGAATGTTTACCCCCTGGTTATACTATTAATATAATGCACTGTTCATGACAAGTTCTGGGAGCTTCAATTTCTGTTTCAGTACGAAGCTATTTTCCTTTCAAATCAATTATTTACAAAGCGTGAAATCTTCGCATCGGGATAAACTTGAAATGAATAATAGAGACAGTACATTGAAACATTAATTAAATATTTAATTTAAAAAATATGAGTCCATATATTGAAAATTCTTTTGTCTTTACAAAAATGTTCCGAAATATCAAAATATTAACGATAAGGCACAGACTTTTTGCTTCACATAAATAATCAAAAATTTATGAAAAACTTATTTTAATATTAACATTATATTGTAAGGGTAAGTTGAATGTGTACCTCAACACAAGCATTGGATTCAAAAGGATAACATCAGATATAATTCCGTAATTTTTACTTAGATTTTTTAAATTCCAAAAACAGAATCAAATAATTTTAGATCGAATCGCAATTTCCTAAGTGGCTTCTATTATACAATTCCTACAGCCAACCAGGCCCCGAAACTCCACGCGTGTCCCCTCAAAAAAAGGTCGTTGGGCCATATGCCCACGCAGCAGCTCTCTCCTTGTGAGCCACCCACGCTCGCTCCCAGGGACAACGATGGATGATCCAATAACAACCCGTTCCAGAACAGACACCCGGCGCGGCTGTTCAACCTCTCCAGACCAGCGCACATGGCCGACATCGATATTTCGATGCCGATCGCTAAAAGCATTTCGATGATAACATCGATGAGAAAACATTATAATTAAAAGATCGAGGTTTTATAGACTAATAAACATACTATTTTCCTCTCCATTTTTCATTACAGTACGTAAATTCTATTGTTTGGTTACCTGCATGTTAGTATGTAAAAATTATTATCGAATGTAAAGAATAAAATGACGAATAAAGAACATCGATTTCGTGTTTCACTGTCGATTCCGGCAATGAAACGCCCGGCGATAACATACATTCATAGCATGAGCAGCTTCCAAACGTCCTGAGATTGCATAGGCGAAATGTGCAGCGTGATAAAGAGGATGACGCGAAACAACGATATTGCTGTGGATTGCTGCTACTCGACAACGTGCTGACAACCTCTTTATTTAAAAAAATTAAAAAAAACATCGATGTTTTTGCAACAAAATAGAACATTGAAAGAAAAATATCGATGTTAATATATCGATGTTTCTGTTGGAAAACATCGATGTTTTTTTGCCATCTCTAATCACACGGCACTTTCACATTATAGTGTAATGTAAATTCATGAGTCGAAAAAAAACGGTATTATATTGTTCCGTCGAGTGTTGTAAAGAAACGCAATGCAATGTAACACATCCAACACTAAAAATACTGTACTAAATTGAAAAATACTAAACACAAAATCGTCGAATGACAATATTATTTTACGATTTCTTACGATTAGGACAGAGAAATGCGTGTTTCGTTATACTGACATTCCGGTTTTTGACACTTCACATATGCTAATTTTTCCAGAATATTTCAGCGTCACACGTTTCACGTAATACAATAGTGGTTCACGGACGCGTCGTGTCAAACATTCGGAAGGACGGACATCTCTATGCTACGAATAAGAAGCCGTCTCTCAGCATTAGGTGCCCACTGCCCGCCTACTTGCCCTCATTCTTCGTTGACACTGAATATTCTGATGGAAGCTGCATACAATTCCAAGGCAGCCAACGCCTGAGGAAGGCAGTCGCTTCACGCATCACCTCGTGTATTCTTTGTTTCTATAATTCATAAAAATACAAACGAGAAAATAATAATAATAATAATAATAATAATAATAATAATAATAATAATAATAATATATCAATGAGTGGACGGTATCACAAGATATCGTTTAATTGGTCTCTATATTGAAATCCAGCTTTATTACTTTTTCACTACGAAGTAGAGAGAAAGTTATATAATGCTGCGTGAATAAAATGCCAATTTTCGGCAGAAAAAATCGTAATACAGAGCCCTGGTAGATAAATCCAATTGCTGAATTTAGAAAAAAAAATCCTCTAACAGGTGGTGTAGCTACATTACATGTTTTCTGGATCCTTGATACCGAAAAATCGAATGACGGCAAAACGTCTCTGTTCTCTCCAAGGTAGCGACTAAACCACCCAGCCGATCTTCCCCAAAACTGATATTCCCCAATTGATATAACTGATGTTCCGGCCCCTTGAATTTGAAACCGATATTTTAATTTTGGGGAGTACTTTACATAAAACCCCTGGGATATGTAAAAAAAATTATTCCATCGTTTTTTATTAAATTCTGTTGTGGGATAGTGTGAAGTACGTTTAAGAGAATGGTGCAGATCTCATTTCCGTTTGAAACCGTGATTTTTCGAAAATTGCAAAAATTCAAATTTTTTCCGGCGTCTTCCTACAACGAAAATAATAAAGACAGAGCTTTTCCCCGGTAATGAAATCCGTTTCTTAAACAGTAATTTTGAAATAAGGCCACGTACAATTTTTCGAAAATTTGAGTCTTTTTCACGTTGGAGGAAGTACGCGCTGTTAGCACCACTGGTTTTTACATAGCGCTCCGTGGGAGGTGGCAGGGCGCCTGCGCGAGGAACACGTGCGGCGCGGGCGCGAGGGAGGCGAGGAGCGGAGCGGAGGCGGAAGCCCCAGCGACCGCGAGCGCCACCGCGTCCGCCTGCCAAGATTGCGACGCCGCCGCGCCCCCCCCCCTCCCTTCCCCTGGCTCCTCCTCGCGGGGCGGCGCGGCCAGACAACACATACTCAACTTGGTTCGCTCGCATACACACAGTCGTCTCCGGTTATAGTGAACTACTGGGGACCAACATGTTTGGTTCACTATATTGAAATGATTGAAGGCGTTGTCATTGTCAACAATAGTATTTATTCACAATAGAGCTTCGATGGCTGATCATCATCGCTTCTGCTGTCTGGGAGCCACAAAAACGACGGCTCCCAGACAGCAGAAAACTGATGATGATGGCTAAGCCATGGAAAGCTGCTATTTTTGAAATAAATACTATTGTTGACAATGACAACGCCTTCATTCATTTCAATTATGTAAATGTCAACTACACCTCACCACTGAATCAATTGGTTCACTATATTCGATTTTGTCAAAATTAAATGGGATTTCTCCGTAGTTACTGGTTTTATTAATATACACCCAAATTCATTAACAGCATAACTGAAAATTTCAATAATTTATTTGTCCGTAAAAAAATTATTATTTTCAATTGTGTGCTTCGTACAATTTTCATTAGATGCTTCTCCGAAGTTCATGGTTTCTCCATACTTGATACTTCAAGTTCCTCTGTCTCTAATTGAAGTATGGTTATGCAGTCTTTCAATTAACAGACTGACTTCCTACGTACACTATAGCCGAGGTTCAGGTTCACTATAATCGAATCTTCTTTTGCTTGTTTATAATGTAGGTGAAACGGGACAAGTAACTTACGTTCACTATATCCGAGTTCTCTATAACCGGAGCCGACTTTACTTGGATTTAAACATAAGATCACTTGACGTAAATCAGCTGTTAAGGTGTTATCCAATCGGGAGGTTCAACGTGACCATAGTAATGTCACTAGTGACGTGTAAGCTTCCGAATGATACCATGACAACTGACCACCTGTCAAATACAGCTCGAAGTATACAAGCGCTGTGCAGAGAAGTCTAGCGGCCGGTTCCTATGTGCAGGAATTTCCCGTGGATTCTCCAAGTATTTCTAGGCGAATGCCGGAGTAGTATAACAGACTGAGGTCCTCTCGCGATCTTTGTTTTCTCATCCTTATCCCCGACTCTTCTCTTATTCACACACACAGTATACAACCAGAATACAATCAGAGTCTGTTGACGCTAATCAGCAGTTACGGTGTCATCCATTCGGGATCTTAACCAATGTTATCCAAGGTCCCGATTGGATGACACAGTAACAGTAACAGCTGATTTACGTCAACGGACTCAATATTTAAATCGACGTGTACATGCTGTACTCATGTCGGGAGACCAGTCGGAAGCTTACACCTCGTTCCAGCTCGGATACCGCCTCGCTGGCAGATAGCAGAAGGCGGGAAACCCCAGAAGCCCAGGAAACGACCCATGCCATTATAAACGATCATTCTCGTGTAGCATCGTTTGGCGATGTACTAGCTACCGTATAGAATTCATGCATGTGCAGCGGTTCAAAAGTCGATTCATTTCCTATAACAAGAACATTGCAATCTTTAATATACTCCAAAGTACACTCTGATTTAAATGTAGGGCGCATTGACTTTTGATCATCTGAGACACAGTCATCTATCCGGAGCTTCAATATCAAAATTCTAAGTTGCAACGATTCGCTAATGGCGTGCCAGCTTTAGTTGTCAACCTGCCTTACTCTCCAATCAGAGTATAAGCACTGCTCAAGTAAGAGTATAAATTACAAATGACTATTACTCCGTTTTAAATAGAATGATTTTTGACAGAGCAGCCGTGAAACCGTTTTTAAATCGGGAGAATCACTACCAAAAATTTAAGACTCAAAGAAGATATCAATTGGATAACGTCATAGCTGACGATCTGTCTCCAATCACACTATTAAAATCGAAGTATGCACCGCTTGAAGCTTTACACACTACTTGATGCGAATGTTCGAAAACGTCACGGCGCCCCGGACGCCTGAGTGAAGACGGCGCCGTGGCGAAAAAAGAAGTGCGTGTATATAGTGTACATAGTGTAGTGTTAATGAAGTGAAGTGCGGCATGAATGTGTGAGTGAATGAGTTTGTATATATAGAATAAGCATGAATGAGCGAGTGAATGAACAAAAATAAAATAATAATAATAAGAAGAAGAAGATGAACAATCAAAAGAACGTTATACTCATTTTTAAAATCTTGTTTAATTAAAACAAATAGCCCAAAGAGGCATTGATTAGTTTTAAGTTATATTAAGATTAGTTATAGTTTATTTAAGTTATAGCCCTCCCGAAGCTCCACAAACCGCAAGGTTGGAGCGTTAATGTACTCCCAAACTTGAATAAATTCCCGCCTCGCCAGGGCTACAGGCGAGGGGACCATGAAGACCGTGTCGCGTCCCCGGAGCTGAGCTGCTGCAGCAGCGCGCGGGGTCGGCGATTCCAAGAACAAAGCTGCGCCAGCCCGCGCGCGCGCATTCACGCGCCTCCGTCCGAACACGCCGCCGCCGCCGCCACGTTCGTCCGCCCACGCGCCGGGCCGGGGCGGGCCAGCCCTCCTATCCGCCGTCGCGGCTCAAGGCGAGCAGCGCGCGCGCCGGGCACCGTTAGCCCAAGCCCCGCGCTCCTCCCCGCCCCTCTCACTCGCACGCGCAACGGCGCTCCGCGGCCGCGAACACGCTTCCGGTGGCGCCCCACGCGGCGGCGGGGGCACCTCGCGCCGCTATACCTGGCTTTTCGTAACGTGGCCGACGACACGAGGCCATTTCTACACCTCCCGCCTAGAAAAATGAATCGTTTTCTAGAACGTCCTCCTCAAGGGGGCTCATGGCCTCAAACGTGTGCTCATCACTGTTATAAAAATGCATTTTATACGTCAGGAGGTGTAAAAATGACCTAATGGCACCGGCCACGTTACGAAAACCCAAGTATAGAGCTCCGTCGGGCAATGCAGTACAAGACCTCCCCGTTTCTTGGGGACAGACACCGTATTTATAAATCCGCCCCGGACAAAATCCGTCCTCGAATTTCATATAATACTCCCTATATTTCCATTGTTGTAGAATCCTCAGCAGTTAATTCCATTTTTAGAAATGAATAAATCTGGTAACTTTACAATGCAAATAACAGTTTTCATTAATTGCATAATTGTTCACTTCGACACCTTTCCTTCCCTTCGTCGGCGCATTTGATACGATTGGAAGCCGCAAAAGATCTCCCTCAACACGAAGCCTTTTCATATTTTTCTAATCTGTTTAACATAAAATTTTGAATCCTAGAGAAACGCACAAAAAGAAGCATTTTTAAAAGACCTACTAATCAGGGCATTTTCATCACTTATTAGTAACATCACCGACTTCTAAATCTTAAAATCTTTTCAGAATGTTCAGTTTTGTTAATTCGAATTTTTCGACTATTCGTTTTTCCTTGCATATTGTGCTTTGAATTCGCTTCAAGTGTAATTTTCTATACCATAAAGTACTACTAATACTATGACACGACGATATGTCCGAGATTACACACGTACAAGTGGTTGCTGGTTGGTTGGATGATGAGTGGTTCCGGCCGCATCAACAGCTTAGGTCATTACTCCTGTAAGTGTAGTGCAGTTTTTTCTTCGGGAGACGGTGGTGATCTTTCCCCGCTGGATCGCAAGATCCGGCGCCGACCTACCGTCGGATCCCCTAACCAGGACTCTCCCACCAGTGGGGCACCGCCCCAGCCGCCACAAGCTCCAAGCTCCCGACCGGTCTCCCGGAAATGTGGTTGTGTAGTGCATGTTAGTGTAAGTGTGTGTGTGTGTGTGTGTGAGCGTGTGTGTGTGTGTGAGCGTGCGTGCGTGCGCGTGTAAGGGGTGAGGATAGAAGGAAGAGGAAGGAAAGGTCGCGCGCGATCCGTGGCCCGTTTGTTAGGGTACTGCTCCGGCATTCGCCTGGTGTTGATCGAAGAAACCACAGAGAACTACTGATCAGTTCAGCCGGCCTCTAGAATTCTCCAGACTGCGACTGAATTCGACCTAGCTGAAAAGCTAGTGTCGAAGATCCTGCCGCCGGACTCAAACCTAGGACCTCCCGGTCACAGGACATGTGTTTGCCAATCAGAACGTGAATTAATACGCGTTTGCTCAGCGCGTACGTTTGCTAAAACACACACACACACACACACGCAGGGCATACACTCGCAAGCAGAAGGTTAATCCGCACGTGCGGCTGAGCGTCGCGGCGGCGGCGGCGCCGAGAAATCCGCGCGGTGCAGCGGATAAGGCGGCGCGTCGTCCACGCCTCTGCGCCAAGGTCGCCGCCTTGAGGCCCCGCGCAGAGCGCGCCGCCCCGCTATCTGCGCGCGCAGCTCCCCGGATGACGGTCGCGCCGCCTCGTCGCACGGCGCGCAGCAGCTTCTTCCAGGAGACGGTCCCACGTGCGACCAAGCACGTCCAGTAGGCGTAAGGAGCGAACTGACGGGATGAGGGCTTGTCGCCGATCATCTACCTTATCAATTTGGGAATTGAGCTCATCAAGTCACGACTATAAAAGACACTTAGCGTAATTGACAAAATGAAAATGTCGCGGCTGGAAATGTTGGGAAAAGTAATATACTGTATTAACATGAACACCGACAAAAAATAATCAAATGTGAGGCATAGAGGAGAAGAAATGTTCTAAATTAGTGTGTATTAAAGACTGAAAACAATGGAACAGATGATGAGGCTGAATAGCTATGAAACTAGGAACGAAGGTGAGAGAACAGTACACAGAAGGAAAGAAAACTAAATATGTTAATAAATTACAACAAAGGGAGGGAAATCTTAGTGACAAGCACACACAGACATGAAAAGTTTCAGAATTTATATGAGAGAAGGAAAAACACTGCAAATTAGCGAGAACTCGCAAAATAAAATATAAGAATTTGGAAATGAAGATGCAGGAAGAGGAGATGCGACGGAGAGAAAACAAGAGAACTGAGCGAGCGAGATCGAGAAACTGAGCGAGCGAGATCGAGAAAACTGAGCGAGCGAGATCGAGAAAACTGAGCGAGCGAGATCGAGAAAACTGAGCGAGCGAGATCGAGAAAACTGAGCGAGCGAGACGAGAAAACTGAGCGAGCGAGACAGAAACTGAGCGGGAACGAGAAAACTGAGCGAGCGAGATCGAGAAAACTGAGCGAGCGAGATCGAGAAAACTGAGCGAGCGAGATCGAGAAAACTGAGCGAGCGAGATCGAGAAAACTGAGCGAGCGAGATCGAGAAAACTGAGCGAGCGAGATCGAGAAAACTGAGCGAGCGAGATCGAGAAACTGAGCGAGCGAGATCGAGAAAACTGAGCGAGCGAGATCGAGAAAACTGAGCGAGCGAGATCGAGAAAACTGAGCGAGCGAGACGAGAAAACTGAGCGAGCGAGATCGAGAAAACTGAGCGAGCGAGAACGAGAAAACTGAGCGAGCGAGAACGAGAAAACTGAGCGAGCGAGAACGAGAAAACTGAGCGAGCGAGAACGAGAAAACTGAGCGAGCGAGAACGAGAAAACTGAGCGAGCGAGAACGAGAAAACTGAGCGAGCGAGAACGAGAAAACTGAGCGAGCGAGAACGAGAAAACTGAGCGAGCGAGAACGAGAAAACTGAGCGAGCGAGAACGAGAAAACTGAGCGAGCGAGAACGAGAGAACCGAGCAAGCGAGATCGGGAAAGGGCGCGAGCGAAGGAGAGAGCGAGAGCGGGAGTGGGGCGAGGAAGCGAGAGACGGTGAAGAGCGCCGGGCTGCAGCTGCGGTCAGCGGCCTGCGGGGGCAGCGGAGCGAGGGAAGGGGCGCCGACCAACGCCTCCAGGAAATGAGCAATCGCACGGGGGCGGCACGGCAGGGCCGGCGGCGGGGCCTGATGCATCGCCGCGCCGTCTACGACCCCCTTCCCGTTCCCCTCGTTGGCGCGGCGATGCGAGACGACGCGGGGTCAGGGGCGGGGCGACGCACCGCAAGGGGCGAGCACCACGGGCGGGGGAAGGGGCAGGGACGCGAAGTGGGAGCCCGGGGGGGGCGAAGAGTTCCGGGGCGCGGCCCAGGTCTGATGAGCAGGGCCCAGGTCTGACGCATGGGGTGTGCAGGACGACGCAGCGCAAGGGAGAGGTGGGACCCGATGAAAGTGATTCCAGGGGAGGAGCGATGCCCCGCAAGGAACAGGTGGGGTGGGGCTGATGCTTAGGGACGACAAGAAAGCGACGCAACACACGGAGCATGGCAACGTATCGCAAGGTCAATACGTGACTGGCAGGGGGAGCAGTCGCGGTACGGGACGGGGACGTTAGTTATTTAGTTAGTGAAAGCCTTATTTTACGTGGCGAGGCTCGGGCCACCAGGCCCGCTCATCCGTCTGACCACGCAAATTTTGCTACGCTCCTTTCAACATGGAAGAATCGTGGAGAAAGAAGGAATTACCTTGGGCGACGAAAGAGGCGATCTGAATTTAGCTCAAAGGCACCTTTTAGGCTTGAAGATCTTTTACATGCAGTAAATCTACATGGGACAGCCTGCTTTACTTCTCCGAAGGACTTTTTCGACGCCGAAAGTTGGGGAAGTGTTGGCGTCTGAATGGGGGAGACGGATCCACGCACCGCAGAGGGAAGTGGCACTGGGAGGAGTCGACGCAAGGATCAGCGGGACGGTGAAGGAGGAGAAGGGGGCGCAAGGGATGGGACGGGTTATTCATTTATTTACAGATAAATACTGTGTGAGACGTGCTACGGGGAGAAGGGTGGAACGTGGGGACGGGGCGACGCGGGAGCCTGTCCCGCCGCAGGTGCTGCGGGCACCCTAAGATCCCAGGCAACAAACTTTCCACATCTGGGCAACGGGGATTCAAAGTACAGCCTATCCAAGTGTAACCCCTGATGGGCAAAGCGGGTTTGGAGCAATTTCCTTTCATTCCACAACTGCACCGTCAATATTTAATATTGTACCCAAAATTGCACCACCATCATCCATTCCAGAAAAGAAGAAGTGGCACATGCTCAGAAACTGGTGTATAATAAAATTAGCAGTACATGATCAACAGTAGAACTAAAAATAGAATTTTTATTTTGAACGAAATTCGTCTCAACTTGCATAAAGAAGTATCGAACAATGAAGGTCACGGCAAAGGCACACACAAATGATGACACCGGAAGCACTTATCACAGCGCCAAAAAAGGAAACTCATTAGATGGACCCTGCCCAACGATTCGTGTCGTTTTTCGTGGGTTGCTCTTCCGGTATATGTCTATACAACGGAAATGTTGCGGGTGTTGTCGACAAGGTCATTGGAGGGTTTTTTCTCCCCCCCCTTCTTTCTTTAACGAATATTGTTTATACGTCCGATTCTTAACTGATTCTTAAGTTGCAGGAATATTCCTTTTTTTTTTTTTGTTTTAAATAAAATTATTAAATTGTAGAGTTAAATTAAAGCACAACATTTTAAATGTAACTCGGAGCCCGGGGTGTTTACATTCCGAGATTGCAAGAGGAACCGCGATAAGTCGCCAATTCGAAATGAACATACTAACCGCATCTGCTTAGATCATATTAACGAACAGCGGCAAACACAGTTGACCCCGTTTACAGTGAACGTCTGGGACTAACATTTTTGGCTCACTATATCGGATATCAAAATTAAATACAATTTATCCACAATGATTGATTTTCATGAATACAGAGGAACAACAAAATATCTCAACACGAAATGAAAATTTCAATATATTTAATTGACGTTAAAAATCAATTATTTTCAATTGTTCGCTTCGTACCATTTGTAATTTCTGAAGATCCTTCGCCAGAGTTCGTACACTCTCCGTACTTGATTCTGCAATGTCGTCTGTGTCTAGTATCGTAAAACAGTCTTGACACCTTTCAATGCCTCTTGCGTTGGAACACCGTTCCACTCTCCGAAGGCCCTTTTAATTACCTAATTATATGCAAGATACAATTAATTTTCAGGATTTATTTCCAGAGTTGACTATAGCCGATATTGTTTCACTATAACCGAATCTTCTTATGCTTATTTGTAATATAACTGAAACGGGACGTGACTCAAGTTCACTATAACCGAGGGTTCACTATATCCGAGTTCACTATAACCGGAGTCGACTGTACGTTAGTCTTGGATGTGACAAGCGAAAAGAGATTCTGATGAGCCTAAGGCACATTCACAAAGATTGTGTGACTGTTTCGAAATGACCGATTCGGTTGTTACATGTATATTAAAAAATTAAAGAATTCAAATATACGTTAATACATTTAATGGATCACCCAGGAATGTATGTCAGTCCGGAGACCGGACTAATCACATTCTGAGTTTTTGTGTAAACTCCACTATATATAGTCTCTTGGAACTATAGTCATACCACCCAAGTTTATTAAATGATAGAATTAAACGTATTCTTGACAGATTTTTAAAATCAACCTGGATCGCGGTTTACTCAAATCGGCAGACTGGGAGAAGTTCGGAGACGGGCCTCCCTAGCTGCAATTGAAGTGGCTGCCAGCACGTGACGCTCGTCGACGGCTCCCGTCTGGAGCAGCCAACCTGCGCCTTCTCCCATCGCGAGGAGGAGGAGAGAGGGAGAGCCGTCCGTCGCGGCACCGCTACAAGAAAGGATTTACTGGGAAAAAGGCAGGCGGCGATGGGGGCGGTGGCCCCGCGGCCGCGAACGCTGCTACCAGCAGCAGCAGCGCACCGAAATACTCTGACGCAGCAGCAATAGACAGTCGCCCTCGGTCATTGACGCTCACCGCGCCAGCCCACCTTCCCCCACCCCTGCGCCAACGCTGCGCGTTCGGGAGCGCGCACGGCGGCGGGGGCAGCAAACGGTGGTTTCAAATGTGCAAAAAGCGACAAAACAAAATTCGTTTCTTCTTTTTTTAAGAAGCACGATTCAAGTGCACTTAAGAACAATGTCCAGTGCTTTACGTTTACCAATCAGCAGAGACTTGAATAACGCACAAATTCCGGTGACTAAATTCGTATTTTCAGAACCAGTCTATTTACATTATATAAAAAAAATAGTGTACCACACTCGCTATTATTGCTGGTTTGAAACGAGAAAACAACTGGTGATTTTTAAAAAGTTTCGTTGAAAACTGCAATTTTCATTATTCAATATCACATGTAATGAAAAGAGTGTAGTGCTACAGGTTCGGTAGTTTGAAATACGAAACTGAAATTTCGTTCTCCAAACTATCAGATTTACATTATTCAGGGGCAGGTGAGAAAATAATCACTGCTCCGCATTCACTGTCTTTTGCTTAAAAGACGCAAAAATACAATTTTTTTAAAACAATCTAATTTATATGCTTTAATGCTAATGAAAAGACAAATGTCCAGTGGGCCATATTCACTATTATCGGTGGCTCAAATACAGAAAAGAACCAAATTTTACTTTTCCACAACTTTTCTTCAAGTTCAAATAAACAAAAACTTTCATGTTTCCTACACCATACTAACTTTTCAAATATTAGTAAGCAGATGGTTCCCAAGCTTTGAGATTTCTAAGAAGCCGTCAGACTCTTAAGACTTTGGGATCCCCTTTTCTCAGTAATTTATCAACATTACAGAATTGTGCTTCCCTCCTGATGCTCATTTATTTAACAAAGTTACAAATGTTTTTTACTTTCATATTCAATATTTCTTTGTTAAGAATGTTTCAAGCAACATTTAATCTATGCGTCTGGCTTCTAAAACCGGCAAACACGTATATCACGTGTTAGTGTTACAAAAAAATGGAATGCGTTCGTGAAAGTTACATTTTTAATTAAGTCTCACTATGTAACTTCAAATTAACTTAACGAAGAGTTTCTGATTAAAATAATATAGCAAGAAGGAACGGTACCCAGCCCATTGTTAAGGTATTGCTGCAACATCCTGCTAGAATTGATCCACGGAAACCACCGTCTCGATCAGACATTGGGTCTACAGAATTCCCATAAATGCAGAAATCCCCTTCGATCCAGCTGTAGACAAAATCGATACCTCTGCAGCTTCGGCGACCGACACATGCTCTACATTAACACATACATCGGGAGGCCAATTGGAGAGCTTGCCCCGCTAGAGCTGGTGTCCCGCTGGGAAAGATCTTATGCCAACCAGCACGAGATCTCACATTTCTCCGGGAAGGAAATGCCACCACCTCCAATTGGCCAACACGTTGTTAATACAATATTCACGCACTCACTTCTTAGGGCGCCCGGTGTTGCCAAGCCCGCCACTACCGGGACTCACCCAACCTCCCCGCCTACGGCGTTCTAGTTTTGAGTTTCATTTTCTTGAAGGAAAGTATCTCCCCCTCCCCAATACGGAATTATATGAATAATAATTCATATAATGTGTAGCGAATGTGTATAGAACATAACTAAAATTCGGGTTCGGGATCAGATTGCAAATATTCTTTCAAATATGCAACTTATGCATAGTGAAGTGACGAGTGCCAAATATAATGAGGAGAAAGTGTTTTTGCTTACCTATAGCTAAAATGTTAATGACTGTCGAATATCAAGTAATATAATGCGAGTTATTTGACCGTAACTCATTTTATTTTATCCGGAAATATTAGTTGATCTCACATAAGCAGCAATGGGACAGAAATAAGTTAACATATTCGACGGACTTAATTTAAAGGACAAACATCTTGTTGTAGCGTACACAATAAAATATAAAACTATTGTGGCACATGGTGTGTAATAATGACGAATTATGTATTAATGAATCAATAATTTGAACACTGGCAAATCATGATTGATAGCTGCAGTGAAGCTGTTATCGTATAAAATGGTTGCCACAAAAGATTGTAGTTTGGATTAGGCCCAGTAGGTTGCAGTTCTATGCATTTCAACCGATAACAGCCCATAACATGATAAGGGCACATCCCTAGTAGGGATGTGCTCTTAACAGCTAAACTTATTTCTTAACCGTTAACGTTTCGTAACTCTTAAGTAAAATAACAGTTATTTCGTTTATCCTGTTACTGGCTGTTAACGGTTGAAATGCATAGAACTGCAACCTACTGGGCCTAATCTGAACTACTACAAGCTTTTGTGGCAACCGTTTTGTACACTTCACTACAGCTAATCAGTCATGATTTGCCAGTGTTCAAATTATAATTTGAACGTTATTCGTTTTGCGTTTTAACTCTCAGCAGTCGGTCATGTTAGGTTGCTGGTCATGGACCTGTTATTTTTCAACTGTTATTAATAGCAGCTATTACGAGTCAAATGCTTATGTGATAATAATTATTGAAGAAAAGCTGTTAAGCCCATCTCTAATACGGACTATAGTGCGAGCACTAGTTCCTCGCGACGTATTTTTCTTCCTCTCTCTGCTCTTTTTGCAAAGAGCACGCCCGACGGGCGCGGTCCCGAACCTGCGGGTTTCTTCTGCAACAAGCTCCCGACATTGGGCCTGAGGCGAGATTATTTTACTGCAACAAGATCGCGAGCGCTCCCCCCGCAGATTTTGCGATGGAAACAAGCATGAGACGGACACCAATACGCCCAGCCAATACAGTTCGTTTTCGCAACCAACAGCACGTGACGATGATTGCTTCAGCTATTTGCGCACTTAGCAGATTTTATAAAAGAAAGCTATGGATACGGTTGGTAATTTTATTTCTTGTTTTAGAGAATATGTCGTCTGCGTGTATGAGGAGAAAGTTCCATGCAGTTAGAAAGTATGAGTTAAAAAAGCGAATTATCCAGAAATTCGAAAGTAACGACACATTCACAGAAAGATGACTCGCAGACAATGCTTTTATAATCCCTGCAATGCTGAAACAATATAATACCATTATATTATGGAAGAAAACACGATACTATACGAACATTTTACATTGTGTTTGATTTTATTACTTGAACGCCTACATAAGAATTTTCACATAACATCCAGGGAAGTACACAGTTCTCCTAATTATTTCGATACATACCCTCATTTAAATTTAGAAAAATTTTATATCTGTGAAAACGAAGCATATTTGGCATTCTACAATACCATTTTTATTAGACTTGCAGGAATTTGTCAGTCGCTTTTTCTAGAGCGTCACTGCTGATAACAAATGCACAACAATTTTTTTGAAGAACACTTCCCAGGAAAAAATCATTGTCTCGTTATAACTTTCGGGCGATTACTTATGATTACTTATCTGTAAGAACGACAACCGTTCTCTTTTGAAAACCTTTCAAAACCAACGAAACATTCAAGACAATATATACTCGCAGACATAGAGAAAGCATTACCAACCCGGTCAAGATACACTAAGTACGAGTTACTACACGAAACAGAATCCAGGTTTCCCGGACACGAGGCCGACAATTCAACACAACTCTGGACAGAACAAGAGCAGTTCTATTTGCACATTTCATTTAGAGAGCGGGTACTGTGGCGACTGCCGCTGCCCTCTCTCCTTCCACGGCGTTCCCTCAAACGCGTCACTTCACCCCTCACACTCTAAAGGACATTTAGGCACGTTCTCGGGAGACGTCGCGTACTTTGTGTAAGCAGAGAAGGACAATAGATTCCCCTCCGAGATTTAAAAGGTTACACTTTTTTTTTCCTTTCGTCTCGAGCACAACGCTAATGTTAAGATGAAAACTATTTCAGGAATCTATGGTCATGAATTTCTTTCACGGAAATGTTACGTCTGTGAAATCCTTCCGCTGATATTTACGTGGGAAGGAACCACGAATTGTATGAAAAATTATATAAAACTTTTGAGAGACCCTTAAAGGAAAATTATTTAAGACTTTTAGACATCTTTTCATATAGAATATGACCTAAATGACCATCTATAGCACCAATGTAAATGCAGGAGTTGGAGCAACGTAAGTACGAATAGCAAATCAACTCTTTTTCTTCAAAATAATATTTCAGCACCTTTTAAATTTCTCATTTTCATATTTTCTGGGACAATTTGCTACATCCCGAAGGAATCTTTTCAGGCGACAGTTGTTCCATCAATATTTCGTCATTCCTACAGCGAAACAAACTCTCCACCCCCATTTCCCTCTAAGAACATCACCTCCGTCCATCTCCTTGCATCCATAGCCTTACATCGTATCCTTACCCTTCGAATGATTTGGTTCAGGACGAGCCAACTTGTGTGGTCATTTGAGTCCGTGTCATTTAAAAAAAAATGTAAACACAGTAAAATAGACATTTTTAGAAATCAACAAAAATTAAAAAATTAAATTCAGATTCACTCTCATAAAAATACATTTAAAGGTTAAATTAAAAATATTGAAATATGACAAGAAAAGGAGAAATTCTTAGTGACATAGAAACGCGAATCGCCTCTGTTTAATACCCGGAAATTCGAAAAAAAGACGAAGGCATTATTTGAATGGAAAACAGAAAGAAATGTTGATTTCGATTCATTGACGGATTAGTTCGTGTTTCCGGGCGCGACAACTGCTATGCTCGTAGTATACATTTTAATCTCGGGATGTGTTAGTGATCTTACCCTGCTGGAAGGAGCGACTTGGCGTTGACCTCCAGGTAGACTACCAGAGTTTATCTCAACAAGGTAGCTCCCACCAGCGGGAAACGGCCCCAGCCAGACAAGTTCTAAGCTCGCGACTGGTCTCCCGATGTAAGTAGTAATCTCCTACATGCAAGTAAGGAGCGAGGATAGGGTAAGGAAGAAGGAGAGATCGTGCACTGTCCTTAGCCCGATTGTTAGGATACTGCTATAGTATTCACCTGGTGCTGATCGGACAAACCACCAATCGGAGCAGCCAGCCACTGACTTCCACCTAGTTAACAAGCCAGTGTCGAAAATCCTTCCACCGAAGGCCCCGTCCCCTGGTATCTCCCAGTTCAGTGATATCAGTTGGGCGCCCTGAGCCACCCAAGCATGTGTCCGTCTTTGAACATCGTCTTCCCAGCACTCAGCTCGGAAGTATGGCGCGTGGCCCCGGAGGCAATCCGCGCGCCGGCCCTGGACGGAGACCTCACGGGCGGGCGTAGCCCAGGCACTACTCGGGGCGCCGCTGCTAAAAGCCGTCGGGCCAACGGCGAAGCGTCGAGGCGGAAACAGCGAGTGCGTGCGCGCGTTCGAGGAGCGGCGAGCGGGCATCGCCCGGGGCGACCGACCTCCCAGCCTTCCTCCCCTCCCACCCGCATCATTCCTAGCTTCCTTCCCGTGCGCGAGGCTCACGGAAGGCTCGAGCCCAGGTCCCCGCGCTCTATGAAAAGGCCCGTACCCGCTCGCGAGACGTTTGTGATTTGGTGCAAGGAAAATGCATTATTACAAACAAATTCGATTTACACGGTTCCATTTCACAAACGATTCCGTGCTTAAGTGAACAGGCACATACCAGACTACAAACTACTTTGTGTAGTGGATATAATCCACTACAAACAGAAAGAGCGATACGAAAATCCTACATTACTAATTTTCAAATTCAATATAATTTTACTATTTACCCCCATTTTTTTTTACTTCCAATTGTAATACTGAGGTGAAAATAAAACGTCAAATTCAATATGCATGGTTTTGAACACGTCTAACCCTCATCTGTAAGGCTTCTACTTCGAATTTTCGAACGAACTTCGCAGAACAGGAAAAAAAATAAACACATTCACGATACACTAACCCTCATTCCATATTTCCCGAAGAAAATCGACATGGTTTCCTTCACCAGTTCTACCCGTGTAGGTGTAGCTACCAAAGCGTTCACAAAACATCTGTATACAGGTGCGGGTCAGAGTGATAAGAATCCCGTACGTGGCAATTACCGATACGTTTGAACATACCAAAGAAAAATGCCCTTTTTGTACGAGACTAATGATCTTGTAAACAAAACTCGCAGAATTATTACACTTAACCTGGTCATTAAAACGCAAATGAACAAAATCACTATTTGTCGAAAGCTACTTTGTAGTGCCTACCACATTTTCAAGGAAAAGCATTAAGCACATTAATTAAATTTACACAACTATCTGTATCTTTCGGTCCACTACCATTTGGTGACGTCGCCCAAACCCTCATTCATAAATGCAATTTCAACTCTCCCTTATTAACCAGTTAGCTCTGCATTTAAAAAAAACTGTACCACCTTCTCCACTTATCCTGAATAGCAGCAATATGCATAAAATATTTCGCATCCACTTCCCCATTTCTGCCACTTAAAGAGACGCACGTTCGATAATTTCTCTCCGGTAATTGACACAAACACGCCACGAATGTTTTCTGGAATTCGGCAGCGAAGCACAAACAGTTCCTTCATTAACAGCGATGCACAAGAACTCTGCACATCACGGTAATTAAACACCACACTCACGCATTCATTCAGAAACCCAGTTACAGCACTCACGACATCCAGCGGCATGGCGCGTTCATTGTACTCCGTCCCGAAAAGTAATTAGACGCGGAGATGTTGAGTCATGTCGCTCACCCGCTACGTTTCAGGTGGTTTCATCATCAGGAGGTCATTCAGGATTTCGACGAACGACCTGGTCGGAGTAGGAAAACGTGAAAGGCAGAGCAGAGAATTGTGTCGCTTCGCTGTTAACAGTCACGAGTTTACTAGACTCGAGAACTTTAAAATTATCTGAGTCATCTGAATAAGACTTCACAGACATCGGGGTTTAATTGGGAGAAACAACAAACAGCCGACTCTAGTGTAATGAAATTTCGGTTAGAGTGAACTGAGATTACTGGTCCCGATCCATATACCACATAACAAATAAGCACAAGAAGACTGTTTCAGTGAACTTTCAACACTGGTTATGATGAATAAAAATAACACAACTTACAGGGGAAAACATCGCCTGAAAACCCCGAATTCGTACAACACTAATGGGTTACAATAGAGGATCTAGTGATTTCTTTTTGTAATATTTATGGCGAACGAAGGGGAGCGAGGAAATTGCTTCCGCTCATCAATGGCAGTTCGGTCCGAACTGAAGACTTCAACGACGCGGACAGCAAGTTGAAAACTAATGGACTACGATCTGGTTAGGGCATCGTGAATATGGGTCTCCTAGAACAAATTAACAAACAGGTTGATCATGAAGAACGCGAAGAAAGTATTCCATGAGTGCAAGAAACATTGAAGGGCGTTATAGATTACATTAAGATATTTATACTTCGATTTGAGGAGGCACTTGACGCTAGTCAGGAGTTACAGTGTCATCCATTCAGGAACTTGAACGTCACTTCAGTGACGTCACAATGGTATCGTTCAAGATTACAATCGGATGACACCCTAACAATTGATTAAACGTCAAATGCCATTATAAATAATTAGAAGTTTAGTATGTTGGCAACATAGAATCAAGTATGAAGAAAGTACGAAGGAATTGAAACCTTGAATTCGCAGCCACTGGATGTTTTGCCGTGGTACTTAACAAAATATTGTAAAATCGCACTACATTTTCAGTTTATCACAAATGGTGACGTTGGATGTAGTGAACCAGAAGTCCCACAGATTCAGTATAACCGGAGTCGACTGTGACTACGAATTCTGGGATGATGGCTTCAAACAGGAGAGAACGGGGGCGTACAGTAAACCGGCGATTCGATTAACTTCTCAAACGGTATAGTCGCAAAGAGCAAAAAATGTTTCGTCGACATCTCGACGAAACGCACGCGACAACACATCCCAACAGTGCGACGCCTTGTCGAAGCACGTCTCGAACGATGACTACGCAGCTGGCGGGCCACGGCCAGACTCCCCAGGCACGCACACAGGCCGCGCGGTATCTCGCACGTCGATCGGAACTTACAGGCGGAAAGAAGCAGCCCGCCGGCGCACGAGGAGAGAGAGAGCGAGAGAGAGAGAGAGGCGAGAGAAGAGAGAGAGAGCGAGAGAAGAGAGAGAGAGGAGAGAAGAGAGAGAGAGAGAGAAGAGAGAGAGAGCGAGAGAAGAGAGAGAGCGAGAGAGAGAGAGAGAGCGAGAGAAGAGAGAGAGAGCGAGAGAAGAGAGAGAGAGGAGAGAAGAGAGAGAGAGAGGAGAGCGAGAGAAGAGAAGAGAGCGAGAGAAGAGAGAGAGAGCGAGAGAAGAGAGAGAGCGAGAGAAGAGAAGAGAGAGAGAGAAGAGAGAGAGAGAGAGAGAGAGAGAGAGAGAAGAGAGAGAGAAGAGAGAGAGAGAGAGAGAGAGAGGAGAGAGAAGAGAGGGAAAAACACCAGACAAAGGTTAAGGGACAACTAGACAAGGGACCAAAAAAAAAAATAGACAAAAGAGAAAAGGGAAACCTGGGCGAAGAGACGAGGAGTCCAGGAGGCCACCGCGAAGACGCAAAGGAAGAGAGGCGCAAATAGGAAAAGTGGAGCGCGGGGGCAGCGCCATGCGCTCGCGTGTCACGGCGAGCGCGCCTCCGCCTCCGCCGTCCATCAGCCAGCCAGGGCCACTGGGACGGCCGCCCCGGAGGCCCCGACAGGGGCACGACAGCCTCACGCATCTCCCGCCAACGACAACACCATTTCACCCACAACAGCGGAACAATATGGCCAATGAAAGGGCCAAATAGGTACCTAAATACGTAATGAAAACTATAAGCATTTGTCACAAATATGTAAAAAAGGGATATTATATCCAATACAAATTATAGAACATTTTCCTCCAAACAAAGTAAATTTACACAATATATTAATAAAATATTTATTATTTTTTAAAATAAAATAATTTGACCTACTGGGTTAACTTTATTTACGAGCACACTTATTTTTGAGAACAATTAATCGTTGTAATAACGAGGGAACTCGTTGACCGGCAAACAATCACTGTATTATTGAGTTCGTAGAGTTATATATCTTAGACAACCAACATACATCTCCGACATTCAGATTAAATTACAAAAAAATACGTCACTGATATTTTCAACACCTCAATGTAATATTTTCAGCACTCACGGACATTTGTCGTTACATACTCTTATTGGGCGTGCACACGGAGGTTAACCTAAATAGTCTGGTTGCATCAATGAAGTTGTTATCAGTTGAACACTGAACTTATATTGCTGATGTTTTATACTGACCTCCGGAAGAGCTAGGCATGAATAAATATTGTTGTTCTTGAGTGAAACAACTATGCTGAATAAATTCTTGCAGAAAGAAGGTTTACACGCTACCCATTTGGCTGAAGCTAGACCACATTTCTTCTTAGAGAAAGTAATTGTACTCTAAAACAACTCGAAAAAGACAATTTGTCACAAAGTTCTGGGAGACGTAACAATATGCATATTCATCTCAATATTTAATAAAGGTAATTCATTTACGTTTATTAAATATTGAAACGTACTAAAGTACGTTTTACAAACGTTATTGCAAAATAAAGCAAAACCGGCTTCGATTAGACCGTACACATCTTTTCCCTTGCATAACCCGGCATTTCGCCACCTCGTCAATTTTTCAAAAACATTTTCACATTTTCGACCACCACACAGCGATATTTAACACTATGGCACTGTGGGATGTGTGTACTACAGTGCATCACTACCATTTTAACACCACCTGGAAGATTATTTCAAGGGACCTAGAAAAATATAAATAAATCAAGAGGGAAACCCCCCAATGGAAACGGGGCAGAGTCTCGCAACTACATCATGTACAGTCGGTACACAGCAAGCCATAAACGATGTGTCTGCAAACTTACAGCTTCGTTGCATCCTGGATAACATGGCGCAATTTTCGAAAGTTCATTGGGCTGCTCAGCACGGCAAGGGCGGTGGGGGAGACGTCGCGAACCAATGCGGCGGTTGTGGCGGCGGTGAAGGTGGCAACGGAGGCTGGGGCAGTTGCAATGTCAGTGGCAACAGATGAGGTGGCGGATGGGGCAATGGGAGGGGGGCTTGTGAACTTAGCGGCAGGAGCTTGTTGGAGAGAAATAAGAGCAACTTAACCTATTTATCTCTCTAATTAATTAAAAGTTATTTATGCACCAAGGGGTTATAAGAGTTGTAATGAATATGCGGCGACAAAATTTCCGAGGGACTTCTGGCGCGAGATTTTTTTGTCGCCCGAGATCATTAGAATCGGGTAACATCCGCGGTATATACTAGATTTTACTGTTTATCTCGTTTTATTGAATCAGATTTACTAATTAACTAGACGTTAACTTGATTCGCTTTTGTCTTTTCGTATTTCCCCTCCTATATGGGAGGGGAAGCGAACATGTAGCATAAGAGCCGCCGGCGCTAGCCGAATTCGTTTACTACGCTCCGTGAAGTCACGAAGGTTAAGCGAATTCGAGACTCGCGGGTTCCTGGTTGGGTGACCGGCTATGTACCCCGGGATCTCACGGCGTCGAGCCTCAGGCCGGAGGGATAAAAGGCACTGACTGACTGCGACGTGACGAGACTTGACAAATACAGTAATACTCAGTAACAGTAATGATAGTAATTGGTAACGGAGGCTTACTCCAACAAAAGCGCTCAACGCCCAACAAGCGTTAAGAGACGCGTTGCGTCAACAACGACGCATAAAAAAAAAAAAGCAACATCATTCATCTGTTTTCATATTCCCCTCGTTACCTCGTGGTAGTCAATATCGCGCTCAGTATCGAAAGCAATAAACAAGCTATACCGTATCAGTAAAAAATAAAAGTTTTTCTTCTGCTAAGGTATGGCACTTTAATGCCGAAGGGGAGTGAAATGATTGTGAATGATGGAGCAATGGTGGAAAGGGATACAGGGGAAACAGGAGATCCGCTTGACCACTCACTTTGTCCACCACAAATTCTACACGAATTGACTGGGGATCGAATCAGGGCCACAATGATGGAAGGCGTGTGCTCAAGCCACAACACCAAGAGCCCCCCTTTTTAAGGCAGGGAATGTGAATAGAGTCAGCGGGGGTTCAACAGCCCCCTACACAGTTTATTCGTTTTGTGTAGTTTTAGTTAACCATTTCATAATTTAGAATTGCGTTGTTGTTAGTGAAATATTTGACTACCAACTTGACAGTTAAATTGTGTTTTCAGCTCAGTACGTACAATTTGTACTATGGTTATTGGAGGTCATCAGGAGAAGAGTTGCATGTTTTAGATGTTCTTGAACACGCCGCGCCGAGGCTGCCTTGGAGAGGCTGGCAGGCAGCGAAGGGACGGAATTAGGCATAGATATTACAATAGAGCGGATTTTAAAGAAATGTCATTTTTTCCTTTTCACTTCAGAACAATGCCGTTCAGTACAGAAATTCGTTTTATGTTTGACAAAAAGGAAATGACCCATTTTTATAGATTATTTTGCATTTTTTGTCTATTTTGACTAATAAATCCTTTTTTACCCCTTTCCGTCATTTTTATGCATGTTTTACTGATTTCGCCGATTTTATTGTCATTTTAAAAGGTACTTGCTTCAAATAATATTTACGAGATGCAACAAAGGTTCTTCACAGAATTATTCAGCGGCCTATTCGATTTGTTCGCCTAGGAATTGTTTTTACAGCCGTTGTGTGTAATTCTTGTGTCGTAAATCAGCGCCACTGCCGGTTCGACCGACTTCGGCATAACTAAAGGCAGAGATTTTCTGGTAAAGAACAATCCAAAACAAAAGTTTGCAAGCTGAGTTCACTCGCACGAATGCAAGAAGCGTCGATTACATCAGTATTTACGTCATTTTTCTTTGGTTTTAGGGCATTTTAAGAGCATTTTATTGATCATTTTTGGCTATGCTTTAGGTCATCACAATCCGCCCCCAAGAGATTATTATAAGAAGGGATCGCTTTGTCAGCTACTGCTTGGCCATCACTATCTCTTGCAATGTCATCGCCCCCACATGATCATTCGTTTCCCGACCTGTGAGAGAGGTCCCTTCTTAAGAGCAATTCCTCTTCAGAAAGAGAAAGGTGGGGGAACCTGCGGCAAACGCGGCATACGTTCGCCGTGTCAGCCCAGGAGGCCGGGAGCGAACGGCGCGTCGCTGGGCCGGGCCGGGCGGGGCGGGACGTTTTCACGAGGGCGGCGCGCCGATCGATGCCATGACATCACGCCCGCCGCGTGCGGGCACGGGGGCGTGTGCGGCGGCGTACGGCAGCGCACGCACGCGCCCGCCCCCTCTCCACCCCTCCATCGACCGGTTGCCGCCCGCGCCGCTCGGCCGTCGCCCCGTCAGCGCCCGTCCCCACCGCGCAGGCGGGGCCGTTGCCTCTGCGGCGGGCGATTGTAGCGCGGTGGCGGAGCGACTACCTGTCCACCCGCATTTAGCAGCGCCATCAGAAATAATTGATCGCCTCTGCTCAACACAAATAGCCTACGCACGTTCCGAATACGAGACGGTTTGACCTGCACGGGTGTTGGGAGTCAAACTCACCTCTGGTAGTATAGAAAGTTAGTGGTTTTGGAGTACATAGTGGCATATAAAAGAATCT
The DNA here is from genome assembly GCA_964035755.1 of Teleogryllus oceanicus. Lineage (NCBI taxonomy): Eukaryota > Metazoa > Arthropoda > Insecta > Orthoptera > Gryllidae > Teleogryllus > Teleogryllus oceanicus. The sequence goes on from CAXIVR010000010.1 coordinate 12,310,471, forward strand.
GAAGAAAATTAAACCCTTCGACGATGCCCGTGTTACTCAAATCCCATATTCCCCTCCACGATGAAGACAAAACATAACTCTCGCTGACACCTTTCCAATGCTTCTGTTTGTAACGCACATCGAACTGAATTATCCAAATTGACGAGTTCAAGCCAGATAGAAACGAATAAGTCCTTCGTAAGTCTTCCTTCGAAGGCGAAGTAAAGCCGGCTGTCCCACTTTTTCATATACTGCATTCAAAGATCCTCAAACCTAATAGAAACCACTGAGCTAAATCGCCTGTTTCGTCGACCCGGTTGATACCTTCCATATTTGCGGAATGGCAAAACGATGTCAGGAGGAAGGGTATGCCTCACGACATGAGCCTCGCTACGTCAAAATACGGGAAAAGTTGAATTTGAATTATTGTCCTGTTGCTGGAAATTGAGAAATAGAGTGAAATTTAGCAACCAGCGCAACGAGGCGCACTGGTACCAATGAAGAAATTCACACGATCCTGTCCATGCCCGGGGTTGGCAAACAAAAACATATTCAAGACTTCCAATGTTAATACATAAAATACAACATTCATTAGTATTTTATAAACTTTCGACTGCACACAACATAACATTTTTCTATCAGACTCATTCCTTCGATCTGAATGATTATATTGGGATATACCAAAATTTTCCTTTCTCTCTACATTTATATCTGCCAAAGATCTTAGCGTCCGGCTTGCTGGGTCAATGGGTCACGATATATTATAATCCTTATTACCTCTATAATGGATTATAGGATCCGCGACTATACAGCGCAGCTGGGAATCTGAAATAGAATGATTCTATTCCTAGTTCATTTCTGTTTGGATTGACTAAATGAAAAATCACTTCTTTTCTAAAGAACAAAATTCAACAAAGTTTATTTCTATGCTTTTAGCAAACAATTTAGATAATTTACAATTTTAGGCCTTTGATCAAGATATCTTTCAATTTACAGTTTATACCGCGGTTAACTTATCTTTTCTTCGATGATGTCCCTCGTAGACTTCTCAGTCGAAATATCTTGCGAGCTTGCCGTAGTCCAAAGTTCCAAGGAATCCTCTTCTGCCCCTATCCAAGCTGTTCTCAAACTATCAAAATTACCAGTCCCGATTACGTCCTATGACATAGTCCCGAACTTGATTACCACCCCGACAAAGTTCCAATTTATACTTCAATATTGCTTCCACATGAAAATATCTACGAACAGTTCAGAAGCGCGTTTCAGAGCAGAATGAAGTCTTCCTGCATGATTCATCCCTCGAAGACTTCGTATTAAAACTACCTTCATTTTTTTCATAACATTTGACCGTCCTTCTCTCACCCAGCGTCCGTCCTTCTCTCACGTATGGATTACGTTTGTTATATTTTGGTGTAGCTGACCGTCTAAACTTCTTCGCCCAATCCTAAATTTTCTACTTTCGGCATCCAGAACTGTTAATGCATTTACAAAAAAAAACAAAAACTACATTGTTTATTCACGGTCGTTGCTAAGCTCTAGCTCTCGTGATATTTCGTAATGCATGTTCCACCATATTGTCTCCAAATAAATGTTAATTTATTTTAACGTGACATATCGGTATGTCACAATATTCTCATATTAGTGTACGGATTTTAAAGAAATGTCTTTTTTCCTTTTCACTTTCGCACAATGCCTTTTAGTATAGACATTAATTTTATGTTTTGACAAAAGGAGAGAAAAAGAAGAGATTTTATGACTTTTTTTGCATTTTTCTTCGATTTCGACTTAACTCATTTCTTACCTTTTCCGTCGTTATTAAAGCATTTTTCGCTGATTGCATTGATTTTAATATCTTTTTAAAAGCACTTCTTCAAATAATATTAACTAGATGCAACAAAAGCTCTCCATAGAATTCCTGAGTAGCCTGTTCGATTTCTTCCCTAAATGATTGTAATGTCAGTCAATACTGTTGCGAGTATGTAACCAAAAGTTCGTGTGAAGCATAGCAACGTCATTGTCGGTTCGGTCGATTCCGCGACAACTAAACAGATTTCCTGCCCCAGACCAATCCAAAGGTTTGCAAGCGGAGTTCACTTGAACGAATTGAAGAAGCGTCGAATACATCAGTAACATATCTGACAGCCTGAGTGTTCGAGCTGATTTTCACGAAATTTTTAAAACATTTTAGGAGCAATTTATTGAACATCTTTGGTGATTTTTAGGTCATCAGAATCCGCTCCCTCCTCATTATCAACCTCTCCACTCATTGCCCGAGCCTCGGCGGGCGATTCCCGCACGTTAGCTGCGGCGGAGGACCACTCGTGCTCTCCATCCACCTACTCCCCTCCCTGCCCTCAAGGGCCTTCGTAGCCCCACCGCACCCCCAGGCCTCGCCTCCCCTCCACAGCTGTGCCCCCTCCGGCGCCCCTGCGACCTCTTGAAACAGAACCCTCCGCGACGGAGCCCCTCGACGCGGAAGCCGCCTCGCACTCCATCGCACGGCGAGCAGCGGTGAGTAATCCCACCGCCTCTGGCGGACGACTTCCGATTCATACTTTCGACCGTCCCTCTTTTTTCTTTCGACAACACAACTTCGTCCGTGTCCATCCAAGACCCCGATGGCGGGGTGGGGGATCGCGACTGCGTAGGTAGTCGCAGTTCCCGTGGAGGCTTATTACGGGAGTGGTACGTTCCCGTGGAGGCTTAAACGACCACCCGGACCCCGAGCTACACGGCAGAACTCACGTCGTTGGTCTCAAGGTGGAGGCAGTGGATACGCGGCTCGCCACCGACCCTTGGGCGGGATCGGGCCTGGGATTCGGCAGCCGGCATCCTCTGTGCAGCAAGGCAGCGGGCCTCAAACCCACATAAAAGTCCAGACGGGGAACATGGACCCCCTGTCGGGGTTGTCTAGGTTCCGACGGCACTCACGTCGATACCGTCAAGGTGGAAGCAGTAGGAGTACACGAGTTTGTTGGTCCCGAGCCCCCGGGGGACCCCAGTTGGCCACTTTGCTTGGTCGTGGCTGTGGCCCGACACTGGACAAGGAGGAGCAACTTGTTTCGGTGCACGTGAGTACCGCATTGTCCGGTACTAGCCTGGATAGCTAGGAGCTGGCAGAGCGGCTGGATAGGGAAGTTGCTGCGAAGGCAAATTGCGTTCTAGCGGGATCCAGATACCAACCTATCGGCGTATTTGCGCGTCGGCATGGGGGTGAGGATACAAGCAAAAAGCATATGTGCCTACCATAGGGTTAACGCCCCCCTCATAGAACAAGAAACTGTGTGTCAGCGCAAGATTCATTCTGCAGTGATGTCAAACAATTTTGAAAATGAAAATAAATGTCGGCAGTAATCAATTAAGATCAATCCATGAACTGTAGCTACCGATAGCGTATGACTTACTCGTATTCGAAGTATATGACTATTTTCTTTTTTTATAACATGTTAATTTTTATAACAAGTAATGAATGGCACACGGCCGATATCACAAATAAGAGACTCGATTGGCTCTGCCATTGCCTCTGTTTACTAACTTGAATCGCATCTTTCACTTCACTTTCACTATGCTCTGTATCTCTCTATTGAGGTTACTAACTAACAAACACCGTAAACTACCACCAAACATTGTATTAAGGAGGTTTCAGCAAGAAAAATGAACAAGACTAACGAACAAATGTTACTTGTCTAACTTACTTATTGACTTCACTTCATTTTAAGGCCTTTTCCAGAGCGCAGCTAGTTTCGATGTTTTGATTGATTAATGATTCCAGGTGCGTCAACTGCTAAGATCATTAGTACGTGTAGTGCAAGTTCTCATCATGGAATGTGCGGTGATATTCCCCCACTGGAAGGTGACATCCGGCGCCGACCTACACGTTGGCTAATGAGAATTTCCACATCCACCACCACCACAGCTCTAAGCTCCCGACCGGTTTCCCGTCATGTGTGGTAATGTAATCAAGTAAGTGTATGTGTGTGTAAGGTGTGAGGGTAGTGTGAGAATGAGGAAAGAAAGATTGCGCGCAGTATACGGCCCTTTGTTTAGGGTATTGCTCGGGAATTCGCTTCGCTCGAGGAAACCATGGAAAACTACCGATCAAAGAAGCTAGCCGTTAATTCTCCCCCAGACAGCGGCTGAATTCCACCTAGTTATGTAGCTGGTGTCAAAAATCCTGCCACCGTCGGGTCTCCAAGACTAGTGCAACTAGTCAGTGGCAGTGCGGTGACCTGAATTGATGCCCTGAGCCACCTACGCCGGTACGCTGGCTACAGATCCCCGTCGCCTTGAAAGCAGCTGGATGCACCAACATCAGCGCCCCATTCGCCGCAGCCGCCTGGGACCATTACCACCGATAGCATCGACTCGGCGCGCGCACAGCCCCAGCGCCGCCGCCAGAGAGCGGCTCGGGGCGCGCCGCCACAAAGGCAGAGCGAGAGCGACAGAGGGGCGAGGGAGATACGAATCGGCGGTCCTCGCCGGGGCGGACCAAGGTTCGGTTCCGGGTGCGGGTCGGCGGCGCCCAGTGCCCGCCACTACGGAGCGGGAAGCGAGCTCAGGCGAGCGACGGGTTGGCCACGTGCACTGCAATATCCTCAAAAGCTGGAGCAAACCAGATCGTTTTTAAACCTATATTCCGTCCCTAACCCATAGTACTTCCCTGGAAAATGTAAAATTCAGAAGCAAGTTCCCATTTTCCGAGTTATATCGAGTAAATAATCCATATTACGCGTTAAATCTGTATCTTCTTTGAAGACTAAATCTTTCAATAAAAATAGAAGGAGGAGGAAGGATTTTTAGATTAAAAAGCTGCTAAGATAAAACTCACTACTGGGATATAATGCCCTAAAGGTAAGAGGCATTCTCTACCCTACCAATGTAAAAACTTGCAGTAATGCACGATCCCCTTCCAGGAACTTCTGAATGACTTCTAATGAATTTTGCACTCGTTAAAATTGTGTAAAAATCACGCAAAAGAGGCAAATTTTGCTGTAGTGAAAGAATCACAGATACAATTGGTATTGTTGACATTGGCTGCTCGCCTTGATGGCTGTCGCTTTTAATGAGCATCAAAATTCCAAAAGGCAGCGATATGGCGCGCATATGGATACTCAGCGATATGGGATATTCACTATACTGAGAATTAAGGAAATAATGAACTTAAGTTGTATTCACTAGTTCAGTTAGTACTTACCCATGAAGTTAACACCTTTGATGATTAGAAGCAGTAATATATCTTTGGCAATAAATCTTGTATTTCTGGATAACAGACGTATTTAACTACTGTTTCAATTTCTTTTGAAACGAATTATTGTATTTTCACGTTTCTGAACGTACACCGAATAAAAAAATATTAAGTTCAAGTATTGGGCAAAACATACGAATCGCGTAAAAAATTCCAATCCTGTGACAGCTTTAAAACGCATTACATTTTCTCTTGGAGTTAATAAATCCACTTCGTTCTGAAGTTTAATACGATGCAACAGAGCAGAGAGCAAAATTTGCCTCACAGTGCCGTAAGAATCCGTGCTCTGGCCGGCCCAACCAGTCTCCCAGAATGGCCCGCGGGCTCGCCGCCACCTTCCGCGCCCCCCCCCGCCATCGGCCCGGCCACACTCCTATGACCCGTTGGCTGCTGGGCGCACTTTTTTGGCCACCGCGATAATTAAGCTCAGCCGAGTCGAAAACCGGGCTGAGCACCTCCACAGCGGATGATCCATATTTTAAAGTATAGCTTCATCACGCATCAAAAACACTTGTCAAAATTGTTCACTATATGTGTGTTAGAAACACAGCACGAATCGCACACCAGCTACTGAACGAGTTATTTATTACGTCCTTTTACTATAGTATGTACTAGTCTATACTTATCCTTTAGTTACAAAATCAAATGCACCAATTACATTTCTAAAGAAATGTTAAAAATGTTATTTCGCACTTCCCTAATAAGTCAAATGTTCGAGTTAATTATGTCAGAAACAAAGAGAATCAACAAGCAACAACTTTTATTGTATTCGCCCCAGTTCCATCTCTCCACACGATTCAAGTTAATTTCACACATTCAAAAAACATTGCAAACACAAAATACAGAGCATTTCTAAGAAGTTACTGTCGCAATAATGGCTTTCAACACACTCTGGCTTTCATGCTCTCTAACCCTTTAATGCATTATTACCGTTAAGAATCGCGTGCTTCATTTCACATATCCATAAGAAGAAACCGCTTACATTGTTCTCGTTTCTCTGCTTCACATATGAAACGGAACATTTAATATTGATGTACCTACTAGAGATAAAGACTGGATTTATGCATCACATGTTCCAAGTGTTTCCAACTAGCACGCTCAACAAGCGTTCTCTTAGCAGATAAACCAGGTGCGCGTGTTAATACAGAATACCCCGTAGGGGCCGACACCAAATCCGATAACAGCCACCTGCGCATTAATTACGACCCCACAACAATGATACCAACCAAACAGCACACCTGTATTACCCGGAGTATCAAAAAATGCTGGGGATGATATCGGGTTGAATCGCATTAACGAGATACAACACGTACGGACATGCAGAAACACAATATCAAAAGTTAAGACATTTTCATGCACTTCTCGAGAATAATTTGATAACATGAAATACAAAATAACTGTCTAGACTGTAGACGAATGAATGCACGTACGAATACACGAATTTATCTGTGAAAAAGTTACAATTCCCAGGTATGAAACAGCTAATTCCTCTTTCCAAAAAAGTATAAAAAATAATGCAAATAATAATAATCATAATAATAATGACAATAATTATAATTTCATTGTAAATAAGAGAAATAATAGTCATTTTACTTGAAAGACATTTTTGAACTCTGTTCTACAGTCGGTATGTTTCTAGTTTTGTTCATATCTAATAATCTGTAAACGCTTCTTGTTGGGCTGACGCCGTGTAACTGTTCTCGCACATCCACGTACTTGCCTGATCTGGCACCTGCCGATTTCTTTTAGTTCTATCGCCTCAAACGGGACCTGAAGGGCAGACGTTTTGGGTCGTGTATTCCCGAATCACCTGCGACTAAAACTCGTGTATTCCCGAATCACCTGCGACTAAAACTCGTGTATTCCCGAATCACCTGCGACTAAAACTCGTGTATTCCCGAATCACCTGCGATTAAAGTACGTGTATTCCCGAATCACCGGTGACTTAAAAGAAGCTCAATGGATTTTCCAAACTTTCATGGACAAGAATTGCAAAGATACCGTCCCCGATAAAAAGCAGCAAAAGGAACAAATGAGGCACTTATTCCTTGCGGGAAAATTGTCCAGCGATGTTCCCAATGAGTGCTCTTGAACGTGACATTCCAAAGGAGACAACTCATCTACAGAAGGCACAATTGAAGGCCCTTCCCCAACTGATGCCGTTAAAGGCGTACGTCACCTCCACTCACTCTCCCCGTCTGCGTGGAATTCTTCGCAGTCCGTGTCACGGCTCATTCACGCGAAAGCGTAGGTGCCTATGTCGTAAGATACGTTCACGACCTTTCTGAACACACCGAGAAATTTCCTTCTAAGGAATGACCGGAGCTTCGCTGTAGTTTCCAGCATAATAACGAGAAGTGACAATGCTGCCGAAGTTCATTCAAACGGTAATTCAAACTGTCACAAATTCAATGCTTTTCCAATTGAGATAACCATTTCCTGTCGAGAAAAAACGTAAAAAAATTACGCGAAGATGAACGTTAGGTTCGTAATTAGATATTTAAAGCATGGTTGCAAGAAAGGATCATGGAGTTCGTGTTCAGTTCATGTTTCTTCGAGGGAACCACTTTAAAATTGTCTTACGCCATCTATTCTCTGTCAAAAATCAGGTTCGATCATCGTCTTTTCGAAGATCAAGGTACTGAGAAAAAAATTACAAAGGAAATACGTAACTAGATATATAATTTGAATTTCATCCTTTCTTGACCAAGGCGACATTTTTATTTCAGTTTCGAATGAAGCACGTTTATCTGCATATAAACTATGAGATTCTATGGCTAATTTCGATACGTGCAAGCAAAATGACTACCCACGTGATTTATTACAGCATTCGTATAAAACGTATCGATGGTTATGTAAGTACTCTTCGCCCAGAAAATAACAATTTACTTTTCAGACATTTCACAATAAAGATCTCTATTTAAAATTTGCAGAAGAAAATGTCAAAGGTGTGTAATGTTAAAGGCTGCTGGCGTTAAGCCCAAACTCGCCGAAATCACTAGCACACAAAGTTCTGACTCGCTCTCCACATTCGAGGAATACATCCGCACTTCGTTTCGAAACAAGTACGTTTTTACACGAAAATTGAAGGGCTCAGTAGAACAAGGGGCTATCGCACATTTTTTGTGAAACTTGAGTGATTAGCATTATGCACAACTTCAAATATTATTGTAGTGTAATACGTTATTTAAATCCAAAATGGACTTGCAAGTGTACAGGTGTTTAAAAGTTTAAAAAAGCATTGAGTTACACGAGGGATGGTTAGGTAAAACCCTCATTGTCTCAGAACTTTGTTAGCGTGGGATAGCCCCTTTTTTCTACTCAGCCCTTCAACTGTAAAACAATCATAAGTACTACGAGGGATGGGGTATAAGTCATGGCACCTTTTTTTTTTTTTTTTTTTTGTGAGAATACGAGCACGGGTGAAAACGTGAAATATACCCATGAAAGGACAAGGTTTGAAGTACATGGACAATTAACAACACACCAGAACTGGGTTTCTCGTATTTATGAAGGTATTTTTACTGATAATACTGATTTCATATTCCAAAGTATTAGAGCACACCCCAGTTCACAACATTCCAAAAGCATTAGATACCCGTTCTAATAGGCCGATTACGCAGATGCTCGATTACCGCACGTGCCACATCGGTCCGCATACTCACACGGCGTGCGTCACGTGCGTTGCTGCGCGTCCTCGCAGAAACTCACCTGTCCATCTCGCGAGTGTCTGGTATGGAATGGCATTATTCCCAACACCTTCCACCAATTCCACACATCCTCGGCTATCTTCGTGTACGAGCACTGCTCGAAACGGGTTGCATTCATCTCGTAGGGCAGTAGTCAGACGCCTGATTTCACACTGCTCTCGGTGCTACTAGAGACACCCAACCATCTGCTGTTGTGAACATACATTACAACAGCATTTCTTCCACAAGACAAATAAAATTGTGTGATCCAAAAACATTAAAAAAAAAAGAATAGTTGCCATGATCTATGCCCCAACCCTTGTATAAAGAAAGCACTTCAGTGTACAATGTTTCTAAACCTTCATTCAGACTCAACCATTGGACCAGACAAAGATGTTGAGCTGCCGGTGTAGCCTTTTTCAAATAACATCCAACAAACGGAACTTGCTTAAAAAAAGAACAATAATGAAGAAACGTTCCAGAATGCTCGCTCTTAACGAGAACAGCACGTGACCCGGCTTGACACATCACCCTTACATCACGCCCGGCAATAGCATGCAGATTGCTCGCTCGCTGGCGGCGGCGTGGGTGGGTGGGATAATTTGCCGGCTCCACTCCCCACAAGACGGGAACCGCGCGCGGGCAACGCCGGCGCAGGGGAAGCCGTCAATTGTCGCCCTTCTGCGCAGCAGCAAACCCAATCGATTCCATTAGCTTTCGCGTTACAGAGCAATTAAATCGCCCTCGCACTCGGCAACCTCTGCGGATTATACGGGCGGGAAGTGTCCGAGGGGAAATCCCGCGAAGAATTATACAAGGCAACTTCGCGTTTACGACAATACAGTACGTGTGCGCGGCCTGGGAAACTGGTGATGTGGGTATTTGGATATTTGTTCAATCTAATTTAGAAAGGAAAAAGCACGAAAGAATCACAATTCACTCAGCAGACTGAAAACGAACAGGAATTACGTTCCCTTATTGTTAGATTTCCAAACACGTCACATTTCAATTGGCATCGCAGTTCATATAAACCGACACTTTCCTATCAACATTTTGCAGAATTTATGCATGCTTCGAAGAGAGTTCCAAATCAGTAGTACGATTATTTAATACAACACACACGTTGTGATTTTTATTTAAAGGACTCTGCATTTCTAATAATGTAAGAAAACTATTTTCTCTCTACTGCACCACTAACATCAAATAATTCAATACATTATTAACTCATTCAATTGAAATTCAGATGAAAGATGCACCGAAAAATATCGATTTCAAAGAAACACAACATAGGTACATTGATATTGTTTCATTAAGGAATAGTAAAGCTGACAATGAAATGCTCTAAAATTGTATGTCTAACATTTTCCTTTGATCAATTTTAAAACTGTCATCCCGCTTCCCCATTGCTCTCGAAAAAACTTTACTCTCCGATGAATAACATTACATGACTTTTCTAAGCCGTATGTCATATCCTGACTTTGCGACGGTTGAACACCATGATTTAGATATTGCCGGTTTATTTTAAAAAATGCATTATTATTAAACAATATTTGTCTTGAGTAATATTACGAGTACAATGTAAATTTAAGATCATTCCACTAATTAAACAGCCTTTTAGAGAGTATATTTAATTAAGCTTTCCTTAAAGCGTCATGTAATCCCCATGTTTTCAGCTATCGGAAATAATTGAAAGTCGCAAAGTAAGTGCAGTTCTTCCTTTGATGTATCGCAGCTTATGATTGGTTCGATGAGAGAAGACAAATCGAATACAAAAAGCTAATTTTGTAGATACGCTCCGGCCCCGAATAAGGAATATTCCACATGTATTGTCAAAATATCGCTGTGAAGTTCAGGAGTAGAATGGTAATTTTAAACAGCACCGCACATAGCGTTTCAGGAATCATTTTCTTTTACCAAGATTGGCGTTCTTCGATGAAGTAACAGATGCCACGGCACTTACAAGACTCCCCCTTTCCCGAATTATACGGCGACATTTCAGAGCAGACATTTTCCTGAACCCGTCACCGGCGGTTGCGAAGACATCTCCCAGAGCATAGCTTCCCTCTTCGTGAGCCGCTTTGCAACGCCCCCTCCCCTACTGTCTCTTTCTCCTTCCCTCCCGGCCACGCCGCACGCGACCTTTCCGCAGAAACAAGTGACATCGACGACGCCGCGTCGCAACAGGAGGGACGTGCATCGCATCGCGAGGACGTTCTGCAGAGCGCCTTCAATTCAAGCGACCGCCAATGTGACTCGGCAGACGCGGCGTGGTGGAATGAAATCCGCGAGACGAGATGCGAAGGGAAAGCGATTTGAGGGTTTTATTGTCAAGATGACAACTTATCTCAAAAGAAGACGATATATTACGTTGTTTGATTAGAATATTTCGATATGTGCAGCTCGCACTTCTGGGGCACCAAGTCCACTATGTTATCAGTCTGAAACGATAGGCGAAGCACTAGGGCCTACGGAACTAGGAACAATCCGTTCGGAGGCGCCGCGGCGTGTGCAAGATAGGACTCAGAATATCCGCGTGTGTGGGGGTAGGTGGGATGGTGTGGGTGGGGGGTTCAGTGTCCATTTCTGGGGCATACGCCTACCCCTCGCAACTTGCATGCAGCCACATATAGGGGTATCCCGTATAGTTATACATATTTGCAACGAACGAGGTTCGATACGCCCCTTTACCACAAAGTAATTTATAATTCGTAAACACAGCTGGTGGGACAAGCAATACCTTATTTTAGGCGAAGAAGGCTGCAGGTAGGTATCGGAATCACCTTCAGCCAATGGAAGTGAACGCATGAGGCAAGCTGCAGGCACTCGTTTGAATAAAAGGTGATCGCTATACAAACCTGTTCTACGAGGGAATATAACGTCTCCTTCTACTATAGTTCAAACTACTCTGCCGAAGGTCTAATCCAGGCAAACACCTTCCAACAGACACACCAGTAAGCATTAACTCGCCGCCGATAATGATTTTCAAAGATGTACCCCAAAACACGTTTCAACACAAAATTACACACTCAATTGACGCATGCAAACTGAACGTAAACTTACGCAGGAAAAAGGATGAACGCAAACTTACCCTAGCACAACTATGGACGCAAACTTACCAAGCGCAACTATGGCGCAAACTTACATACTCTTACATGAAAACAATCGTTCCCGCACATTCACTCTCAAAACGTTTACACTCAACACACACTGGCAATCAACACACACATGCGCACCCGCACGCACGCACATGCACAGTGGGCGTGGCGCCGGGCGCAGCATCTCCCGCCTACGCGGAGGCAGGCCGGCCTTCCGCTCCCCTGCCCGCCGCGGGGAAAGAGCAGACGCGCGGGGGCGGGGCGGGGCGGGGCGGGGCGGGGCGTGACGTGACATCACTCGAGGCCAGTCTCTCTTCCTCTCTCGCCGGTTACTAGTCGCCAGTCGCCTCGCACAAAGAGCTCGCCTCTCTCTAGATCGGGGCTTCCCAACCGTTTGCTTGCATCGACCCCCTTGTATCAGAATGACTTGCTTCATAGGCCACCATTATTTTCTTTATATTATACATTTAACATTATTGTAACACAAATAATTTGTACATTTATTACTTAAATATTACAATTACGCAAATATGTGCAAAAGTTTTATAATAGCATTTTATTCAACTAGTTTATAATGTTAACCTTTATTGCACGAGAATATGGTTTTAAAACGAGGGGAGTTAGGAGAGTTTTCAAATTTGCAATGAAATTAATAACATTACAAAGTAGTAGCTTAGGTACATTATTTTTTTAACACATTAATTAACAAGAGAATCAAACTTAATTTTTCGAAAGAACGTTGTGTCGCCCCGGGAAATGACATCTGAAGGAAAGAAACGGTGGTCGGCTGCTGGGTTTACTTCCATCTCCCCAAGATTCTCTCGTTGCAATGGGCTTACGACACAACTAGTCTTGCCATAAACGGCAAATGTCAATCTGCGCCATGAAACGTCATTTTATAAACTATTTCTTGTAATGTGAAAGGTCATTTATAATGCAGGGATACCAAAAAAATTATCCATTGGATTCTTTATTTTGTTCCATTATTTTTTTTTATTTTCAATTTTTATACATAAAACCACTTTTTATTAAAAAAATCTCAAATCAAAATTGGACAAAAGTTCGATTTTAATTAACGGGAATGATGTGAAATTTTAAGATCAGCGAATCTGTAAATTATTACATTCTTCGCTCTATATGGAAGACAATTAATCGACCCCTTCATCACCAGTGACCCTCTTACTTATTCCTCCCTTTTACTTATTCCTCTTATTTCATCGACGCGTCGAGGGCCAACTCCGACTCCATTGGCAACCCCTGTTGTCGGCCCACGCCGTCATTTCCAACCAACTGCGCCAAATTCGCCAACTCGTGTATACGCAAAGTTCTGTGATGTAATCTCGCATGGCAATGTTGCACATAATTAATTTCTGGAAACGAAAATGAAAATGGAAATGCGAGCCGAGACTGGAAAAAAAAGGAAAAAAATAGGAAAGGAAGAGTGAGAAAAAAATCTATTAAAGAACGGAGGTTCCCGGAACTAGAGTACGGGAGCGCTTCGGCAGAAACTAAAACGAGAAATGAAAATGCAATAATAAGTAAGTATTTTTCCACATAAAAGAAAGTAAGATACCACAGATGTAAGAAGCAGATAATGGAATACAAACAGACCTAGAAAAGAAATCGATGGGAAATTACCAATTCGGAGAAAAAAGGAGACTATAATCAGAAAGTGGAAAACTAGGAAGGCAAGAACAGCTCCAAAATAACGATAAAAAAGGACAAAACGAAAAAGTGCCCCCGGCACACATATAATAATGCAAGTGTTGAACAGAAGAGAACCCTAAAAAAAAGGAAAAAAAAAAAAAAAAAAAGTTGGAACCTAGGCAAAGAACAAGGTAGAATAGGTTAGATTAATTTCAATTATATTTCCGGAGAAGATTTCATGATCTTGTTTTCTTTAAATTGATAACTTCTGTAGATTTCAAGTAATATTCTGCGGTCCTTAAAGGAAGCAATTCATTGTAAATGGACAGAGCCATTACAAAGTTCCTCGATTGAAGTGCAACCACAACTTGCTTTCGTTAATAATTTATCAAATTATCAACAAAAAAAGCAACTGAGACATTTTCACGAAACGCATTCGTAATTTACAAGTTTCTTGAAGAAATGACACCCCACTTATTTACGGTTTTAATTAAGAGAGTATTGCTCAACGAAGTTATTAATTTTCCTTTTAACAGCCAACAGCTAAACATTGAGCCAGAACGTATAACCTCAGTGTTTCTAAAGCAAGGCATTACCTCGGGAAGAACTTAATCACCCGAGTTCCCGCCCCCTTCAGCTTGCACAGACTGCTGGCCATCTCGGGGAAGAGTTCACCACCAAATCGCATCCTCGAGGTAGCCCCACACTCCGAAAGCCGGACGGGAGAACACCGGGATCGATGCCTGAGCACACCCCGCAGTAACTGCCCCCGACCCACACACATACACATTAAAACATGTGAAGATAGCCACCCACCTGCCTGGGAGAAGATTCATAATATTCATTTCCCAAGCATTTTGTTTTCTTTTTTACTAATAAAGGAAAGCAAGCCGATCCGATGGGCGAGATCGTTAAGGCAGTACAGTGGCGTACTGGAACCAGAGGATCGCGGGTTCGAGTCCCTCCTCAGGCATGGTCGAGTTGCGTGTGTCTGTATGTCTATTTAATCATCCATCATCATAACTTTACCCCATACACCAGAACTGACAACCCTGGGGTATAAAAATGGAATGTGCATTAAATTGCAAGATCCCCCTCCCCTATAAAATGTAACGTGCACATACCCCGATATTTCAGTCTGAGCCCCGGTAAGATGCACTTACCGCATGGCCCAACGATGGCCGATTCACAGAAAAAAAGGGGGTAGCAAAGCATTTTTGTGTTCAGCATGTTCTCGTTTCACAGCCTTAATGTTATAAAACCAATGACTTATTTAAGTTGCACAGAAATGGTGTAAACTCGCCCAAGTGTAACGGTGACTGACTGAAGCAAACTGGAGACGTAACATTCATTAATCTTTTCTAACTCTAACCTCGTGAGTTCGTGCTAGAGGTCAAACCGACAGTTTTCCATGGTGTGCGACTCGCATGACAAAACGAATTAATGAAGCAATGTCGGCAGATAAGCCTATCTCATATCTATACTAATATATAAAGAGGTAAATGCATTGAGTTACAGCGGGATAATCAATATTTAATATTTAAATGAATTTTTGTGTTTTACATGATTTTTTAACCCAATGGTTTTGGGAAGCTGGGGAAAACATTGACAAGCCCGCTTTGTACTATAAAACCGGTTTATAAAAGCAAGTGATGACACATGACAAATGAACTATCCTTCATTTCGAGGGAGGGAAAAATCACGAAATTTGGTTAAACAGAAAACTCAAACGATTTCCTTCACAAACATCATGTTTTAAAAGTTTGCACAGTAAAAAAATGGATTTAGATGGATAGACACGTAGATGTACTTGAAAATATTGGGGATGGGTGTATCCCTGCCCTCAGCATCAGTAACCCCAGTGTTTTCCAGAATAGAGGTGTACAGAGCGGAGGTGGCGCGGCGCCTGCTCGCGCCCGCGACGCAACCCACGCGACACCGCCTGTCACCCTGCACGGGCCGGGTCGGGGACTCCCGAGTCTGTCCCTCCCCCTCCCGGCTGTAAAGAGGCGCTTCCGGGATGGCCTCCCCCTCCCCGTCCAAAGCCGGTCAGGAAGTGATTCCGTACGCATTCCCTCGCGTCCCGTCACCTAGCGCCGCTGCAAGCTTCACTCGCTGACGGGGGGAGAGCGCGAACGAGAGAGGAGCGGCGCGAGAGAGAGAAGAGAGCGCGCAGAGAGAGAAGAGGCGGAGAGAGAGAGAGAGAGAGAGAGAAGAGGCGCGAGAGAGAGAGAGAAGAGAGGCGAGAGAGAGCGAGAGCGACGCGCGCGAGAGAGAGAGAGAGAGAGCGCGCGAGAGAGAGAGAGAGAGAGAGAAAAGAGAGCGCGAGAGGAGAGAGAGAGAAGAGCGAGAGAGAGAGAAAGAGAGGCGAGAGCGAGAGAGAGAGAGAGGCGAGCGAGAGAGAGAGAGAGAAGAAAGAGAGAGCGAGAGAGAGAGAGAAAGAGAGAGCGAGAGAGAGAGGAGAGAGAGAGCGAGAGAGAGAAAGAGAGAGAGCGAGAGAGAGAAAGAGAGAGAGCGAGAGAGAGAGAGAGAGAGAGAGAGAGAGAGAGAGAGAGAGAGCGAGAGAGAGAGAGAGAGCGAGAGAGAGAAAGAGAGAGAGAGCGAGAGAGAGAAGAGAGAGAGAGAGAGAGAGAGAGAGAGAGAGAGAGAGAGAGAGAGAGAGAGAGAGAGAGAGAGAGAGAAAGAGAGAGAGAGAGAGAGGAGAAAGAGAGAGAGCGAGAGAAGAGAGAAAGAGAGAGCGAGAGAAAGAGAGAAAAAGAGAGCGAGAGAAAGAGAGAGCGAGAGGTGTGACTGCGAAAGCGCAATAGTCATAGACGCTATGAATAGAATAGAAATATTAATGAAATTTCCAACATCAAATTTTCTCGTGGATTGCTTGCAATAAACTCCGGCGACTCTCACTGTTGTCGATCCCCATATCGTTGAACTGTTTTGCGAACCTTGACTACATAGAACATTGACTGGAAAATTAAGACAGTGAAATTTAGGCAAAATATACTTGAAACTAATATCGACGTGCTACGAATCACATTGAAACCAGGACATTTAACTCTTATGATTTATCAATGAAAGTAAATAAATGGAGCAATAGCAAAACACAATGTCTTATTTTTATTTCCTTCTTTACATTCGATAAGCAATATTTCTTTCCGAAGTAATCATACAAATTATAACTGATTTAAGTATTCTATTTAAAAATGAACATAGGATGGGAAAATATACGTTTCTTCATTTTTAAAACATCGATATTTTAAACATCCAGGTTTCTTGAAGATGCTTTCATCGACGTCGAAAACGTTTTGGTGAAATATCGAAGTGCACATGTTCTTCTAAAATATGCCATCACTAGCTACGAAAGCTACAACCCGAGCATAATAGCTAAGTTGACGCGCCCGGATTGGGCTCTCACGCATCAAATCTTTTTTCTACCTCGCGCTGACGCCAAACTTCTCTCCGCAAGTAAGCCATCCAAAAACCACGGAGCCAGCGACTTTCGATTTCTGCCTGTACGAGAGAGGCTGGCTACTCCCCCGCCGTGCCGCGCCCGACTCGAAGCGGCGCAGTCAGCCGTCGCTCTCCCTTCGACAGCTGCCCGGGGGTGCGGCGAGAACAGGGCAGGAGGGGACGGGGCTGGTGAGATGGGGGGCGGGGCCAGCCGCCCCTTTGTAGCACGCCGCCACTGCACAATGGGCCGCGATATGGTTACGGAGAGTCACGATGTGGCCCGTCCACGCAAGTAGACAGTTTTTGTTTCTTGTCAGTTTCTGAAAATTGTTGAGTGTTGCTTTGTGTTCATCCACCAGCCATATGGGCTGGGGCATCCGCGCTTAATGCCTCAAAGTTAGTTAATGCCTTATTTTACGTGGCGATTTATCAGGCATGTTCTTTCGTCGGATCTGGCAAATTTCGCTAAGATCATTTCACAATCTGGCGGAGAAAGAAGGTATTACACGGGCGACGAAAAAAGGCGATTTATAATTTAGCTCAGAGGCTTCCTAATCATTCACATTTAGTAAATCTACAACATGGGACAGCCAGCTTTACGTCCCCTCCAAAGGATAGCGCACGAAGGTTTTTTTCGCACTTAAATATCCACGGCTTCGGTCGAGTTTGAACCAGCAAACTTGGGTACAACAGCCCGGTGCGCTAACCCTTGTATAACTGAACCTGTAAGTCAGTGTCGAAGTGTCGGATCAGAGTGCGTAATTGAAGGTCGGGGATGGTTTTCACGAGTGATTTACTTTGTTACAATATAGTCAATAAAAAGAATACTCCAACAAATCGTGTCGAAAATCAGACGGGAATATAATTGCATGTAAAGTCAGTCATCAAACTGACTGACCATCAACATCAAATTTCAAATGACTCGCATTGTTTACTTTCATCGCGATTTTAATTAAATTCGCAATAGATTAAATATGAATCACATAATTAAGCATGTAAAGAATATTTCTTAAGGAGGAAGTTTTAACGAGCACTATTCCTTTCTTAGCTACATTCACACCGCTTTTAAGCAAAATGTTTACGGAATAACAAAAATAAAAATAATAGGTTGTGCAACAGCTTAAGCACAAGTTAGCCACCGCTTGTGAAATACATGCTGAATTAGTTCTATGGATTAATCACCGACCACGCCCCAATTTGTTTTGGCACAACAAACCGTCCAAAAATCGCTTGCATGACTGAACAGAATACGTATAGCGGTGATTTCGTGCTATATAACAAATACAAAAACTCGCTATTTAGATATACACGAATTTAATTACAAGTAGTAAGCATAAATTTAACTCGTATAATAATTGCTATCGTAATCACAATTTTAATGCACCAACTGCCCCACAAATACGAATGAATAATCTGCGCGAGTGCAGCGAGGCGGCTGGCGTTGCTACCTGGAAGCTACAACGAGCACATAACGCATCATAATTTAAAAAAGGAGAATCCTTGCATACAAGTTTTCATACGAATTTGAAGGTATTTTATTGCATTACTACAAAAATTGAATGCATTGTAATAAGTTGAAATTTAATATTTAACTCCTCTTACATTACTCTTACTGAAAATTATCTTAACAACATGAGGCCAAGCTCTGACCTGGATAAAGCCCTGCATGACAAATTCTTGTGGGGAAATAGAGAAGGCCTCTTTCAATTCTCTCCTAGGGTCACATCGCTTCTCTCACCTAACACATTATCGTCTCGGTGGCAGTCATATCTCACCGATAATAAAATGATAGAAATGTCTCATTGCCGAATGACTAACTTCTGTGAAAAACCGCTACATACTGACGCAATCATTGCCTGTTTACAGCAACATGACACTCCAAAAATAAAATACTATTAATGTAACTGCACACAAATTAATGTACCATTCCAATATTCCTTCCAATTTCGCAATTTCATTTCAGGTTTGATTTTGGCACATGTAGCAATACTGTTGAATTTCAGTTGCAAGCAACCGCTCGTACAGAGCGAGGGAGACTACAAAGGCGGGAAACGACATCTTTGTTCTCTTCTTCTCAAAATCCAAATAGACGCAGACCACTGTTAGTTTTCGTAGTCAGCACCACAAGCCGAACAACACGCTGGGACAATGAAACTCTACATCAGAACGCACAGAGCGAATTCGCAGAATGAAGCCTGAACAGATACGCTGAGTCTCTTGGATGCCTCTGACTTCGTTTTACATTTCTCACACTTCAAATAATCGTCCAAAATAGGCCCAGAATTGTTTAGATGCGTTGTGCAAATCCTAAAAACGATCAAACCAAGATGACTCAAATGTTTAGCATTATCCGATTCGAAAGCATTCATTCTATGGTATACATTCTCTCAAGTCTCTAAAACCACTTTGTGCATCTAATGCACAGGGCAAAATTATCAAATTTCCTCTTCCATCTAACCAGCATCACAAATCTTTCCAGGAAAACAAAAGCCTACATTTGAGCACTTCAAGCGTCACGCAAACGTAATTCACAGAGGTCATAACTTTTTCATCAATACAACGCTCCCATGTACGTCTTGTACTAACGAATTTCCAAAGTTGCCAGAGATACTTTTAGAAATATAACCAATTCCCCTGTTCAATGATCCTCTTAGGCCCTAAAATGATGTTAATTCCAAAAGATCATAATGAATCTAGGTGAATAGTTTAATTTTTTTGGATTCCTGCAAGCTTTATGTAACGACAGATCCTTCCGTTTTGAAAATAAAAAAGTTTAAATTTCCGAAACTATGAACTCATTAAGATACGTATTTCGAAGAAGCTACTTGTTCAGCAATGTTTGCGAAAATGTCATCATTTCACTCAATAATTGCAATTAAATTAGTTTACTCTTGAAAACGCCAGACATCACTTTTTGGTCATGTCATTTCAGCAGACCAGCTCTTCGTTCACTTGGATGCGGGCTTGAAATTAACCGTTGCAGTTCCTTTCGCCGCTGTTGCTCCCCACTGCGCAGCTCGAGACGCAGGAGCCGCGAGGGCCGGCAGGTCGGCGGGTGGGGAAAGGGGGGGGAGGGAACAAGGAGGGAGGGGCCGCACCGCGAGGCACGCATGACCACGCCCGGGCGCCGCAGCTGGCCCGGCCGGGCCGGGCCGCTGGCTCGTGCCGCGCGCAGGCAGGCAGGCAGACAAATGGGGGAGGGCGCGCGGCCTGCTTCGGCTGGGGCGCGCCAACAATCGACTCCCTTGCGCGACAACCCGCCGGATTTTTTTTTTTTTTTTCTTTCGTTTGATTTGATTTTTTCGTGTTCCGGGCGCGTCAACTGCTTCGGTCATTAGTGCCGTTAGAGTAGTGTATGCTTTTTTCTCGGGAGATGGCGGTGATCTTCCCCCGCTGGATGGCGAGATCCGGCGCCGACCTACCGTCGGCTAGTGGGGTTTCCCCCTAAGCAGGACTCTCCCACCAGCGGGGCACCGCCCCAGCCGGGACAAGCTCTAAGCTCCCGACCGGTCTCCCGGAATATGTGGTGGTGTAGTGCATGTAAGGGTGTGTGTAAAGGGAGAGGATAGGACAAGGAAGAGGAAGGACAGATCGCGCCCGGTCCGTGGCCCGTTTGGTAGGGTACTGCTCCGGCATTCGCCAGGTGTTGATCGGAGAAACCACGGAAAACTACCGATCAGAGCAGCCGGCCGCTAGAATTCTCCTCCAGACAGCGACGAAATACGACCTAGATGAAAAGCTAGTGTCGAAAATCCTGCCGCCGTCAGGACTCGAACTTAGGACCTCCCGGTCAGAGGCGCTGCAGTGACATCAGTTGATGCACTGAGCTACCGTTCCCGGTTTTTTCCTTTCGTTTTTTTTTTTTTTTCTTTCTTTGACAAGCAGGAGTGAGATTATTTCTTACAAACAGGAGGCTACAACATGTGAATTAATGGAACGTGTGTGAAAGGTACCTATTTACATGAAGGGATGAGGCAGTATCAAGGTAAGCCACACAGGCAAAACGAAGCCATCCGTTATTCGTAAATGTTAATATCTCGATCTTTGGAAACGTTTAGTTCATCTTGTACCCGTATGCCTTATTAACGTTTTTGAACAACTTGAATTAGTAACGTGACTGATAAACACTTTGACAAGAACCGAAATTTAACATTTATGATTTTTTTCCAAGATTCATTTCTTGTTGGCAACTGCGAAAACCACCTGAGTTGTGGCGTCTCCGACACTTTAGTTTTAAAAGTATTTTCATATTTATTCACTTCAGTTTTGAAATTAGATTCGAAAAGCACAAAAGACGCCAGTTCCTAACAACTAGACGAATACGCGCCGAATGACTTTTTGTTTGTTCCAAACACTGGCAGGCTTCTATACCTAGATGAGCGCACGATAACTAGGGGGCCAACTGTATTCCTGAGCCCCTCTGCCGCTGAACTTTGTTATTTACATACGACATATTTTAGTAGTCACAAAATAAAATCTACAATGATATGTAAATTATAACTCTAATGATACAATTTCGTATTTCGTAATCGCAATTTCCCAAATAGTCAAGTTAGAAAGGGGGTCAAGTTAAAAATCAGAGATTGAACATAAAATGATATATTACGTAGCGGTTAAAGACCCACTTGAAAATTTTCAGAGGCACCAAGCCCCCTGCACACGCTCGCTCCACCTTCACCAGCTGTCGCTGCCTGGTATCTACTTATAATAATAATAATAATAATAATAACAACAACAATAACAACAATAACAATAATAACTATAATAATAACAATAACAATAATAATAACAAGAAAAAGAAGAAGAGGAAGAAGAAGAGGAAGAAGAAGAGGAAGAAGAAGAGGAAGAAGAAGAAGAAGAAGAAGAAGAAGAAGAAGAAGAAGAAGAAGAAGAAGAACTGGGCAGTTCCCAACTATCAGACAGAGGCAAGTCAAATGACACCTCGCACGGAACGAATCCAACCACGAGTGTCGGACGGACACCACGCCAGGTTACCCGATTCCAATAAGTGACACATCAATCGCTCCGGTGTGATGACAAAACCACAGCCGTGATCTCGCACCCAAGCGGCCGACCTCCGGCCGAAAAGTGTGCGCGGCGCGGCGCGTCCCGTGGATCGAAGGCAGAAGGCGGGCGGCGCCTTCTGGAACTGACCCCGTTCCCGGTGGCCTCGTGCGCCGAAAACGCGAGCGGGGCGTGCGGGCGATCGTCACGCACCGGACCGCCCGGCACGCGCCGCCCAACGCACGCACCGACACACGCACGGACACCTTGCAGTACTTCCGGCAACTCCATTCCCTCTTTTAAAAAAAATATTGATATGGTTGTGCCAACGTTTAGAAAAATATATCTCGATCACCAGGGCTAGCAACCAACAGAGAAAAAGCAAAGGACTGGAGTTACATATTCTTAAAGGTGGGGGTACTCCACCATACGAGCGATTTTGTTCTCTCTCCGCGACGAACGCGTTGGTTTTTTTCCCCTACATGAGCAATATATCTCTTTATTCGACTGTATTATTTTTTCTTGTCTACACGAGCATGTCCTCCCTTCTCGAAACGCGCATTTTTCTTTCATTTGTGGAATGAGCAGAATTCGTATGTATTCCGGATTGGGGCGTTGGTGTATCAACAGTTCCATTTCAGGAAAACGTAGAGTGTTACAATTACGTTAATATTTTAAGAGCTTTATTTCGTCCCTTTCCTTAGGCACTTGCTACAGCTTCTTCGGGCAGACGAACGAGTTGTGTATCTTTCCATCTACTTATTGCCGCACAAATTAGAGGGAAATTGGAACAATGAATAGTCAATATTCGGTAGTGTACGTATTAGATAAAAGGCCGTAATATCAAAATTATAAGAATCGTTCAATACCAATCAATATTAGTGTAATAAAAAAAATTATATTAGATACTAGAATCATTGCAAGGCCTAATGATTCGGTCTACTGATCTCAAGCGTGTATCGACACTAAGTACACTAAAAAAATCCAAACGCTACTCATTTCCATCGCAAGTGTACTTTACCTCGCTGAGCAACACTAACGAGTCTAGCGGTGAACGGAAGTTGAGTCGTGGCCCACCTACAAGTCATGAGTAAGCCCCCTCCGCAATGATTCATTGCGTGCACTTCTTCCGTAACGTCCGATGAATTTAATTTCGTCGAAGTACCGAGACGCCAACTTCTGCATTACGCGAACGACTGTTGCGCGTCAAATCGTCGTGGCCTGGCCCGCGTGCGCCACCGATAGCGGGAGGAGCCCATTTCGGCGAGGCTGACCAATCGTTCGCTGTACTCCCCCCCCCCAAAGCGTAAGGGCACGGCTGAGGGGGCGGTCCCCGGACCTCGGGGTGACTCACTCAGAATTTATGGGGCGCGATAGCCACCCTCCCTGAGGTTCTCCCACACAGGCCCGCGCCGCCTGCGCAGCAAAGCGCTCGCAATGAACGGATCACACGACCCCCTCCCGCTACGCCTGGAAGTTAGTTGACCCAAGCGGGAAACTAAACTGCAAAAGAGCTTTGCGTCGCTAGTAGTTTGGAGGGGAAAACCAGAACGCGAATTGAATTTTTTCTCCAGCAAGATCATTCAAAAAAGCGTAAAAAATCCCATATAACGAAACCAGCTTCTTTTCCTTTTCCCTTTAGCTTTCCTTCTTCTTCCTTTCTTCTTTTTTCCTTTCCTCGCAGTCTCATGTTGAACTACTGAGAACTATTGATTGATTGGTGTTTCTTGGCGCATCAACTACTATGGTCATTGTCATGTTACCTCCTGTAACGTGGCGGTTCCTCCTCGTCTGCAACACGAAATCTGGCGCCTACCTACTCTCGACTTATGGGATTTTCCCTGCCATGTATCTCCCCGGCGTGGCACCTCCCCAACCAGGACAAAGTACTAACCTCCCATGTACAGAAGTGTAGTATCTGTGTCTGAGGAGAAAGAAACGGACAAGGGTGAGGAAGGGAAGATCGCGCGCTGTGCGT
Source organism: Teleogryllus oceanicus (assembly GCA_964035755.1). Taxonomy (NCBI): domain Eukaryota; kingdom Metazoa; phylum Arthropoda; class Insecta; order Orthoptera; family Gryllidae; genus Teleogryllus; species Teleogryllus oceanicus. The sequence goes on from CAXIVR010000010.1 coordinate 12,334,552, forward strand.
GCCCTTTTTCTTCAAGTACTTCTCTGGCATTCGTCTGATATCGATCTGAAAAAGCACGAAAATCTACTGATCACAACAGCCGGCAGCTACAATTTTCCATACAGAGACCGAATTCGAACTCCATGTATACTTCCATTAAAACATTAAGCTCTTGACACTTGATCCGTTGTGACGCTGTCATCCAATTGGGAGCTTGGGTCATACAGTGACGTCACAATAGTGACTTTCAAGCTTCCGATTGGATGACTGTCACAGCTGATTAAGTGTCAACGACTTAATATTTAAATCGAAGTACAGTAACTAATGACGCAAACCCGCCAGCACGACGGAGGGAGATGTTCCTGGAGGTAGCAGATGGTTACGGAGGAAGCACCGCTGTCAGTCAAAATTGTTACGTTTCCGCAGATGTTTCTTCGATCAGGCCAGCTAACAGATTAATATGTCACTGAATGTATGCACCAGCGGTACTACCGGACTACGAATCGATCTGTACTAGCAAGGGGGCGCGTTCCTCGCGTGGATGGGCTACCAACACAAATCGTTCGGTCGCCGAAGAGGGGAGCGAACGAAGCAGGGCCCTGTTAACGAACACCTCCGGGAACAGCTCCCAGGATCGGCTTCGGTGGAGAAGCGGGTAGCGCAGCGGGCTGTTGTACCCAAGTTCGCAGGTTCAAAAATCCTTCGTACGCCTTTCTTCGGAGGGGAAGTAAAGCCGCCCGTCCCCGGTTGTAGATTTACTGCATGTAGAAGAGCCTCAAAGAAGCATCTGCGCAAAATTCAAATCTATTTCGTCGCCCAAGTGGCATGTTCTTTGTCTGCTAGATGCCGAAAGGAGCGTAGAGAAATGTGTATGGTCAGAAGGACGAGCAGGCCCGATGTCTTGAGTCGCGCCACGTAAAATAATGCACATTGATTGGTTCATTGATTCGAATCCCTAGATTGCATCCCGCGGCCAAGTTTCCCCTCACACCAGCTTCCCAAGTAATCCCCTTTCACTTTCGGCTACTTCTGAAGGAATAGACCGATTGCATCCCGGCAGAGTTTCGGGTCGGGAAAGAAGGAAAAAATGTAGTTATAAGTTTTTCATTCATGAGTAACGCAGAGATGTTCTCACACTACTCGCAAGAAATATTCCAACATGGGTGAACGTAGCAAAATCTCCCAATTAGTATATGTAACTGAAATGTACTTATTTTAATTCCGCATATTTTAAAGGGAAAACCCTGTCCCCCTTTTACCTCCTCTTTGGAGCAGCCCACGGTATTCGTTGAAATCATTTTCAATAAATTAAGAACAGTTCGAAAGGTTCATTCAAAAATAAACTTATTAAAACCAACCATCGCATAACCATACAAAATTAACTTCAAAATGAGAATTCTTTTCTCTTTCATTTTCTTCAAAGGGCGATCTTCCAAGCACTGATACCTAGACGAACACTTCCTTGCACTCGGGAAGAAAACCCAACGGGATGCAATAGGACCAACCCTTTTTGGTTATGTAGGTCCGCAGAGCACTGCCAACGTTGAAAACCACACGTCCAGAGGTAGGATTTGATTGATCCCTTTCCAATATCAACGTCGATGCAAACGTGTCCATAATAGCTCTCCTGCGGAAAGAGAAAATCGCGGCATTCTCGGAACTCCCATCTGTACGTCTTATCACACCTGATAAGCAGCAACCACACCTATCGGCGAGCTCTGATCCGACTCTCTGGGTGGCATTCGTGAAGTGTTGCTATACAATTAGAGACTATACCGAGCATCAAAAATGTAAATATCCATTTGGTCTGTATACTCGTAATTCCAAACATCTGTTGCAAGCATTAATTCCTCAGCTTCTGGGTCAATGACACCCCCCCCCCAATATCGATCTGGTTTTTCGTCTAGTTACCCTGATTCTTTGGACGAATGCTGAGATGGCCCCTTGTTTTGCTTTTGGTCATTAAGGTAACTTCACTATCTGTGCACTTCATCTAGAGTTCAGTGAGGAATAGTTATTTAAATCATCGTTAAGCATGTCGTTGTGTTTGGAAGTCGATCCCTTAACGAACGGCACGATAAGGGATAAGAGCCGAAATCTGTAGCTGATTTGCCCATGCAAACAGTTTTTATTACTCTTGGGCGGCATTTTAATATAAAAACATTAGATTAGAAATAATGATTAAAGAAAAAAGACTGCAGACAGGCCTCCTCGTTTTCAAGAAGAGAAGCTGCAAGGCGAAGCCTCTGCCATTTCTTTTTTACCTTTTCTCAGTGCACGAGGACGTGCAGCCCACAACGTCGATGTCCATATTTTCTGAACGCCGTACGTTTCTATAAAATCATCGATGCATTTAACAACTATTTTTTGAAGCCGATGTTTGTTTTGGCTTTTTGAACATTTTTGCACTGTACGTGGGAATTTTTTTTAATGTAAATATTATCATAATAAAAACTTGTAATCATTTACAGACAATTTTCGAAACACCAATGTTTAGAAATATAGATGTTTTGTGGGAGATGTCGCATCGCTAGTGCTTCAATTCGGTCGGTTCAATGTTACAGGGTGTGGCTAAGTGTTACGGTAGTATTCACGGACAAAACTTGAGACTTGTAAGTTGCTACTTCAACTACATAGTCGTTACTTTGAGGAAAGTAAACTTAAAAAGCGACTTAATTTCCAAGTTACCTATTTTAGTTACCTATTTTCTGTACTTTGACTTTGGAAAGTAAACTTTGAGATCCGAAGGTTCCTAGAATGAGCGATATTATGGAAATAGTTCATTTTGTAGAGGGTATTGAAGACATCGAGGAAGTACTTGAGTATGCTGTGCTTAAACCTCGGCGTATACATGTATATAAATAACCTGCAGGGCAACAGGGGGTACATAAAGGACAATAAAGGAGGACTACCTATTCCTACCATAATCCAGTTCTTGATTTCTGCAACAGTTAAAATAATTTTACAAAAAAAAAAAAAAAAATAGCATTGAGTTGTCAATATTTTGTTACGTTATGTTCAATTGCTGATTCATATGAACTATTAATTCACTATTAATATGTCAATGGTGATAGCTGCTTGTTTGCAGGTAACTTTGAAATTGATTCTGGCTATTTGCGAGGAGTAAGTCGGCAGAATAATCAAAATAGTATCCGTATCACTACCTGGAATGAGACTACGGTTTGTGTCGTTCGCAATTTGATGTTCAATGTCGGGAAAATGAACATCATGTGCCTGAAAGATCTCGATTTCCTGGGAAAGTTGGTGTCCGTGTAAAACGTGACAGTGATCAATGTGACGGCATGTTCAAATTCTCTCGTAAGCTCTGAATGACTGTCATTTAACATTACTATTTTCTTCGGAAAGAAGAAACGCTACTAGTGATTTTATGTTCGCGCAAAAAGTTTAACCCTTAAACGAATCTCGTCAATCTGTGAAAAGTATAGTCATTCAGCTATTTCCATCTCCAATGAACTTCAAACGAAATTGTTATGATGACAAAACAAAGGCAATGTCCCAATGTGAGTAAACGAATTCACTACGGGAAATGTCAGTTACACCACTGGTAATTACCCTTACTAAATAAAAAGCACGCAAATCGTAATGCGCCGTACACATACAGAATGTGATAAAAGTTCTTGCTCATTTAATGTTTTGAAAAGAGACGAAAACCTTGCGACATAAAGAGCTTTGCTCCGCTAACTACCCACCAGAAACGGTCGATTTGAAACATCAAAATTAGACTATATCCACTAAAGAAATTTATTAAGATTTTAACTGTTACAAATCTGTTACAGGGCCGAGGAGCATCCCCTTCGCTTATACATACAAACTTAAAGAGCATCACCAAAGTTAAATTTATATAATTTTCTATTCTAAATTTTAATTAACACGTGTCCACATATAAGTATATAAATTAAATGAATGTTTTATCCTTATTTAAGATCAGAAACAAAGTTATTAAATTAGAAGAGAGAATTTCCCAATAATAATAACCATAAAAAAAGGATCATAAAAAGGAAATATGGTCAAAATACTAGTAATAAGAAGGAAGTAATTTAAAGACCACAAAAAGAATATTGCTAATATCTAATTACATACAATACCAGCAAGAATATGAAGGTAATTTACCATATGTTAATGAGTGACATAAAAATCAAAGACAATTCATTTTTTGGCCAAACAACCACCAACATAAAAAATGCTCAAAAATATTCACACAAAAGTCTTCGAAACAAAAAATATTAGTTCAGACACTGGTAAAGTCATATCAAAAAACAGTAATATTTTGACAGACATACTTCCCTAATCTTGCATGGTTCTCTGTTTTCAAGGAACATAAATGTCATTCGGAAAAATATTTCAGTGAGCAAGACGAATAAGTTTCACAACACCAATTTTCTCCGAGAACAAAATAAACACTCTTATACAATAAATATTTAGTTTTTGGAGCAAATACATAGATAACCTAAAAAATTACAAATGAGGATTAACTGACAAACGTACACAGCCAGCCAAACAAATGTAAATTCATTTAATTTCTGTAATTAGTAAAATACACAGATATATAATTTGTTGTGTTACTTGTCTCATATTAATAAAACAATCATTGCTGAGTAATCACACTTTACCAAAAAGCTTGTATTGATAACACTCAGCATCCTACATCCACATTCATGTTCACATTTTATTCTCAAACCTTTCATATCTTACATCATTTCAATCATTTTAAATATGGAAAAAGAGAAACCAATCTGTGTGGTGTATATTAAGTCACTATCTTTCATAAAGGTACAATTTTCAAATCTCCTATACCCTAATGAAAAGTCTCCACAGCAACAGGCATTAAAAAACTACTTTTTTACTGCAATACAGAGAATTCCACATGTTTGTCATTGTAAGGCCTAGAATACATTCCATCTAGTAATATATCTTTTACATGTAGAGCAGCTCCATATATAATTTAAGAATAGTGTGTGTATTCTGATATACATTTGAAAGTAAACGTCTATTTAAATTAATGGAAGAAGTTTGCATGCAAGCCAGAATTTGATTTTATTGAATTCATCCATACTTACATACATCCAATTCCTTAAAAAATTAAAGAATTTAATTTAAGTGCCTCATTCAATGTACAGCATACTCTAGCAATCTAGCAATCTTATAATATATTATATGTTGAACAAACTATATTAAATGTTACAATACAACAAACGTGAATTAAATGTTCATATTCACTAACTCTTACGTGACTTAATTTGCTTCGGTAAATGTACCCACGTTACTATTAACGGCAACATCAATGCATTAGGACTGTCATGCACAGCCATGCGCCGACAGAACAGAGAATCATTTCCATACTATTGAACACCTAACTTCACGTTTTTCAAATCATTCGGGGTAAATTTAGTACTAAGTAACTTTAAAATAAACAACATTGATACATTGCCACACATAAAACGTCAATAACCTCTGACGCCAAGTAATAGCGCCTACATCCCGTTTAAGGGAAATTAACCAACCATGCAAGCGAGAACTCCCAGCACCACACCTACAAGTAAGGCGGCGTCACAATGAAGTGGAACCATCAACAACGTAACCACGCCTCTTCCAGCATTGGTAAGCATCCCACTTATCGACAAACTAACCGTGAATACTGTCCCCTCTAATTATTTCAAATAAATGTATCTCATCGCCCATTCCAGGAAGTGTCAACGGGGTGACGTTCGATCAAATTTGTAAGAACCAAAACTCACCAAGTACGCCTAGGCCACAGGCCAGCATTAATCCATTCCCTTACGCCTGCAAATCCACACTACTGTCACTCGCACAATAAAGAACGCAAAAACTCGTCAAAATCTTTGATCACAAACACAGAAAATGGCGTACAGCCTGTATAACCACCACCACTCTATCAACGGCACTGCCTACGCGATTCCCCTCACCGTACTGTCGTTTCGTTTTCGTCGTAAACTGTAGTATCGCAGATGGCAGCACCATACAGCAACCACAGCCTTGTATATACAAATATGAAAGTTTCGTTTACGGTCTTCAAGTTCTGCGAAAATAATAAATTGCTTAACTATTTTTTTTTTTTTGTTATTCACAATAAATTCATTCGCTGAAAAGTGAATTATATTTGTTTTTCCTTCTCAAAAAGTTCTGTCAACTACAAAGTAGTTCGTGGACACCATTTTCTTTCGATAATGTTTTCACTCAACCTGAAGCAACTACTTTATGAGCACGTCATACCATTTCAATGCTAATGGTTCAAATTATTTCAGTATTATACAATGGTCGCCGTGAAACAATAGCAAGGAATATTGCCAACCCGTTGCCAACCAAGGGCAAAGAGAAGATGGCTGGTTGTTCTGTGATGTAGCGCCGATGTTCAATGCAGTATACTCTCTGGTTCAATGTAGCTCCTTACATCTGCTGTAATGTCTTTGGCTTTTACCTCTTCCCCCTGTCCTGTGCAAAATGGCGACGCGATTGTTCCGACTCTCATCTGCTATCCGAAATAACAAGAAATTATCCAATGTCCCTAAACAATGGCGTTCAACGGCTACAGCTGTTAATTACCAGCAAGCTCTGGTAAACGTTCCTCCGACTCGAGTAACTTGTATCGACAATGGTCTACGCGTCGCTTCTGAAGATAGTGGTGCACCTACCGCAACCGTAGGCCTTTGGATTGATGCTGGTTCAAGGTACGAAAACGCCCGAAACAATGGCGTTGCTCATTTTTTGGAGCACATGGCATTCAAGGGAACATCTAAGCGATCCCAAACTGATTTGGAGCTTGAAGTTGAAAATATGGGAGCCCATTTAAATGCGTATACTTCTAGAGAGCAAACTGTATTTTATGCTAAGTGTCTGAGTAATGATGTCCCAAAAGCCCTTGAAATTTTGAGTGACATCATTCAAAATTCTCGGCTCGGTGAACCTGAAATCGAGCGTGAAAGGGGGGTAATCTTACGAGAAATGCAAGAAGTTGAAACGAATTTACAAGAAGTTGTATTTGATCATCTGCATGCCACAGCATACCAGGGAACTGCCTTGGGTAGAACAATTTTGGGACCGACCGAAAATATAAAGTCAATTTCTCGACAAGACCTGCAGGATTACATTTCTACTCATTACAAACCCCCTCGCATAATTCTTTCTGGAGCTGGTGGTGTAAGGCATGAAGAATTGGTAAATCACGCCAAGCAGTTGTTTGGTTGCTTGAAAAATGATTACGAAAACTGCGAAATTCCCCTTCTCGAACCATGTAGATTTACTGGTTCAGAAATTAGGGTTAGAGATGATTCCATGCCATTGGCTCACATCGCAATTGCTGTAGAAGGATGTGGATGGACCAGTCCAGATAACATCCCATTAATGGTTGCTAACACTTTAATTGGAGCTTGGGATCGCTCCCAGGGAGGTGGTGCAAACAACGCTTCCCATTTGGCTGCTGCCTCTGCTGAGAGCAATTTGGCTCACAGTTTCCAGTCCTTCAATACTTGCTATAAGGACACTGGTCTGTGGGGAATCTACTTTGTCTGTGAGCCAATGAAGTGTGAAGACATGCTCTTCAACATTCAAAGCGAATGGATGCGTCTGTGCTCAACTGTCACAGAATCTGAAGTTGCTCGTGCACGTAATTTGCTGAAGACGAATATGTTACTTCAGCTTGATGGTACTACCCCTATTTGCGAGGACATTGGGAGACAGATGCTGTGCTACAACAGGCGTATTCCCTTGCACGAGCTGGAGGCTAGGATAGAATGTGTCACTGTCCAGCAAGTTCGTGATGTTTGCACCAAGTACATTTATGACCGTTGCCCTGCTGTTGCAGCAGTCGGGCCTGTAGAAAACCTTCCCGATTACAATAGAATCCGATCATCTATGTATTGGCTTCGCCTGTAGATGTAGCTCTAGAATTACACATATTCATACAGTGAATAAAAAAAAAAAGATGTGGATTAATCTTTTGGCTAAGAATTTTTGGTCAATGTTAAATGCAAAATTTATAAGGAACCTACACACAAATTTGTATAATATAAATGTATTTATGTTTGATTTCAAATAAATGTACAGATAACTGTTTCTTTGTTTTTCATTATTTAATACCATTAGATAATTTCATATTGTGCCTTTCCCTTTCATAATAATCTTTAACTTATACAGACTAGTGAAATTTTTAAGGACTATGCTGCTTTGGCAAATTGATGTTGAACTAGAAATCCCAATAAGTCATTTAATAAGATAAAATGAACACACTTCCACCTTAAAAAATTCAAGTTTTTGTTTTTTGGCTAGCCTAGAACTGAAGTAATATGTGTAAATTCTGAACCTTCCAATTAAACATCTAATCCAGCTAATAGGTTACTGTGCAATTTGCAAGTGACTTGAATCTGAAAATACCAGTTAAGAATAATAGTGTATAATTTTGTTAGTGGTCCACTTTTAAATGAGACCTGTTTTTACTATTTGTAATTTACATTGCTTTAACTCCAAGCTAGGAATTTTATCATTAACTAAGTGTTTTACAGTGAATACAATTTCATTCTTTTCTAGCATCTGAATAGGTATCAAGAGAATTGATGTTGCTCTGTGGTAGTTTTTAAATTTTGCGTGATACACTGAAATACATGCACCAATATCAAATCCCATTAAGTGTGTCTTCAAAAATAAAGCATGTTCACTGCCTTTTAAAACTAAATTTGCTTCTTAGTTCCGTGATAAGAGTTCAAAAATCAATTTTGGAGGGTTATTTTCAAACATGTAATTGGTCGCATTAAACTTACTGTGGATGTCTGCAACACACATTATTAGATATAATTTTTGTGCAAGAATCTCAAAAGCATGAGTTTCTGATGAATGGCAAAAAAGTCCTATATTTTTGTTAAATAAGATGATGCAAAATCATATAAAAATTATCAGCTGAAAATTAAGAAAATAAAAATGACAAAGGAATCTGTTATCCAATACATTTTGTAATTTTTTTTGTTGGTTTTCAAAGTTTATTTGACTTCTTCTGTACTGTGCTTCTTCCTGTAAAAAACATTGACAGAGGAAAACTTTGTTCCAATGTGAATTTTAAATAATGTTTCAAAATATACCTACAATGTAGTTAGTTGCAGAATTTATGCTCTCAAAAGAACTCAAAATTGTTCCTCTGCCTTCAATGAAATTTGATCTTGCTTAGAACAATAAATAACGAATCTTTCTTCGGTATTTCGTAAATTTTAATTTATATGATGGTTAACATGAGATGTTTTTGAAGTAATATTTAGGGACATTTGTGAAGGATATTTAGAAAAGTCTGCAGAGACTATCTTGTTCAACTCAGGCTCTATACGAATATGTTCTAATGTGTGTACATGAAAAATCTTAAGGAAAACAGGTTGAGTATTTTAGTAGTTATTTATAAACATTGAGACTTTGAAGAGTAGACAATCCTAATGTTAGCCAATTACAAATGTTCTGACTGGTATGTAATTTAATAGGTAATGTACAATAGAAGTCTTCATTTACTGCTACTTTACAGGTACCCTTGTTCTCAAGGACAAAGGATCGACTATTGAGCCAGAAAGGTTTGGTAAATCCCACCCTACACCTATTGAGCTTTTACCATAATTAGTGAATTAGTCCCTGCTTTTCCTATTTCAACTTTCTTTTTCATACAAGTTTCTTTAGAAAAACTGATAGGTTTCCAGGGTGATCACATTGTGGAAAATACGATATTGGAGGAATTTCATTGATCTGGAAAAGTCAAGGAGAAAAAAAAGTGAATTTTTAGGAACGTAGAAGTTGGGGAAGTTTTTGAGAGCCTAAAAATATAGGCATTTTGCAAATGGGATATCAAAAGGCCAAGGGGGATACACAACATTTTTCAGTTCTGAGAAAATGCAGTTAAGTGAGAACGAGAATTTCATTTCCTGTTGGTTTAGCAAATAGATAATTTTGAATTTATCATAGGGAAATTCAAGAGCTGACAAATAGATAATGAGAGGTACTTGACCATAGCTCCTTTCTCACAATGTGATACTAAAAGGGAACCTGAGATATCACAGAGAGAAGTGCTCAGTCATAACCAGCATTTCCATTTTGAGCCCAGACTGACTTTTGCTTAAAGTACTTTACAAATTTATCGAAGCAAATATGAAGAAAAAAATGTGCAAAACTGGGGTGTAATGGAAGTTTATCCCCAAAAACAGCTACCCTGGATTCCCTTAACTAAAGTTGGCAGCTCGTATCAGATATTTACCTAGTTCTTTGATAGCTTTATTTCATCTTTGTTTTATCTAATGTACTAGAAATCTCATTTGAACTGATGTGATTTTTATTACTCTCTTCTTGCAGGATGTTTCTGTTCCATATGTTAACAGAGGTTTGGCTATGACACTTAAATTTCATTCCTTGTGTTACCAATTAGACAGAAGACAGAATTAAAGACATTTTCGTACACTCTAAAAAGGTTATAATTCACTTAATTTTAGTTTCCGATTACTGATTCCAATCTCAATGTACTGAAGTAAACTACGAATCCTAAAGTAACTCTCATAGCATTATATACTCACATGTCTGTACTCTTTTACTAATGCTTCACAACATTAATTCTTTCAAAAATACTACTTTCATTCAGGGTATTAAATTTTTTTCCTTCCTCTTCAACAATGTCATACTTCCCTTTCCAAAATCTGAATTTGTTAAATGCCCAAAAGAAAAATTGAGATCTCTAATTTGATCCAGAATTCTTTCCCTTTATAGCTTGTCACTCACGCTGTTGGATAGAGTCAAAACAGAAGTTTCTTTTCTTGTTAAGAATGGAATGGTAGCCTTCCACATATAAAAACAATGCTTCTATTCCTCTAATAGTAGCTGTGAAGTGTGTACCTCTTTATCTCTGTAATACAGTGACACCATACCCTGAAGTAAAATCTTTGTGCCCGTTTGATGGAATCCAACATGCGGGTACTGGCATTTGGAATGGTGTTTTTGTATACTTGATAAAAATGATATTTTTTCTATAATATGCGAATGTTTAATATTTCAAATGTTGTGTTTATGCGTTTCTCTTTGTTAGCATGCAAAAACAAATATTAGAAGATACAAAAAACTAAATAATGTGGGCGTTTGATAGTCCAATGTGCAAGTACTCATGCTATGCATGACAGTGTGAGTGACTGAAATGCATTAAAGCTCCAATATGGTTTATAATTAATTATTTACATTTCTTTCCATGGTGTATTCCATTATATTAGTGAATAAGATAAATAAGAAAAATGTATTAATGATGTCGAAGGCATCCGCGGCCAGAGTCATGTGAATGATCTTGGCTGTCCGGGTGACACCGCGTCCAAGGCTGTGTTGCTGACAAGCAATGCCGCACGAGTGACGAAATGTTAAACAAGTTACTTCAGAGATGACATAATTAAGGATAAGCCCAATTAATTCATAGAGAACACCTTCAATTAATTTAGTGAATTTATTTTTAATTCAAGAAACACACATGATTCTGTATAAAGTTCTCTTTGATACACAGATCCAATAAAATTATATCTAGTAAAATATCTTACAGTTTGCAGTGTTAATGTACAAAAGCCATTATCATGGTAATAATATTACCTGGCACATTTTCATAGAAAATATTACAAGGAATGTGCTGCATTTTCTTTTAACTATCACAAGATGTTTCTGTGAAATAGTAATGAAACCACTTGTGGAAATTACAAAAAAAGTGTTAAATGTGAAAATGCATTATGATTACAAGCATATCAAAGATTCTTAGAAAAGAAATTGCCAAAATAATTCTTAGCAAGCAACCAGAAAACTGAAGAGTGAAAATTCCTTCAACACATTTTTTCAACTTGATATTTCATTACATGAAAAGTAAAGTGCAAATATGCACCTTAAATTCAATAAAAAAAATATGCAATGTGTAACTTTATAAATTTTTCAGGTTATATTACATTCCTTTAAATATGCAATATTATTTCCATTATTAGAAAAATTTATTTTCGGTAGCCAAGGAAATTTAACATTCTGGGAAAATCATTAAGTCTTAATTTTCCTGAATCTAAACAATTTCAACATTTTTTTTCCCTTTTTTTTTACAACAAACTTTCAAACTAAATACAAAGAATATTAAATATTATAAGTAATATTATTAAATTTCACTGATATGATGCTGACAACCACCAACCACATTTCATTCCATCAAGTATCATAGAATTCGGAAATTCATCAGCTAGAGAGTGAACATTTCTGGTAGTGCACACGAAGTTTCATTTCAGTAACTTCACTAAATCAGTGTTGAAAAATACTCCCTTGAACATACACACAAAAAACAAAAACAATGGTGGGACTATATGACAAATTTACAATATTTATAAAAGGTTCCAACTAACATAGAAACTGGGAAAACTTGTTTTTCTAAACTATTAAACTGCATTTATCTACAACTGTCACCTCAGTCACATTCATCATTCATTACTATGAAAATTTCCATTTTCAACAATAATTAATATCCTTCCATTGCAACAATGTAAATAGAAATCATAACAAGAGAAAATTGAAAAATTTATACAAAAACTGAATTTTTCAATTACATTAATAATTTTTTTGAGAGAATTTCATAGGCCATTTTACGTCGAAAATAAGACATATCAGATTGCGAAAAAGTGATTTTTGCTCTTCTGCAAAGGTATTCTGCATACATGCAGGAAAACATCCCACAGTCACTTCCATTCATTTGCTGGGGATTGTCCTGCAAAAACAAATAGATCAATAACACTTTCCCATAATCAATTCTGGTCCATTATTAAAGAAAATTGTTCATTGCAAAGACTCGTAAGTATGGTATACTCTTCATAATTCAAATGGAGATTATAAAATAAAGTGAGCTATGAAGTTTTTCAAAATAACTAAGCGCTCATTACTGTCTAAATATTTATGACAAAGATTTCTATAAATTCCAGCACATGTTAGAGGAGTAAGAAAAACAATAATACTAACATATTGATTGTGGAAAAACCATATTTCAGTTTTGATGACTATCTACTTCTACACTGTGGTTTTTTCACAGTTGAACTTGACGTTTCGTCAGCTGTTCGGCCAGCTGTTACAGTTCTTCAATCGGGAACTTACATGTCACTAAATGTAGTGACGTGTAAGCTCCCAATTGGAGCATTGTCACAGCTGACCGAACAGCTGATGAAACGTGAAGTTCAACTATGAAAAAAAAACGCAGTATAGTGCTTTATAATTGAAGCTTGTGGCAGCAAATCTTAAGAGGTGTTATAAAACCATCTCTTTCCCACGTTCTTTTGGCTGTACATTTGATTCATTATCTCAGAAACTATTCAATCTAGTACTGTAAAATTTTAGGAGCAGTTTGAGGAAATGTCTTAATTGCAAGCTGTCTTTTGAATAGTTTTTGTAACAGGTTGGCCACTCATTCCCTAAAACAAATTTCCCTGATTATTGTCAGTTTTCCAGTTATTTTTTATATTATTTCCCGATAAAATTTGAAATAAAAAAAATTATTAGTAGGGCTGCTCCCCGATTTCGCGAGGACAAACTACAAATTAACCATATTTCCTGAACAAATAAAAACAGCAAAAAATAATGCTGTATTAGTGCTTTTAAGAAATATACAATATCTTTTCCCTGTCCTCGAATGATTCTTCTACAAATTACCTGATTTTTCCACGTTTTCCGGAAAGTGGCCACCCTGAAGAATTTACAGCATATTTAAAAAAAATCAAAATTTTTACTTAATTTTTGTGTACATATATGAAAAAATCCTGAAGTATAAAACTTTATTTTGCTACCACATATTCAATATTACTTAATTGACCTCACCCACAAAATTAAAAATTATAATTTGAGTAGTCTTAGAGATAACAGGGGAAAATGTCATTTTCCAAAAAACATAAATTAATTCTTTTACAAAACTATTCACTTCAACATGGTAACAAATTGTAGAAGAGAAAACTTTACACTGCAAGCAACATTAAAGAATGAACTTTTTCTAGCATTTAGTGAAAACCACAGCCTTCTAGTGAATTTGTTCAAAAGATATACCATAAATGAGATACTTGCACGCAAAAGAACTGCCGTTTTGACATGTGTAGATGAAGGAAGATTCTATCATTTTATTCAGAAAGCCTTAAATATTTAGAAAATGTAAAATTCCCCAAAAAGTCAATAATTGAAGTTTTGGCTTTGAGAGACTCCATAACCCTTAAATTACCTTTATCCGTTAAATCGCCTTAACTCTAAGTTTTATAATTACACAAATACTCCCCAAAAATTCGATGATTCTATACTTTGCAACAGCTATTTTTGTAGAAATCAAGAGATTTAAGATTCAACACTTTTTCACCTCACTTCTAAGGTTTACATTTGTATTGGCAATATGATCATTTCATTTATCATTATTTCTGAACAAAGTTAGTGTTGTATTGTTAATAATATATTCCAAGGCATTACTAATTTCTGAAAAGTATTTACACTTGCTTTGTATAGCCTTATTCTACAAATTCTTTCTATCAGTCATCAAAAGAGAGAACGGAAAAACAAACACAAGCTACTCTTCATCAACACAATCATATATCAAAATTTATAGAAAAATGATTTTACTTACTTTGACATTTTCCAAAACCCAACCAGTGTTATCAAATTTGACTTTCTTTTTATCCATGCTTTCTTCTTGAAGATACCTCATAAGAGTCTGAAAATAATAAAATCCTTTTATACAACAATTCACTTTTGTACAAATAAGCTACAGAGATCACTACTTTATTTTTCTATTTTTATTTAACACACAGAACCTTAGAAACAAAGTTCAGTCCAGCAGATTTGTAATCTTGTGTCACTTCTTTTCCAAATTTGAAAATTAAAATTTAATTTTCCTCATTTTTTATAGAGGAAAATGTGAAAAAATTGCATGAATGTGCAAGGTAGAGATCACTAATCTCATTCTCATTTGTTACTCAGCCTCATACAAAATAAGTACGACTGATATTCATTTTTACAGCAAATATTGCTTTTCATTGTACTCTAAAAATGTTTTCCAAAGCTGACAAACTATAGCATTAACATCATTTTTACTTTCTTGCATACACATAAGTAATGTAGAGAAAGTCCTGTTAATACTGCAGCAAAAAATCAGTGATTTTTTAAGCAAAATATTTATATTGAAGTTCCTTCATACCAAAAATGTAAATAATTCTTGTTCCTGTACATAACATTTTTTTAAAAATTGGTTACAAAAAACAATTTTTTTCCAACATATCTACAAAAAGATTTTCACCAAAATCAAAATTCAATTGATTATTTCGTGTTTTCAGGCATGTGAACTGTTATGGTTATTAGTCCCATAAATGTAGTGCATGTTTTTATCACAGTTGGCAGTGATCTTCCACTGTTGGTTTGAGATCCGATGCCCCCAGGTATCTCTCATTGACAGGGCATTGCCTCAGTGAAGCTCTAAGCCCTCAACTGGCCTCCTGACATGTGTCATGCATCTAAGCAAGTGTGCATCAGAAAGGGGTGAGGATAGAACACGGAAGAGGAAGGAAAGATTGTGCACAGCCCGTGGCCTATTTGGTAGGGTATTGCCTGGTGAAACCACGGAAAACTATCAGAAGAGATTGCCACTACAATTCTCCTCCAGACACTTGACATAGCCCAAATCAATCCGGCTGATATTGGTGGCACCTTGATTTTTTTTTTTTTTTTTTTTCCCTGGTGGGGAGGAGTGGGGGTTACACTATCTGAAGCCTCAAGGACATTTTCAAATTACTATCAAAAACAGCTCAAATGTTTGCTTCATATTTTTTTTATTGGTTATTCAAAGTATATTCATGAAAATTGTAAAACTTAACATTTTTTCCCCTTCTTCCTACAACTTCAATATTGAAGATAAGAGGATTTTCTTCCGATTGAAATCCATCTTCAAAATTAAATCTTTACACGAGTACATCTAAATTTGTTTCATAATATCAGTAGTTGCATGAAATAAAGGATATTTTAAAAACAAGATTTCCCAAAAACTACTCCAATTTTGTTGTTTTTGTTATTGCTGTTGTATGGATACCGTTAAATGTATTGAATAAGATGACATGCTATTTTGATGTATTCTTTTAATTTTTCAAAAATTATACATATGTCATTTTTTTTAAATATCTCTTGTTAATTTGCATTACAGGCATATTTTATACATTATTGCATTTGTGAGTATATGTATTTCCAATGATTACATACAAAATTTCTCAAAACCTCAGAATTTTTATTTTCTCCCTATGGAATAGAGAGAAGTCCTTGATACCAAAAAATCAAATGAAGACAAAACATCTGTCTGACCATCTGCAAACAACACTAGCAGCTAAACCATTCAGCTTATATGCTTCAAAACTGATATTATGGCCCCTTGAATTTGAAACCAACATTTCAACGTTGGGAGGAACTCATACATGAAGCCCCTGGGACATTTTCAAGAACAGCTCCATCCTTTTTAATTAAATTTTGTTGTTGGATAGTGTGAAGGGCGTTTAAGAGAATGATTCAGGACTCCTATTTGTTGAAAACTCTGATTTTTCAAAATTTGCACAAGTGGTGGTTTTTTTTTTTTTTTTTTTTTTTTCCCCTCAGTCTTCCTACATCTAAAATAATAAAGATAGATTTTTTCCCTTAAAGACAGGTTTTTAAAGAAGGTCAAGTACAATTTTTTGAAAATTTGAGTACTTTTCGTGTAATTTTGCATGAAAATAAGGAGGAGAAAGTACATGTTGATTTAGCACCACTAGTTTCCTACAGAAATCTTTTTTTCTGTTTTGATTCTACTAAACCATTACAAGAAAACATTTATCAACAACACTCAGAAAACTTATGAAATGTAGTGTAACAGTTCGTGAGTCCAGCAAAATCATACTCATCTCAAGCCATATGTGAAGCAACATCTCATTACGGGGTACACTGCTCTAAACAAGGTCTAAACTCATGTCTTTGTTGCTCTTTTGGAGGAAAAGCAAATTCCTGGAATTCAATTCCACATATTCTCAGATTCTCTGAAAAGGGCAAAAATTCTTGGCTTCTAAATTACTGGAGTCACATACCAATGGCTATGTAGTGTGGTTATATGCTTAAAGAAACCTGGAGCAAGTTCAACATTCTATCATTACCTTAAGAGAGGTACACAGGTCATAGTAAAAGTTCAAGAGATCACAGTCATAAAATATATATAATCCACCCAATCTAAAATGGCTACAGAATGTTCTTATCATTTTCTACCATTCAACTGAGTACGTTGGTTTTAATTAAAATTCCCCTTTTCTTGGTCCAGATAATATCAAAACATTTTTTCTCATTTTTCAAAGACTTATGTTTGTTGGAAATCTTTTATACATTTCATATTCAATAAACATTTCAGAAGCTACATTACCAATTTCCAGTGCAAGCAGAATCTGAAAGAAATCTTTGTACTTCCAGCTGTGTAAGAGGGTCTATGTTTGATACCCATGGGCTCGGAAGGGTATCGAAAAACAATGAAAGTTTCAATTTTGATTGAAAAATGTGTGTATTAGATTGTATTATTTTGTCTATTCTCATACTCAGTTTATCACTGCTTATGATACAGCAGTCAATATGACAGCAAGGTTCTAAAGAAGAGCCCACCCTCCATTACATATTTTCTATTCACATATTACTTTTCTGATATTCTTGGTATAAACATTGATATATAAACTAACCTATGATGCAGCAGTTTGTGAAACCCGTGTTTGTTAAAATCATTAATTTAGAGAACAATGTAATTTTTTTGTGGTATATAGAGAGTTTTACATTTATAGAGTATTTTATTTGTGGTTCTCGAGACAAGTGAGTGCTACTTTTTAGAAAACAATTTTGTGTGGTTTTGTTCAGCAGCATTTTTGCTGCTTCAGGCCATTGATTTTTTCTACAAAAGTATTCCAAACACTCTAGTGTTCTTTTTAATTGAAATTTTTTCCTCTGAGAATGAGTTGCAAGCCCAGAGCAACAACCAGGTGGTCCAGAAACTTGCATGCTGAAACATGCAAACTGAAAGTTGGCTCCAAGCAATAGTGATCAAGCCAATCACTCCAAAAATCCCCATTTTTAATTTTTTTTTTAAAGTATTTAATTATTGCGTCATTGACGCAAAATGCCTCTGAAACCTTTGTTGGGCGTTGAGTGCTTGCGTGGATTAATCCTCCTTTACTTTCTTTGTCAAGTCTTGTCACATCACAGTCAGAGCCTTTAATCCCTTCAGCCAGGGGTTCGACACCGTTAGATCCCATGGTTCCTAGGCAGTCACCCAACCAATAGCCTGCGAGTCTCTATCTGCTTTACCTCCATGACTTCATGGAGCATAGTAAACTGATTCAGTTAAGGATGCTCGCTACGAACCTTTCCTCCAGAAAATTGAAGGAACTTCACATGATAGCAACAGAGAGAGTTGAAGCGCAGAAAAGTAAAAATTAAAACTTTTAACTTTGTAAATGCAGTTTTTTTGTAACAACTAATCTACATAGTGTTTAATAACTATAATAAATTCTACTATTGTATTTATTGTGACTCTTGTATGTCATATGCTAAATTTAAAAATCTCAACACTAGTACAAGAATCATAATAAGTAGGGAACAGATTTCCATGTAATTACATGTTTTTACAAGAACTAGATATCTTTCTTAGAGTTTACAAGACATTCTGAATGAAATAGAACTATTTTTATTTTACATATTTTTACATATTATGGTACAATTACATATTTTTGCATATTTTAACTGTTACTATATATTTCATTACATTTTCATACATTTATACACCGAAATGGAACATTTCAGATGCGCTTTTGCAATAGAGATTACGGAATCATCTTTCTTACAAATCAAATAAAATGCCACTGCGCTTCTATGACCACAATATCTTCACTATGAATTTTCAGACCCCCCGCTCACTGCGTACTTAAGGGTCAAAGACGAGCGGATTTTTGAACAAAAGTAATTTCAACCACTTGCGTGCTCATGTTTGAAATGAGTACATTCATTAATCAATGGAAGTAACAAATATATTTTACAGAAAATTGTCTTACAGTCTAGTTTGATTTGTGTGTGTGTGTGTTGGGGGGGGGTGCATTCCCTTTAATCCCCTACCTCGGAATCCAGGACTGGCTAGACGGTATTACTATTCAATTGAACAGTGGCTCCTCATACACATTGCATATATAGTAGCACACATATATAGTATGAATGTATTTTATACTTCGAATACAATTCTCATGTGTGGTGAAGTCTTGTGTGCAATTACTACTGTAGAGAGAGAACCTATTTTGAGCCACTTCAAATCCTCGTTAAAAACTGATTGGCGGCGTTCTATGCTCAGAAATATGCTGGTAGAGAACAATTTTAAACACAATAATGAATTTTTATTTTACATATTTTCTATGTTTTCTTACATGTTTGGAAAAAATAAGTACATATATATGTACATATTTTGCATATTTTCTTACAATAAATTCCGTTCCCTAGTAATAAGCCAACAATAACTACACACAAAATGAATAATTGCACGTACCTGCAAGCATGTGTTGTTCTTCCCACCCATACTGTCATAATACAGTATTTTCTTCTCTGTTAAATTAACACACGCTAAACACCAATGAACTCCAAGATGAACAGGCACAATAAGTAATTCATGAGCAAATATGTCTATCTGCAATGAAGAATAAAAAAAATTAAATTATTTCCAACACTAGAGTAGATAACAAAAAATCTCTACTTTTGAATGCTGAAAGTCTTTATTGGAAAATTAACCCACTTTTGCAGGGGTTTTGATATACTGAATTTACCCAAACATAAGATGAGTTTTTCCTAAATACCTCATTCGAAAAATATGGGGTCATCTTATATTCACAGATTAAGACTAATCGGTTAGCATTTATGTTTTTACATGGCCTTTCCATGTAACAACTCTCACAAATGTTGACGTAACAAAAAGCTGCGAAGACAATAAAAATACGACATATCTATTTTTAATTATATTCACGAATATATTCTTGGCATTCACTGTAAATTTACTGGGTGATCCAAACCAATATATTTGAATGGGTTGGTAAACAGAAAATCTCAAATAAATGGCAGAGTAGTAAGCAAAACGAAATGTAAAAAAGAATACAAATTGTTGCACATTTTTTGTAACACATCAACAACTCAGACTATTTGACACCCAGCGAGTGCAAATCTGCCTTTTGAAAGAGACAGAAATGAAAAATTCCACACTGGAAGACGTATACAATTTACATTCAACCACAGCGACAGAATGATAAAGAAATGTTTTCTTGACAAAAGCTTCCCAAACTTGGAACCTTGCTGCTGTCCCACATTTCCCATTAAATAGAGAAATACAAGTTTGCAGTTCACATCTTGATCATGCAAACATTAAACAATGTGAATTTCAATCAGATTTTATTTGGGAATATCAAAGCACTGTTAAAGAAAATTTGGTGGTGATTCAGAAAGTAATGTCATTAGGGAAAACCTGATGAAAAATCATCAAAAATTTTATTCATGATACTCAGGGGAGCCGGAAAGGACAGGACAGCGTAGTATGGGAGGAAGAAAAAGAAAGAAATAGTGATAAACGTGAAGATGAAGGCAGGAGTGACAAATAACATGATTATGATTTTTGGGAACAAGAAAATTGTGATAGCTCAGGCAATTAATTTCAACATTCTCGTCAGCAAGATAATTTTTTAGACATTTTGCAATCTTATTTGGATTAAATAGTAAGAATTTTTTAAAATTTTAAAAATTCGCAGGAAGTCTCTTCCTCTTAAAGGGGGGTTACCTTTCATTCAGAGTCGGCTTATATTCAGGTAAATACAGTTTGTTCAGTATAATGAGTTATGTTTAAAAATGTTTGTTAAAGGTGTTTAGCTCGCCCACAAGCTTATTAAAAACAATGTCTCTGACCAATAATCTATCATATTTTCCCAAATTAGGCAAGTCATGGTTTTATAACTAGAAATTAAGTTTCCAACAAAAAAACTAAATAAATAATGTAAATGTATTAAATAATTAAATCTCCATTATTTGACCTTATGGTCAGATCTATTGTATTTATATACGACAAAATTACTTATACACTACACGAATGTAACATTCAGTCAATATTGCAACTTTTACTTTCTCACTATTACTTATGCAGAATAGGGAAAGTATCGTAATGCTGTGAGAAAAAAAGGCAAATTATCAACACAAAAACTTTCATTGTCGGCCATGGTAAAGAAAATGTGGATAAATCTTGTCCCTATATGTAGTAAATTACTTCCCCTAAGACATTTAGTCAGAATCCATGTTTTGCGAGACCTTGATACTAAGAAACTAATTTATTTTATTTTCTTAATGGTGGCAACAAGCTGTTGTACACATATCTTGCAACGGTGTGATAAGTTATATAATAATTCACTTGTGTATTCACTTGTATACTGTACATGTAATCGATGTACTATATGCGAGTATTATCATAATTTAATTAATCACAAATTTATAACTGTCCAGACTATTCTTGAAGGCATTCAGGGTTTCCTTTAGTATATAGTGTCCAGGAAGTGCATTCCATGTATTTACTATGCGTTTTACAATAAAATGAGAACATTGTCCTGTCCTCGTTTTTTTTCACCAGCTTCATCGTATGTCCTCTAAGTCGAGATTCTGTGGCTATTATGAAGAAGTTGTTAAATATAGGAAAGTTATAATATCCATCCAAGATTTTAAAAGTTTCTATAATATCACCTGTGTTTCTTCTCTGTTTCAATGTCAAAAGTGACATCCTTCCTTCACAATCAAATTGACATTGTTCCCTAGGGATCTTAGTTATTTACCTTTGTACTTTTCCAATATATTTTTTGTCTTGATACCACCCACACCACATTGGCATACTAAAATATAGGTCTGATGTATGTAATATAGATTAGTTTTACCGCAGATGGACACAATGTAGAGAATGCTTTTCTAATCAGGTATAGTAGCTTATTGACTCTTTTGGTAACAGCAGCAACTTTAACAGCTGAGAACTGATAAGAACCCCAAGATCATTTTGTTCCATTGTAGAATTGTAGATGTGATTTCCAATGGTATAGTTAAATTTTGGGTTATTCTTTCCTAGGTGGAAGACCGTTAGTTTGATTGATGACAAAGTCTATCCGACTGTCCGTCCATCTGTGGCCAGCATTAACAACTAAACCGTTCAACCGATTTTCTCCAAAATTGATATTCCCCAATCAATTTACCTGGTGTCACGACCCCTTGAATGTGAAAACAATAATTTAATTTTGGGGGTACTTTACATGAAACTCCTGGGACACTTTCAAAATTTTCAAAAAAATGGCTCCAAATTTTGATGTTGGATATTGTTAAAAATGCTCAAGAAACTGGTGCAGTTCTAATTTTCATTGAAATACCTGATTTCAGCAACAGTTCAATTTTCTTTCTGCATCCTCCTACAGCTAAAATACTGAAGATAAGAGAATTTCCCCCCCTAAAACCTGTTCTTTTAAGATACATTTTGAAAAAGTAGTGACCAATTTTTTGAAAATTGGTGTTCTTTTCATGTAATTTTGCATAAAATATATGGAATTTTCAATTTCCTTAAAAAAAAGGAGAGAGAGAGAGAGAGGGGAGAGAGAGAGAGAGGAGAGAGAGAGAGAGAGGATAGAGAGAGAATAGAGAGAGAGGAGAGAGAGAGGAGAGAGAGGAGAGAGAGAGGAGAGAGGAGGAGAGAGAGGAGAGAGAGAGGAGAGAGAGGAGAGAGAGAGGAGAGAGAGAGAGAGGAGAGAGAGAGAGGAGAGAGAGAGGGAGAGAGAGGAGAGAGAGAGAGAGAGAGAGAGAGAGAGAGAGAGAGAGGAGAGAGAGAGAGAGGAGAGAGAGAGAGGAGAGAGAGAGAGAGAGAGAGAGAGAGAGAGAGAGAGGAGAGAGAGAGAGAGGAGAGAAGAGAGGAGAGAGAGAGAGGAGAGAGAGAGGAGAGAGAGAGAGGAGAGAGAGAGAGAGAGAGAGAGAGAGGAGAGAGAGAGAGAGAGAGAGAGAGGAGAGAGAGAGGAGAGAGAGAGAGAGAGAGAGAGAGAGGAGAGAGAGAGGAGAGAGAGGAGAGAGAGAGGAGAGAGAGGAGAGAGAGGAGAGAGAGAGGAGAGAGAGAGGAGAGAGAGAGAGGAGAGAGAGAGGAGAGAGAGGAGAGAGAGAGGAGAGAGAGGAGAGAGAGAGAGGAGAGAGAGAGGAGAGAAGAGGAGAGAGAGGAGAGAGAGAGAGAGGGGAGGAGGGAGAGAGTGAGAGAGAGAGACAGAGGAGGGAGGGACGGGGGGGAGAGAGAGACAGAGGAGAGAGAGACAGAGAGAGAGACAGAGAGACAGAGAGAGAGCACAAAATCTTTTGATTAAATTTGATCTGATAGTGTAAATGAAGCTAAGGAATGGTGCTCATATCATGTTCGTTGAAATCTCTGGTTTTTCGAAAATTCAAAATTTACCTAAATTAAAGCTCTTTGTTTGAGGCGGTGTAAGTATATAATAAGGCATTAATAAATTAACTTAATATTACAAATTGTATAACATTAGTAATTTAATTAATTTATTAGTATTTGAGTTAGTTATCTGTGTATGATGTACTATGACTAACCCATAAACAACTTAAAATCTGAATACAGATGGAAATAAAGGTTTCTGCCAAAAAATGATACGAAAATATTCACAAAGTATATATGAAAAAATGAATTGCATTGTTGTTCTGACAAAGCTGCACTTGCAACAAAGCATTGCTGGCTTCTATATAATTTGTTGCAAATACTGTAACAGTTAAATTTATTCCTGTTTGTTTAATTTGTAAAAGTAAGAAATGATTGTTGCTCCTGACTCTCAAAATGAATGCAGATATGCATCACAGGTGCTTTGTCTGAATTGGTGGAATTGGATGTGTTTAAGTAACAGCTGAGATGTTAATAGCACAGTAATTGTAATATTATACTACATAGCAGATTCCAATAATACAAGAAAGTATGAGCTGTTGTAGCACTAGTTTTTAATTATCACCATCAAAAGAGATGTCAAAAGAAAGAACATCACAGGGAGGTGAAGAATTGCAATTAAACTTAATGGATTTGTTGAAAAAACACATCTGACTTGGACAGATGTAAATACTATCTGCAACACAAATCCTATGTAGTTCTTTTTTTTCATGTTTACTGTCTCAAATTAAGTTCCTCACATCATAATTTACAAAATGAGATCTTTTGGGACCTTCTATTAAGTTTTTGGAGGCATGTAGAATCTACAACTGTACTACAATTTAGTGTGTAAAAATACTTACTCCTTAGTGTGTAAAAATTAGACCTACAATTTTTTAGATAATGACAACTAGAAACAAAACTTTTCTTATAATTCGTACATTAAATCAACTGTTTTATCACTGTGAAATTTCCATTAAGGATATTTTTCCAAGAACTCACCCTCCGTGTCCATCTCTTCAATGACGAATGGCCTTGAGATTCTAATTTAGGGTAAAAGAAGGTGTTAAAACAATAGACACTGGGGTAGTTATCCAGCTTCCCCCTCTCGATCAACAAATTCATGTAGAAGTTAATGACTTCATCATTCAGCCAGTTGGTTCCCACCAAGGTGTGGATATCTCGACGTGTTATCCTTAGGCTGAATGCTTCAACCAAAACTTGCCCTCCTGGTCCACTCTTGAATGCACTTGTCACTATTCTCTGTTTTAAAAAAGGCACTTTTGTAACTATAAGTTTTCAGATTCTTATACAATATACAAAATTCCCATAAACATACTGATTATTTTACATTTGAAATTGAGAGTATATGAAACTGCAATGAAAATTTATATTTACATTACAATTACATTTATAAAAATAATCAAACCAAAATATAAGAAAAACAAAATTTTATAACGTGACAAGTATATCTTAACAAGTCATGGTTTTGTGTAGAATAACAAATTAACTGTCAACAATTCAAATAATCAATTAATTAAAATCAAATTTTACAAAAAAAAAAGAAAAAAAAATTAAATATTTATTATACATTTTGATATGATAGAATTTATTCATGACATTTTATGTATGATAAAATTTATTCACAATGAAGAGATTGGAAGACCTCTTATTACAAGATTGGAGAATTATCAAACGAGGCCATTAAGTCAAGTTTGATGACTAATCGAATTTCGAATAAGATGTTAGAATATTTTGTATTCAATTTGTAAAGATAATAATGAACTACAATTTTGGGTTAAATTTGACTATATATTCTATGAAAAGTGACAAACTGATGTTCGTAGTAGTTAATAGGAAGCCGTATATTAGTTCTAACATTACATTACAAAGTTGATTATTGTTGTTAATAGTGACCATGGATTTAAAAATTGTATGTAATTAAGTCAATATTACACCGACACAATTTCGTAAAATTTGATTTTAGACGATCAAAATTGATGAAGTGCCTTTATTCTCATATTATTTTCAGATTTGATTTTATGCTATTTGTTCTAGTACAACAATTTTTTTAATTGTCATTATTCGGCTATGTCCGGTTAAATAGTTTCTGTCACTGTCCCAAGAAATCCTGATGAAAAGTTAAGAAAACAGGTGGACCCTTTAAAAATGTTTAATGGACTCACCATAATATTTCTCTTTATGGACATCCTGTCTTTAAAAAGAAAAAGAAAGAAAAAGGAAAGAAGAAAACAGGAAATGAAGACTAAGAAAGGAAGAAAACACTAAGAGAAAGAAAATAATAAAAAGCACATAATCAACTAACTCAAAAGCACTAAGGACAAAGTTTTACTTACATCCATTTCTGCAGTCAATTCAGGAAGTGGTTCCTCATCTTCTGCAAGAGGAATAGGTCCTTCTTCAACAGCTACTTCTGTTAAACGCAGGTGTACTCTCACTCTTTCTTCTAATATTTCATTCAACAGTTGTTCACTTTTCTTAGTGCACAAAGCAGCTTTCACTTTTTCTTCTTGTAATCGCCTTTTATGTTCACGATCTTTCCTATTGTACATTTTCGTTCTGAAAATGGTCATTATCCATGTTATTCCCTACACATTGAGAACAGAAGGGAAAGATGTAACCAGTCTTAATGCTACTTCACTTACATTTCTTCTATCCAAGATACATCATAAACATTGCATTTATCTAATTTCTTTCTTAATTCACTGCTTGGAAGTGGTTCTGTAAACCCAGCTGATTTTCCGCCTGTCAAAAAAATGAAAACATTGTATTCAGGAAAAAACCTCTTCAAATATTTAATATTCCTTTCTGTCACAAAATGTCCAAATCACAATTTCATAATTAAAGAAGTTCAAAACTTCAGTTACCTGGAAGCTAAAATATATTTCTCAACAACTAAATATAAAAATTTCTCCAAGTATACAAAAGTTTTACTTTGATAACTGGATATCTTTTATTATGAAAATTATGAATGGAAACATTTATGACTACTTCAGTGAAATCCATCATTTTCTATCAGTCTTCATCCCTTTAACCTTCAAATGCTTGCCTTTTGTGAGGGAAGCATTTGAAGTGTCCAAGAGAACTAGAGCCATTAGACTGCCTACTATTTTTGGTCTGTTTTTCAAAACATCACTGCATTCCCCCTTATGATGAATTTTGCTAAAGAAATAGTGAGCAATGTGCTTTAGTAGTAAAAAAAATCTGAGATAAAACTTTTTAAAATACATTTTTCCAACTAAAATAAAAATTCTGTATGTGGCAGAAAACTTTCTACCTGAAATTTTAGCTTAAGTCTTTTAAATTTTAAAAAAATACATGAAATTAACCATAACATTTGATTAACTTTTTCTAATGACTAAACTGCATTTTCATTGACCTACATCTCCAGAGTCCTAGACAAAAAGGTATGCATATCAACAGCTGGTTCAACCTTATTGAACACTGTAAAATCAATTTGAAATATTGGAATTTTAAGTAGGTTTTGTTATTTTAAAGAAGAGAGATTGAAAGTAAGGTTTTCCTCAAGTAAGTGTTATTAGTTGAAAATACAAAATAATATATATTTATTACTACTTGCATTTTTAACTCGTTACCACAAAAATCTGAACACGATTGACTGCAACCCAATTAAATGCACTATTCAATACAGTCCTGACATGTGCTTTTGAACCCAATGTAACCCTTCACAGATTACCTACTAGAAACCCCAGTAAGAAATAGCAAAAACTATAACTAAAGAACACATGGCAGCTCCGTGATAAAACCAGTTTGGAATTTATTCCTTTTATGCCTATTAGATTTTGCTCCTGAACCTTTGCTCTAGTCATCAATGAAGAGAATTTTAAAATATGTTTACACATGGCACTTTAATGGAAGTAGCAACCCCTTTGTAAGAGTTCTTTTCAAACACAATGATCTTGCATATTTGCATTTTTTTCTTCCATCATTTTATAAGAAAATGAGTAAAGTTACAAACTTAAAAAGTTATCGACTTAGAAAAAATAGCATTAGTCTCACCTAATTTTTCAGATAAGGCACCCATCTTCTTAAAATCATCTTTACTTTCTGCATGTGAAGTCAAGTCAATAACTTCTACATTATTACCATATCGTTTCCTTGTATGAGAAGCAAATGACACAGGTGGTGATTTTGCCCGCCTGGAAATACAATAAAAGAAATTAGATATTGAACAAAAAACATACGAATAACACAAAAAGCAAGTCATTTTCTCAAAAAGTTTACCTAGCTTGAAAAATGGGATGTTTCATAACTGGAACTCTTGTGTAAGTCTGAAGTAATTCTGAATATTTTTCTCTTTCATCAAGTCGAATACTCTGGAAAACAAGGTTTCTGTTAGAAATTTAAATTTAACAAATCTAGATTTAATAAACATAACAATATTTCACAATATTATTCTAGAAATTTTTCAGAAATACTTGTAGGTCTTTGAAGCCATGCCATCAAGTCTTCAGAGCAAATAGTTAAAACTGTACCAAACATTGTTCATTACTCATTTCTACATAATTTAGGGATGGCTTTTTAATGGTCAGTTGGTTAGAGATGATTAATACAGACATCAGATTTATCGCTCTCGTGCACTTCTGCAATTGTTTATATTGACATCTAACCCCTATAAATCTTCTGTACAATGCACCAGTCCTACTTATTTTATAAATTTTATATTATTTGTTTCTTCTTTATAATAAGTGATCTCCAATTGAACCTTATATCGAGGCATAGGATTCTCTATTAATCAGTGAAGGTATAAATTGTGCATTTAAATTGCAAGGACATCAGGAAATAATTTAACATAAAATCTATGTCAAGGATTGAAAAACAACTGTCCCAGTCAATACAATTCAACCAGTACATTGAAGAGCTGGAATCACTCTTGTGGATATCATACAAAACTGTTGACCTCATTCAACAAAGCAGAAAAGCACCACAAAGAAACTCAAAGACCTAGTACGATGGTACGTATCCAGAAGATGATCACTATACATTCACAGACAATTTCTTCTTCTAAGTTAGACAAGGTCTAGATGGAAAGCAAGTGAGCTTACAATATCACAGTGATTATGAACATTAGGAACTGCAAAGGCATCAGCCAACAGCAACGACTCTTCAGATGGCAATGAGGATGACAATTACTCTTTGGATCCGCCAAGATCTATTCAACAAATTCCTGGGAGAACGAAGTAACTAGAAAGCAGCAATGACTTGCAAAAGGTCTCATAAATAAATATCAGCGTCTCACCAGCTTTAGTGTATCTAGTGTATCACTCAGAATTTTGTGCAGGAGAAAAATCAATAGCTATAATGAATATATAATCGCATTCGAGCAACTCAAATTAATGACAGAGCACTGGATAGAATATGCAGCAGCTCTCAGGACACCAACCCTGTGTTTATATTGGCTGCCAGACCTGGGTTTCCAAAACTTTGTTTAATAAGAAGCTGTCAATGTGTCTGTGTTTTATATTCATTTATCAATGATTCCTTCAATAAATATGTTACATGATAATGTATTTTGAGATATATAACGAAGTCATGTAATTTATGGCATTCAGGGCAGAAACATCAATACCAGGTCATAAAATGGACAACCTTGCATAAAACGGAAACCTTGCTAAACCCGAATTTTTTTGTGGCCCGATTGATTCCAGCTTAGGCAAATTTTATTGCATTAAATACTTCACTAGATATTAAACATTTAGTTTTATTTACATATTAGTAGGTAAATTGAAAATGTGACAGTGGTACAGCAAATAGAAATACTTTTTATTTGAATTAGGTACCACAGGAATTTTATATCATTGGGTTCATTGAATGAGAATCAATGTCAGGTCTAAAAAATTACACCATATTTATTAGCAGAAGACACCATTTCAAGCAAATCTAATTGTTTGGTTCTCAGATCATGAACATTCTAGTAATAAATTTTCAGATCTTGTGTTCAAAATAAGAAACATATTTGAGAAGCTTTTCTATACGTTTGTTTTAGCGTTGACTTAAGGATTTGATTATCTTTGAGATCCAATTGAAATATTTAATGTGAAGGTCTCTCTCCTCTCCACGATTGAGTTTATTTCTCTGATGTTACAAAAATCAATGTTGGATACGGATAAGATCTTTCTTAACCTAAATACCCAGGTTGTATTTATTTCTGAGAATGTAGAGTACAACATCTCTGCTAGCCTTGAATGACAGAAAACCACCTCTTCTTGAGCTGTCGAAGCTCCTTTCTTTCATAGATTTGGAGTGTGTGGAATGTGAGATCAGGTACAAGTTAGATTATCAAGATCTTCACAATGGTTCAGATCACGATTTACATGGTTAAAAAAAGAACAATCACCTCACAGCATCAGTGAGATGATTTCCCAATGAGATCATCTTCCATGGGATTGGAATGGTGCGAAGAGATGGCATCATTGTGTTTACTCACATCCTCAGTAAACATACCATGTCTGTCTTCATGAATATCATGACGATTGTTACAAATTATTTTTTAATTAAAAAGGAAATTAATTCTTCCTTGAGATTGAAAATATGTGAAGATAGAGGCTTACAAACATCATCAGCCTTTTTGATGACTTAAAGAGCAGCATAAAGAAAAGCCTCCACTACTCATTTTTTTAGTCCCTTTAGAGCAGCTAGGATGGTACTATGTACAACAATTCTTGCATTTCAAAGCTTTGGTAGTAGAATAAAGTACTTTAGTAGGATATGGATCACGGGATCGGTCAATTAATGAAACACATTAGTTTGCCAACGTTTCGGAATATTTAATTCCTTCATCAGGGCTACAAAAACACAATCATATGGAATAAAGACAACTTGTCTGAACAACAACATTAGAAATCACACAACATATGCCATGAATTAACATACATGAAGAAAAATAAATAAATAAATGAATTATATACTGTATGTGTATATATTGTGACATACCAATATGGGGACATGTTTTATTACAGAATATTTGTCGTAAATGGGCGAAATGGTTGGGGCAAATAATAGGCAATATGGCGCCTTAGTAACGATGTCGTGGTTGTTGTCAGGATAAACAAACATTCATCTGACCGTGGAGGTGACGGTGTGAGTAGGAGGAAATATAAGAGATTTGTGGATTGGTTGAAGAAGCATCGACTGATTATTAAAACGGAAGTTTCGGCATTTTGTCAAAATAAAAGAAAGGCGAGGCATTGTGGGTTTTAAAAGGGGGGATAAAATTCATTCGTCGCATGTCGTGACGTGAGCAGTTGCTCGCGAATAGATTAATTTGTGCATGTTAGGACTTATAAAAATTTCGGGGGTCTACAATACGTGTTGGGACTTGGAAATATTTTCGTGTGGTAGAGCAAGAATCGGACTTGAGGGACATATTCGGACTCTGAATATTTTCGTGGCAGAACCAGAAGTGAACTTGTGATACTTCTAAGATTTGGGGAACGTGTCGAGTTCTGAATATTTTGCTGTGCTTCAAAATAAGACTTGGAATATTTTCGCGAGTGAACTCTAATCATTCTTGAACTTATAAATGTATGTAGGCTGTAGGCGAACATGATGTTTCACCAGGTTGTGTATTAGTAAGGTGTACTGTTGAATTACCTTGGCTATATATATATATACATATATACATACACACAGTATATAATTCATTTATTTATTTATTTTTCTTCATGTATGTTGATTCATGGCATATTTTGTGTGATTTCTAATGTTGTTGTTCAGACAAGTTGTCTTTATTCCATGTGATTGTGTTTTTGTAGCCCAGATTAAGGAATTAAATATTCCAAAATGTTGGCAAACTAATGTGTTTCATTAATTGACCGATCTCGTGATCCATATCCTACTACTTATTAACGGTCGTGATTTCTACAAGGGTAAAGTACTTTAACCAACCAAACCAATGGTACCCCAGTGAAAAAGATCCATCATTTACGATTCAATCGTTGCTCTTAAACAAAGTGTTTGCGTGATTCAAAAAGTTAAAAAAGATTGTTAGTTGAAATCCTCCAATAGGATAGATGTATTGATGAGAATCATTAACAGAGGCTAATACAGATGATCAATAATTAATAAGGTTTAAATGCAAGCACTGCTCAAGGTATTCCGAAAAGAACTTTTATGTCTACAAAACACATGTAATACATCTAAAAAATATGTACACAAAAAATTCCTTCATCAACCCCCCCCTTTCCCATACCCGAGTTGCAATAAAATAACTTCATGAAAAATTTGGTGAAATATTACACGTACTTCAATTCTATTAATTGAAATCAGAATACAGATTAGGTGAATACACTCTCGCCCAAATTGACATTATTTCATTCATTTTTCATCTCTCCCTCTTCCCTTTGGGAGAGAGAGAGAGAGAAAAAGAGAGAGAGAGAGAGAGAGAAAAAGAGAGAGAGAGAGAGAGAGAAATTAACAGACACTTAACTGTGATTCTTCTCAGCCAATACACTCAGAAAATCTGTAGCATGTACCAAATTCAGTACATTTGTTCCTCACCTGGTCTAACAACTGAAGTTTTCGTCCACCTGGGGAAGACTGACTGCTACATAGAGAGCTGAGAGAATTGCTATTCGGTCTCTTTAGAGATGATGTTCCGCCGCCTCCACTCATCTCTGGCCTTGAAAGTGGTTTTGTAGTAGTATTAAACATTTTGGCTCGAAATTCAGGTGGCAAACTTGTAGGAACTACACAGAAAAAATATATTTATTATCAATTTAACTTCACATGTGCATTAAAATAAATAATAATAATTGCTTAACAATATTACCCTGTGAAACAAAAAAATATTATCCTTTCTTCCACTCAATGTTTTCTTTATTAGAGAAATAAAAGATGAGGATTTATGTCAAAAATGAAATATTGTATTTCTTTGTAATAAACTGGGAGGTAAGAGAATACTTTAAAACTACAACTTACAATTTCGTTTCTCCAAGAAGCTTGGAGCAATAGATTTCAATTGCTGTGCATCATTTTCTTTATCAGTTTTTGTATCACTAGGTGTAAATACTCGGCAAGTTGATGCCGCGTCAAACCAAGTGCCCCGTTCCTCAGGAATACTTTTCAACTGAAAAGAAAAGAGGGGGGAGGGTTAAGAATTCTGAGGGACACAGATACACAATCAATATTATCTTCTAATTTAAAGAAGGAATATTTGTAACGCTTGTTCCAGATATTCAGAGAGAAGAGTCAAAATGGCTAGGTCATCCACCTGCTGCAATTTAGTATGACTTGTGACAACCTGGCTGCAGCAGCAACCCGTACAAAGACTTAGACTGGCAGATGCACAAGGCATAGCAGTTGAGCATGGAACAAAGTTATTTATCAATCTCCATGCAAGTTCGATGCTAGGAAGTATCTGTCTGCTCACCCCAACCTAGGAAATCTACAAGAGCTTGGCAAAAGCAATAATGACTAAGTAAAAAGATCATTTATTTTGAAAACATTAATAGAAACTTGGTTTCATGCTTACTCTACAAAACTACAATATGTTTCACAGCAGTTCAGCAGCTACCTAATGGGCCGATTCTATGATTAACTGTCATTGACTGTGATTCTTCTTTCACACCAGACAGAGAAAACAAGAAAGAAATGAAAAGGTGAAGGGAAGGAGGTTTGAAGGAGACACTTGTAATTTAAGATTTACTTCAACAAATTGTATAATGCACATTCTCTAAATGAATAAAACGTACTTGCTTTGCAGCCACAATTGCCAAAATTTTATCCCAAAATACCATCTCCAACAAAGAACAAAAAGTAATCTTTTACACTGCTGAACACATTCCACTACACAGCTGCTGAAAAGTCGCATGCAGTCAATTACTTTATTACAGTAGTATCCATAACAATTTTTATGCAAGCCCAACAATATTGTCAGATATTCACAACCATCAAAATAATCATATGTCATCAGTATATGAAAACAGAGATATTTCTTAAAAGTTATCCTTTTGAAGGACAATGGCTTCATTCTGCGCAATGCCATTTATTTCATGCCCAAAGAAAAAGTGTCTTACACTGCCTTATCTTCGTAAAATTTTTTACCAATTAAAAATAAGAATTTTCAACACATATTTCGTTACTTAAAACCAAAAATAACAATTTTAGAAACATGTCACTTTTCTTGTGGACAGTCTTTTCGTCAACCATAATACATAAGTCTCATTCATTACAATTCTTAAGAGGGCCCAACAATGCCAAGATATTCACATTTTATGCCCAGTCTTAAAGAAATCTAACCAAAACCAGAATCTTTTGAAAAATAAAACCTAACATCATATTTTCAATTTATACAGGGCTCACATAAAGATTGTCTTGAAATAATGTGAAATACTGTACAAAATACCTTCATGACAATGTATAAGGAACATTAAAAAAATTTACAAAATTTTTGAATAGTTAAAAATAGATCATTTTTGCACACCCATCTCATAATAAAGTGAAAATAATTTTTTTTATTCAAGTAAAATTGAATAAATGCAATAATTACTAATGTAAGAAAACATATCTCTGTAGACCCAATGAAAGTCATTATTATAGTAAAATATAATCTTAATCCTTATTTGTTGAGTTTTCCATCCTTCCTCGATTCCTTCCACATTTGCTAGAGAAAATCAGTTTCAAAGAATAATTGGTAGTAATTGGAACTATTACTTATGTGAAAGTGAAGAATTAATATTAAATTAAATCACCTATAGGACTCAACAACTTTCCCTTCAACAATGTCTTTGTATCCTCCTTTTGTTAAGCTGATATCTGGCAACACTACCTTGTGTACTGCTTCCCTTCTATCTACCACTATATACGTTTTCATACACTGGAAACACAATAAGGCTCGCATCAAGTTACATCATTACTGAAAAGAATGTTTAGAATACATTTACTGTAATCTGGAAGCAAGGAATCATCTTTTCTCATCTCACTTCCACTCTTAAAAAGTCGATACAAATCTTTTAACATTACCTTAGCATGGCACCTCCAGACTATTTCCATGTTTAAAAGTATTGTTTGGGCTTTGCAAATTCACAATAGAAATAAATACTAAACTTATTACAGTTGCCTAACTTGTCCATATTCAGATATAGAAAGTTAGGTGATGTGTACATTTATATTTTGATTCTTTACCAAATTAGGCTTAATTGTTGTCAATCGGATGAATTATATCATCATAATTCTTCTAAATGCCAGAAGAAAGTAGTAATTCACAGTGTTTCATAAATGTTCTCATATTTACTGAAACCATCAAAAACACTTTTCTAGAAATCTTCCAGAATATTCTAGAAGAAACTGGCTAAGAATTGCACCACTATTATTCTTGTCAAGAGAAACATTAGCTTAAAAAAAGCCAAGAAAAGATATTTCATAGGGAAATTATTTAGAATCTTCTGGGTGGATACACAAAAAGATTATTACTTCCCACCAGGAGCCAAGATGCATCAAGTAACTCATTTGTTTCAATTGATAGACCGGAAGGGGGTCTACCAATGAGTGACGTAGACAGACGGATATACAAAAATTTCTCTATGCACACTATTTAATTAAAAAATAATATTCATACAATAATGATAATATATAACTACTTTTCAAAAATCTAATACACCACATTCAAAAATTCACAAACCTACGATCTTCAGCCAACAATAAATATAAAAATGAATAAGAACATTTACTATCGCATAATCTTCCAAAATCTATATATAAATAAAGGGAATGTACAATCTAATATTCTGTTGCACATACAAGTAAAAACTACGTGACTTCACTGGAATACCTAATACCCTAACACCACACTTTGTTATGGGAATTAAACCTGATATATGGGGGCACTGTTGATGGTGATTTATGCATTGATGTCTTGACCACCCCTGAACAGAATGTCTACGCAACCCACCACACCATCAAGTTGTAAACGCATCCATTACTGCATATTCTGCCTTTGTGAATGTGAAATATCGGAATGTTATCTTAGATAAGGAAATCAAATTTCTCTACGACCGAGTCCTAGTGGATGCATGCCCAACTTGAGGGAGAACATTTTAACAATAGGATACTTGACAACCATGTCCAAAACAGGGCATACAACAAACTCATACTCACGAGAAAGTCTCATCTATTAGAATTTTTGCTAAGCCTAGCGTAAAACATGCTTAACAATCACATGTAAAGTGTCATGCACTGCAATAGTGAAGCATTGCCAGGTCCACTAATATTCAATAAAAATCACCCATTGTACAGAAATAGTCTTAAAAAAACATGAACTTACTTCTTGAGACGTAAGATCTATAACTTTCAGATCTGGCTTTATAGATTGCTTTTCATCCTGAAAAAATCCAGATTTTTACATGAATTTGCTCAAAAATACCTCTTAGAAACACAAATTAAACAAAGTTCTTACTTTTGTACTGGCTTCATCTTCACTTCGATCTGGGGCATCAGATAAATTTTCTTTTTCTTCTTTTTCATTATCTGATAATATCCTTTCAATTACATTTTCTTTTTCATTATCCGATAATCTCTTTTCAATTACATTTTCTTTTTCGTTATCCAACAATCTTCTTCCATTAAGAGTCATTGATGTACCCGCATGAGACTCCTGAAAGTTATTTTGACTATTAAACATGCATATTAATTTTATCTTGGTTGGTCCTTTTGTCCAATATTTCTCATATCAAGAAGATACATTAAATTATATCTTCAACAACTAAAGTAAGATTGAGAAAAATAATAAAATAAGCAAAACATCTGTTTGCAAGTGTCAACTATTTTATTGGAATTTTATCTTCTCAGAGATATCATTTTAGTTTATACAAAACAAAATATAAGTATTTTTTAATATCAAAATAATTAAACTTTTTAAAAAAATTCCAATCTTACTGCATTAGATTTAAAGACACTTTGCCCTTTAATTTCCTGGATAATACAAGAAAGAAAATACCAATATTTGTGGTTCTTTCTATCATCTATTAAATGCTAACAATGAAGTAATGGGAATTCCAATTTAAAAGCCCAATCAAGGCATTTAATTATCACACAAGTTTAGAATACAGATAATATGACTAAGGAAAAATCACACATTTAAAAACAAACTTTTAAACTAACTATACACTCATCACTCCTATGAAAAATGTCACAAGAAGCCTAAAAAAAGTTATAAATATTTACATGAAACTCAAATAATGTCATAAAAGTAAATATTTTATACCAATCTCAATTTCCTCTTTGGTTTTCGGCTCACAGTTCCCGAGGGAAATATTGGATCTGGAAAAATTAAACGTAACATACACAATAAAATCTTTCAGGATAGATATCAACAATAAAATATAAAATTACAATTTACCACACGTAGATTCATTGAACAAATGGTACATCCGATGCCTAGCATTATCAACTTCTTCTGGTTCTGGTAATCCAAGCAAAAAGCAATCAGATTGCACACGTCTGAAAAATCATAAAATATTTTCCATCAGGCACTTTCGCATGGTGGATAAACGGAAATGTAATACAAACTTCCCAATGAAGGTGTAATACACGCGATGTGTTACAAATTTTAACGCGTATTTGAAGTGAGCAAGAGAACACAATTACTCTCGTATTCATTGCCCTTAACTTAACGAACAACATTCCTTATATATAATTAAGTTAATATTCGTTTGTTAGTAACCTTTTAAAAGTTTTCACACGTGGATCATCATCCAGAAGCTTCAAAGCATCTTTCACTAATATTTTACGAATACTCATTTTGGCGCCAGTCCGTAACGACCATCCACCATGCAAAAGATACAGTGCAATGGGTTACAAAATGTAAACAATCGCACGACTGTCACACCCGATTCAACGAAAACAACTTCTACAGTTTAATAATGTCAAATGTATTGTATATTACAAAACTCTACACACTCAGCACGGGCTCAGCCTTAGACATATTAACACGAAATCCGCACAGTTACTCTCAATACTAGAACATCACCTCCTTTTTGAAGGCGGTTCTCCAAGACCATCTTCTTCCGATTCTTCGCGAGATGACGGCAATAAATAAGTCTTGACGTACTCCCAGTATGCTGGTAATGAGTTTAAAAGACGAGTCATAACATTCATACTGTTATCACAACAGATTTTGACAGAGTCCAAATAAATTTCAGAAGACACATAACCAA
This sequence comes from Teleogryllus oceanicus, assembly GCA_964035755.1. Taxonomy (NCBI): domain Eukaryota; kingdom Metazoa; phylum Arthropoda; class Insecta; order Orthoptera; family Gryllidae; genus Teleogryllus; species Teleogryllus oceanicus. The sequence continues at coordinate 12,372,232 of CAXIVR010000010.1, forward strand.
AAGTAGCTCACGCCAACCTCATATTCCACACCTAGTTCGTTCGTTCACGAACGATACGTTCTTTAAAAGCCCACGCGCTCCCAATTTGATTCTGACTCACCATCTAAAGCCAAAAAAATCCAATTAAACTTCATATTAAACATATTAGTGACTACAGCCATTATATTCAAGTATAAATAATGTGTTTCCTATATTCCTATTGTCAGATGTGCATTGCCGTCATGAATGCGTTCTTGTTTAAATTGGATTTAATTCCGTAAAATGGTTAAATGAAAATGTGGCAATGCTGCACAAGAAAACGGTCTTTGTCAAAAATGTAGAAGATATGCAGTAATACGCTGCTCAGAGAGTATACTAACTCTGCTTAGCTCGCGCCTTTATTAGCATTTCCCGAACTGTATTATAACTACACATTTTTCATTTCGAGTTAATTTCATGATTGTTAGAAATAAATCTTCCGCATTGTTAACATATCTTATTCGAAGTATGAATTGCCATTAAGAGCAAGGATGTCTCTGGCATTTATTTTACTTCCTCGTACAAGTACGTATATACGAAGTAATGTATGTAACATACAGAAAGTTAAATTTAACGTTGCAAAAAATCGATTTCGATATTTCAAGGAAAGGTATTTGCGAAAACTCGTTTTGTGGAGCCCTGGTAGGTACACAAAAAATGGATAAATCTTTTTCCAATATGTAGTAAATTACTTTAACACATTGTGTAGTCAGAATCCACAAATTGGAGATCCTTAATACCGAATAACTGTTTGTTTGTTTTTCGAAAACGTCCGTCCTCCCGTCCCTCTGCCCTATGTGAATAACATTAACGCCTAAACTATTTGTAGGATTTTTTTCCAAAGTAAAAATTCTCCAGTCGATTTGGCGCCACTCGAAGCACTGCGATTTCGGAAAACATTCTTCAAGTTTTGGGAACGAAGCCCCTAGAACATTATCAAAAGTTTCCCAAAAATGGTGTACAATACTTTATGACTCAGTTGACATAGAAGTACTGAAAACACATTATTCGAGATAGGTTATTGCGAATTAAATCAAACAACTCTTACCTGGCTGACGCCATCCGTTTTTCCCGAACTCCAAACAAGTTACATGTCACATGCAGGCAACAGGATTACTACAATTTTTTCCCCCAGCGGAGGACATTTTACATATTTATTGTTCACAATGTATAATGCACTCAACAATTCCAAACCATTAATAATCTTTGAAAATCATATTAGACTTAGCGTCATTAAAAGTGAACTGTTACAACTGGATAAATTCGCCCCGCACTCACCTTTGTTAATCCACCAAATATAAATCAATTTTATATCACAATAAGCCTAATGATATTATGTAGGCCATTATTTGAGTAAAAATGTAGATATTCAAGACACGAAGGCCCCTCAATTAATTGCATTACTTTAAAATTATTCCAGTATATTTTTAATTCAACAGGACAAAAGGGAGGACATTCCGTGTAAATTTAAAAAAAGAGGGAGAACAGGAGGAAAACGTTAAAAAGGAAGACATGTCCTCTAGAAGGAGGACAGATGGCAACCCTGAGGTAAGCCAACCCATGGTGTTATTTCCACTATGAGCCAACCTAAACACTGCTAATCGCGCACTTTTTCTTGATACTCTACAGCGTGGGTTGCGGGGAGAGGCGGGTTCTGTCTACGTCCCGGCAGTGCAGAGCTGTCAACTTTATTAACAGAAAACTCGTCGTAATAACTCGTCTTGGACTAGATAGCTATGAGAAACTACAGAAGAATTCTTTTTAAAATTCGGAAGACATAGTTAATAAATATAGAAATAATAGAATAACAAGAAGAAACATGGTACGCGCAGGTCGATAGAGAGACCGAAAACTAGGAAGTCCGCATTGCACAGGAACGAGGTAGGCAGCACTGCAAACTGAGCCGTGACGTTCCGAGCGGAGCTCATATTTTCTACCGAGCCGTGCTACGCCAGGCTGAGCGAGGACTAGGGAGCTCGAGGATCAAGACAAAGTGCGAGAATAGTACAATCTCTACTTTTCTCTGTCTTAATTTTTTTTACAAACAAAATAACAATGTATTAAATCCTTGATGATGTAAAATAAACTCAACTCTATAGATTTACTTGACAAATAACTGCTTGAACAAATCCTAATCCTTGATCCAAATCATTTAAATTTGACTGACAAGGAAACTAATTACAAACAAAATCTTTCATCCAGATTAGTTTCTTCTTAACTCGACCTCACCGTCTCCGTACATCATCGCATGCAAGAGAACTCCTTATATCTGGAATATTCGTTGGTGTTTACTGCTCACTGCAATATTGAGCATCTGTGACTGGTATGCCAGCAATTGGAAGCTGCTCCATTCCGGCCGCATTTGCCTGTTGAGGTTCTGGATCATGGTGGGATTTTTTGCGACCTTCATCTTAGCGTAATGCTCGGATCAATAGATTGATTGATTGATTTCGGGCGCGTCAACTACTTAGGTCATTAGTCCCGCATGTTGTTCATCGGGAGATGGCAGTGATCTTCCCCCACTGCATGGCGGGGGTTTCCTCAACTCGTAATCTTCAATCTCCCATCAGCGGGGCACCGCCCTAGCCGGGACAAGTTTTAAGTTTCCGACGGGTCTCCTGGCATATGTGGTAGTGTAGTGCCTGTTAGTGTGTGTGAGTGTAAGAGGAAGGAAAGATATCGCCGGTTCGTGGCCCGTTTGTTAGGGTACTGCTCCGGCATTGATTGGAGAAACCACGGAAAACTCCCAATCAGAACAGTCGGCATCAAGAATTCTCCTCCAGACAGCGACTGAATTCGACCTAGATGACAAACTAGTGTCGAAAATCTTCTCGTCGTTGGGTTTCGAAGCTAGGACCTCCTGGTCAGAGTGATTGCAGTGACATCTGTTGATGCACAGTCACCGCTCCCAGTATGAGAAAGATGAAATAAGGTAATCTTATTTACTTAACGTCATTTTTACAATGTTTTCTACGGCCAATAAAATGGTATATCCAGCTTTGTTAAAGTGGGGAAGAATGATGAATGCGCGGCCAGAGACTGGGCTGAGTCTGGGCTGTCCGAGTGACGCTGCGTCGAAGGCTGAAGTGCCACCCAGTTTCCCCTCCATAGTAACCATGAGGCGGGAATTTATTAACTTAATGGCATACATTTGAACTGCTTGCGGCTTAAGCAGCTAAGAGGAAGAGATAATAATAAGCTAATACTAACTAAAGCTAACTTAATGCTAGCTTAAATCTAATTTACTAGTTATTTAGTTGCACTTTGGCACACCTAACTTACACAAAAATATTTTTTTTTTTAATCACTATTATTATTTCATAATTATAAGTATTGTTTTCATATGACCTTACTAGGTGAATTTTTTAATATTTATTTTTCATTCACGCATCATTTATTCATTACATACATAACCATTCATTCTACTCATTCATTCGCAAAGCACTACAGTGAATGTCTTCTGTTCGCCACGGCACTGACTTCACTCAGCAGGTGGCAGGTGGGGCACGGCGTCGCGTGCCTCGGCCGATGGCGAGTCTTCCCCTCCGCGTTCGGCTGCCTCCGCTTGCTCGCACAAGGTAGCAAGCGGGGCTTGACTCCAAGTGTGCGTGGTGCTGAGACCCGTTGGGGGGCGTGGCTGGAGGGGTGCGGCGTCGTGTTCCCCGTGCGTCCCTAGGCCAATGGAGAGTCTTCCCCTCCGCGTTCGCCAAATTTCTTGTAAGAATAGAGTAAATACACTTATAAAGGTGGCATAGGCCCGATTTTCAGGATTGACTGAATTTTCGGAAATTGTAAAAGTATGCATTTTCTCGGCAACTTCTTACAACAATAAAATTGAAAATAGAGACTTTTCCTTCAAATTAAATGTGTTGTCCATAATTAGTTCTTTCATTAAGGTCATGTAGATTTTTTTGTAAATTTTAGTAGTTTTCATGCAATTGTGCGTGCAATATTTGCAATTTTAAACAATTACAAAAACAATTTTCTTTAAATTTTTCGTACGGTTAGTGCTAAACAAACCCTATTCGACGACATAAAAGCCATATTGCTCTATTCTTTTGTTTTTCAAAAATTACAAAAATGAAATATTATTTACTTGTCTCTCACGTCGGTAATACTTACTTTAGAGGAGATCTCTTCTCAGTATTATATCTATGAGTACATGGGCTTTAAATAATGTCCAATAAAGTTTCTGAAAAACATAACAGTTTTCTGTGAAAATGAGCTCAAAATCCCGCATTCCCAGATAATCTCAAACCCCATTTTCTCAAAAATGGTTCCAAATTTTATCTTCGCATTTTCCCAATGGATAGTGCTTATTGTACTGTTTAATACGACGTTAAGTTTATTCTGGAGTAACATTTGGTTTTTTCAAATATTACAATAATGTATTTTTTGTGACATCTCTCACGTCGGTAATATGTACATTAGAGGCGATTTCTTCACGTTATTGTGCTTTTGCTAATGCGTGCATGTGCTTTTAATAATGTCAAGAAAAAATTCTCGAAAACTCAACAATTTTTTGTTAAAATGAGCTCAGAATTACGCATTTTCAGAAACGCTCAAACATTTCCTCAAAAATGGCTCCAAATGTTTTCTTCAAACTTTTCCAAAGGATAGTGGTAATGGCACTGTTTAATATGACGTAAAGTTCATTTTAGAGTGTTCTTTTGTTTTTTCAAAAATTACACAATTAATTTTGTGTACATTATTGAATTTTTGAGTGGAAGTTCTTCAAACGACTTCAAATGAAGTTTTTCGAAAACTCAATAGATTCATGTGAAAAGGAGCTTCAAATTTTGCATTTACAGTAACCTTTAACGCCATTTTCTTAAAAACGGTTCCAAATTTTTCAATGAAAATTACTATTTATGACAAGGTTTTAGCCTTCTTTAATATTCTTAAAATAATATTTCGGTTCTACTATTTGGAAACCGAAAAGTTAAGAAAATGTCAAAAACTTTATTTGGGCGGCGATAGATGGTAACTGGCAAGAGGACGAGGCAAGGACGTAAAGCCAGTCATCACCAAGGAAATTAAAAAACTTAACTACGAGAAAGTCTGTGCACCTCAAGCTAGTCTCTTGTAGCACCTCTAGTTACTTTCTCGTATATTCACGTATATACGGGAATAATATATGTATTATAGAGAAAGTCATGTAATGCTGCGGAAAATCGATTTCAAGATTTGAACGGAAATGCACGTTTTGGGGTCCCCGACACTGAAAAAGGTTGTTTTTTTTTTTTTTCCTCAAAACGTCCGTCCGTCTGTGAACACTACTAGCGCCTAAATCATTCGTACGATCTTTTCCAAATTGAAGAATCCTCTGTCGTTTTGGCTCTAGTTGAAGCTTTGAAATTTTTAATAATATGCTTTAACATTTGGGGTACTTTACACGACGTTCTCTGGACATCATGCACAACAAATTTCATTTGCAGGAAAAATCTCCATCTTCAATTTTTTAGCTGTAGCAAGACGCCAGAAAAATGCAAACTTTTGCAATTTTCGAAAATTCAGAGTTAACCGTGAAATTCAGACCCATGCCACCTTTATACGCGTATTTTGCTCTTATCTTACAAGAAATTTAAAGAAAAAATTTGGAGCGGTTTTTCAAAAACTTTTGAAAATGTCCGGGGGACGTCATGTAAAGTATCCCCAAATTTTAAAGGATGTTTTTCAAAATTTCAAAGCTTCAACTAGAGCCAGATCGACATAGTATCAATTTGTAAAAGATCGTACTTGTGTTTTAGGCGCTAGTAGTGTTCACAGACAGACGGAGGGACGTTTTTCTTCTAGTTGGTTTTTCGGAATAAAGGACCCACAAAACAGGGATTTTGGGTACCGTACTAACACGTACGGTACGGTACGGGGGATTTTTTTCTCTTAATTTAGCATCTGGTTTTATTCACTTTTTCGCCACCAAAGTCCGGTAAAGAATATTTTTCCGCCGAAAATCCGCCGTTTTTTTCGCGCATCACATTACTTTCTCTATACTATGTATATTACTCCGTATATACGTACGTGTATGAGAAAGTAAAAAGTACTATTGCGCAATTAGCAAGAGAATAATTATAAAAAGTAACATTATACTCATATATCTATATTTTTTTACAATGGTCGCTAATAATTGGCCAGAATTTCATCTGAGTAGGGCGAAAAGTCTTCGGTAAATTAGGCAACACCATAATATCCTTCAGATTGGCATAACTGCTCAGCGTTCATGATTCTTCAAAGTGTCATCTTTGAATACTGTCTATCCCTGATCGTCAAGCTGAAAATATCACAATGTCGAATTGGTGGAATATTTTTTATAAGTTTGAGAGAAGACGAAATAATTCCCCTCAATGTCACTCAGAGCAGTGCCATAATAAAAAGTTTTCAAATATTTTTCAACGCTTGTTTCTCTTTAATTACCTGAGCCAATGGTATGAAAATGAAAAGATGTTTTGGAAATAAGACACGAGACCCATTCAAAATGCATTACTACTGTTCAGAGAATGCAAACAATTAAACAAAATATAGTGCTGTAGATAAAACAGGTTTCTATTAAAATACCAATACTACCAAAGGCTGAATCTGATTCCTAACACAATTTCAATTTCATTTGCCCATGGCTGGATGGGCCCCCAAAATTGTTTGGTCATACCACCAGAAAAAATCTTAACACTTTGACTGCCATGTGCATCATGTATGATGCACAGTGGGTTTTTGTGACTGGCCGCGTGCATCATATGCGATCACGTTCAGGGCTGTGGATTTTTGCTTATGAATCATATACAATCACAGATACATTGAAACCAAGAGGGTGACCTATTCTACTGGCCACGTGTAATAGATCTTTGGCTGTGGGTTGGCACCCCTGAGTCGTCGGAAATATTATTTTTAGAGCATCCATTCCCAGTGACTGGACACGTAATTGAATGACTTTGGTCACATTATATATCTGCAATAAATATACGGATATCATAAGAGATCGTTGGTGTTTCATGTGACCGTCTACTCACGAATTCAAATTTTATACGTTACGAATGTTTTGCAACCGTCCTTGTTTTGCGCCGAGGCCAGTGTGCGGTGTGTGGAGATCCAGTGTGCCATTTGTCGTTCTTTTGCAAGGCTTCTGTTTTGTATTGAGTGGCTTAAGTTCAGTTTTGCCTACATTTTTATGCATTTGATATTGTGTAATTATGGATACGCAGGATAAAGAAATTCAGATGTGGCTTCAGGACTTGAGTAGTTCCGAAAATTCTGTGTTCGCTGATGATAGTGTTGGTGATCCTGATTATCAAGCTTCGTCACTCATTAGCAACAGTGAAAGCGAACCAGAAGTGCATTGTAAGATCAGATTATACGACAATAAGACTGCAGTCACTGATTGTGCTCCTTCTACGTCTGGTAAGAAAACTTGTGCGCCATCGTTATCAGATGAACTGACATCAGATGTTTCTGAAACTGAGAGTGTGAGATAATGTAACATCTGATGCTAAGAACACTGCAACAAGAATTATATGGTCAGATGTGGTCGGAAATGTGAATCATTTCAACTTCTCTGGTGCATGTGGAATGACATATGTTTTTGGATACTTTGTTGAGTGAAACTCGTCCTATAGATGTTTTCAACGTCTTTGTTCATGATGAAGTTTGGAATTTGATTGTTCAGGAGACAAACCGTTATGCTGAGCAAAAAATTATTGAAGGAATCGCGATGGAAACATTGACGCCTTCAGCAAGAATTACTTCTTGGAAAGAAGTTGATGTTCAAGATGTGAAAAAGTTTCTAGGAATTATTCTATGGATGGGTTTAGATGAGAAACCAAAAATGCAGGATTACTGGAGTAACAATCCTCTTTACAGTAATCAACTTTGTTCCATTATGCCGAGAAATAAGTTTGAACTTGTTCTTAGTTTAGTGCCCTTCTCTGACAACGAAAACAGAGATGTAAATGACAAAATATATAAAATAAGCAGATTGCACTACTTAATGAATGAAAGATTTAAAAAAGCATTCACTCCAGGTGAGGCAGTGTGCATTGATGAGACAATGGTCCCGTATCGAGGCAGGCTGTGCTTCCGTCAGAATATTCTAGGAAAACACTTTAAGTATGGAGTAAAAATGTATAAACGGTGTATAGATGGAGGGTATACGTGGAGTATGAAGCTGTATTGTGGAAGAGATGTGACAACAACTGTTGTGTTAGAAATGATGGAACCTCTGAATTCTGCGAGAACACTGTACACTGACAACTTCTACACAAGTGTAAATCTAGCACACTGTCTTCTAGAGAAGCAAACCCATTTGGTTGGAACACTGCGCCCAAGAAGAAGATTCAATCCCAATAAAGTTGTTCGGCAGAAACTGAAGAAAGGTGCTGTGTGCGGTAAAAAGCAACACAAAAGTCATCGTAGGAAAATGGCGTGATAAAAGAGGTGTTCTGTTTTTGACAACAAAGCACACACCAGAGTTAATAAGGGTAAACAAAAATGGGAGCCGTAGAAAAGTCCAATGCAATTGTTGATTACAATAAAGCCAAAATATTTATAGACCTGTCTGATCAGAAAAAAAACATATGGGAGCCCTCTTAGAAAATCCTTGAAATGGTACAGAAAAGTTGCTTTTGAAATATTATGCAATATTGTAGTTATAAATTCGCAATGTTTGTTTGAGAAAATTACAAATAGTAAGATGAGTATAACTGCTTTTCGAGAGTCTTTAATGATGTCATTGTTGGAGGTAAACAGAAATGCTGTACAAAGTGAAGCTGCAAATAGTAACGCTGGTAATAGTAGTGCTGGTGGAAACTGAAGTGAGGCGTCGTTGCAACACTTGCTACCAGAAGTACTCAAAATGAAGGGACCTGCATTCGCTATAAAGAACAGTAAACAGGTGTCCTTGAAATGTCAGGGATGTCCATACAACTTCATGTGCATGACTTGCTTTTTTATGAATCACAAATCAGTGCCAAAGTGAATTGTTTCTCAAATGAATTCATTTCAGTTTTTTGAAAATAAATATCATTTACATGTGAGTGTTATTTTACAAATATTATTCCCTTTTCCTACTAGCACTATACCCTTGCATTATAATTGATGTGTGTGTGTGTGTGTGCGCGCGTGTGCGCGTGTGGGTGGGCGGGCGCGTGTGCGTGAAAGTGAGGCCAATCCAACGGAAGATGAGGCTGTAGTTATTTGGAGGTATGGAGTAGGAGATGGCAGGATTGGAAAGTACTATGTGCCGCTCTGAATGGGTCCTAACTTTATTGGGCCATATTATTCAGTACTGGACCTCAACTAGAAAATTCTGTGCAACATTTGAAATCCAACAGATCAGTTTAGCAGGGGGCATTTATGAGGGCATATATTAAGTAATTAATAACTGATAAAATTGAAATTAGTAATTTTTAAATAAAACATTTACATTATGTTATTTTAAATTCAAAACTTCAATTCGTGTCACACAGGGCTCACTGTGCCCTGCTCTTTACCTACGTCACGGAGCAATTCCTTCCAAATCTTCATTCTTCCAAGAAAATAAGTGGTACAAGAGTATAGAAGAATCCGCCTAAGCCAAAATGACAGTTCGCTAAACAAGTGATCACATGTAATACAGAGAAGTATCCCTCCGCCGCGACAGCAGTTCAGCCACGCCTCTCCGTAAAGTGTTTGTTTATGGCTCCCGTGGAGACATTACTATGCAAAAGTCTAAGATTTTCATTAAGGTATATGCACGTACGCGAGTCCGAGAAATTTAATTACGTATGTGGGAATATCTCTTATATTCAGTAAAAGTAAAAACAGCTCGCCACCTTACAGCACAGACGCCGGAAACACGTGAACCAGTACGCATCTCACATTCAAGACTCGGTTTCAAAATAAACAATTTGTATCACACTAGTAAATTCAATGTAATGTTTATAAAAAATGCTTTTTACATAAGAGCACATAGCACTGCATTTCGAATTTTCATTATTTCTCGTGGCACACTATATTTTCGTCGGATGAGGACAAAAGGAAGCGTCGAAGCCATTTACAAGCTAGCCAACTGCAAACTTACGAAAGGAGAGTCTAATGGACTCAAGGACACAACGACCATAGAATGTTAGATAGTTATGTTGCCAGCACTAGCTGTTAAAAGGGCCCTTTTTTATAAAAATCGCTCTATATATTCTTTCTCGCACTTGCAACTTTTGCAGTTTTCAAAAATTCAGTGAGTTTAACAAAAATTGAATCCAGACTTTTTATAAGCGTACTTCGTACTATCAGAAAGAAATAAACCAGGTTTTGAGAAAATATTTTTAAATTTGCTTTATTTCACGGAAAACTACTCCCATTTTTAAAAAAAACCGTACAGGATCTAAAAAAAATAACTTTTGTAATCTTCGGAAATTCAAAACATTCAACGAAAAACGGATCTGCTACATTTGTACTGGATTTATTGGAAGAAATAAATTAAGAGCAATTTTTAAGAAAATTCTTTGGGATTCATGATAAGAATCCCTAAAAATCAAAATATCAGTTAAATTCAAGGGGTATCTGACGAATCGATCGGAAAAACCTGTCTACCTGACTGTATTGCCGTATTTCAATTTTTAGATATCAAAGATGTACAAAATGTGGAATATATTACAGGAAATTATTTACTATATATAGGAGAAAGAATTATCCGTTTTGCGGTATCAATGACCCACGGTGCGAGTTTTTCTGTAGAAAAACTGCCGTTTTTCGCAGCAACATTACTTTCTCTATACTAAGTTGTATATGAAAAAGTAAAAAGCCTCAAATATCTCAAATAACAAATAAAATATTTTTTTCTTAGTTATCTGGAGCCAATATTTCTTAATCATGAAATCTTACCAACTATATTGACTAATATTGTGCCAGACTTCAAATGCAATTTAAGAATTGAATAGTGCCTAACAGTGGTATAATTATTCAAAGTAAAAAAATTCAGTCTACAAAAATTAACTTTCAACATATTTATTTTCTTATTTCAAATAAAATGGCATTACATCATTGTGAATTATTGTGCATCAAGGAAATGAATATGAATTAATTCTGAGCAATGAAATATACGAGCTAGACGCAAGATTGGGCATTTATGTAAATTGGCGGACTTAAATTGAGTTTGGGGGTTAGATTTTAGAGTTCGCATATACCTAAAGCATACGCAAGTTTGTTTGCATTACTTGCAAATGTTACATCAGGGGTGACATAAATTTTCATTTCATTGAACAGTTTAATATTTTGTCAATGTAGCAAAAAATTGGGTATGACTTTCTAGATTTTCCTTTCATCGTGTTTTCCTTACACCAGGGGAACTGCATAAATGACAGGAAAGTATTCATTATTGCAGCAATTGCAACAACTTGGTTGAGATCTTTATCTTTGGGCAATTAATAGTCGATGGACTAATTTCTAACTTAAAGAAAAAAGACAAAGAAAATAACGTATTTACATGGAATAAATATTAATGATATTCGTTTACTTAGTTACATTATAGTACTTGTTATTTATCTATAAAGTAAGTTAAAAAAAAATTTTAATTAAATAACGTTATTTTACATATAACTGTTTATACAATAAAAATAATGTTCTCTTTATTATAAGAATACGGGCCTGTAGTATATTTTCAAAACCTGTCTGTACTAAGTAAGGCTTCTTGAGTAGTTCAGACCACTTCGCAAAGGTTTCTATTCTTTTAAGATTACAATTGCTATGCATATAAGTTCATATCTCACGAATGATTCCTTCTACTGGATGGTCCACACGTATAATCTCCAAATCGGGAAGGGTATCACCGAGAAACTTTAATATTAAATTTTCCTCCTCTAACCCATACGGGTGATACACTAGCCGCTTCAGATTAGGAGTGTGGGTAGGGATCCAAACAAAACTGCTGAACACGTACACGTGCGCCAGGCAGATGTTGAGGCTTTCGAGATTAGTGCACGACTGGATGACCGACGTGAGCCCCTCTTCCGTCACGTGCATGCACCCGGCCAGGATGAGCTTGACCAGGTTGGGGCAGGCGCGCGACACCTGGCCCATGCCGGTCAGGTCCAGCGACTCCAGCGCGCGCAGCCGCGCCAGCTGCCCGCGCCAATCCGTCCGTGGCGACGTCAGCGTGCGCGAGCACGCACTGCGCCAACGCGGCCACGCCCTCGTCCGACAGCATGGCGCCGTCGATCTTGAGCACCTTGAGCCGCACAACCGCTGCGCCAGCAGCACGATGTCCTGGTCGCAGCAGGGCACCGTCGAGTTGGGCGCCAGGGCGCGGATCTCCTCCAGCTTGCCGCAGTGCAGCGCGATCATTTTGAGCGCGTCCGAGCCGAACGACGAGCTGAAGTTGAGGTTGAGGCGGCGGATGTCGGGCAGCATGACGCCCAGGTCGCGGAAGAACTTGTTGCTGCGGAAGGTGGACTGCTTGATGGTGAGGTCGACGAGGCGCGCAGCAGCTTGTTGAGGGTCGGGGCGGGCGAGGGGCCCTCGGCGGGCGCCGCGCAGCAGCTCGCACGCCGCCGCCGTGTCCACGCACGCGCCCTCCAGGGCCAGCTCGCGGCGCAGGCACGCGCGGCGCGACAGGTCACGCCACAGCTGGCACACGGGCGACACGCTGCTCTCCAGCTGCTGCACGTTGAAGGGAGAAGATCTCGAGCAGCACTTCGGGGGGCGGGGCCCGCGGCGCGGGGCGGCCGCCGCCGCCGCCGACGTCGGGGACGACGGCGACGCCGCCTCCGACGTGGCGGTGGCGGGCGGCGTGGGCGGCGGCGTGGGCGGCGCCTCGCACGGCGTGCGGCGGGACACCACCGGCGCCGAGTGCGGCGGGCGAGGCACGGGCGTGGGCGGCGGCCCGCCCCCACGCGGCGTCGAGCACTTCTCCTGCAGCCGCTTGGAGCGCTTCGGCGGCGGGGCGTCGCAGCACTGTGATCTTGCCATGGCGGCTTCTGTACACACACATCACACAATTCTGGGTTGCTTTTCGCCACACACGCGTAACAAGCACTCGCACACACAACGAGCAATGTTCCCTCTAATCTGCTTTCACACCACACAAACTACCTCACTGCTCGAATCAAAATCTACTACAAAAAACTTCACACAATTTTAACTTAATTTATCAAAATTCCCCACTAACTCTTAATAAAAATAAATTTACCCCAACCGTACAAGTCGTGATGTCAAAAGCAATCTGTCTCTCCCAATCGAGCCCGCCTTAGAGGGAACAAATAGTAATCCGCAGCACTCAAAATAGCACTTACTTGGCGTATTATCATTACGTCTGCTACTTTTGTTCTTGTAAAACCACGTTCGAACCCCTACTACAACGAGACCCAATAAGGCTGTGAGCAGGTAATGCTGTTTTCCAAACGTAGGCAGACATGGCGTCTTCATTTAATATTCAACAAGATTATTGTCGGGCAAACGTAATCTGATCGTCCGTGAGAGCCGGCACGTTCTGTTGAAAATACGCTCTTACAATCTTATTGCAGCAGTATTTCAAATCAGACTTAAATCAACAAACGCCGTTCAACATGTTGACAGAATAATAAAAGTCTTAAGAAAAGCAATGGTTTAAATTCACTAAACTCAATAGCACTCAAAATGCTAACATTTTATAGAAACTTGCGAGTGAAAAAGGCAGTACTATATAAAGTTAAATGTTTTTAATTCTTTTAAAAGTATTCTTTGTTTTTTTAACGCGGCAGAGGACATTCGGTCATTTTTACACCCCCTGCCTTATAAAATGAATCTCTCTAATTCAGTCGCGAACGTCCTTCTCAACGGGGCTCATGGCCTCATGTGCTTACCACTGTTTAAAAAATTCATTTTAGAAAGCAGGATGTGCACAAATAACCTAAAGTCATCGGCCACGTTTAAAAAAACGAAGTATACCTACATATTCAATCTGAAATGTAAGATGAACATAAACCACCTTCATATGTACAAATAGTAAGTAATAGTATATTTATTTGACTTCCTAATTCAATTTTTCTCCGAAATCTTAGCACTGTAGTTTGCACGTAACAGTACCTACTTTACCTTCTTGAAACATGCTCCAATCTTGAAAACGAAACCGACGATAAAATAAAAACAACTCTAGTTTAGGAGCATCTTGTAAGAACGCATAAAGAAAAGAGAATTAAACTATAGTACGCCGTTGGTATCACATCGAAGTTGCTGGAGTAACGATATGTGCCGAAAGATGTGGATGATACATCAGCATTGTTGAAAATATTGACAATGTGTTTTGAAAACGCGTTAACATCTTAAAATGAGTACAGTAAAAATATCACCAAGGCAGATGCAGATAAAATCACCACAAAACGTAAATTTACTTTTGTAAGGATATGCAAGTTGTGGGTGTGTAACTCGCACGATAATTACAGTCGCGCGTATAAACATTACTATGTCAGATTACTCAATAGATGGTCAAGTTAAAATTTCCGAGAAACATTACGGATAACCTTAAAGTTCAAAGCAATTACATTTTTGAGAAATTTGAAGTTAATAGTGAAAAGTTACAAAGAAATGCATCAGAAGAATAATGGAATTTTAGATGTTATAGTTATCGGCAAAAGAGAATTAGAGAGAATAATCTAAGCAATGAACGTGCATGTGGGGTTCCGTTGGAAACAGCATCAAAAGAAATAGTGACAGCAATAAAACCTAAAAATGATTGTCTACAGGAATATCACAGCACAGGGAAAAGCAAATAAGTAGACCATAAAAACTAGTGAATGTGAAAAACGAGAGATGGCTACAAACCAATCTGGCAAGCGATGTCTCAAGATCTTTTGCTTTTCTGTTAACTTTTCAGCAGCGTTCGTGTTTTTACCAACATGGCGTCGATTCAATAACATTCTATAAAATGGCGTGACATATCGATTAGAAGATTAGGTCCTATACCATTTGCTCGATTTTTAGAGTACCACTTTTGGATAACGAGAATTTTGATTTCTACAAAAACATCAAAAACGACCCGGCATAACTGCACTTAACTCGTTTCCTAGACAACAGGAACGTCTTTGTTATTGTTCCTTAATATATTTCCAGTTACCATTGTTCCCGGGCGAATTCCGATTTCCGACAGCGTCTGACACAAAAGATCCACAAATGTCGATCACCAACTCGCACACTTTCTTCGCAGCTGCTCGGAACATGGTTGACAAATACCAACAATGACAATAAGTTGTTGTTTACTCCTCTTTCCTGATATCCTGCAGAGAATAAATAGTATCACAGCATTTACACAACTATCGTTTGTTGCGATAATCGATTAATATTGAATGATAATATTTACATACTTCTCGAATTATATTTCCGATGCAACGAGCAAACAACAATAAATTAACTTATTCTTTGATCTATGTTAAGTTAATAATTATGAGATCATGAAAGCCTATGAAAAATATATTTATACAAGAATAGAATAATTTATCATCTTTTAATGAACGTTTCGGAAACAGTAATGTGAATGTATCAACGAATGTAAGCCACAGAATAACTACGACACTCTTCAGATGAAATAGGGGCTAATCCCAGCTTTTGCTGAATGTTTCCACGGAAACTGTTTAAAAAGTTTCCATTGCTGGTTGACAACTCATTATTACTTACTGTAACAACCAGTTGCTGGTATTGTGACGTTCTATAATTCAAGTAATATTTTGAAACATATGTACACAAAACTACAAATAACTCATACTCCCATGCCATTGTTTTTTCTGGTCATTCCAAGATGTAATGTTAAAATTGATCACAGAAAACAGTTTTTCATTTTGTATTTTGCCCTATGAATAATAAAAAACGAATTAAAAATATCTGACGATAATTATCAATAAAGTCAAGAGAAAAAAATTATAATATTTTTCTTGTGATATATTTATCAAAACTTTCAATAAGGGATAAAAATTTTTACAAATAATTCTTCTAAAATTATATTATTATAAAATATTGTGGAATTACAGTTTAGCGCCACAACCTAAAAAAATACTTTTCTGAAATATATAAGGAAAGGGTAGAATGCGATGCTTTGGAAAAGGAAGATTACACTGCATGGCTTGTAAGTGCTTGTATACGGACATGTTTTGATCAATTCGTTTTCCCTCTTATGAAACGTTTTGAATGTACTAGTTCATAATTTGGAGTTTTGAATCCGAATATAGTATAGACTAATAACTCCTTATAATTACATTCTTAAATTTCGACTTTAATTTTTCATTTTAGTTCTGAATCTTCGGTATTAAATATCTATTTGAAAATAAGCAATTGCGACGTGGTGACTATGGAATTATACAGCGAAATGCCGCGCGATTTCTATGGAAATATTAAAGAATATTCTTTATAGATGTATTATAATTTCATGTATTTAGAATACAAAAATCTGAATCAAGCCTACCTTCCAGCTTTGAAATATACGTAACTTAAAATTAACACAACTCAAGAACGAGGTCACACACAATATTCAACACACTCATAAGAGATGTAATCTCTCGGATGCTTTTTTTATTGATACATTGTTAACAAAATGTAGAGAAAAAAATGGAACTCAACATACGGAGCCATATTTCAAGGAATTCTTATTAATTTGATACGATAGAGCAATTGAGAAATTCCCCTTTCGACACTCCAGTGAAATGGTACACATTTTACTTCCGGATTTTAAATATTTAAAAAAATTAAATTTAATAACAATAAAAAATAAATTTAGGCTTTCTTTCTGATATTATCTTGTCGCGACATTTTTCATCCGTGTTCTGATAATGAAGGCTAGGCAATAAAATGTGAATGAAGAGCCTCCAAATTTTGCTTAAAAATAATTCCTGTTTCTGATAGGCATGAAAATACTGAAAAATTGTATTGAATTATTTAAAATTAATTATCTCTCCAGACTTGTTTTCGATATTTCTTACAGATTTCGACTGTGTAAGAGACTGTCCAAAACGATGAGATTTCAGTGATTGCAAACTACGTCAAGAAATAGCACGCAATCCGAAATCCTAAAAGCGGAAAACGTCTTAACACGTGGAGGCCGCTGAAGAATCTCTAGACAGCGGCGCGTTGTGTAGTTTTTTGAAAATATCACTACGTCGTTCTTTCGGAATATCAAGGCCCTTTCGGCGATCTCCTTTAAAGCGGTTCCTGAATTTGAAAAGTTTATGTAAATTTTAATTTCACTTGTACCCCTACGGAATACATATTTTTTTAAGCGACTCCAAATTTGTCACCTCCAGCGCTGCCAAATATTTATATGGGTGTATCAAATACATTAAGGAACACTTACAAATAATACGAAAAATGCACCGCTAATTTAATTCGAAATGCGAGTTACGTTTTTTGTAGAAACCTCGAATGTGTCAGTTCCTCAATTCCTTGTTTGTAAACAAAGGTTGACTAATCAAGAATGTAATTTGGAGTGCCACTATTGGGTTTCTCTCTTTCGGGAATGCAAACAACGCCTCCTCCCCCCACCTGGCTGACTCAAGGAGCAGATAAGCGCCGGGCCATTGGATGGCACGTGGGCCGCCCACGAGCATTGCTGAATTAAAGTTTACAGCACTCTTGGCGAATCATCCTGAAATACCAGTAACTCAGCGATTTTCTTTTCAATAAAACACTCAAATAAGGAGCTGAGGTCTCTTAACGTTTTGGACAAATCGAGGGGAATAGAACTGTGAAATGAACTGCAATCAGTATCGTATTAGAATTAACAGCTAGAATCGGTACAATTCCTGCTGAAAGTACACAAGTATGCTGTAGGTAAACACCTACACAGTCAGAGTTGCAGAAATTCATTACCACTAGTTTCCTCAAAACATTGAAATACGCTAAGAAATGTTTAAAATATGCAGCCTTAATCATGCCTTTCGGTATGACATTCACTCTTTCTACCACCCAGGGACAGGGTATTACGTGCAGATTAAAAACAGATTACCTACTTTTGTACATATTATTTTGCATTAACAACCGAGTATTACACAAATTTGCTAAGATTTTTTGTTTGTAGGAAGCGTCTATCAGTCATATCTTTCGAAAACGCAATTTTCACATCACATGATGCAATGGACGTATTTGTGTTTTAACAGCTTTATGCTAAATGCATTTTATGAGAGGAAGTGATCAGGAATAGTATTTTCTCATTTGAAAATCATTTTCTCATTTTATCATTCTACGCAATTTTTTTTTTTTTTGCGATGCAACAAATTTACTGCGTCGGCCTTGGCTGTCAGTCACAAAGATTTTTATGTCTGTTTAAATCATCAAAAGCTGTATGGTTTGCGTAAATATTAATGATTGTTTCTTTAAAAATATAATTTTTTTGGGAGGGGGCAAAAACAAAAAATGTGAAAATAAATACATTTTTACGCCGCAAAACTGTGAAATATTCATCATATTTAACAAGTTTTTTAAGACTCAATTTCAATTTTTAACCAAGAAACACAGAGACTACGTTTCATGTTATTACCATTAACAAAAAATAAGCAATTAGATTAACTTCCCAGCTCTAATCATGAGATTTACTATAACTATAAGCAAGGGAAAATTTTCGACAAAGATTGGCATCTTAATGATTTGAAAATGTTTTCGGAATATAACTTGCCTAAATTGATGTAAACAATATTTATAATCTCAAAAATGCATTAAAACAGTGACCAAACTCAGTGGCGAGGCATCCGGTCACCCGACAGATACAGCGACGACCAAGCAAAATAATACAAATATTGCTTTTAAAATATTTGAGATGAAACATTGGATAATCAATATGTAATCAAACTGAAACAATATCAGTTACGATACAGCAGAGAAATGGTAAAAAAAACGAGTAGATCGTAAAGGAATCGGTAATGTCGGTGCGTCGAATTGAGAGCTCGCCGCACGCTCTGTGCTTCCACTGGCCACCAAAGGACACCCTGTATGGTCTACCACTTCACACAACGTCTTGTCCTACCAGGGGGCATTCACCCCGGGGTGGGCACCTAAGTTTTCGCTCTTTATCCTCACCCCCCGCTCACGCACAAGTACGCCGACAGGCTGGTATCCAGATCCCGCCGGAACGCAATTTGCAACTTTCTCATACAACCGGGGGCAGGCTAGTACCGGAGACTAAACAATGCGCCTGGCCAAGTCCCTTGTCTTTACCCAGAGTATCGGGTCACTGCCACGACGAAGCCAAGGCCCAACAGGGGACCACGGCTGGGGGGTACCAGGATCGGGTCGCCCTGTCAGCTCAGAGCTCCTAGCTATCCAGGCTAGTACCGGAGACTCGGGCGGCTCGGGGCGGCTCGGGGCGGCGCTGGGCGGCTCGGGGCGGCCGGGCGGCTCGGGGCGGCTCGGGCGGCTCGGGGCGGCTGGGCGGCTCGGGGCGGCCGGGGCGGCTCGGGGCGGCTCGGGCGGCTCGGGCGGCTCGGGGCGGCTCGGGGCGGCTCGGGGCGGCTCGGGCGGCTCGGGCGGCTCGGGGCGGCCGGGGCGGCTCGGGCGGCTCGGGCGGCTCGGGCGGCTCGGGGCGGCTCGGGGCGGCTCGGGCGGCTCGGGCGGCTCGGCGGCCTCGGGCGGCTCGGGCGGCTCGGGCGCGCCTCGGGCGGCTCAGGCGGCTGGGCGGCTCGGGGCGGCTCGGGGCGGCTCGGGGCGGCTCGGGGCGGCTCGGGGCGGCTCGGGGCCCCCCTTCCGGTCTTCTCACTGCCTCCACCTTCAGGCTACCGATGTGAGTACCGCCGAAACCAAGGCAACCTGAAGGGGGGAGAGTCGTCCCCGTCTGGACTTTTTTGTGTCGGATCCGGAGCATTCCGAAGAACGTCCTTCGCCAATTATGCCCAAAAGTCGGCGCACCAGGGGTCCAACTGGTGGGTTACCGAGCAAAGCCCGGCAACACGGAGTTTGGCATCGCCTACTCATTGCCCCCCTTTGAAGCTCTCGGCTGTTTCCGGCCATGCCCAGCAATTAGCGCCGTTCAAACTTTTACTATGAACTACTGAGTAAAACAGTGCGATGTATTCGAGTGTGCCCTGATGTTCGGGTGCTTTAAGTGTGTGGTATTAATTTCCTTGTTTTAAGGGGAAACTTTAAGAAGATATTGTAGTTCGGTTGCAAAAAAACATTTGGCTCACATAAATTCGAAAATAAGATTTTAACGGTACAGAAACGCGTTTTCATCCAGCCTTTTGTTACTGAATTCGACAATTAAAGTTACAAAAAGAAACAAAGATTTCTCCGGGCACTTTATGGTATCTATTTATGAGGTTTACAAGTGGCTATGTAATGACAAAACTCTATTAAAATGAAAGTAAGGACCAATAAAATACGCCAGTAAAAATGTGCAGGATTCCCTTAATTGAATTTGGATGAAGTATTCTGCTGAATTTAAGTGCACTCACAAAACCAGCTAAAGCTAAAAGTATCCAATAAATTCTAGTTTACCCCACCTCAAACTTGCTATTCTACGTCCATCGTCAGAGGAGTGAATTGACGAATTCTGTAACATTTTCAATACAATAGGCTTAAGGTGTTCAGAAGGTTTATTAAACCAAATACGAAGAAATACCAGAAAATGAGCTCTGACAGAGTGTTTAAAAGTCAGAACATTACACGAAAAATATTTCGAATATCCCATCTCACAGTAACTTCGGAAAGATAGGCCCGGATTCGCATAAAAAAAGAAGGAAGAAAAAAGAGACAAAAACTCTCACCACTTTTCGCATTGTATTCGCAGAAATTAAAATAACAGTTTGTAAAGGAAACTATGTCAAAATTCAATATATTTATTTTGTGTTTGTATTTTAAATTATTATATTTATTTATATTATAATATTTTTGAAGTGTGGAATCAAAATGCTACGTTACGACTGATCAAAGTGCCATACTTCCAAAATATGTATGTTTATAGCATTAATTCAGATCGTTATATAACTAGATTTAATTGTGAAATCTACACTTATCAAATACTAGATCCATACCATAAACAACAATATAAAAAAGTAATCCTATTGTAGTAATATATTTCCGCCGTTCGTTCCTATTTGCCGAGATTACACTTCCTGAGCAGATGGGAACAAATTTCAAAGATCGGTAAACGAAGTAATTTTACTTTAAAAAGCAAAACCATATTTTACTATTGCACAGGCCACATTGTCCCTCGCACGTCCTAGAATGCATACTTGTCTCCGAACATTTTCTATGGAACGGATTAGCCGCTTATAGAGCGTTGATCGATTATCGTAACCGTTTATTGAACACACCCCACCCTCCCCTCCATCCAGTCCCCATTCTCCTCGATTGCCTAGATTCACTTAGGATTGCAGAATTTTGAGTTGCAAAAACTGGCAGGGAATAATCAAATTTGGGATTACCTTCTTCCCGCCCGCTAAGTGTTAGGTGAAGGCGATGTCTCGGATGCTGTTCTGGTTGCTGGTTTTTTTATTACAACGAAAGGAATTTGTTGTAATAAAAACTAAATATGTACAGTTGTATGCCCTTCGTTAAAATATGCAAGGAAAAAGAGAAAATAGGTAAAATACAAAAAAAAAAAAAATGTGAATGTTGAAAATTGCGCTATCCAAGCATTTTCAAACTTTCAAACAAAAAATCCGCCGATCAGGTCTTGAAAGGAATTTGTAGCTGCGAAAGAAACGTTCTGTATCTAGATAACTAAATGGACAATAGTCTACACCACACACTGAGTTTAAACAAATTATAAAATACGTACGCTATATATATATAATGTTCACGAGGAGCACCGGGAGCGGTAGCTCAGAGCATCAACTGATGTCACTGCGGCGCCTCTGACCGGGAGGTCCTAGGTTAGAGTCCTGTCGGCGGCAGGATTTCCGACACTAGCTTTTTAGCTAGGTCTAATTCCGTCGCTGTCTGGAGGAGAATTCTAGCGGCCGGCTGCTCTGATCAGTAGTTTTCCGTGGCTTCTCCAATCAACACCAGGCGAATGCCGGAGCAGTACCGTACAAAACGGGCCACGGACCGCGCGCGATCTGTCCTTCCTCTTCATTGTCCTATCCTCTCCCCTTACACACACACACACACACACACACACACACACACACACTTACACTAACATGCACTACACTACCACATATTCAAGAGGCCGGTCGGGAGCTTAGAGCTTGTCCCGGCTGCGGCGGTGATCCGCTGGTGGGAGAGTCCTGGTTAGGGGGAAACCTTACTAGCCGACGGTAGGTCGGCGCCGGATCTCGCCATCCAGCGGGGAAAGATCACGGCGCATATCCTGAGAAAGAACATGCACTACACTAACGGGACTAATGACCGACGCAGTTAACGCGCCCGGAAACACGAAAAAATCAAATCAAATCATTCACGAGGAGCCGGTGAACACGTGAAGTCGAGTCGTGTAGCCAGGGATATATTCGCGCACGTGCGAATTTTTGACGTTTCCGTGAATTGAACATTGATTTTCTAAATATTCAGAGTTCTGAATAAAATTATATTGTAAAATATATTCTTTTAACATATTTTTGTTACTTTTTTACTTCCTAAGTCAAAATAGCAATCATATTGATTACAATTCACATTTAGGTTGTATCTTTTCAACAAATTTTAAAAGATTTGAGTTTTTCACTGAATCCAATAAAAAAGTTCATTCTTTATTGTTGCTTGCACTGCAAAGCTTTATCTCCTATGACTATTTACGTTGTAAAAGTTTTGTTTCTTGGTTACCATGACGGGGGTCTGTTTTCGTAGAAGGGTTAACTGCGACGCTGATTTCTGAAAAATTACATTTTGAACACACTTGTTCCATATCTCTGAAAGTATTGAAGTGTAAATTTCAATTCTTTGTAAAAGGTCAATTACATTATCATTAATATGTGATAACAAAATGAGTAGAGTAAGTATCTACTTCAGGATTTCTGCACAAAATTACAGAAAAAATAAATTTCTCTCTACCGCGTTAACGAGAAAGTAATAATGTAAACATTTTGACTTTCACTTCAAATATGCTATAAAGTACAAAAACCATTCAAAAGATGTAAATCTCATTGCAATTACTTAAAACATTTCCACCAAGCTGCTTTTATAATTTTACAGTACTGGGTTGAGTAGTTTTTTTAGATAGTGGGTCTAACGAACCGCTAAATTAACGAGAGAGAGAGAGAGAAGAGAGAGAGGGAGAGAGAGGGAGAGAGAGAGAGGGAGAGAGAGAGGAGAGAGAGAGGAGAGAGAGAGGAGAGAGAGCGGAGAGAGAGCGGAGAGAGAGCGGAGAGAGAGCGAGAGAGAGCGGGAGAGAGAGCGGGAGAGAGCAGGAGAGAGCGGGAGAGAGCGGGAGAGAGCGGGAGAGAGAGCGGGAGAGAGAGCGGGAGAGAGAAGGGAGAGAGAGAAGGGAGAGAGAGAAGGGAGAGAGAAGAGAGAGGGAGAGAGAGAAGGGAGAGAGAGAGAGAGAGATAGAGAGGAGAGATAGAGAGGGATAGAGAGGGAGAGTAGAGAGGGAGAGATAGAGAGAGAGATAGAGAGGGAGATAGAGAGGGCTTATGACTTCCATTAAGATCGCGCGAACGGTATTTCAGACGTACCTCCCGACTCTTCTGAGCCCCAAACAAAAAGGTATGTTCCTTAGCTCAGGATGCGCGATAAGACAAAAGAAAAAAGAGCTTCAAAAGAAATGTTTGTCAGATTTCGATCTACATGCGTGCTGGCTCTACGAGTCATGAGCGATTAAGTGGTTGCAATAACTACTGCATTGTAAACATTCGCCCACTCTCGTTTTCGAGTACCAGATATTCGAGAAGCGGAGTAAGTTTGACAATAGGCGGAAAACAAGTGCTGTCTTGGTTTGATTAATAGAAATACGATTTTAAGAAAATATTTGCGAACATCTAACTGAGATGATACGGTTCGATATGTAAATATCTAGAAACGTAACGAAACGTGAAGCAAAAGTAAACTATGCAAAAAAATCTAATTTCATAAAATAAGAAAAAGGAAATGGGTTTAATTCAAAATGTCTAGCAAACTCTAAAAAAATATTAAATGCATGTATTATACCGCAAGTTTTCTTGACCCCCGGAATTACTACATCCACTCCTTTACTAACATTAGTTTAATTCAGAATAAACGATAAGAAATAGAATTGTTGACAAAATCTGTAATCAAAATTATTTGCTTCCGTGTAATAGAAACTATTTTGCATCGACAATCAGGCTATAAATTTGATAATTTGTTCTGTCGACAGAATAATCAGACTTTCCCCTCCACTCGCATCCAGCGTAACGAGGGCTCAAGAAAACGTGCGCGGATAATATATTGTACGAGTAAAATGTGTACCTGTAAAATGCGTAAATCCACACGTAAACCCGTTCCCTGTTTATCACAATCGTCTTTTAAATAAAGCTGCCCGCACTCTCCGGTTCCGTTCTGTCTTGTCTTGTCTCGTCCGTGGAACTCGACAACAATGACATCCAAATATATGTGGGGATTAACCATTTACACTAAAGAAAATTTCTTATGTAACCAAATTTGTAGTAACACATTGGGATGGCGAATACCTCCATGTTTTTTCTCGGCTGACCAAAATTGTCCATACGAAATGTGGTAGCAACTACTGTCGTGGTTAATTCTTTGCTGGAAAACAAGATTACTCGAGATCGAAATATGGCTGATCTGGGCTGTCCGGGTGACGCCGCGTCGAAGGCTGAGGCATCCCAGCCTTCGACGCGGCGTCACCCGCACAGCCCAGATGATGACACTGTGCGCGGAAGCGTACGATACCAATATGGCTGATTCGCCTACTAGGGAGGCAGTTTGGATAAAGCTCTATGTATGACAATGACGTATCATTTAGGACATTATTTGGCTAATTTACGAATTAGCGTTGGCTGAAACAAAGTGTTTTTTCGAGTGTAAAGGGCCTTGCGAGTCCGCGAGAATTTTTTTGACTTAAAAATGCGCAGGAAAATACTTGAACGGATTCCAGGTTGTTATCGCGAAGGCCGGAGCTTCATTGACCAACATCGCGGGAAACGTGTATCTGAGGTTTATAATGATAGGTGGTATCGTGTAAATAGAAACGACTGACACACAACGGCACTAAAAACTGCACACTTTTGTCTCACTAACTTGAGAAGTTTCCCACCAACAGCTTCCTTCCTATTTAACACACAGCTGCTATGCCTAATCGCCATAGCGTACTTCACCTACCTTAGCCAACTCGTATCGGCTCAAGTGCATATCATCCTTTTGGAGACCGAAGAAGTCTGTGACAATATTCTATTTCCGGCTTTATCCACCATCTTGGATAAAGTGAACGTTAAACGGCAAATTTGCGAATTAGCCAGATTCAGACATAAGCCTAATATACACACATTTTCATTCATTCATTTTTATATACAGAAGTATCTTTATTTCCTAGCAAGTGCAAGCACACGAAGCGCGCTAGAATGCCAGCAGGATCTCGTCGTTGCTGAACTCCGAGTGGCTGACGGCGATGGCGAGGTCGGGCATCCGGCCGTGCAAATTGGCCAGGCAGTGGCCCTTGCGGTACGCCATGTCCACCACGAGCTTGGCCAGCTTGGGCAGGTGGTAGGGCACGTCGTCGAGGTACGAGGAGAAGGCGGCGGCGCCGCGCGGGGACAGCTGCGAGGCGTACGCCACGTTGAGGCGGCGCAGCTGCGAGCACTGCCGCACCACGGCTCGCAGCGCCGCGCTCGACAGCGTCTTGCAGCACTTGAGCGACAGCGCCTGCAGGCTGCCCTTGCACGTCTCCACCACGGCCTGCGGGATGGGGACAGCCGGCGGGAAGCAATTCCTAGCGGCGGGTTCATTTATTTGTGATTGCGGGCGCGTAATTGCACAGATATTTAGTTCCGAACGAGTAGTGTATGTTTTTTTTTTCGCGGGAAGCCCCGATCTTCCTAAGCTGGATGGCGAGATCCGGTGCCGACTTACATGCTGGCTAACGAGGTTTTCTCCAACCAGGTATCTCTCAACAGCGGGATACTGCCACACCCGAGACATCCTCATCTCCCGACTGGTCTGGAGCCAGACATGAATAGTAATATAGCGTCAGTAAGGATTAAGGATAGGACAAGGAAGAGGAAGGA
Source organism: Teleogryllus oceanicus (assembly GCA_964035755.1). NCBI lineage: Eukaryota > Metazoa > Arthropoda > Insecta > Orthoptera > Gryllidae > Teleogryllus > Teleogryllus oceanicus. The sequence goes on from CAXIVR010000010.1 coordinate 12,398,301, forward strand.
AATATCACGTGCGGTCCACGGCCCGTTTGTTAGGGTACTACCCTGGCATTCGCCTCGTATTGATCGGAGGAACCACGGAAAACCTCCACCGATCAGATTTTCGGCCGCTAATTTCTCCTGCAGTCAGCAGCTGAATTCGACCGGCCAGCGGCGGATAGTTTGGGCAGATGTTGGTGATAAAGTGTAAGATTTTTTACGGTTCTTCTACTTCTACGCTCGTTTGCGTCCCTATGAAAGTGCTTTAACTCTTGACAGCGGGACGTTCCTTTCATCACTAACCTATCAAGACGTGGGATTTGCCTTCAGCGGCAGGATGGCGAGAGGAGATGCCTGGTTGCCGTATCAGCCTACCCGCATCGGAATCAGGGGCGGGGCTCTTGCGCATTATGTCCGACTTCAGCCAAAGAGCTTCAGGCACCAAGTTGCGTCACAATATTTGGGAGAATTTTAAATGGAACCAGATTCCAAAATTATCACCTAGTTACAAGTCATTGAAACAGATATATGAACCATTTCTTTTTAAAATGACATCTTTTGCACCTTTGTGTTATTTTTGGTTGGTTACCGTTAAAAATTGTCAACTGTCAATTATCAATACGTCAAATTATCAATAATTGTCAATTATACCACTTTCAAAATGCTTCTCAACACTTCTCGCTCTCCATGCAACATGTCGGCCTGCATCTGGTCTCGCGATTCAAACAAAGTGCCCGTGCTGTGATTACGTTCGTGACGCAAACTGGTGCTGTGCAGAACAAGCAAAAATCGATGCGCCGGAGTAACTCATCCATATCTTTCCACCATGATTGCAATGCTAGCAGCGCATCGAGCTCGGTTTCTGCTACACCGGTGCCGTACAAATTCCTTTTCCCTTTGAAATGTTGCATCTCCTGCATTATAATGCTTATATATTTCAGCTAAGCTCCGCGCTGAAAGGTTAAGGCGCTTCGACATGTACAGCCAATCGCGCCTGTGTCAACGTGCTTCCAACTCTCTTCAACCTGAAATGCAGTATTAAGTCGACCCGTTCCTATCACACGTATTCAGTCTCCGCATCTACAAGTCATGAGATTACCCTCCAGCAGTAGGTTGCTGTATGGAGACGGTTGGGTGCCACAGGGCTCCATTGCTACCTGCTACCGCGGTGTCGCGGAAATTCCCTTTCCTTTTGGAATGCTAACCTCCCAGCATTGGAATCTAACGGATTCAAACGAGGCTACTCCGCGCTAAAGGTTTAAGGCGATTCAATATACTGTCATTTACGTTCGTAACACATTGCTTTAAAACCTTTTTTAGGATCACGTAAACGTAGGTGGCTAAGATTTCTGAAAACTGGAGTAAAAAACAAATAAAAGGGAAACATCAAAGACCTACGTTTAAATAATTGTGACTGCCAAAAAAAGAAGGTAGAATCGATTAACGGATTGTGAAAGAACAGAAAATAGCCTCTTCTACAGATGAGGTGAAACAAAAAATCAACTTTCAGTTTTTAAAGTAAAGAGTCTTAAGAAAGACAGCTAATCGTTTTCAAGAATGGATTTAAGAGACAGCAAGGTGATGGTTTTGCTGTAGGACTCTATGTATGCACCAATTTAGAAGTTAAAAATTCTAATGTTTCTAAATCATACGTGACATGCACATCTATCCACACAGATCTCATGGTAAAAACATCTTAATTCACTATGATTACCTAATGTCGAACTTCACGAAACCTATCAGTTTAGTAATACCATTTATTAGAACAAAAGTCCAAGACGAATTAATAACTGTTTCTTTACAATAATAGTTGCTATAATACTTTTAGTAATACGTAGACTGTTGTTCACTAACAATATCTGTATCACTTTGTGAGGATGAATAGTCAAAGTTATAGAGCAGTGAAAATTTTACAAGGCGAATAAAATGTTTTAAAATGTATTCTTAACGTAACATCTCTTATACAATATTCACTTGGTCATCAAATTCTACATCCTCTATAAAGTCATACGATACTTAATTTGTTAATATTATTTTGTCTATCTCCAAAACGTCATCCTCAAACGTTTGGACCGAGTCCAATACTACTCCAATATTTCCTCTTTATAACGTACAGCCGAGAAAAAAACAATACAACTATTAACACTAAAAAACGTATAATGGTATTTCTCAAATCAATTCAAGGGCACAATTAATGAAACACATTATGTGTGTTGATTGTTTTGAATATATATTATAGACGTGTTAATGAAGGTATCAGGTGAAAGAAGCCTTTGTTAAGAGATAATTATTATTAATTATTGATTAAAATTTTAGATACTTTCATTGTAAGGAATATTGAATATTCTGATTTAGCAATTATTGCACAGTTTAGTTCTTATTGACAAATTTGATCTATCTTTGAATGTGAGTGCTGGTTTAAACCAGTTGCTTCTGATTGCAGAAACTCGATTGAAGTTGATTGTTTTGCATTCCGACTTACATGGTTATCCCGAGTGGATGTTTATGATGTCGTGTAAAAGCACATCAGTGTCGAGAGTTACCTGCAGCCCGGCGTCCTCCAGCCCCCAGCAGGCGATCAGGGAGAGCTTGACGAGGTTGTGCAGGTTGGACGTCTGGCCGCTGAAGAGGTAGCGGAAGTGCGACTGCTTCATCTGGCACGGGTACGTCAGCTTGAGGGAGACGAGCTTCTGCAGGTTCTCTTCCAGCAGGCGCATCCGCTCGCCCGAGAAGTCCCGCGCGTTGAGCAGGCCCAGCTTCCGCAGCTGCGTGCACTTCAGGATGGACTGCGACACGCACACGCACGCACGCACGCGCTTAACACGCGATTCGATTTCGCGGCGGCGGCGGTGGTGTAGCAGTTAGCGTATCGGACTGCTATACCCAAGTTTGCGGGTTCAAACCCGATCGAAGCCGTGGATTTTTAAGGGCGAAAAAATCCTTCGTACGCCTTCCTTCGGAGGGGAAGTAAAGCCGGCTGTCCCATGTTAGTACATTTACTGCATGTAAAAGATCCTCAAGCCTAAATGACGCCTCTGAGCTAAATTCAAATCGCCTGTTTCGTCGCCCAAGTAATACCTCCTTTCTCCGCTAGGTGGTGAAAGGAGCGTAACGAAATTTGCGTGGTCAGACGGAAGAGCAGGCCTCATGGCCTGAGTCTCGCCACGTAAAATAAGGCACATTCAATTCAATTCGATTCGGTTAATTGCTGTGTAAAGGCGCACCGACTTCTATAGTTAAGTCTCGTGAGTGTAGTGCGTATTTTTTTTCGGGAGGTGGCGGTGATCTTCTCCATACGGGTGGTGAGATCTGGCGAGCACCGACACGTCGGCTTGCGAAGTTTTCCTTCAACCAGGTATCTCCTACCAGTAGGGGGGCACCGCTCCACCCGGGACAAGCTCCCGACTGGTCTCGCGACGTGTGTGGTAGTGTAGTGCAGGTAAACGTGCGTATGTAAGGGGAAGGAATTGAACGAGGAAGGGGAAGGAAAGATCGAGAAGGGTCCGTGGCCCGATTGCTAGCGTACTTCTCCGGCGCTAGTGTTGGTCAGAGAAAGCACGGAAAGTTTCCGTTCATTGTAGCCGGCCGCTAGAGTTCTCCTCCAGATAGCGACTGAATTCGACCTAGCTATCTATTCAGTGTCAAAAATCCTTCTACTGCGGGGACCCGCACTCTCGGGCCTCCCTGTCAGAGGCACAATTGATACCCTGAGCCGCACTATCTTATATTATCCCATGTCGTTACATAACGCTGACAGACAGCTTTAGTCAAACGAACCAAATCACGAGAACGTGAAATACGGGAATTTAGCTTTAGCAGAGCTCTTTGTCGTCGCTATTTGGAACTACTTTCATTTCGGGAGCTTTATAACCGAACGCACAAAATGTTTTTAACACTTGAAACTATAAGGTTAACTCTAACGTACATATTGACTTTTCATCGCTAATTGATATTCTTGCTGCAAAAGAATTCGTCAGAGCAAGAAGGATGATTCATAGCAAGAAGGATGATTCAGAGCAAGAAGGATGATTCAGAGCATGAAGGATGATTCAGAGAAAAGGATGATTCAGAGCAACAAGGATGATTCAGATCATTAAGGTGATTCAGGGGAAGGTTTCACAAAAGAGGTAAGTCAAGTTAAGGGTCTAAGAGGGAACAGAGTAAGAGGGCAGAGGAGAGATAATTCACGCCAAAAAAAAAAGCTGCACACCAAGAAGGAAAATATACTTAAGAAGAAAAATCCACACCAAGGATTGAAGAGCACACCAAGAAGAAAAATCCACCCAAAAAGAAATATATGCCAAGAAAGAAAAGTCAGAGCACGAGAAAAAGAATCACACGCAGCCAGAGCCATTCGCTTTTCGCACGTCCTGTCCCCCAGCAAGGCAGCGTCGCCCAGGCCGGCCACGTCCATCTTGAGCGAGACGAGCGCCGCCTTGAGGTGCGTGAACATGTAGACGGCATCGCTGTCGCTGAGCTTGCCGAAGCCCTCCCGCGGCGGCCGCTTCGCCACCTTCAGCTCCTGCAGCCCCTTGCAGTTGAGCGCCAGCGTCATCAGGTCCTGCACCTTCAGGAAGCGGTTGCCGCCCACGTTCAGGCTCTTTAGCTGCGACAGGTGGATGATCTCCTGGTAGAACCTAACGACCACAACCACCGATAGCACGCCACCACACTAAACATTGGCAAAAGGGGGAGGTTTCTTAGGGATAAACGAGACTGTAAAACTGTACTAGAGTTGCCGTATTAGAGTACTGGAGTTGCGTATTAGAGTACTGGAGTTGCGTATTAGAGTACTGGAGTTGCGTATTAGAGTACTGGAGTTGCCTATAGTGTACTAGGTTGCCGTATTAGTGTACTGAAGGTGCTGTATTAGTGTACTGGAGTTGCCGTATTAGAGTACTGGAGTTGCCGTATTAGAGTACTGAAGGTGCTGTATTAGTGTACTGGAGTTGCCGTATTAGAGCACTGGAGTTGCCGTATTAGAGTACTGGAGTTGCCGTATTAGTGTACTGAAGGGGCTGTATTAGTGTATTGGAGTTGCCGTATTAGAGTACTGGAGTTGCGTTTAGTGTACTGAAGGTGCTGTATTAGTGTACTGGAGTTGCCGTATTAGAGTACTGGAGTTGCCGTATTAGGTACTGAGGTTGCTGTATTAGTGTACTGAAGGTGCTGTATTAGTGTACTGGAGTTGCTGTATTAGTGTACTGGAGTTGCCGTATTAGAGTACTGGAGTTGCCGTATTAGAGTACTGGAGTTGCCGTATTAGAGTACTGAAGGTGCTGTATTAGTGTACTGGAGTTGCCGTATTAGAGTACTGGAGTTGCCGTATTAAGTGTGTATTGAAGCGGGCTGTATTAGAGTATTGGAGTTGCCGTATTGTACTGAAGGCTGATGTTATTGGAGTTGCCGTATTAGAGTACTGAAGTTGCTGTATTAGAGTACTGGAGTTGCCGTATTAGAGTACTGGAGTTGCCGTATTACAGTAATGAAGGTGCTGTAGTACAGGAGTTGCTGTATTGAATTATAGTAGTAGATTTACTACACTACAGTGTTACAGTTACAAAGTGCTTCACAATGGGTATCTTTGTTACTTTCTCCTATCTACTACGTAGCATAATTAAGTTATTTCAGCTGCAGAAAAATGTGCTGATTTTTCTACAGAAAAATACGTTTTGTGTGTGCAGACACAAAAAATGGATACTCCTCAAAATCCTTCTAACCAAAAAAGAACCTCATACCGAAAAGCTGTTTTTTCTAAAATATGTCAGAAAATAACACTAATACTGAAATAGAAGTTTTATGGATATTCCTGAATTGATGTAGATGATGTCAGAGAGCATGGAATTCAAAACGGATATTTAAATGTTTGGAAGTGCATTACATGAAGACTACGACTTTTACGAATTTCTGAATGATGGACAAATTTTTTGTTCCAATTTTTCCTCTAATATAGTAAAGAACGCCTATAATAACAACTCAGGTCCAAATTTCAGAAAAAAACTGACTTTTCAAAAATTATAAAAGTCTAAAATTGTTTGTACTCTCTCGCATAAGAACTTGGTACTTGTATAAGATAGAGATTAGGAGAGATGATGTTGTACTAGTGGACCCGTCAAAGCTTCGCTTTTGTAATGCATTACACTTCACACACTACTAGTCACATGATTGTTAATCACGTTTTAAGCTACACTCTATAAAAATTGTAATAGATGAAAGACTTTCTCGCGAGTATGGGTTTGCCCTATGCCCTGGTTTGGAGATATTGTCAAGAATCCTATTGATTTCCCTCACGTTTGTGCATGCATTCGCTATGACACTGCAGCTTAAACGCATAAAATCATCATCAAGGCGCGACAATGTGCGATAGGCATACGCACGTTCCCATTGCATTATGCCTATCTTATGCCATTATGCCTATTATCTTCGCGCAAGTGCAAGCAATAAGTTAATTTTATCGCAATCGGATGAACAGTGCAGCAGCTCATAAAATACAAACAGACATAGATTTTTGTATATTAGATTACGCAATAGCCGGAGATTCAGCTCCTCAATGACAGATGCCTTTTGAGACTGTTCACTCTCGTCCGTGTTACGCAATTTTCCGTACGCACAGGACATGAGTGTTGCATTGATGGGATTCCTGTATATCCTGCTTGGGTTTTCAAAAAAAAAACTTAACATTATTTAGTTTAAAACTCTACACCGTACCAACAAATTTTATTGTTCATTTTCAGTGCTTTCATTCATTTTAAAGCACTAGCAGCACTTTATAAGAATGATTAAGAAAGTGTGATACGATAGTGGCTAATATTTACCACAGACTTGGTATGTATGTACTAATTTCCCAGGTCCTGATTTCGCCTTGAAAACACTCAATTAAAAATATTTGTCAGTAATAAAATTGTGCTCAAGATAATGTTATTTAATATATTATAGTAAATAACAATGCTATTTAAAGAATAATATCTTCCAATATTATTTGCTTGTCTAACTTTTAAAGATTCTTCTCGAAATTCCTTGTTTTCCCCCGACGTTTTACAGATCTACGAAATGACCGACTTTTTCCGATTTCAAGAAAGTGGCCCGTCTGGACAGGCCAAATGTCTTCGAGCACTGCAAACCGATTGTTCTCAAAAATTGCCATCCCTTCACTCGCGAAAACCCACGACTGTGCACAAGCGTCAGGCAGGCACTTGCCTAAAAGCACTGAACTGCGTGCCTTTGAGATCCAGCGTGACGATCTTGGGGCAGCACACGATCAGGTTCCGAAACACCGTCTCCGGGATCAGCTCCTCCTTCCCGAAAGTGCAGTTCCGGATCGTCACAAACTGCACTTCCGGATTGCATCTGCGCCAACGCACGACAGTTACTGCTTTATCGCCTAGAACCCGCACAGTGAAGTGTTTCAGGAAGTAGAGTTAATATTTTTGAAGTGATAGTATGAAATACATGCGAGCATAAATAATGATATAAACACACTGGTTTATGGTTACAGCTGTTTGAAAGATTTTAATGAGCTCGTTTATATGAACCTTCAAAAATTGATATTTTGTGTATTGCGATGGGAATTGATGAGAAGTGAAGTAAGTAGAAAAAACGCGAATACGCCGTCCAAAATTATACACAGAACTTCTGAAAAAAAAAAAAAAAAAAAAGCGCCGTACTCTAAGCATCGTAAAGCGTAGATATTATTTTAAACGCTAGAGCGCCTTAAATTCGTCGCTGGGGTTTTCGAAAACTTATTGGCAAATGTTATAAGTATAATTTCATTTGCCGATCCGTATAGGCGAGATCGTTATGGCAGTAGTCCCCTCGCGATCTCGGAAGGAAGCTTCGCGGGTTCTGTGTGTCACGGGCATGGTTGGGTGTGTTTGGCTTTGAATGTTTGTGACTGTCCATTCCATCATCATCATCATCATCATCCCCCAGGGCAAACAACCATGGGTGTAAAACTGGATTCGGCATTAAAATGCTGATCCCACCAAAAAACGATCACCTCCCCTTTCCTCCGGGAAAATAGTGTGACTGGGTCTCCGTGGGTACAAGTGGCGCTAGGTCGCGTGGTCCTAGGATGGCCATTTCGCGACAAAAACATCATTTGTGGAGTGTCGATTTTAAAAGATTTTTGAAACAGCTGTGTGTATATACTGGTTGAAAACATGATTGTTTATAATCTTTTCCAATCGGAGAATTCCATACTATCAATATCTTGTAATATCAAAGCAAATGCCAGATACATTTGAAGTTTCCAAAACACGGTACTTGTATTTTCAGCTGAGTGTTGCATTACGGAAAACAGGTAAGAGAATATGACGGAGAGCGGTCGGAGAATGTAACGGAGAGAAAGGCAGAAAGCGGACGTTTTGACGGAGAGCGTGACGAAAAGGGGAAGGAGAGCGGGAAGAAGAACGTGACGAGAAGACGGACGGAGAACGTGACGGAGGCGGACGAAGCGGGAAGGAGAACGTGACGGCGAGTGTAACGGAGATTGTCGGAGGCGTGGGGAAAGACGAAGGGAAGGTGGAAGCGGGAAGGAGAGCGTGACGTGATGGGGTGGTGAGGTGACAGTGAGCGGCTGTCACCTGCAGAGCTGTCGGATGATGGTGGAGGCGTTGGGCACGGCCGGCGCCGTGCGCAGCAGGCGGCAGCCCAGGGGCGCCACAGGCGCGGGTGCCGGCCGCCGCGCGCCACCGCCGGCACACCAGCGACAGCTGCAGCGCCACCTCCTGCGCGCCACGCCCCCCGCCCCGCCCCAGGGAGGGAATCAAGCACCAAGCAGGAAAAGAGAAGAGGAAAGTAAAGAAACACGAGAGGAACTGAAAATAAAGAAACATTGGAAGAGTAAAGTAAAGAAACACGAAAAGAAAGTAAAGAAACACAGGAAGAGTAATGTAAAGAAATACGAGGAGAGTAAAGTAAAGAAACACGAGGAGAGGAAAGTAAAGAGAGGAAAGTAAAGAAACACGAGAGGAAAGTAAAGAAACACGAGAGGAAAGTAAAGAAACACGAGAGGAAAGTAAAGAAACACGAGAGGAAAGTAAAGAAACAAGGAAAGAAAGAAACACGAAGGAAAGTAAAGAAACACGAGAGGAAAATAAAGAGTACGAGAGGAAAGTAAAGAAACATGAGTTATAAAGTACACAGACATTCAAGTATACCAACAAAAAAGGAATACAGTAATATGAGAAGGAGGTGTAGTAACATGAGATGCTAAATAGAAACATGAGAAGGAAACATAGTGAAGGTAAGAATAAATTGAAATGTGAAAAAGGAAGCTGAAAAAAGCAGGAATAGTATAGTCAAGAGAAACGGGAAGAATGCAGAATATAAGATAAGATTCCATAATTAATTATTAGAATAAAGAACAACGAACTGAATGGAGGAAAAATACGAATGACTGCTTTAACCGGTTTAAAAATGCATCCTTTAGTAATGGGTGAGAAGTATTTTGCGGGGAAAGAGCGAGAATTTTTCGTTTCAGGCAGTGGCGTAGGCTCAATGGATGCGAGTGATGTATCGCATCCCCAAGTTTTCGTCTCGTTTAAAACTTTTGTTAAAAATATTATTCTATTCCTCAAGTACATCTCTCTGTTCCGTTTGTACTCTTCGTTTTTCCCCCATGCGCATTCCGGCAGGCGTCTCCGGTAGTACCTCCGGAGGATAGTCACCTCCGTGGATGTGAAAGGCCGAGAAACATCCCTTCGATTGCTTCGCTTCGTTATCGAGATCATTGAACTTTCACCATGTGCCGTGCAAGATGCGAGGTTTTGGCCGACGGTGATGCGACGCTGACTGTCGCATCTCGGACTTCTCATTGGCGCAACTGTATTCCCCCTCCCAAAGCTTCGCCATCGCCTCCCAGTGGTCACGTGCTAACGACTGAGGCCTCCATATCGGGTTGGGGGAGGGGGAGTTTGACAACACTACACATGTATGGATCTATTATTGTTTTGTTTATTATTGTCAGAGCAAGCAATGCACAATTAGCAATTTCCAAAGATTCTCAAAGAAGGTACAGTAGGTATGTACTTCGCAATATGAATAGACACCATATTTGGTCCACCTTGTTTAATCCATAAAACTGATCGCATCCCCATGATCACAGAGCAGTAGACGCCACTGGTTTCAGGACTTTTGGTCATGAATTTTCATATACCTATACTTATTCCGGACCTGCGCGAAACTCTTTGCTACACGAAGCTGAGACGCTGATGGCTATGAGGAGACGATCCACCGAGAGTGCCATAACGCATTGTCTTTTGGGATTGACTTCTGATACACCCTGTGTAAGCTCGGACCGGCTCGAAGTATCTCTCAAACCGCATAACCACCGTCGTCGGGGAAACAGAACCACCTGAACGAGTGAAAGTATATCTTTGTCCTTTTCCACTGCGTTTTTATATATCGTGTATAAAACCCTCATTCTGCATAAATGCGGACCTTCCAAGATGTATACATGTTTAAATGTGGGCCTTCCCAAACGTATACAAATCGGACCTTAAAATTGAATACATTCTGTACAAATGCAGACTTTCAAAATGTACGCATTCTGTATTAATGGGGACCTGCCCAAACGTATAGATTCTCTACAAATGGACGCGGACATGCCCGAATTTATGGTGTCGCAGAGGGCACCATGGGTCGGTGGGGCTGCTGACCTTCTCCGAGAAGTGCGAGAAGACGTTGGCCAGCACGTCGGTGGGCAGGTCGTGGAACCACGTGGGCGAGGGCTCGATGGCGGGCGTGGCCGACTTGAGCGCCTTCTTGCCCACCAGGTGGCGCCGACAGCCGCCGCCGCTCTCGTCCGACACCGCCTCCTCGCTCGTGGCCGCGACGCTGGGCGCGACGGCGTCCACGTCGTGCGCGTCGACTGCGAGTCGGGCGTGGACGGCGGCGCGGACGTCGTGGACGCGCTCGCGGTGGACGTGCGCGAGCGGCCGGCGTCAGCGCCGTGCCCGGCGTCGTCGTAGAAGGCGGTGGACGAGAGGATCTCGAGCATCACGTCCGAGGAGGACGGGCCCGCCGCCGCCGCGGAGCACCGCGAGTCGCCGCGCGCGACGCTGCGCCCCCGACGGCGTTTGGGACGTCGGCGCGACTTCACGCTCGCTTCGCTGCCGGTCGCTTCTTCGCGGCGCTGCCCTACGGAGGCGTTGGGCTAGACTAAGTCATTTGGGCTCGAATCAAATAATTTTTGTGAACGGGGTAAAATTATCCAAGTATTGAATGTCGATCGGGATGTCACGCGCGCTTCGCTGTCGGTCGCTTGCCTGAGTTGCCCTACGAAGACGTGGAGTTAGAATGATTGATATTTAGAGCGCCACTAGTCATTTGGGCTCGAATCAAATAACTTTTGTGAACGGGGTAAAATTATCCAAGTATTCAATGTCGATCGGGATGTCACGCGCGCTTCGCTGTCGGTCGCTTGCCTGAGTTGCCCTACGAAGACCTGGAGTTAGAATGATTGATATTTAGAGCGCCACTTGTCATTTGGGCTCGAATCAAATAATTTTTGTGAACGGGTAAAATTATCCAAGTATTGAATGTCGATCGATGTCACGCGCGCTTCGCTGTCGGTCGCTTGCCTGAGTTGCCCTACGAAGACGTGGAGTTAGAATGATTGATATTTAGAGCGCCACTAGTCATTTGGGCTCGAATCAAATAAAAAATTATCCAATTAAGGATGTCACGCGCGCTTCGCTGTCGGTCGCTTGCCTGAGTTGCCCTACGAAGACGTGGAGTTAGAATGATTGATATTTAGAGCGCCACTAGTCATGTGGGCTCGAATCAAATAACTTTTGTGAACGAGGTAAAATTATCCAAGTATTGAATGTCGATCGGGATGTCACGCGCGCTTCGCTGTCGGTCGCTTGCCTGAGTTGCCCTACGAAGACGTGGAGTTAGAATGATTGATATTTAGAGCGCCACTAGTCATTTGGGCTCGAATCAAATAACTTTTGTGAATATGGTAAAATTTTCCAAGTATTCAATGTCAAACGGGATGTCACGGCGCTTCGCTGTCGGTCGCTTGCCTGAGTTGCCCTACGCAGTCGTTGGCTAAACTGATTGGTTTCTTGATTTTTAGAGCGCCCGTAGACATTTGCGCTCAAATCAATTAATTTTTGAAGCTTTTGTGATTGAGATAAAATTATCCAAGTACTGAATGTTGATCGGGACATCGCACGCTTCACTACAGGTCACATGGTTGTGTTTCCATAGGGAAACGTTGAGATGAACTGATCGATTGATTGATGATTGAATTTTTAAAGACGTCCTACGTCATTACCAAACAATTTTAAAAGTTTACCCGAACCGTGTAAAATTATCGGACCAAGTTTTTGGATGTCTATCATGACTGTATTGCGTGCTTGGCTGCGTTTATCTAAGAGACGTCGAATTGGATTGATTGGCTTTCAATGATGCGTCTACGTATGCCAACATTTGTTCTCGATTCAAATGGTGTATTCAAGCTGAAATTGGTTCCCTCTTGAAATACATCCTAGATCTGCCCTTGCCCGCGTGGATCTCCGGTTACAACAGTTTTCTATTTTCTCGCGCTTAGAAAGTCCACCACCAGGCCAGGGTACAATACTTGGGTTTTTCTAACGTGGCGGTTGACGGTGGTATCTCCACGATGGAATTCGGCACGTCTTTTCGAGTCATGCTCAGTCCTGCCGCAAGATGTCTCATGATCGCGACCGCATCAAGCAGTGCTGCAGATCCAGCGACTCTAGTGACAGGACTGAGAATGACGCAAAAAGTGGTTACGAATTCCATATTGGAGATACTACCCTCAGCTGCCACATTAGAAAAACGCAAGTGTAGAGTTTCTAGACAGAAAGTACGACAGCGCAACCTCAACGATCGCCGCCTTTTAGTATCCCGTCGCCAGATAGCGCCGCACGGCAGCGACAAATCAGTTGAGGAGCAATTACGTAACTTCTGCGAATATTTTACAATCTTATTAATTTTGGATCCAATATTTATTAATACTAGATTCGGGTTGATTGGTAATTCCGTACCCCGGCGGAGAAGAGCATTAAGGCAACTCCTTGCGGCTGGAGCACATTGGTGATTAGGAAAGACGCGGCGAAAATTCCCGCCAGGTACCGGACAACTAAATAATGCGTAGTGACAATTAAATAATGTGCTCCTGTGTAAAAGACGTAGTTTGATTGTTTGATTATTAGTGATTTCGGGCGCGTCAACAGCTAAGGTCATTAGTCCCGTAAGTGTATTGCATGTTTTTTGGCCGGGAGTTATCTTGTTCCCCTGGATGGAGAGGTCCGGCGCCGACCTATCGTCGGCTAGCGAATTTTTCCTCAACCAGGTATCTCCCGCCAGCGGGGCACCGCCCCAGCCGGGACAAGCTCTAAGCTCCCAACCGGTCTCGAAGCATGTGTGGTAATAAACTGCATGAAAGTACTTGTGCAAGGGGTAAGGATGGAACAAGGAATAGTCGCGCGCTATCTGTGGCCTGTTTGTTAGGGTACTGCCCCTGCCTGGTATTAATCGGAGAAACTACGGAAATCTAGCGATCAGAACAGCAGGCCGCTAGAATTCTCCTCCAGACAGCGACAGAACGCGACCCAGCTTTCTGCCTAGTGTCGAAAATCCTGCCACCGTCGGGACTCGAATCCCAGGATCTCCTAGTCAGAGGTCCTGCAGTGACAATAGCGGATGCTCTTAGCCATCTCTCCCGATTCGTAGTTAGACTAGTTTCCACGGTTGCCCTGATCGGCTCCAGGCGAATGCCGGAGCAGCACCCTTGATTGTGCTGTCAGCCACTGCCCGCGAGCGATTCTTCCCTCCCTCCTCTGTCGCCATTCTCCAAACTTAGGACCGAGCGTTGAGGTGATCACACATCCTCGAGTGGCCCATGCTCCAGTGATCAAGACAAAAATCTCTCTCTAGCATTGGAAACAGTGTTCAGTCATAAAGAGAAAAAAAAGCTAATTCTCAACACAACCACAATCCTGCTCAGTTCCGAGCCCTGCGTGATGGAAAGAGATAGCTGAGTTACTCCGGTAAACAGATTTTTGTTTGTTCTGCGCATCACTAGTTTGCGTCACGAACCATGTGACCACAGCACGAGCACTTCGTTTGAAAAGCCAGACCAGACGCTGGCCGCCATGTTGCATGGAGCGAGAGAAGTGTTGAGAAACATTTTGAAAGTGGCAGAAAGGGATTATTTTCAACGGTGACGAACCCAAAGTAACACGACGAAGATGCAATATTTAAAACAAGGCGCTTCATAAATCTTGTTTCAATATCTTGTAACAAGATAATTTTGGTAACTGGCTGCATTTAAAAGCCCCGGTAATATTGTGACGCAAACTGGTGTGATCTAATGTGATACATAACATGTCAATATTAGTTTAAAGAATATTCTGCCACAAATTTGACTGTCATCTTCATTTTCTAATCAATGTTCCTTGTAAACAATGTTAAAATGGCAGTTACACGATATTACCACGCACAAAATAATCAAAAAGGTAACACTTTTTTTCCTCCAATTTTAAGTAGTATATGACTTAGTGTAGGGATCACGGAATTTTGAAAATGTGCACACAATTCACTTTTCCCCATAGCACGTCATACGCAGTTTTTAACTGCTTTTTTGACGTAAAATAAATAAATAAATAAATGAACAACACTGGAGAGAAGTTGCGAGTAGTAAATGGTTCCGTGCCACCTGAGGATCGACAATAGTGACAGTTGCCAATGTCTGTTGATATCGAGAAATTCCCCAAAAAAAAAAAAAAAAAGTACGGAAAATTCTATATATCATGAGAAATTTTTGGAAAACCTCCATGTTTCTGGAGAAATATCTCACTCTGAAAACATCGAAAGCAAAAGATCGATGTTATAACTTCGATGTTTCTGCTCTAAAATTTCGATGTTTTTTGCCATCCCTACACCCATGACGTGCCGCCTGGGAATCTACTCTGGGAGTGACAGTTGTCAACGGCTGGTGATCGCGAGCAATCCGTACATAAAACAGATACTGGAAATTTTATTTATATAATGATACTTTTTTAAAACATCGATGTTTCTGGACAAATATATCGATCTGAAGAAAACATCGATGAATCAGCGATGAATCACCGCAATGAAACGGGACCGGCGGGGCCGGGGGCGGGGCCGGGGCGGGCCGGGGCCGGGCCGGGGCGGGGCCGGGGCGGGGCCGGGGCGGGCCGGGGCGGGGCCGGGGCGGGTCCGGGGCGGGTCCGGGGCGGAGTCCGGGGCGGGTCCGGGGCGGGGCAAGGGGCGAGGCCGTGGGGCGGGGCCGTGGGCGGGATCGTGGGCGGGGCCGTGGGGCGGGGCCTGGGCGGGGCCGTGGGCGGGGCCGGGGCGGGGCCGGGGCGGGGCCGTGGGGCGGGGCCGTGGGGCGGGGCCGGGGGCGGGGCCGTGGGCGGGGCCGTGGGCGGGGCCGGGGGCGGGGCCGTGGGGCGGGGCCGTGGGGCGGGGCCGTGGGGCGGGGCCGGGGGCGGGGCCGTGGGGTGGGGGTGGGGCAGCGCATCGGAACGCGCTGCCCCGTGCGTGCAGGGCCTCTGCGGAGCACCTGCGTCGAGCGGCTGCTGCGGCCCGGCGTGTCGCCCTGGGAGCTGGGCGGCGTGCCGGAGTTGGAGTCCCCGAGGCTCAACGTGGGGTTGCCGCCACCGCCCGCGCTCTCGCTCGCACTGCCACTGGCGCTGGTGCTGGTGCTCACGCCGCCGCTCGCGTCCATCGACACGTCGCTCTAGCGGACAGGTGGGGTTAGTGTTTCCAACCGCTAAGGTCATTAGTTCCGTAAGAGTAGTATGTTTCTATCGTGGTAGAGATCTTCCTCTGTGGGATGGCAAGATTCGGCTCCAACCTACACGTAAGTTTTCAGGGTTATCTCAACCAAATATCTCCCACGAGCCGGGTCAGGCTTCAAGTTCCTGACTGGTCTCACGGCATGTATGGTAGTGTAGTGCATGTAAGTGTGAGTGTGAGTGTGAGTGTGAGTGTGAGTGTGAGTGTGTGAGTGTGAGTGTGAGTGTGTGAGTGTGAGTGTGGTGGAGTGTGAGTGTGTAGTGCATGTAAGTGTGAGTGTGAGTGTGAGTGTGAGTGTGTGAGTGTGAGTGTGTGAGTGTGTGAGTGTGTGAGTGTGTGAGTGTGTGAGTGTGAGTGTGTGTGTAACTACGTGGGGTAGGAATAGGACAAGAAGAAAAAGAAGAAGAAGAAGAAGAAGAAGAAGAAGAAGAAGGAGGAGGAGGAGGAGGAGGAAAGATTGCGTGTGGTTCGTGGCTCGTTTGTTAGGGTACTGCTTCAGGCACTCGCATGGTGTTGATCGGAGAAACCACAGAGAATTATTGATCAGAGCAGCCGGCCGCTAGAATTCTCCTCCAGACAGCAGCTAGAAAGCTATGTAGCTAGTGTCGAAAATCCTGCCACTGTCAGGACTTGAACACTAGTTCCTCCCAGTCAGAGGCTGTGGTATCAGTTGATGAATGTTATGTCGACTGCTGTGTTTGTTAGTCTCGATTGGGGTATCCCTAGAGGTGGCGGTGTTTCTCCCCTGCTGATGGTGAGATCCAGCGCCGTTGGTTTGCCCCCTCCCCCAGGTCTCACCTCAGCAAGACACATACTAGTCAAAACAAGCTGTAAGCGGCCGACTGGTGTCCCGACAAGTGTAGTGCGTGTATGTGTAAGGGAAGAGGATAGGACAAGGAAGAGGAAGAAAACATTGCGAATTCTTAGCCGCTCTCTGAGAATACTCGCGAACCGACATCGGGATTTTTTTGTGAGCGTGATCACTCTTGGCCTCCTCCTACTCATGGATCGGGAGTAGGGTTGCCAACTGTCCACCATTTCGGAGGACAGTCCTGCAGTGACTTCAATTGTCCTCTCGGCCTCATTTGTATTTTAAATATCCTCCATTTAGTATATTTTTAACATTTGTTGTCATTTTATCATTTCATCATCATATCATATGACTAACATCTTTTATCTTTATTGTTTAATTCGTATGTTGTATTGTTTATTGCTTAATTTATAATAGAAAACATGAATATCCTTTTTCTGAACGCTGACACGCACATATGATAAATCTCCGTCTAACGATTAAAATAAAACGAGACGCTCTGACCATCTTCATCTGCATTTTGTGAACGAATCTTTTCACTTGAAGCGCAAATGGAGAGAAAAAAGATATAGAGCGCGTTTTCTTAGCTTGTCGAGGGTACTTCCTTGCAGTTGTCCTAGTGTCCTCCATTGTTCGCAACCCTACTAGGGCGTCTTTTCGTCCAGAGTTACCAGCTCCGAGGTAGAGGCAATAAGACGATAAAACCAATCAATACGGGATTCGTCGGTACTCAATTGTCGCGTGAGTAAAAAGTAACTGCGACGGTGAAAGTGGAACCCAACTGGCAGCCTCCGGCGGGCCTGGTCTAACCTCTCGTTCCCCATAACGCCCCCTTTGGTGCTGACGAGTTTATTTCCAAAATCTGTGCATATGGTGAGGGTTTCCAATTCTCCACCACAGGCAGATCCCTTTATCTCTTCGTCATCTGTTCTGTAGGTACAGTGGACGCATTATTATGTACGAGGGAGTTATTAAAAGCGAAATAGTTGTATGGTTGATTTGCCACCTTTTCCCCAGCACCATATTCAGCTTGGTTATTTTCGGTTTTATTCCATAAGGTACATTGCATTTCTATCTCCTTTATGTGACGTATTTTAAAACGAATCGCCAAGCTATTCATTTAAGATTGAACTAGCGTACCCGTGCAAGAACTCTCGCATGTTAAACCCTATCCTTTTCCCCATTTTTCCATTTCTATTTTAAGCCATATATATCTTCTTCTTCTTCAAGACCCTTTTATCCACCGTCCCTTGTTCTCTCTCCTTGTCATTGCTAACAATACAATACACCTTATTAATAGAAACCTTTCTTATTTAGCGTTATTACCGAGCAGAGACGCGTAATTCAGTCACGTAGAAAATCATGTCAAGTTGCAATTTCTACAGGCTCTGAACAGGTGGAGTAGAATCGAGAAGCGTCGAACCAGCAAAAATGTAACAGAATGTTCAAGAAGATCTCTTCCTGTAGATTATGGTATAATGAACGTTTCTTTGAGGCCTTTGGCGTGAAAATTATAGTTTTTACGGCCCTAAAAGGAGGATTTAAGGAGTTAGGCTTAAGAGTTATTTAATCATATAGATTCCCAAATGCGTCTGGGAGTTGCGGGTTGCTTTTGATATGGATATTTAGATGCGTTTTTTAAAATAAATTCTTCATATTTTTTAAGTAAAAGTGCAATTCGTCGCACCTCCGTGAAATTCTCTTTCTTTAGAGACCTCATTTACAAAGATTGGTTGCCTGTGAGAGCCACAAAAGATATGTATACTAGTGAAATACTATGGGAGACGATAGGAGTTGCGATATAGTGCTATTAATTAGTATGAAGCGCTGAATTAAAAATGTTGAACAAAAAACTACGTATTGAAGCAAAAATCCAATTTGGAACATTATATAAACAAATGACATAGTGTATTTACTACTCTTACATATCTTTGGGAACATTTAGCCTTCGTATCGATATCACAAGAAAATAAGTTGCTAGCACGTTAACAAGAGACGAAAGCGTCAATATATATACAAAGTGAAGAATTTTAATAATGTCAAATTTTCACGAACTTAACACGTCTCGTACGAAACAATCTTCGTCATGTGCACAATCACCATTTTCATAATAAGACTGTCATTTACTTAATTTATTCTAGTAAATAAAAATTTGTTTTTAGATTCAGTTGCACCTCACCACTCAAACATCCCACATAATGCGATGTTCTTTGAATTTTTAATTTTCTCAAACTTACTACGTCATTAGTACCAGCGACAATACATTTTCTGCCTACAAGCAAATTCTAACGACTAATAGTTACACTAATAAAACCACTACCAAATATTGCCAAACGTGCGTGAACAAAAATAAAATAAATATGCACAATTTTACATTAGAACAGATAACTTCACGAGATTTTGTAAGAAAAAAAACTCTACACCAACACAAATGAAGTTTTCAATCCTTCTCAATACTGGAGCGCTTAAAATATAATTACTAAAAAACACCTACTTATATTTATATGAAGGAACTAATATGGTCCATATGAATAAATTATCACCTGATGCCTGATATTTTAATTTTTATGTCTGAAAAATCATTACTTTCTTCGCGACCGTCATAATTCGATCTATTGTTTAATGGTTGATGGTCATATATTAAAAAGACTTGGGTATCTAATGAAAATTATAATAAAAATGAACAGGGCATGAAGTATACAGACAATTTTTGTAATTAATGAAGGCCCCGTTTTGGTGTAAATCAATAAAAATACGCATACGCTTGAAATGTTTGTCAATGCCTCTTTTAGAAGATCAAATGAATCTCCATAGCTCTGAAATTTCCAGCACTTGTTCGGATTTTTCGGAGTATTATTGAACTAAAATGAGAAATACCATAACGAACAATAAATTCCCAGATCATTGCTCACAGATGTGAAATTTCTTTAAATCTAAAGAAACCTATTTACGTAACGTAATGTGCTGTCTGCTGGTTTTCCATTTATTTACTGGATATGGCATCCTTTCTGGTGATAATAGATCACAATAAAATCTGCCAACACCGTTTTCTAAACAAAACTTTATTTTGACACCTTTCGTTCTTTTGAACCATTCAGAACATAAGTGAATTCAACTCCAACACCGCGATCTATAAAAATTCTCGGAATTCACTGGATTCTTACTCGTAAGTGTATTTGGCAGT
Organism: Teleogryllus oceanicus; assembly: GCA_964035755.1. Taxonomy (NCBI): domain Eukaryota; kingdom Metazoa; phylum Arthropoda; class Insecta; order Orthoptera; family Gryllidae; genus Teleogryllus; species Teleogryllus oceanicus. Next base: position 12,418,070 of record CAXIVR010000010.1, read on the forward strand.
GCGCTTACGTCTGGAAACGAAGCGACATTCTTAGACACTATGATTCTGTGAATATCAAAACACCGGTGTACTTCAACGAACTTAAGTTTCAGTGCTCGTATTTTGGTTCTAAATGCTTGGAATAAACTTCAGTTCTTCAGAATTGCGAAACATACCTCATATTCCTGGGGCACGTGAGTTTCCTTTCTGCGACGCACAGTTGCATGCATCAAATCACCTTCCATGATTACCTCCGAGTCTTCCTCTCCAAATTCAGCAATACGTTGGAGGATATAATAATGCTAATTCTGAGAGGATGATCAACGCCGGTCAACCTTCTGATCGTGGTTTGTAGAAAACACCGCCCCTTCGCCACAGAAAAATCACGCTATCGAACGGTTCCACAGCGGACGAGTAGGAAGCTCGTCTCGACGACAGCCTCGTGAACGCACGTGTGCGAACGTTCATCTTTCTTGGTCGCTGTTGGTGACAGCAATGCTCGAGTCAGGGCTGCCGACAACAAACGCGAGTGCGTGACTTGTCCGTAAACAACTGAATTGCTCGTGTTGTGTCGGTATTTTTCGCTGTAAATGTTGGTTCTACGTCTGTAGTTGGAAATAAAGCCCGGTTTATCAGTAGTGGGCTATAAACTTAGTAAAATGAAATGTTTTTCATCGTTATTCACATGTGAAAAAAAAGTTGTCAAATTCAGATGTAAGATCATAACAAAGTGTAAATATTGAAAGCAGATTGGGCAGAATGTGTGTTGGTTCAGTGGTTCCAGTCGTTTGTTTGGAAAATCTTATCACCTGATTGAACTCTGATTATATTCCCATTGTAATATTATTGCTTTACTACTTTGTGTGACTTCACCTAGTCTTTCTTTAACTGAACTAAATACCAAACTTTGATTTATATATTACATAAAACCTCTTAAATGTGGCAACTAGAGAATAGTACTGCTGAAGACTATTTCTTGACAAACAGCTCATTCTTGTGAAGCAAAAGTGTTACAGAAAACCATCAGTCCTAGTATCAAATACACAAATTGGCACTCAAGTACAGAATACAGAACATGCAGACAAAAATTAAAAATACCATCTTTAGTGTTAAAGCTAAAGCACTCTCAATACTTCATTAAAATTTTTTTTAGAGTCAACAGACTATTTCTTGCACACTAAAAAGTTCTGAGAACTATTATCAATGAATCTTTAAATAATATGTACATTGATTAACTTCCAAAAAAGTATATACATTACTTTTGCTACTAACATCACACTCAATTTTTTAACACAAATGAATGTAAAATGAGAATACAAAAATGAATCTACAAACTTTTATTTTCAACAATCAACAAATTAAAATACAATTTTTTTAATTTTTGGCAACTGAAATTGAAGAAATGGAACAATATTTGAGAATTGAAAACATTTAAAATGTAAATATTCATTTTTTAATCATGTTTTGTCATGATAATCTCATTATTACTGTTAAATATGCTTCTGAGTTCAGACTCAATTGAATCAAAAAACTACCCTTAGGAACAAATAATGTCATGAATTAGTGGCATACCATACTATGTAGTGGAATAATACATTGGTAGTATAACTTAATGATCTACTTTTTCTTTTCGTATTTAACCCTTTAACGCAGAATATTTTTATATAGCAAGTTCACTTTTCTCCTTTTTGTGGTTGCTTGTACCATGACATCAATTATTTTTTCCTCTTTGTGGTAGAATGCTGTGTAAAGGAAGGCCACCATAGAGTCTGACAGCTGGTTACCTACTAGCATTGCGGTCCATAAGATTACTTTCTCTTATGCATGATGGAATGCTGTCACAACCAAACTGGGCTCTACGTTGAAGGGTTAAATAGAAAACAGACATTATCAACCACAAACAGACTAGTGCTGAATCAATGCTGTGTGAGAACACAGTTTATGACAACATCAATAAAAAATATTACCATAAAGTTATGGGTATATGAAATAATGAAACTTTTCACAATTAACAAAGAAAACCTCAACCAAACAATTATTAAATTATAAATACAATAAATATACCATTTAATGCAATGATTTAATGAAAGAAGATAATTAAAAATAAATATTTCAGGCACTTATCCACAAATATGTAACAATTGGTATGATTAGTAGATATATTCATGCACAAAACACCTTTATTGTTTCTTGAGATGTCACTATCAATATAAATAACAGTTTGATTTATCAAAACATAAAACAAATAGTATTTACTTTACGCTTATTTTTACCACGAAAAACCAACAGTTGTAATGTTCTATTGAAGTTTGCCTTTAGCAATGTGTATACCAATGTTTAATTATAGAAGTTAAAGCTAACTCCTAATTATGAACATTAATTGAAAAAGCCTAAAAGGAAATTTATTAACTTTTTGTACAATTATGACTATTGACGAGATAAATCTAATTTTCAATTTGCCCTTTTAAAAGTTATGTCTTTCACTTGATGATGTCACATGAAAGTGGAGAGATTTGCAATGAAATATAAAAGGGGATTTGTAATGAAAATAAAAATACTTATAGAAAAAACACAAAATATACAGAATATGACTTAAAAGAATTTTCTTCTTCTCATAAAATTCTTTCCTCCTCTCTGAATACTCAGAACAAATGCCCTGATCTATGCTGTTACACAGCACATCTTTCAACAATTTTATAAAACAATAAAATGTTAACATGGAATGTTGACAATCTCTAACTCAGCACAAATTAAAAGATCAAACAAAAATTTTTAACCATTTTACTTAACTATTATTCAACATATACAAAAGCAAAATCACACATTTCAAAAGAATCGTAAAGCAATTAATACTTGAATAAAATTAATTATTCAAAAACCAACTTGCACCACACAATGAATCTGAAATACACAACAGAAGAATGTACGTTAATAAGCAGGAATATTAATTAATACAATTGTTATTATTATTACTGTCAGTATTATTATTATAATATCATTATAATGAAAAATGGTTACTTGGTTTTACTCTTGTATTAGTTTATGTCATAAATCATAAAAGCTTAATATTTACTGACACTCTCATTTTAGACAATTTTTATATCTTTGCACTGCATCAGCTATCAATGTGCATTACTAATTTTACTATTCTTGTCTACATTTGAAAGAAAAATCGTATCTTGGCATTACTTACTGTGCCTCCCAATTCAGTTTAAGATTTCTTCAGTTATTATCTTCTAGTCAAGCGTTTTGCAATTACTAGTAGAATAAAACCACTGAAGACAAACCAACAACCAGGAATTGAAGACAATAAGGTTTTGTAGTAATCTGCAATAAAAATATGAAATTTTTAAAAAATTTAGAATAACAGAAATTGTTAAGATGTACTATTAATTTTTATTTCAAAACCAATAACTTTTCTCGCAGTAAAAATTAAAACCACTGATGAGATAAATTTGGATTTCAATCTACCATTTTTAAAGTTTGTGTCCTTCACAAAGTTTAGTAGACCTTTTGAAAGATTCTTTCAGAATTAATTTTTGATAAAAAAATTTTACAGTTTACACAAGAAAGCAAATTTCTAGTCACCTATTACTTCGTTTTTCACAATTTCATTAATATTGCTGCATAAAATCTACATGGTAACATCAAGAATTTAATGCACTCCAGAGTATTTCCTTCGAAATTTAGCAAAATCATCTGCTTCCATAAACCCTGCTCTTCACTAAATGTTTTCCATTTTGAAATATAATATGAACATTAAAGAATAATATGATATTTTAACAACAAAAGTAACCATTTGTGTAACTTTTAATTGTTTTTTTCTTTCTTTCTCCTTAGAAGATTATATCCTGGGGGAGATGTTCATATGATTCATGCTTAAAGGATGGTTTTCATGCACCTGTGAAGTTAAAGGCAATCTCAAGAAGTTGTTGGAAACCCTCAAAAGAGGCACACAATTCCTGTATTAAAGAATGCAACACAGTGATCCACTTCCTTTTTTCTGTCCCTATTATTCCTACCCTGTTTTTGAAGAGACAAATCAGTTTTTAAGAATAGATTTTTAGTTAATGTCACTATATTAATAGATTCCATTTGTTTTGCAATCACGCAGAAAAGTACGAGTATCAGTACGTGAAGTTGAAATTCTTTCAACATCAAATTTCTATTTTAGTTGCTTGATTAGTTTTAGATACAGTGGTTTTGTCAATTAAAATTGTTCTCAGCACCTTAAGAAATGGCTTAGAAATTAATTGTTAAAGATTTACTGCAATAAAGAGGAACCTTGTTACAGAGAAACCCCACTTACAAGAGACAATATGGGTCATCAAGTTCTTAAGTATATATTATGAGATTTCCTTCCTGCATGTAAAAGATCTGCTTACTGCCTATTAATATTCTGCATACAGGCAGAATTCTAGAGGAATTTTTCCTCATGAGTAAGTTAACTTGAAATTACAAATATTCTCTTGTGGCAAGCAGTGACTGATTGGTTTTTCTTTTGAGCAAGTCATGCAGACTGCATAAGATAGAATTTCTGTCTGCAGAAATTCAGACATAACCCAAATCATCTGACAAAGGTGAAAATCTGCTCCCACTTTACCTGGGTATTTTGTGGAAGACACGCAGGCATGTGGTCTTTTCTTGGAGCTCATTCATGCAAATGTACCGAGTGTGTTTAGGAGAGTGATCACAATAAGAGCTGTGGAGTATTTGACATGGTGTAAGGCTTGTCATCATTGAGTACTTTGTATTGAGCTTTCAGCACCATGACAATATTGGTGTTGTTTGTCTGGTGCATTGTGCTTTGCTTGCATGACAGGTAAAGCTTCAATACACAGATAATTTGTTTGAAAATTCTAATTGTTGCAGAAAGAAAGAAAGTTCATGTCAATACTGAAAAACGTGACACATTCTTCAAGTTGTGAACAGTAAAAATAGGTTACCTTAGGAAAAGATATAACAAGCATTTTCCACTTACAAGTTCTCATCTACAAAAGGTAGAAATATACACCTCTAGTTGTCTCTTTTAATGGAGTTCAATTGTATCTAGAACACAATGTGTTCAAAAAGACTACAAAAAACATTTCTGATACAGCATCCTTTGATTGAAGTTACATCACATATTGATAATTTCACATTATGGTGCTGAAATGATATGAACAAGGATTCTCATAAGTCAATATAACAATTCTAATAGAAATGTCCATATAACTTCAATGAAATATATAGAAAATTTTTTGAATAAGACAGATATAATCTTTACAGGTTTAAACAAACATAGAAATTAGGAACAGATATTACACTATTTACATTAACAGGCCGAACGCTGAAACTTGGCCAATGAAGAACAGATCAGCATTTCATGCACTCTTTACTAAAAAGCAAGCACAGCTCCCTTTGCAAAGGCAGCAAACATTATTATGCATGAAGAAAGATGGTAGATAAGGAACATTCTCACATCTCCAATCGTTCAATTATGTACGTTCCTATTACAAGATTCTTCACTAATGAATAATATACCAAGAAAACTTAACATAAACAGTAAAAATCTGCAATTAATACTTTATATGAAATAATCAGGAAGTGTATTGTTTTTATTAAGATAAAATCTTTCCAGTTTACTCAAAATATCATTATTCATGGAGTATACATAATCACCTATGTCATTTTACTTTCTTGAATCCAGCTATATCAATATACAAAAACATATCCATACAAATCCCACATTATAAGATAAAAATAAATGCCATACCATTGAAAAAACACGCATAATGGCAATTATGGCACTGGCATACATTTTAGCAATATTTAATACATTTTTCTGCCTTTAAGAATCACAAGCATTTCTTTAATAAATTACCATTTGGCACTCTGTTATTCTTTTCTCAACTGACAAGGATGATAATACTTCTTGCTTTATGGCTAACCCAACCAAGCTCTGAGTAAGAACTACACTGATGTCATTTTGCATTAAAGCATGTCTGTCAGCAATGCAAATTTTTCTTTATTTCTGAGAAAGTTCAGAGATTGGATTAAATACAAAAGGAGTAGGCAGATCAAATAGTTTGTCTGAGGAACCTCATGAAAGTTCAAATGAAAAGAAATGCTCATAGTTGGAAGGTTTATTTAATACTAATCAAATCACAGAAATGTGAGCTTCTTTAATTATCCATAAACAATAGATAAAATACAAAAATAACAATGACATTTCCTGGTCAGATGCAGTCACATCATTAGGTTTACAAATGGTCTATGTAAATTCATATTTGCAACTTACAAAGCATACGAAAAACGGAAGCTTACCTTTGGTCATTCATATTTAAGATCTCAAGTAAATAATTTAATACACTATTTAAAATACAAGTAATAGCTAGGCATACGTTTCATTCTCAATATCTCTTTGATTTAAAAAATCCTGAAGGATAGGGAAAACAAATTCTTCCCCAGAATCATATCAGAAACATTGATAATAAGCCACTCTTCACTCTTGCACAAAATAATGAACTCAATCTATTCACTGCCACCCTATTTTCAAGTTGAAACTATTGGTGCAACAGAATGGTGCAGACTTTCTCGTAATAATGTTTTCTAATTTCCTTGGTGTGGACTGGCTTTATAGTTTTGACTCGTCCTCTTGTCAGATGCCATCTATCATCACTCAAAGTACATTATTTGACATTTTTCCCACTTTTTGGTTTCCTTATAGTAGAACTGAAATACTACTTCAAGAATATTAAAAAAGTGTAAAACTCGTACTAAATAGAAATTTTCATTGAAAAATTTGAAGGTGATTTTACGAAAATCGCGATTAAGCATTATTGTAAATGCGACTTTTGAAGTTCTTTTTCACAGGAATCTATCGAGTTTTCAAAAAACTTCATTTGAAGTCATTGAAAGCACTTCCACTCACAAATGCAATAATGTATACAAATCGATGAAAATGTGCATATTAACGGCATGAGGTATTTAAAAAAAATTACATTTGTGTAATTTATGAAAAAAGAATATGCAGCACAATGAACTTTATGTCATTAAACAGTGTAATCAGCACTATCCATTGGAAAAGTTTGAAGAAAAAATTTGGAGCCATTTTTAAGAAAAAAGTATTTGAGCGTCTCAGAAAATGCGAAATTTTGAGTTCATTTTCAGAGAAAAACTGTTGAGTTTTCGAAACACTTTATACAACATTATTTAAAGCTCATTTACTCATTAATACAAAAATGTGAACAAATTGCTGGTAATGTAAGAAAAAATTTGGAGCCATTTTTAAGAAAAAAGTATTTGAGCGTCTCAGAAAATGCGAAATTTTGAGTTCATTTTCAGAGAAAAACTGTTGAGTTTTCGAAACACTTTATACAACATTATTTAAAGCTCATTTACTCATTAATACAAAAATGTGAACAAATTGCTGGTAATGTAAATATTAAGGATGTGAGAGACAAGTCTATAAAAGTTAATTTTTGTAATTTTTGAAAAAACAAAAGAATAGAGCAATATGGCATTTATGTCATCATTCAGGGTACAATTGGCACTACTCCTACAAAAAAATGTAAAGAAAAAATTTGGAGCCGTTAAAATCTTGTTTGTGTTATTTTTTGAAATTAGAAAGATTGTACGGACTTTAAAAAAAAAATTTTCAAAAAGCTACACGACCTTAATAAAGAACTACTTATGGACAACAAACTTCATTTGAAGGAAAAATCTCTATCTTCAAATTTATAGTTGTAGAAAGATGCTGAAAAAAATTCAAACATTTTCAATCTTTCGTTATTCAGAGTTATCTGTGAATCTGAGTGAATTCAGAGTTAACTGTGAAAATCAGACCTATGCCACCTTTATATGCGTATTTTACTCTATTTTACAAGAAATTTAAAGAAAAAATTTGGCACCGAGAAAATTTTGAAAATGTCCGAAGAGCTTCATGTAAAGTACCCCGAAAAATGAATTAATCTTTTTCGAAACCCAGAGCTTCAACTCAGGCCAGATTGACAGGGATTTGTTCAGTTTGGAAAAAATCTTATGCATAGTTTAGGTGCTAGAGTTGTTCACATTCACCGGACGGACAGACAGATGGATGTTTTGAAGGAAAAAAACAAACAAACAAAGAAACAAAAAACCAACAACAACAACAACAACCACAATACTTTTTCGGAATCAGGGGACCTCAAAATGTGTATTTCCGTGGAAATCTCTGCTGCATTACATAACTCTCTCTTATATAACTCTCTCTATATTACTCTGTATATACATACGTATACAAGAAAGTAAAAATGAAGACACTTCATTCTTTATATTTATTATTTGTTTTTACGGAAGTCACTTTTCCCTTTGAATCCCACACCTCAATCTCTCCACCTACCTCCTCCTTTCCACTCACATAGTCTAGATGTACTTCACTTGCACCTTGACTATAAAGTTCATCATATGTTCTTGTTCTCTCAGCTAATTTTTGGTATCATTATAAAATAATCTTTGTAGATAAGGGGCAACAAAGTTTAAATTTTCAGATGGATATCCACCATTAGACACAAACATACAAATATTATATTTCTTGTGTTTTAAATATTGGATTATTTTCTTTCTTTGTCGGTTTTTTTTTTAAATATGAGCTTCTTTTTTTCTTGTGGCTCATACTTGCAATAAAAAAGTAACCATAACAAGGAACTTTTCAGAAATTCATTGTTACTGTTATCAAATAAGTTGTGTTTATTTTGTTGTTTAATTATACATTTGTAAAAGAGAAAGTAGTTAATTTTCAGTTTTGTCTACTGTTTAATGAAAATTAAAGGTGCTCACATTTCCATTATTTGATTTTCTTTAAATAAACCATAGAAACCTTCCTTCAACACTGTACTAATATACACAATCAGTAGGCTACCTTTCACTGTTAATATTTTTAAGATAACATACTCCGTGCAAAGATTGTCATGCATACAATTTTTTTCTGATATACAGGCATTTTGAGATCTTGGTTTTTTTAAGAATCCAATCTCCAATTATTTACACATATCTATTTATTCAATAATTTTCTGCAAATCTAACCATATCACTAATAAACCATTTTGGATTTTTATAATGAAGTCATGATTCAATAGTTTCATGACTTAATGAATTTCATTCACACTGCAAATTCAAGCACTAGTTAAAAGTAATATCATGCGCAATAACATCCAGCTATGTTTACTAATGTTGCTGAATGTACACCATTAGCAGCAGACTGTGTCCAGGTCATCACTAGGAAAGCACAGTGCACAGGCAGTCGGTTGTTGCTAGAAAACCACTTACCGCGGTTGCCTGGAGTTAAAAATGCAGGCAAACCTCCTGCCGAGAAACTAATGAATCGGTCTTCCTCAGCAGAACAAGAGAATAGAGAAATCCAGATGTTACTAATAATGTTGGAGCTCTCTATTTTAAATAAAGGAAGGCAGAAACATCCTTTAACAATGATATTCCTACAGTACCATGCCCTTTTAAATAATACAAAGCCATTACCTAGAGTAAGTTGTACTAACTTTAGTTATTTAAATCTTTGAAACTAATCAAAACAAAAGTTAACTATGAGACTTAAAAAATTTATGGGCTCTTAACAATTACTGACACTACAGTGAGAAACAATAAGAACTTAATTGCTTGGAGTAGATACAAAGACATTCACAGTGGTTTTATGCCAAGAACTATTTTTTTCTGAATTTTTTGTTCCTTTTGTAGGTATTTCCAGTCTGAAACATCCTAGAAAAGCGATAAAAAAATTCTGCAATCACCCATTCTTTTTTTATGGCATGGGTAATAAAGAGATGTTGAGCACAACCTTAACCATGCACCATAACTTTGGAATTATTTTTGGGATGCATCCATTTTATTTTTTTGACTTCTTATGGGAAGTAACATATTTACATTATTTTTTAATTATTTTGGTTATTACTGTTGTCACAGATGTACTCATCAGGCACTTCAGTGTCCACAACCTTTTTAGCTTGTGATGGGTTATTTTAAGGTGAACTTTCAAATGTATAAACAAAGGAAACAAGTTGGCATTGCAAAGAACATCATGACGATGGTGGTTTTGGCAAAAAACATGGAAGAATCAACGAAGGCTTCAGAACTATCAAGATGACACATGAATAAGTCTTGTTTGTCAGTTTGATGATGAAAGATACAAAAGGTTGTCTGCTACATTAACTACACAGAATTAAAACAAATTGGGTAAAGTAAATTCTAAAATTGGGGACACAGCATTATTAAGAATGCCCATACATTTCAGATGCAGAGCAAAATAAGATATTATAAAACGCTGATATGCAGTATAAAAATATTGCTATTAATTTATAATTTCGAAATTTAAAATTTTCAGATAAAGAAAACAATTTGTAAAAAAAAGGTAAAATTTTATGTAATTAAATTACAAGAGAGGAGGGGGAAAATTCTGATAGAAAATAGATAGGAAAATTTAGATGAGCAAAATCGTTATGACAGTTTGCTCATCTAAATATATTTTTTCCCTTACCTATTTTTCTACATTATTTGTATTTCATTTTTTTTTTTCACTTTAGAATAGTATTTGTTTTTTAAAATTATGTTTACATTTTTTTTTCCAATTTTCCTTTGACTCTAAAAGTATACTTTAGTATATTATTGTTATTATTATTATTATTATTATTATTTGTAGCACTAAAGATGACCGCAATGTGGCCGAAAAAGCTTTCTGCTGAAATAAACAAATACAACAAAAAAACGCCTCAATTTCATTTCGATTTACATGAAGTTTAAAATTAAGGGATGCACAAATATTGCATAGAGATATGTTAATCGATTCTAAGCCTTTCTCTTCTTTGTGAATACCAACTCAATGTTAATAATACTATACGATGCTATAGCATACTGTGACATACCAGACTGTCACACAATATTTTGATGGGAATTGGGGACAAAAATTTATTAAATTCAACGTAAAAAGTGTAAATGTTGAGGCATGCAGGCAGGGCGTTCCTTAGCAACCAGGGAAGCGAAAGTAAATAAACATAGCACGGAAAGTAACTGACAGAAGATTGTGATATAGGGGCATGTAGGATTGGTGGTAAACTGGTAATGGGGTATGACGTAGAAGGAAACTCGAGATTGTTTTGTCAAACAAGAGACAAGAATGTATGAAAGTTATCGAGGGTTGAACTTTTTATAACATTGGAGAGAGGAGCTTTAGACCGCGTATCGTACGACTCGTACTGCAGAGGTTATTGTAAATGATAGATGTGGGACTTGGTGGAATTTTGCGGGAAATAATTGAGCAGTGAGGACTTATAAATATTTTGTGGGCGTAATTCTATTTGGGACTTTGAATAATTCTGGCATTGGGAGTGCGCAAATCGGACTTGAAGGAAATACAGACGTGAGAGCAGGGAAAAGAGGCTCGAGACATATCTTGTAGTTTAGGGGATGAACTTTATTTTTTATCACGTTAAAAGTTGGAAGAATTAATTAGAAGAAATAGACTTTCGTGTATCGTGGACTAAGTAAAACGTAACAGTCGTGGAGTTAGTGCCCATTCGTGGCAAAGAATAGGGAAGTAAGTGAAATAATTAATATGTTGAGGAGGACATTGACCCGGCAGCAGACCGAGAACAAGATACAAGAGAGAAGATTGGTCGGAGTGGTAGATTCTTCCCGGCCTCATCATCCAAGAGCGCATGGATATTTAAAATAGTAAGAATGATAGTGCTATAGACAATTTTTATGATCGGTCATGAACAACGTGACATTTCATGTGAAAAAGAATTAATCAATGAATAAACTTATAACGTCCTCATTCTGAAAAAGAAAAGCTATTATCATTTCTTTAGCATCTTGTGCAATCCACAGTTTAATAATTTCTTTCCAGAAACAAATTTCAGATTCCTCACTTTTCCATATGGAGAGCGGATCAAATGATCGTTTGCTAGGGAGAAAGTAAGTCCCGGCAACGATTATTTTCGTAAGAACCCAACCGGCAGAGCTAGTAGGATAATTATTTCCCTTTAGATGTGTTTGTGGGAAATTTAAAATCGCAACCCTTTCCTGGTGCCCAAAAAGGATATAAATTCGGAAACTGGTTGCAGAAATAATTTGACAGAAATGGAGAGCATTTCCATACTATCATAGTGTTATAACAAATATATAATGACTATACTATGATTTAAACACAAGAGTCCTTTGACGTAAATCAGCCGTTTTGGTGTCATCCAATTGGAAGCTTGAATGTCACTATTTACTTTGACATCACTATGATAACGTTTAAGCTCCTGATTGGATGACACCATAACAACTGATGACCTGTCAAATCACACTATGAATAAATTGAAGTAAAAATAGGCAGGCAAAAAGGTATTTATTTTTACTAAATTAGGCATGAAAAAGGCATATAAACAATGAAAAAGTAATTTGAAAGGAATTAATGTAAAAAATATATTGGAAATGATTCAGATTTTTATTCTAACTCTAAAATTTTCATAATATGCCAATCTCTTAATGTGCAAGGAAACAAACTTTTCTTTGTAATCTTCATTCTACATGACATCTGGTTTGATGGCAATGAATTTTCTTTATTCCTAATGCTATGTCATCAAAATGATACTGTGGACTCACTTTTAAATCTTGAAATGGCATAAGTGAAAATGAAATTATATTTTTTGTTCTCCGCACTTGTGTAATTGCCAGTACTGAGAAGGGTACATCTTACACAGAGCTGTCCTCAAAAGGAATCAGAGGCCATACTCAAAAGTAGGATAGAATTTCTCGTGAGCAAATAAAGTCATCATCAATGAAATGATAATAATAATAATAATAATAATAATGATGATGATGATGATGATGATGATGATGAAAAAGAATATTGACAATAATCATCATCCTTTTTCATTTACATTTTGAACACAGCCTTAGTACCCACAGAAAGGCAAAATAAGACCATGCTTTGTGTTGTCGTTGCTTGTGAGTGTATATCCAGCTTGATCGAGATATGGAGATATCAAGAAAAAATAGCAAAATACTGATGAAAAAAGCAAAAATAGGCATCAGAAGCTAAAATAGGCAAAAAAAAGAGATGAAAAAGACACAGAAGAACTCCAGAAGCACATTTAAGTGATCGATATTGTCACAAGTCATGAAACAGTAACAATAACAAAAAGGCATTTTGCAAACTTCCAGGTTCTAATAATGAATTACTTATATTTTATACAGTGTACAGATGAGTCATTTCAAATTATGAAAAAACAACAACACCTCAATGCCTTTCCCATTATGTTAGCAATAAATGATTCCTTTGCTAGGCTGGCTTCAGAAGCATAAATTCTCTTGAACAAAGTGTTGTTTTTTGTTTCATTTTTCTTCAATTTCGTTGCAGTTGTATATCACTGCAACTCTATGCACATTTCCCAAACTTGAAGGGTGTCAGTGGACCTAGGAGGTCTTTAGCATCATTTGTGAACAACGAGTGCACTGCAATTCTGATGGCTAGCTGAGCACTTAAATTCTGACAGCATAAAATCAGGCATGATTGCTTGGTTGTGTGCGATACAAGTTGCCATAATTTGTACCATAATACAGTTGATTCACGAATTTGCTTTTTTCTTAGATTGTAGCTAAAAAATATAGATTTTTCTTCGGGAATACTTAGAATACATTCAGTGCTTTAACTTACTGTAAACACAATCTCCTAAACATAGATAATAATTTGTCAAGAGACAGCTGTACAGAAACAAAGTGTTTTTCAGCAAAATTACTTTAGAATCATTTATTCATCAATTTGAGGGTAAAATGGTAGTTAATTTTTTTCTACCCGAAACTGTTCACCCTGAATATCCTCGTATAAGTTAAGAAATATAATTAAAATTTAATACTCACCATTTTCATCAAATTGGATAAAAAAAAAAAAACTGATAACTGAAATTATTGCAAAGCGTCTTCACTTTTACAAATTTAAAATACAATTTTTTAATTCTTGAAAGTGACAGCTAAGACGTATTCTTTTCCGCAAATGACTATCAGATAATACAATTCAAATAAGTACAACTTCCTCCGATTTATAGCAATGCATTACTAATAGTACTATTGGAATATTCACAGCAAGAAGTTCCTACTGAATTCTATGTAAAATAGTGTAAACAATTAGTCTTGATTACATTGACTATTATCACTCCATCATGGCATCCACACATATGCTTATGAATTTTATTCTATCTTGAAACTTGATCATCATGAAATTTAAATTACAGAATAAATTAAACAAACAAATTTATGTCGAAAATAATAATGTTTTCCAATATTTCATCATCGTAATCAATTTAGGTAAAAAATAAACAAAAGAGTAATTTGTGAGATGAAAAAATATATAGATACTCACAACTATCATCCTTTTCTGCGATGATTTCTGGCTGCCAATTCAGACTTCGCTTGATTGCCATTTTCCATCGTGAATATCGAATATCTCTTTCTGGATAAATCAATAATTTACATTAATTACAAAGGAAACCTCAAAATAATATCAATATTCAATTTATTAAATTAAAAACAATTCATGTTGCATAGTGTCAATACTCTAAAATTTATTAAACAGTGTGCTTGGGGAAAAAAAAACTTCAAAAATTCCTTTTTTTCAATATTGCAATATTTAAAAGTTCCTTGAATATTTGAACATTTCATTTTACAAAATATGTAAATTTTCAGGTCTTATTAAAGTATGTTCTCAAAGCGCTTTGAAGTTAACAATTATTCTTTAGCGTAAGTTATTTTTCAAGCACACTATTTTGGACATTACAATATATTTATACACTGAAATGGAACATTTCATATGTGAGTTTGCAATATGATACTTGAATCATTTTTCTTACTATGCCATGCAATGCACTTCTATTAATGCCGGACCTTGACAATTAATTGTCCAACTTATCCCCCCGTCCTCCACTTCTTGGTAACTATATTAGTAGCAGTCACGATCAGGGATGTGCGGATGTATGTGAAGCAGAAGTAACTTCACTCACATGCTTGCTCGTGCTTTATCAACTCCATGCGTAACTCAATTAAAAACTAACAAATATTTTTCAGATCATAGTTTTATCATGTTGCTGGAGAGTGGGGGTGTATGACCACTTTACCCCCATCTCCGGGATCCATAACTGGCTACACAGTTCTCTTCAATTGAGTGCCGGCTCCTCATAAACATTGGATATACTATAAAAGAAGGTAGAAAGCTCTGAAGAGGTAGAAACTTTCTTTCAGCCTCTCTGAATCCATGTTAAGATCAGATCAGTGACACACTGTGTTTACAAAATGCTTGTAGAGGGGAATTTTAAACATTACAATGAATTTTTATTTTACACATTTTCTACTTTTTCTTACATATTTAAAAAAATGCATATATATGTATATTTTTTTAATTATAATAAATTCTGTTCCTTATTGACAATCATAGCAGTTCAAGTAGTCTTATAAGCTGAATAGAACTAAATTGCCTTAGAGGAGGAATATCTGTGATTTAGAAAGGTCACTTTTATTTTGACACATAAAGGTACAACACATCTGAAAATTGCAATATTTATAGGTCTATGAAATTTACAATCTAATAGAATCTACAATGACATGTGTATTTGTATAAAATCATTAACAATGTATTTGTATGTCCACAAGTCAATTTCTAAATTTGCATTCAATTTGACAGAATATTCCTATGAACAAATAATCAATGTACATTCCGAACACACAAAACTAATTGTGGTTTTTACTTGTAGATTACAAGACCAGTTCGAAAGGGAAACAACAATTTTCTATCATCAAGTGCTCTGTCGATTAGTATGTTCCAACAAAAATCAAAATATTTAATTTTAAATCAATTTTACTAATGGAATGTAAACCAATTATGTAATTAGGTTTTATTTTGTGCTTACTATTTGTTTTTTATAAATATGTCAATAAATTTACTCAACCCACCTCAATTGTGCATTGATCTTTAATCTAAATGGATTGAGTTAAACAAGTATCGATTGTGAAAACGTGTAATGTGACAAACAAATTTCTAAATTCCAAAGTGCCATTTTACTCACCATCTTCAGTGATTGTGGGATAAAAGTAGTCCTTGGGTACTCCCTGATGTCCTTTTAACTCCCAAACATTAATGCCCTCAGCATATCCTGCTGCCATCGCTGCACCTAACGCCGTAGTCTCGGTCATCAAAGGTCTTACTGTGAAGAACATTTTCTCAAATAAGAAATCCTTACAAGAGCATTAAGAAAAAAAAAAGCCTGTTTTGAAAATGACAAAGAAAGCTTTGCAATTTTACTATGAACATTGTAATGAAACATATTGATTCCTTACATAAATATATAAGAATACTTCAATTAATACCAATATTTATGGAGCAATAGATGGTAATGATGCAAAATGCTTTGAGCAAAAATGCTTTGAGCGATAAAAAGGTGAAACGGTGGTGCTAATTCACCATTTTATAAAATCACTTAAAAGAATAATCAAATACTGATGATGTTTTTCTTTCTGCAAAAATTCTATTTCAGTTCAATTTAGCTAAGAATTTTTTAAAAAAAATATTACACTGCAGGGGCACCCAGAGAAAAGTACGGACTGAGGGCTCCAGAGGGCTCCTCATTTCAAAATTCCCTCCTCCTTCCTCCCACAATACATAAACAGAATTAATTTCTTCAGGCATCAGAAATAACTTATAGTGTTAAATTTAAATTGAGGTGAATATATTCTTTATTTCTTTCAAATGAAAACAAAATCAGGGCCCCAATTAAGTCGACATTGTACAGAAGGATTTATTACATGAATATTTGTAATAGGGGAGAGGAAGTTTTCAAGGTTTTGCATTAGTTACATTTAAATATCGGTTGTTTTTCAGCAAAACTATTGTCTTATCTCCTTAAATTGCAAGAACAGGAATATAAACCATGTTTATTAACATAATTTTCTCGTGTATATAATTTTACATCCCTAATTTAGAAATATTTCAACAAACAATCATACCTATTATGCTCAACTCTTAAGTTCTTGTAAGTTCACTAACTTAAAGAGAATAGTTCAGGTTTACAATGTTTTGATTTACTGCTTTTTAAACACCCTTATTTCAAGACTTTTTCATCTAAACAATAAGTGTCAAATATACATGATTAAATACTATTTAACACAATCCTGAATAAATATTTTAAAACCATGTTTCCAAACCTATTTGAAATCAAACACATTGTGGTGCGAGGAATCTGTACACATGGGTGATGTCACAGAGGAAGGAGACGACTTTACTGAATGTTTTCTCAAAAACAATGACTTTATAGCTTTTTGCCAGAGCGCCTCAACCCAAAAAAATTACATTTTCATTTCATGTAAGAAAACACACAAGAAAAACCATGTAACAAATTATTAACACAGAAAAAACAAATTTCTGGGCAATTACAATCCCTCATTCCTAATAGGCTATCTAATGTTTTCTGTACAGTGATAGTAGGAATAGATGGCTCTACTATGCATGAACAGTGTCTCCCTTCTCCTGTGTTGCAAACTGTAAATGTACTTCGGCTTACCAACAGGAACTCCACAGAGATCAGATTGCATCTGCATGATGAGATTGTTGGCTGTCATCCCTCCATCTACCAGAAGGGTTCTGAGAGGAATCCCACACTCCTGATTCATCACATCCATGATGTCTCTTGTCTGGAAACACACTGCTTCCATGGCTGCTTTGACAATTGCCGCTTTGGGAGTTTCTTCTGTCAACCCACAAATGACACTGCAAATGAAAATTTAACAACAAATAGATACAGTCCTTATACAGTTGCACTAATGTAGAATTTTGAGTTATTTTCTAATTCTGGTTGTACAAACGTCACATATTGGGTATTAGTGAATAATGATTAAATAGTTTCATTGGAAACAATAGTTAATCAGAATTACCCCCAATTAAAAATGTTCAAAAAGTAACCATGTTCAGAAATATTATTTTGAAATGACATTCCATGTCTGTATAAAACAGGAGAATCCACAAGCATTAGATACTGTTTCAATGGTTGAATGGTTGATGATCATGCTTAGAATAACACAATATACTTCTTTTGAAAATTTAAAAAATAGTATTTTGCTAAATATATCTTTGGGGAAAACATATACCTTTTGTGTTAGTTTCCCCTAACACAAGAAATATGTTTTCCCCAAAGATATATTTAGCAAAATACTATTATTTAAATTTTCAAAAGAAGTATATTGTTTTATATTATTTTTCATACACATGTAATTACTTAGAATCTTTAACATTTATTTTGACTAAATAAATAATTTAAAAAAATTCCACTAAAAATTTTGCCATTCTGGATAAGACTGTCGAATGACAAAAAGTAAAAATCTTTTCATGGTTCACTGAACTGACAATAAAAATCTGCTCCATTTACATTGTGATAGAAATAGCTCAGATGTAACAATATTGTAAATAATCTCAAAATGTTAAAATCTTGTTTACGCAAACACCCAAGAAGAATCGTGAGAGAAAACATATTTATAAATCGTAAAATTGTACATTTTATAGATCTCTTAATGCTTCCTTAATTCCAAAAATTCCAGAATAATCACTTAATATTCCCACATCTTTTGAATGAATTATCAGCAAATATATTCACATGAACTAAAGAAAAAACACTATCACTATTCAAAGACATTGTGTCATTAGTAATTGATTCTTTATGAATTTTCCATAAATTTCAATGAAAAAAATTTAATAGAATTGCAAATGTTTTCTACCATGTGCATGCTGAATATGGTTTCTTCTCTCAGGATTGATAGAGTAAATCTCTTCTCTCAGGTATGTGTTAAATATACTGGTAAAATCCAAGACCTTACATTTTTCATTTCTTAAATAAGCCAGGCCAAAATTTAAACAAGAGTATATTTCAATTTTTTACAGTAGGAACTCTTTTTAGTTTGACTATCTCATTCCCATCTGTACATGTCCAAGCCTCTTCATTATCCCTTTCTGTTGCATGGGGCAAACCATTACCAAGTGAACAGCCCATTGTATTCCCACAACCCCTTGCCAGGATAGCTCTAGGGCACATCTTGAATCTTATATCTTCTTATGGGATTAGGGAGCCGGGTCGTGTGTGCTTCCAAGACCTCAGTGAAGTCATAAGCTTTTGCGACCAGTCTTGTGAATGCTCCTGGCAGTCTGGGCGATGCCATGACATGGATGTGGAACAGATGTTTCAATAATCTTCTCATGGTCTTCCTCAGGCCTGGTCTACCACGACCAGCATTGACACCAGTCCCGGAAAGCTAAGGGAATTCTGCCAAGATCTCAATTGCACACGAACAACCAGTAAGGCCACAGGATTTGAAAAGGATTAGGATTTCGAGATACATTAGAGGCAGTGAATATTCTCCTTGAGCCAAAAAACGATAAAAAATATCCCTTCCATAAGTGGGATTAAAGCCCACATGTTTGATGTCTGCTTAGTTAGACACACTTTCCCTGAGCCCCTGAGTCTAGTGAGACTGGCTTTTAAAGTCAGTTTAAAGTATGCAACACCAAAAGTCTTTTCAACTGCTCAGAAAATCCAGTGCTAATTCAGGAGTACTTACCTGCGAGCATCTTTTCTCCAATAAGGAGCGTAGAGACCAGAAAATGCAGGAACAAAAGCTACTTCACTTCTTGTGGTCATGTCTCTCACGATTGATTCCGATTCTTCTACAGATTTCAATATTCCCAAATTATCTCGTAACCAACGGAAACAAACTCCGGCAATAGCAATCGCTCCTTCCAGAGCATACACTGGGGTTGCATTCTTGCCTAATTTGTAGGCTACAGTTGTAAGCAGGCCATGGGTTGAGTGAACAAGCTGCAACACATTGTGGCACTAACAATACTAATTACAATAATATCATCTGAATTTCATGATATATTTTGATGTAACTGTCAAATCACAAAGAGGACATGAATGAATGACATTTTAGTCAGAGCAAGTAAATTCAGCTCCAAATTTTAAATTGTTACCCCTACATCATACTAAGCAAATAGATGTACCCATTACAAAAGGGCAATTGTCTAATAATTTTTCCAAATCTCTAGTACATGTAGTACATGTACATGCAGTGGTACTACTCGCGCACCTTTTCTTGAACGATGACCTTGCTTCCCCCTCCCTGGAGCCATAAACAGCTGAAGGCAAAAGATCGCAGCGAGCACTGATGACAACATTCCCAGCATTAAAACTTCGTTGGCGCGAAACATAAGCTAGTAGCTTTTATAGTAAAGAATGTCTGTTCAGGTTTATTATCAGCATATGAAGAAATGGCTGAGGCAGGTTCAGGTCCTTCAAGGAAGGCACCTAAAACTCCCGAAAAAGTAAGGAGGACGTATCGTAGCGGCGAACGCAAAATTATAGAAAAAGTTGTGAAATCTTGTGAAGTGGAAAAGGAGAACAAGGTTTTGTTGCATCCTATCAGTCATGCTGTAGATCGGGCTTCTGCGTATACTGGTGCTAGTATTTCTACTATACGTAGAATAAAGATGCAAAGAGCCAAAGACCCCTCACAATCCCCAGAAACGCCTGGTAAAAAAGGTAACATTCAAGTAAACCCATTTATCATACTCTCTGTAATTATATTTTTTACATACTTTTTCCACCAACTTTACAATTTTAACAAAAGGCTGATTTATAGTATTTTAAGACTTTAATGTTTATCTTGTTAGTAACTCTTCAGATTGTCACAATTTATAAGAAGCAATTAATGCAATAAAACAAGATTTGATAAAATAAGATTCAGTGGGCAAGTGGGAACTCGATGTGTAGACACCTCCTCGTGGTGAGTACTGGGTAATTTCGACAAGAATGCTAGTGAAAATTAGCAAAGATCTACACAAGCCGACCTCTTAAATACATTTTAATTTATCTAGTGTCCCTGCTGTTGCCTACCCAGAGCGATGACCTGGCTGCAAACGTAGCAGGTTTGACTTCCATCTACCACAGGTTGGCATTAATGAAAATACTCTAGTGGCTGTCTTTGTAACTAATACCCCCACTCCGCCCGCATTTCATCCATCTATCGTTCAAGAAAAGTTGCGCGAGTGGTAGTGTAGATACTGTAGTATAGATAAAGTGTAGTATATTGCAGTGCAGTGCTTTGTAAACCCACATCATTTAGGTATATGGCATAACCGAAGAAAGACAAGGTGAAAATGTAGTGAAGTGAAATGAAGTGACGTGACAGAGTGGGTGGGGAACTAATTCAGATGCTTGAAGAGCTAATGTGCTGAAAGCTGCAGTGCTGTCTCATGGCTCCAGAGCGAAGTCGCTTGCCTTTCACCAAGGAGATCTGGGTTCGATTCCCAGACAATCTCATGTGAAATTTTTTACCACAAAACAAGTTTAGTGGCTTCACAAGGGCTAGTCCAACCCCTGTGAAGCGTGCTAAACCCTACCCCTATCCTAATTCCTTCCCAATTCTGACCATTGGGTAGTGATGCAGGAGCATGCAACAGAGAGGTGTGTATGCAGAGATGCTACCTGGCGGTCCTCTTGACGACTAATGGACTTGCAGACTAGATAATGCGTAATAGAGGATTACTCTCAAAGAAAATTATTTTAAAAAGTAACGAAGGATTACTCCTAAGCGCTCAACCCTAATGGAAGTTATGAGATGTGTGCACAAAGGCACACCAAATTTAATCCACATTGTGATTCTGAATTTAAAAAGGAACTGGAATTATATGACTGTGTACCTAAGTGTACATACGTCCATGATAATGTGTTTGTGTGTGTGTATGTATGTGTCTGTGTGTTGTGTGTGTCTGTCTGTGTTTTGTGTGTGTGTGTGTTGTGTTTGTGTGTGTGTGTCTATGTGTGTGTGTATGTGTGTGTCTATATATATATATATATATATATATATATATATATATATATATATATATATATATAGACACACACACACATATATTCTTAAAATTGTATTGGTGATTTTTTAAATATTGCATACCATCTACCATGAAAACTCAAATAAGACGTGACAAAATATTTCAAGGCAATGCAACTTCATTTCATGGCATTTACTCTTGCTTATATCTAAATCAACCAAAAAATGTTAGAATACTTTGTTTTAAGTTTAATAATCTGTGACTACAAATGTCATTGAAGCATATTGAGAATCTATTAAAATAAAAACATATGAAAGAATGTTATTTGTTAAAACATTGGCATTTAAAAAGGTAAAGATCCTCATTGCTTAAATCAATTAATTGTGAACTTAACTCCACAGAGATCTTTTTTCTTCACTTTTCAACAAAGGTCAAATTGATGGAAGGCAAAATCTAGACTGCTGGCCAGCTAAAAAGCCGAACTAACGGGACAACTTTTGAAAAATTTCACTGTCGGATGAGAACATACATTTATACTCGATTTAGGGTAGTTTCGATTCGTTTTATGTTGGCTAAAGTTGTTGCCAACGCACACAAATACCCTGAATATATTACCTTCAAGCGGTAGGGACATTTTTTAAAATTTAAGTTTGCGATGAAGCAATGACTACTTCCGTAGATACCGCCAACATTCAAAGCCATCCAAGTGAAATTGTTAGTTTACGAGTGTTGCTAAATATTTGCATTTTGCGTTTTGGTGCTCTTCGTTCTTTGCGTTTTATCGTTCAATTTATTTATTTAGTAGTACTAGGCGTTTTTGAATTTTATTTCTTGTTTTCCAATTGTTTTCTTTAGTAATAATAATAAAGTTAATTGAAATAGTTATAGTGGTTCATTATTATTTGTTGTTTTGTTGTTGTTGTTGTTGTTGAGTGTCCCTTTAGTATTTCTTGTTTTAAATTAATTATATTATATTTATTATTATTTTTTCTGAATTCATTTTAATTATTACTGGAAAATAATGGTAAGCCTAACAACATCTGGGTCTATATTTAATACTGAACCTTTGAAGATATCACGTTTTCAAAGACTGTCTCTGGTAACAATGGATAAGTTATTGAAAACTTACATACACTAATGATGATTTTCATTATTTTTTTGAGCTTACTTTTAAAAACTAATGAATAATTGAACAGATAAATTAAATGGTTTAAAATAAAATTTGTTATTACTTATGACACTTTTTAACACTTCTTCAGCTCGCAATAGTTGATAATGATAATTCTTAATTAACTTAATAATTATTCACACAGTTAATATTCGTTTATAGATGAACATCTCTTTTTAATTCTACCGAAAAACGAAACGTGTATTATTGAACAGTGGACAAGACTCGAGACTGCGAGGATTGTGAATGAGACAACAAACAAAACAAAAGCGAGAGACTTGATCAGAGTTATAGTTTCATAAGTTGGCTATCCCGACAGGAAATCTTTCAAGCTGCCATATTGCGAATTTAGTGCGGCCTGATACACGGCCTGGAGTCTAGATATTTTATTTCTCTCATGTTTTTCAGATCAGCTTCAAAATGTTCCTTCAAGACTTTCCTTCTTAGCAACAAAGTTGATTTCTTTAAATCACCATTTGAAAAACACTTTGAAATTTAAAAGGCAAAAATATTTTCAAAATTTATGTGTACCATTTATCAAGTATATGAGGGAGAAAAATTAATCAATTCATCAATACTTACTGCATTTGTTAGCAAACCAAACTTGCATTGTAATATTATTAGCCAAATGAATTTGAAGGTACATCTTTTAAATTTCTACTAAGTGATCACCACTGGAATAGCAATCACAAACTATGTCTGGATGAAATAAAGCACAAAATGATAGTAAGGACAAAATATACTTACAGCAGTACCTGTGTTATAAAGAAGGAAGCATCCTGTTCCATAAGTGTTTTTTGCTTGTCCTTGTTGGAAACACATTTGACCAACAAGTGCTGACTGCTGATCCCCCAAACACTGAACAAAACAAAACAAAATGTATGTGTAACATTGGCCCAATAATAATAGTATGAAGTTTATAGAAGCAAAAACAGGGCGACCAGGTCATAAAACTGGAATACAACGATGACAATACACTAAATTTATTATGCCCTCTTGGGTTCAATTATCTAACAGACAAGCAAAAGATTAGCACTCTACAAGTAAATACCACACGGTTCACCACCCTTTACCTGGAACAAATTTCTTTGACTTTTCTCAGTTTTCCAGTGCATTTTACACTTTTTCTAACAAGAGTTATGCAGTATTTCAGACAATTTCGAAGATAGGTAACTGTTACCAATAAGTCATCTTTCTGATTTAGCCAGAAAAAGATCAAATTAAAAATAATTGCTTAACAAATAAAAAATGTGACCATAATATCTCTATATCAGTACTTTTAAGGAATAATATCTAGTTTTATGCTAATTGCCTCTAAAATTTCCCTGATTTTAGAGATTTTTTATCAAATTTCTTGATCTTTGGAACTCTTCCAGACAACTGAAATTCTGTGACATGCAAATTTAATTTTAAATTTGGTGTTTATTGAAAGAATTTTGAACAATTATTGACACTTATTAGCAAATTTTGCTGACTCTTCCAGTGCCTTGTGCAAGCATCAACCTTTGGAGAGGAGGAACTTCGACTTCCACACCTACACAGTCCAGTAAGATCACATGGTCTGGGAGTTAGACAAAAGTGGGGAAATATCCACATTCCAGGGATATTCGGAGAGATTAGTTTTGCTTTGTGACACAGTGTGGGACTGGTTGGCAAGTGCACATTGCACCAAGGCAGTGTCATTCTATGAACCCATGTTTTGTGACACAATGTGACAGGCCCAATCATGCTGTACTTCCTTTCAACTTCTATCCTTCCATCCGAGGCTGGTAGTACCACTCATAACCATCTAGGGTAGCTGAAATGGCCCCTTTGGGTACCTCTACAGCTCCCTCTAACAAGATGAGCTTGAAAGAAAAACAAACTGAAAAAAGAAATCAAAAACAAATAAAGAGAATCATGGAAAGAGAATGCAAGATGTGTCACTAAAACAGATCCATTGGCTGCAGAAACTTAAGAGATTATGGAGCGAATCCAATCATAAACAAATGCAGACAGAGAAAACTTCGAAAAACTCAACCTCTAAAAGGAAAGAAGCAATAATCAAAAGAAAATATGAATTAGGTAAGACCTATCGACACTAAAAGGACTCCAATGTTTCACAGGATTGAAAAGTAAACAGCAATAGAAGTGTGACAATAAATTTATTTTATGAGGCACAAACTGATGAGAGACAAACTTCTCAACCCTCCTTGAAGTTCACCCTAGTGATGCATTCAGAATTTAAGAAACCAACTTCAGTCATTCCTACACTGAGGGTTCTGAACCAGACAATAAGCATTCATATTGTAGCAAAACCCCCAAAGTAACTCATGGAAATGCGAGAACAGTGAAACAAAGTGGCATTAAAATATCAAGTTTGTGTGTGTGTTTTTTTTCTTTCTTTCCTGTTTTTAATTTATTTAAGGTTGCATCAACATCTAGGTCATTAGTGACCACTATCATAGTTAATGGTATGGTAACTATGAAGATGAAACAAAATGGGGATGATAAGGGGTGAAAGAACAACAAACACAAATACAACCAGGCCCGAGGCGGGACTCAAACCCACGACCCTCCGGTCCAAGATCACTACAACACTACTGCCTTAGCAATCTTGGCCACCGGGTCAGCTAATATCAAGTTTGTGTGCTGAACCCCACACGGATGCTGCTAAAATCATCCAAGGAATCATTTGGCCTTTGCAAAAGGCATTACAAGAATGAGAATGACCTCACGTCTCTACACATCCAGAGGCTCCCAGTGACAGCCTGACTGTGAACGCTAACACGCTCAGAGGTCCTCAGGCACAGAAATGGCTTACAAACCTATATTGGAGTAGCAATTAAAAGGTGCAAGGATTGAATAGAGTCCATAGGAAGAATGTAGGCATTTAAAAACCACCTAATCAAGAACTGAGGTAAAAATATTTTTAGTTTATATCAATTAATAAATGGTGATTTTTGTTTAAAAATTGACAAACTAATTTCAGATTTATAAAGTTTCAAACTTAAAAAATGTTTTCTTGGAAAATTTAGTAGTTTGGTTCCGGATCATTCTTTCTCCATATTCTTCAATTAGTATTTTCTCATTTCCATCCTATTAAAGATTAGTTCCACAGAGTAAGAAATACAGAACAATAAAATTAGACATTCCGAATACTGGATATAATAAACATTCAACATGAAAAACATTAAAACATCACTAAAGAAATAATAATGAACAATTTATTAAGAAAATGTTGTAGTAAATACTGTACTTACTCCTGAAATTGGTACACCTCTAGTGGACCATTAACAAAATAACCATATATTTCTGATGAACTTCTAATTTCTGGTAGAATTTCTTTTGGAATATTGAAGAATCTATAATAAAGCACAACAGAAACTGTGAAATTTAATTACACGGAACGTTTTGAATTAGAAGGTACAGCTTTACTCCAGTAACAGTGGATGATGATATGCAACTTACTTGCAGAGAGTATCATCCCACTGAAGGGTCTTGATGTTCATTAGCATAGTTCTTGATGCATTTGTAACATCCGTGATGTGCAGACCACCTTCTGGACCACCAGTCAGTTTCTGAAATTAAAATCAACACCTTATGAAACTTTACAACACAGCATAACGAACATCATGTCTTAATGGAATGTCTAAATTTTAATATGAGTGGACAGCTACCAGAGCACTGAGAGCCAAATACTTTGGGGATGAATTTGGAAAGAGTCAAACTTATATTTCAATGGAAAGAACATTTTTAGAAAGGATCACTCCCTCAATTTTAAGTACTACTTATGACAAGAGTTTTTTTTCTTCCTTCCTGAGTCTTTTTCCAACTTCAGCAGATGTCAATTTTGACTATCCATGCCAGGTACCCACTATGTCCCTTATGGGGACACATTAACCTTTTACACTAGACACACTTGCATCTGCACACATGTCAGTCATATTTTGAAAAATGTTATTTGAGATATCTTCAAAAATATCAAATTGTTGAGGCTGCAACACTAATGGGGGAATATCAATGTTTATGAAAATCCTGTTTTTGGTTTACCTGTTAGCATTGTTCACAGTCAGAGATGGAAAGACAGACATTTTGTCCTAAACCAATTTTTTGGTTTCAAAGACCCACAAAACTAGTTTCTGACTACACGATGGGTTAGATGAAGTAATTCATTACATACTGGAACAAGATTTAACCACTTTTCTGTATCAGGGTTCCACTACATGAGTTTTTCAGTAAAAACATCACAGTTTTTTGCCGCAACATTACGATACTTTCTCTACACTATGGAAGGAGAATGTGAGAAAATAAAAAAAGAAAAATGTTGAATTCAGCCTGTAAAAATAATTGTTTTATTTGTCTGAATACCAGTAAAAATTGAAGCAATAATGTGAATGTACTATGAATAAAGAAAAATGAAATTGCATGAGAAGAAAGGAATAGAAGACAAAGCATACGGAAATCTCCCAAACAAAATAATTACTTTTGAGTTGCAATTTTCCCACATTTTCCTCTGCTCTTAAATTATTTCGGCAGTTCCAGCTTATGGTAAGATATTTTGCTGCTATTTTGTTTTGATTAGCACATTAATTGTAATAGAATTACAGATAGCAGCAATATCTGTTTTCATCTACTTCAAAAACATTAAGTAGAATTTGCAATAAAATACAAAACACAACAATTAAATATATATATTATAGCATTAAAAGTGAGTTTGCAACTCTTTTGATCTAGGATTTAAGTCTCTCTTTTGCCAAAGGTCAGTTGCTAAGAACTACATTTCACTTAGTACCACATGCTACCAGGAATGTAAATAGTAATAGTAGTAGCAATAATAATTATTTGAACAATGAATACTGTACACAAAATACAATTAATTATTCGAGAGAGTAGGTAAGAAACCTTACAATTTTGATCTCTAACCACCTTTGGGAAATGATTTGCACCAAGGTAACCTTGACAATACCTGAGAAACTATTAATATTGATGGTTGCTTGTTAATTTTGTAGTAAGCTACAATTATCTTTTACATTACATTCCAAAAGACAGAAGAAATTTAAAAATCCATTGTTCACAGGCAAAAGGCAGAATTAAGGCTGATACATCACTGAGCACTAAATTCCTTTTACATGAATTTTAAATTTTTGGACTTGGATGCAAATTGCACAAGACCAGTAAAATTTACAAACAAACCCCAAAAAGTATAATTTTGTGTCCAGGTAAGTGTAGTTTCGTTACATACCCACAATAACCAAGAATCCACCGTCCCAAACATACAGGTCTTTGCTTCCATTGCATCCTTTATTTCCGGAATATTGTCTCTTAGCCAGCGAGCTTTTACTGCACTGAAATAAGTGCTCATTGGAAGACCGCATAATGGCCTTAAATAATCTTGATTTTTATCTCGAACATCAGCTAAAAGGGCATCCACAGTTTCTGCAGTTCGTGTGTCCAACCACACTGAAACACACAGTCAATATAATATAATCATGTTAAACAGAAGAAACTGAATAAAATACTCAGGAGGAATATAACTACCTTAGGATATGAAATGGACCGTTATGAATTATTAAGGTAAATCCACAATTGGGATTAGAATCTTATATCCTATATGTTCCTTTTCAAGTTCTATTAATTTTTCCAAAAAAATCAGTTTTCAAGAATAATACTATGAAAATAATTTGAGATTAAGAACAATTTACATAGATTAGTACCAATATTTCAAAATTTATATTATTCAAACAATCAGAAAAAATTAATAAATACTTAGAGAAATTATACATCCTTAGCTACAGAATAAGAATAAAATTTAATTACACATTTTAAAAACACATTCCTGTATCTCAGCTCCACACAGACATCAAAAAATGATATAGCAGAATAGTCTTTAATTTAACAGAATATCTAATAATCCTAAACATTCTCAAAAACTTGTCTTCACAGTTGATAAGATAAATTGAATTCTTGGATTGTGAACCGTATCATTATAACTGGACATGTTCACTAACCAATCGCATCATGTAATGGCTTTCCAGTCTGAGAATCCCAAATAATAGTTGTCTCCCTCTGATTTGTAATTCCAACTGCCACAATATCAGCTGGATCTATATCAAGCTTAATTAAATTTTCCACAGACTTCTCAATGCATTGGATGACAGCATCATATATGTCCATTGGGTCCTGTTGCACCCACCCTTCTTTTGGGCATTTTTGTTCTATTTCTATTTGATGAAATGTTAATACTTCTGAAGTTTGAGCAGCAAAAACCTACAATCACAAATACTCTGACATTATTCACAAGAAGAAATGTAGTTGATACATGGCATCAATACTATATATAAAACTAATGAATAAATTACAATATACAAAAATGACATAAATGCATTCTCGAAAAATAATCTCACCAAAAACCTGGCACTGCTAGTTCCTTCGTCAATTGCCCCAACCAAAGGACCAAACCTTCCTCGCGTTGGCATGTTGAATACAACTACTGCCACTTTTCACATGCAAGTTTGTTGGTTAATTATGTCAATTTTATGCAATTTTTAGCGCACAAAATACTGTAAGGCATGATTCAGTCTTTACAAAAACATCTCAGTTCACTTGCCGGTTACGTTCATTTCGACGCTATAGAACTTTCGTTTACTGATCTAAGCAAGGAGAACAGCAGGATAAACAGGATTTGAGCTCAAAGTTCCACGATGACGTAAGATAAGAGTTTTCTTTCCTGGTTTAGGAAACAAAGTACAGATCGACGAGGGCAAACGTAAACGTCCACGCCTACACGCTGAAAATTGCTGAAGTTGTTCAGCGCCAGCATTGCAAGTATAAGAACAACTGAATGCGGCATTGCGCAATTCTTTCCAAGACCGCCCGAACGACAAATCGAATCTAATTGGCTGAAGACTATTAATGCGCTGATTTTGAAATTAGGATTGCTTCGTTCAAAAAATATCTATGAATAAATGCAAATTACAAAACTTACGCAAAATAAAGTAAAGTGCAAATATGTTATAATCATTTTAACATTGTTTCTTTTGCCAGAGTTAAATATTAATTATTATTATTATTATTATTATTATTATTATTATTATTATTATTATTATTATTATTATTATTATTATTATTATTATTATTATTATTATTATTATTATTATTAATGATATTAATGTAAGTTGGTCAAACACAGTATAATTAAAGGAATATACAGGCAAAATTTTTTAAAAGATAGAAAAATTCAAAACTTTCTCAACTCATGAAATCTTATGGTAGCAATTGGTATGCAATACCAATAAAATAGTACCCATCAATAATTACATCTCATTGAGAATCGTGAAATGGTTGAAAACTGATATTGAATCCTCGGAAAGGCTTACCAGGGTCCAAATAACCCATTTCCAACTCAATCATCCCTAGAACGCCATCCTGTGCCACGTTCCTAATGAAGATGGGAGGAAGTGCCCCCCACCCCCCAAATCCTATAATATCCAGTAATATCCAATTGGGCAAAATAACTTTAATTTAGTATTTAAATACTTCATCAAAATATTTTGTAAATCAGTATTTATACTCATACTCAAAATACATTAGGTTTTGAACTGCATATGTATTTAAAATGCTTCAAATTCTCAAAATACAGTAAATACAATAATTTTGTATAAATTTTTTATTGCAACAATATAATGTAATTGTCAATTACAATAAATTTTTTGCATGCACTCATGTATATATAAATACTCTAAATCTAAAACAATATCAAAAATACGTCTAACTCAAATAAACGAAATTTCCTTTTGAAATGACTAGTTTTTGAAACAAATCATCACCCAATAAATCGATAGTTTCTGAATGTATGAAACCTGCAAAGGAAAACAGTCGTTCAACCGGAGCAGATGAACATAAACTAGTGTTATAAGGAATAAACGCATTTTATATTGTCAGATAATTGTCCAGCATTTTTAATGATTTAGATTTATTATTTAAAAATGAAGAGAATTCAAATTCAACAGTGGAAAGGAGGTTTTATTTTTGTTTCAATGAGATCTATCCACTAGCAGAATGACACAAAAAGAAACTATCCTTGTTATCTTCATCTGTATTTAAAATATTTAGTT
This sequence comes from Teleogryllus oceanicus, assembly GCA_964035755.1. Taxonomy (NCBI): domain Eukaryota; kingdom Metazoa; phylum Arthropoda; class Insecta; order Orthoptera; family Gryllidae; genus Teleogryllus; species Teleogryllus oceanicus. The sequence continues at coordinate 12,449,190 of CAXIVR010000010.1, forward strand.
TTTTAAATACACCAATTTTATGTATTTAAAAAACATCTGTAAAACACATGTCCTAAAATCTCACAAATACAGTTTTTCAAAAACAAAATGTATTTAAAATGCGTATTTCAAAGACAAGTATTTACATACTGCCCAACCCCGGTAATATCTTCACAAAACAGGTCACCAGCATGGGGGAATCCTTTTGGAAGAATGCTGTATCATCTCATCTACACAGAGTGGTACAGGAAGCAGATGATATTTGCACCTTGCTGTGTCTCACCAACAAGAAATTGAACTTCAACAACCATCCTTCGACTGAGAGAAGGGGCTAGGGAAACAGAAAGAAATGCAGCTGAGATAACTAATTTAAATGACAATGTTGATTTGTCATACAAATGCCTGTTTTGGTCAACTATTCACAGAAACTGAGAGGTTCACGGATGCAACCCAAGGCCAAGTAATTTGTAGTGTGGAATTATTTGAAACACATCATCAAAACTCCTGGAATGCCCTCAGATATCTATTGGACTTGTGGCCAATCCAGTGAGACAGTTCAGCATATTATTTCAGGTTGTAGTGAACTGGCCCTGATTGAGTATATGAACGGATAAGATATGCTGGAACAAATTGCCCAACTTGTGAAGATTTGTGGTTTAGCACCATACCATGATACACCATAATACAGGTATATCTCAAAAATATCCTTGAAAACAACGGTTATAAACTGCACTGAGACCGAAGTGTACTGACAGATTTAACAGTTCACCAGAACAGTCCTGATATTATACTCTGGAATAAAAGCAAGAATAAAGTGTGGTTAGTAGATATGGCAGTTGTAACAATCTTACAACAGACAAAGATCCTGAAGTACAAAGAATGGGCTCATATCTTAAAAGAACTGTGGAACTTCCCAGAGACGAGGACTGTCTCTGAAGTTCTTTTGGCATCAGACATTATTCCAAAGACCTTAAAGAACACTTTAAAATCATTTAAAATTAACAAGAGTACCTCCATGAGCCTCTAGAAATCTGTTTTACTCAGAACTTGCCGAATGGTCAGGAAATTTCTGGGAAGTAATTGCAGTTCTTAGGTTACATAATAATCAATGTTACATCATATTCTTTCTGTAGAAGTTATTTGAAGTTCAAATAGTGTTACTGTGATGTATTTAGGATATCCTAAAGATTTTAGACTTGACTATATTTGCAAACTATTATTATTGTTCTATGATGTCAGTTCACATTACATACTCATATATTGAAACACTTTTTACCCTCTCATTTCAAAGTCGTGTAAGTGAAGTAAATGTGTTGTTGATTCTGCATTTTATCGCTACTTATTGTAATAAGTAATGATTATTGCAAGTTGTTTAGCTTTAACAAAAAAAATAATACATTGAGTTTTAACTGGACTTGACTAATCTCACATAATAACCAGCAATAACTTTCTCTGCTATATAATGATCTCTGAATTGAATATGTATTCATCACATTTTAATAAATGTTTTTACTGTTACATTTAAATCATTCTGTGATGTATATTTATCATTGTTCTGTTATAATATTTATAAAAATGTGTATATATTATATAATAATTTTAATATAAATATACTATATATTTATAATGCAAATTATGAATATAACTTAAGCTAAATTGGTTCTATCCCACTTCTGTAATTATTCTGTGAAGAGAACATATTGTGAATGAAAGAATTTCAGTAATTAGTGAAAATTTTGTACATAATTACATAACAGTAGGTATTTAAAAGATAACAAACAACATAAATCAAAATTGCCAAAGTACGGTTGTATGTATAGTGCTACTCACACTTTCAGTATTATACACAAATTCTAATCAGCTGAAACAAATTTTAATGAAATTAAATTCTCTTCACTGCCATTGCTAAGCATAGGCAGTCTCATAACAGGCGATCGCCTGGGGCCCTCTTTCAATTTTTAACAAAATAGTAAAAAATTAAAAGAGAAATTAGAACTCAAGAAAATCATTAACATAATTTTATAAGTCGTGATACTGTAGTCTAAATTTCATAAAATTTTCAATTAATTTTTTACCTCAAATATTTAATTATAGACATTATTTATAAGGTAGAATTCTATGAAATGATTCAAATGACACTAACATTAAAATAGGTTCCACTAAAAATAATATTATTATTTTATGTGTTTAACAATAATATGTGCTCTTAGAAGTATAATGCTCTAATAGTATGTGTTTAATAACAATTTTATAAAACTCTAGCTTAAACTTTGTAATTTTTGTTATTTGTTGAAATAAAATAACTCATAGTTTCTAGATGCAACTTCCACATTTTTTGGGGGTGGGGGGTGGGGGGCTACATGTCAGCATTGCCCCCAGGCCCAAAATTGTCTCGCTCAGGCATTGATTCTCTTAAAGCTCATGTCTTTCATTTTCAAAATGTATCATTTATTTGCTAAGTATTTTTGAAGCTTTTCAAGAACCAGATGAAAAGTTTAACATCTACAACTCATGAATCTATGTACTTCAGTATTAAGACTTTGGTGTTATAAAGTTTATTTTTTAAATAAATTTCAAATCCTAGACTCACTTATTTATTTGTTCACTGTCAAGAAAATTAATTCAAAATATATTTGTCTGAACTTTTTAAAGTAAATTGAATTTCTACAATGGAACTAGAGGTGCTACAGCTTCTGGAACAGAACTTTCTCGTTGTAAAGTTTTCTAATTTCCTTGGTGTGGACTGGCTTTATGTTCTTACCCCATTCTCTTGCCAGCTGCCATCTATTGTCGGCCAAAGTACATTTTGTTGATATTTTCTCAACTTTTGTGATTTAAAGATTTTGTTATGAAGAACTTTCATCTTACTATATTTAAATAATATATTCCTTAATTGAAATTATTGTAACTTTTGCAATTCTGATCTCCTTGTTACTTCTTGATTTCTTTGATCCCTTAATTATATCTTTATTCTTTTTATTCTGATCTCCTTGTCCATTATTTCACGTCACACTTCGTACTTAAGATTAAAAGAGAAAAGATTGCGAGAAGCAAAAATCTGCGATTTTTCGAGAGAAAAAACTCGTATTGTAGAGCCATGATATCGCAAAAGTCTCATAAATCTTGTTCCTTTATAAAGCAAATTACTTCCTCTAACACGTTGTGTAGTCAGAATCCACGTTTTGTGATTTCTTGACACCAAAAAATTGGTTGACGGCAAAACGTGACTGACTATCAGTTTATCTGTTTGTCAGTGGCCAATACTAGTGCCTAAGCCGTCAGACGATTTTCTCCAAAATTGACATTCCTCGATCTTTTAAGCCAAACTTGAAGTCCTAAGAGTTCAAAGCGTGTATTTCTATTTGTGAGGATATTTTACATAAAGTTCTCACAACATTTTCAAAATGTCAAAAATATCTCAAACATTTCGAATTAAATTTTTACTTTCTCGCTACCGCTACCGCGGAGAGAAAGTTACGTAATGCTGTGTGAAAAAACGGCGAATTTTCGGCAGAAAAAACCTATTACAGGGCCCTGGCAACGAAAATGTGGATAAATCCAAATGCTAAATTTAGGGGAAAATCCTCTAGAACGTGGTGTAGCTAGAATCCCTGTTTTGTGGGTCCTTGATACCGAAAAATCAATTGACGGCTAAATGAACAACGTTAGCGGCTAAACCGTTCAGCCGATTTTCTCCAAAATATTTACCGATCGACCTGGCTGATGTCGTGGTCCCTTGAATTTGAAGCCGATATTTTGTGTGTGTGTGTGTGGGGGGGGGTACTTTACACGAAGCCCCTGGGACATTTTCAAACTTTTTTAAAAGATGGCTCCATCGTTTTTGATTAAATTTTGTTGTTGGATAGTCTAAAGGACGTTTAGGAGAATGGTGCAAGTCTCATTTTCATTGAAAATTCTGATTTTTCAAAAATTGCAAAAATTAAAAAAATCGGCGTCTTCCTACAACTATAATATTAAAGATATAGAGATTTTCCTTAATAAAATCTGTTCCTTAAATATAGATTTTGAAATTAGGTCGCGTACAATGTTTCGAAAATTTAAGTATTTTTCGCGTAATTTTGGGTGAAATATAAGCAATTTTTAATTTTTCTTTAAACAATTTTTCTCAAAAACGGTTCCATCGTTTTTGATGAAATTTTGTTGGTGCATATTTGGAAGTACGTTTTGTGTTAGTTGAAAACTCTGGTTTTTCGAAAATTGAAAAAATCAAATTTTTTTCGGAGTCTTCCTACATTTACAATTATGAAGATACCATTTTTTCTTAATGAAATGTGTTCATAAAAACAGATCTTTAAATAAGGTCATGTTGAATTTTTTGAATATATGGGTATATTTGGTGTAATTGGGCGACAAACATAGACGCCTGCTTCCAATTTACTGCGCATTGTGCACTCAAAATGAATACCGATACTAAGCAGTTGGATGCTACGTAAGTTAGAATTTGTATATTATTTCGTATTTCTTTGTTCGTTTCTTCTTCGAGCTTTTGTTATGTTTTGTCATTAATCTTTTAAAAATTTTTTAAAACCTATTTTAAACTGCGTCTTTAATTGAGTTTAATGTGAAGACGAATAGATAATTTTGCTTTGCACAATAAGATGTGGGAATGAAAAGTAATGCGTGTAAAAAGCGAGTATTTGTGATAAATATAAAAATATATTTAATTATTACATTTTTATATCCATTTTCATTTTCTTGCCAGGGATATAAACAATGCTTATTGACAAAATGTGTATCTTATACGAATTAGCGGTCATTGTTGCTTGTAGCCCATTGCTGTAACGCCACCTGATAATAGCAGGTGATAATGACTTGCCTTTTCTTTTGCGTTAATATAAACTACTAATTTTATTTACGGCCAAAATACGCATCGTGCATCGTTGGTACATTTATGCAGAAAGTGAATAGATTGAATTCAATGGCAGAAAGCTGTTTTCGTTCAAGCATTTGAGTTTAATAAAATACATGTATTTTTCAGGCTTAAGAATTAAGCTGTTTAAGAATTTTTCAAATGGTAGTTGAAGTGTAAGACTGAAATTATCATATTATAATATTACATAGCCATTAACAATATCGCGAGAAATTACGTACTGTTTAAGTACCACTAGTTTTCTAGGAGTATAGCAAAGAACTCTTAAGAAATGACGCGACACCATTTTCGTTGAATTCTCTGAATTTTAGAAAATTGCAAAACATCAAACTTTTTCGGCATCTTTCTCTGTATTATCGAAAATTGAAAACATGGATATTATATTTAATACCTAATAGAGATTTTTCCTTAATGAAAACTGTTGTGAAAAATCAGTTTTTCAAATTAGGTTGTTTACAATTGTTTGTAAAAACGATAACTTATAGTGATGTTTTTAAAATTGAATTTAATGCAATTTATTAAAAAATCGCAGAAAGGCACAAATTAAAAATCCACAGGTAGAGCAAAGAACGCTTAAAAAATGGTACAGGCCTAATTTTCGTTGAACTCTCTGAATTTTCGAAAATTGTGAAAGTTAGAAAGAAATCGAGAAAATATGAGTTGTACCACTCTGGTTTCTTTTCGTTGTGTTTACCATTTAATCTGTACGTTATTTAACATTTTTTTATTTTAAAGAAAAGAAACAACATCTCGGCATATTTTCTGGATCCATGGGCCTTTCAAATGTGAAATCATAATCTCAATTATTTTCCAAGTTCAGACATTTGTTACGAAAACTTTACCCTGTTGTGAGATCGTATCATTAAGATTTTGGAAGTACAGTGAGATTTACGGTAGAAAAGAACACGAACCACAAAGAACTGCCAATGTTTAAATTAAACGTAATGTATTAAAATAGAGTTCTACATTACAATAAATAAATTCAATAAAAAGAATCGTGTTTCCATTACTTTTATTAAATGGAGCCCTTTTAAATACTTTCTGGAACGCAATATATTTTCCAAAGCAAAAATATTTACATTTTATAGCAAAAACTCTTCAAGAATGATGTTAAATCCTTGTAGCCTAAATCTTCTTAATTTCTCTAATTCATTTCAATAACAATAATTAGTGATTATTCATCCCCTGTTCGATACCGTGGGTAGTGAATCGATGGAGCTCACAGAAATTAATTGCAACAATTCGAAATCTTACATTAACAAACTATTTTTACAATAATGTCCTGTTGCCGTGCAACCTATTTGTCTATTTTATAGATAGAACACAACCAACTTCGCTATGCTTAAGAGCATATTTACGATGCGACGCAGAAGAAAAATTCCGCATCTTCAAGAGGAATAAATAGTCTCCAGAAACAACAGATGGAGACTCAATATGTCTGACAAATAACACATCCCAAGAATCTACGTGGCGATAATTCAGCATGGGTAATTTAGAAAACTGCTATTTTTGCTTTCCTTAAAGATTTTTCTTCATCAATGTGTCGAAATGAATCACCTAATGGAATAACTTTAGATTTTTCGAAAGCATTTGACGTCATTGGCAATAAAATTTGCTTACAAAATCACTTTCTAATGGAATGCAAGCCATTGCGCTAGATTGGATGTCTCTGTATCTCTAACATCGACCACAAGTAGAAGAAAAATCTTACTGACATGAAAAAACAAAACATTATTTACTCGGCTTTTGATTCTCTGACAATACAGCATGGGGTTTCGTAGGGTTCATTGTTAGGGCATGTCCTTTTTCTTTTATACGTTAACCGAATGCTCTTCATCCATAGCAGTTCTCTTTGCTGATGAAATGAATATTCTTTGCAAAAAAGGAACAACATGGAATATGGTTTTAGATGTTTAAAGTTGGTTTCATGATATCAAATTAATAGTAAACGAAGAATTGTTTCAATGCAGTTTTCTTTTTCAAATAGGCAATTGCATGCGCCATTGCATGCCCGTGTTTATTTAATACTTAAAGATTTTGAACGAGACTTTGGGAGGAGGATGAATCGACTCACTATGCAAACTCAAATGCAATTAATACGCAGTTTACAATTGAAGGGGTATTTTGCATAAATCAGCACAATAGTGTCCTAAGCCAAATTTTAAGAAAACGGAGAAAAATAAAGTTAAAGTTGCATAATTGTGGTTAGAAAGACTTGTGAAGAGAAAAAAAAATGTGTGTCTTCATTCTTAACTTTATAGAGGAAAACTGGTCAAACTAACAAGGTAGAAAGATAGTTTACTTATATAACAAATGATTTCAAAAACTAATTTTTAATATTTTAGGAGTTAGACTACTATTGCGCTTAGTTCTTTAATTGAAACCGAAAAACGATAGATTTGAATATTCTGTGTTGTAGATAGCTAGTGATTTCATCCATGACAATTTTTGATCGTGGGAGCAGGGGGCTTGATCGTTGCGCGTGTGAGCCTCTCAACGCAGTGTATCTCCCAGCAGTTCAACCCAAAAATCACCCATAGACCACATGATGTGTATGAACTCTGAGTGGGAGGACATCTTAATAAAGGTGCATTGTCAAAATCCTAAATTTTTGAAAATTAAAAGCTCAATTTTTAAAAATTTTCCAATAACTGCATTATTGAAGCCAGACAATTTTTCTTATTAAAATCTGTTGTTGAAAGTCCGACCATGAAATAGCGTCATTTACAATTTTTCGAAAATATGTAAAGGTTTCGCGTAACTCCATAGGCTTCCAGCTCGGTATTTAAATTTTTTTCTCGTATGTTTAAGAGAACGGTAAAAAAAGTGACTCTATTCCTATTTTCGGTGAACTCTGTGCTTTCGAAAAATTGTTATTGAAAAACTATAAATTTAAAGACAGAGATTTTTGTCTTAAATGGAATCTGTTCTAAAAAAAATCAGCTCTTAAAATAAGGTCGTATACAGTTTGTTGAAAGAAACGAGCAGCGTTCGCGCAATTTCTGTTCGAAGTTAATTAAAATTATAAAAAAAGCATTTTCCAATTTTTTTCTTCAAAATGTTTTCCTACGGATAGAAAAAGGAAAGCTTAGAAGAATGGTCTCGTTTTCCTTAAACTCTCTGAATTTTCGAAAATTGCATATTTAGCAATAATGCAAGAAATTATGTGCAGTTTAGCACCACAGGTTTTCACTTGTGCTTTACAAAGTGTTCGTTGTGAAACATTAAGCAAATCGCATCAAAATGTACATAAATAAATGTATGTTGTATACATGTATTTGGTATTTTAGGGTTGGATTAATCTGACTTTTGCCACCTAGCGGTGTTTCCAAGCTTGGTCCTGTTTTTATTTATTTACCACGCCTGGGGGTAGGGGAGACATGTTCCTAGCATGACGTGTTACCATCACCGTACCTACCCGAGGGTCAGATAAATAATAACAATTATTCTTTTAAAATATTAACCATATTATTTTTCTCTTAGGTCTATACATATGTTGACAATTTTCAAGGAACTTAATTGATAATTGATTATTGTGCTCGTTCAATTTCTTCTGGTGTATTTGACTCACCTTGCTGATGAAGTCGTGAACTGTGGTACGTCGAGGTCTTTGTAAAGCATCTTGTTTGTCACGTACCATGGTGCGTTGCAGAGACTTCCTAAAGTTTTAGTTTCGAATCTTCGAAGACTGTATAGATTCAATTTGTCACAAAATATGAATTTGATTCTTTTTCTATTCAGCGGCGGATCGCACTCTAAACTTGGATCTCACGTGGGAAGACGGTCTGGATGGCCCGGTTGTGAAATGGGAGGCGGTGGACGACGACCGTGGTAAAGACCCCAGTCCGGAATATTGCGATTTTTCGCCGAATCTCAACAGCACGGAGAGAAGTTTCGAGTAAGTACATTGGGCAACACGTTATTAAGGCTAAATGTACTTAAAAATATTAGTAGAGAAATTCTGTAGGTAGCAGCACTATCAACGGGGAATTTACATTACCGATAATGCCTGAACAAATGATTCGATTTTCATTTTTAAAGTGCATTTTACTCATTTTTAATACAGAATGTACGTACTTACTGAGAGAATTGGTTTTCGTACTTCTGGGGAGAATTAAAAAAAATGTGGGCTCGATAACCGAAGGTGATCTGCTTCCTAAATTGAGTCAACTGTCCAAATCGGATGAATGTGTGCGTCTTAAAGTGATATTTGGCAAAATATAATGTTCCCCTCCTCAGTGCCATGACATCACCGTGCGTGGGTAGAATTATTCCTGTGCTCCGTTCGGCGTGGCGGCAATCAGGCAAGCAAGCAAGCTGCGGGACAGCATGTTTCTCAAGTGGTCCGGCTGGAATTCGTCAGTTAATACTTTGGCTATTTCCCGTATCTCAATAATATTTTTTTGCCCACATTAAAATACTTGTGCTGTAACAGGGGCAGACAAATCTCGTACCCTCTCGACATGTGGGCTGATGCAGAGCAAATAATTGGAATGATTGAAGGCGTTGTCATTGTCAACAATATTATTTATTTTACAAATAGCAGCTTTCGATGGCTTAGCCATCATCATCAGTTTTCTGGTACACGAAAATATAAAATTAGAATTAACATAGTTACCTAATTTAAAAACACTTCTTAAGAAATGAAAGGAGAAGAATTAACGAAAAGAAAAGACAGAATGAAAGAAAAAAAGGGGGCGGAGAGTTAGATCTTTAAAATATAAGTAATTTATATAATTTAAAACATCTTAAGAAATGAAAGAAGAAGAATTAAAGAAAGGAAAGAAAAAGAGTTATATCTTTATATAATATAGTAGTTTTTTAATTTTAAGCAAGAAATAAATGAAAATGTAGTACATGTACAATTTTGAGAGAGAAAATACGGAAAGTAAGTTGAGCCGTTTCTTACCTGCTGTCTGGGAGCCACAAACGGGTTGCGTGCCTCCCGCGTCCCTCGGAAGCTTTAAGTACCGTCTGTGGGGGGTGGAGGAGGGTTAATGGCCTGGGTGCGGTGTGCTGTGTCACCCCCGAAGAGTGTGGTGTGAGGGTGATGTCAAAAAGTAATTTTAGCAGAGGGGAGGGTTGTAGTTTATATTTACATTCAGTAGGTTACTATTGAGATGAATGTGAAGGTTTTCCAATGTTAATCTGGTATGATATTGATTTTCTATTTCCAGTATGTGAATGTCTGTGTGTGGATTGAATGTGTGACCTGTCTGAAGTAGATGATTGGCAAAGTGAGATTTGCAGGTGTTGTTTTTCCCAAGCGTGTATATGTTCTTTTATTCTTGTATTGAAAGTTCTGCCTGTTTGACTAATGTATTTTGCTTCGCAATCGTGGCAATGTAGTGCGTAGACACCGCTTTTTTCTAGAATATCTGTGTGTGTTTTAGGAGATAAGATTTTTCTGAGAGAATTTTGTGTTTTGAATGAAACTTTGATACCGGCTTTGTGTATATTGTGTGACTTTTCTGAAAGTTTTCCAAAATATGGTAAGCAAGTGTACTTGTCTGATGTTAGTGTTACGTTAGAGAGTGTAGTGTACATTTTCAGTTTTCGTTTGTGAATTTTGCGGCGTAATATGTTGTTGACAAGAGCTGTGTTGTAACCGTTTGCCATAGCAATGTGTTGAATAGTGTTCAGTTCTTGCAGAAAATGAGATTTAGTGAGAGGCAGGTTAGTAATCTGTGTAACATGTAGTGGAAGGCGGCGTGTTTGTGTTGAATAGGGTGTTGTGAAGAGTTGTGGATGACAGTGTCTGTGTATGTCGGTTTTCTGAAAATATTGAATGCATGTTTGTTTTCAGATATGCTGATATTGAGGTCTAGGAAATTGATAGATTTGTCTTCATTCTGTAGTAATTTTATAGTAGGATTATTTGTTGAGGAAGTCAGTAAAGTGGTCAATTTGTCTAGTCGTACCGGCCAGAGAACAAGGATTTAGTAACGGTGCCAATATGTAATATATTTGAAGGATGATTTGAGAGGAAGATGGTCTGTTCGAAAGAGTCCATAAAAATATCTGCAAGGAGAAGAGAGGGGTGAGCCCATGGGGATTCCTGAAGTTTGTCTGTAAAATTTATTGTCAAAAGTGAAGTAATTTTGGTCCATGCATAAGTTGAAGAGATTTTGGAGTTCATGACGAACGGGTATGGACATGATGATTTGTCTAGTAAGTTACGTAGCAGTAATTTGCAATCTGAAGTCGGAGTACTAGGAAAGAGATTCTTTATGTCAAATGAAACAAGTTTTGCATAGGGTGGAACAGGAATCTGTTGGATCTTTTCTACTAGATCTAGACTGTTTTTTACAGAATATGAAGGTTTGAACTGGATGTGTTTATGGAAGAGGTTATTTAATTTCTGGGCGAGTTTGTGGGTTAGAGTGTTTGTGTACGAAACCACGGGTCTGACGGGGGCATTCTCTTTGTGTAATTTGGGCAGGCCATAAAGCCTCGGAGGAGAAGGGTTAGATGGTATGTATTGTTTGGGATAGGGAAACAATGCTTGAGAATTGTTAAGTTCTTGTTTAAGCTGACAAAGATACTTCTTAGTAGGATCATTGGGAAGTTGTTCGATCTTGTTGTCGTAAGTACACTTGATTACCATATTTTGGAAAACTTTCAGAAAAAGTCGCACACAATATACACAAAGCCGGTATCAAAGTTTCATTCAAAACACAAAATTCTCTCAGAAAAATCTTATCTCCTAAAACACACACAGATATTCTAGAAAAAAGCGGTGTCTACGCACTACATTGCCACGATTGCGAAGCAAAATACATTGGTCAAACAGGCAGAACTTTCAATACAAGAATAAAAGAACATATACACGCTTGGAAACACAACACCTGCAAATCTCACTTTGCCAATCATCTACTTCAGACAGGTCACACATTCAATCCACACACAGACATTCACATACTGGAAATAGAAAATCAATATCATACCAGATTAACATTGGAAAACCAACCTACTGAATGTAAATATAAACTACAACCCTCCCTCTGCTAAAATTACTTTTGACATCACCTACACCACACTCTTCGGGGTGACACACAGCACACCGCACCCAGGCCATTAACCCTCCTCCACCCCCCACAGACGGTACTTAAAGCTTCCGAGGGACGTGGGAGGCACGCAACCCGTTTGTGGCTCCCAGACAGCAGGTAAGAAACGGCTCAACTTACTTTCCGTATTTTCTCTCTCAAAATTGTACATGTACTACATTTTCATTTATTTCTTGCTTAAAATTAAAAAACTACTATATTATATAAAGATATAACTCTTTTTCTTTCCTTTCTTTAATTCTTCTTCTTTCATTTCTTAAGATGTTTTAAATTATATAAATTACTTATATTTTAAAGATCTAACTCTCCGCCCCCTTTTTTTCTTTCATTCTGTCTTTTCTTTTCGTTAATTCTTCTCCTTTCATTTCTTAAGAAGTGTTTTTAAATTAGGTAACTATGTTAATTCTAATTTTATATTTTCGTGTACCAGAAAACGATGATGGCTAAGCCATCGAAAGCTGCTATTTGTAAAATAAATAATATTGTTGACAATGACAACGCCTTCAATCATTCCAATTATGTAGATGTCAACTACACCTCACCACTGAATCAATATGCAGAGCAAATAACCAACCAAGTCCAAAATTTGTGATATCAGACGGGTGCCATTACATATTTTCCTATTGCTTGCGCAATTCATTTAATTTTGCTCGCTACACATAGTAACTTCAAAATATTTCATCGGCTGAGTTAGCTCAGAGGCAGCTTTGACGGAGTCTTTGCAAGGACTCTGATCAGAAGGTCTTTGGGTTCGAATTTCGACGGTGGCTCGATTTTCGTCACCATGTATCTAGGTCGAATTCTGTAGTTTTCTGGAGCAGAATTCTAGCGGCCGGCTGCTCCGATCTGTAGTTTTCTGTGTTTTTTCCGATCAATATGAGAATGCCATGTCAGCGCACGATCTTTCCTTCCTAATATACGCTCTCTCCTCTCCATTTACACCCCTCTATACTTACATGTACTACCATATAATGTCAGGAACTATATTTATATACACACACATATCCCGGAAAGTGTCAACTTGCTGGTGAGAGTGCTTGCAACAATAATTGAGTTGATACCACGAGCCGCAGGTTGTAACGAAATAAAATGAAGATTGCGTGAACACCCGAATTATAATAGACGCTGGAAGTTTTGTCGCCTTCACTTGTTTTCCAGTGATCTGGTTATTACCAAAATAAATGCAATTTTAATAAGAGGCTCTGACTCGGCTCATTGTGGAGAGACTTTCCTGACACACTGTATGTACTCGCATATACACACCCATATTTTATACATGGAGGGGAAGCAATGCATACCGACGTGTAGTCGGCGCCTGATCTCATCATGCGACTGAAAAGGAACACCGCCACTTCCAGGGATATAACACGCACTACGGTAACGGAAACGATGACCACAGCATGGCGCTCTCGAAAACACAAAATATTGATTAAATGAATACATGAGATGGTCTGTGTCACAGTTGCCGAACCGACTAGGTTGTGAAGGCACTTTTTCCTCTACGCCAAGGAACTGAACTGTCAGTTGTATAAGTAACGAACATTTTAATCCTTGTGAATGAATGAATGGTTTATTAGCTCAAACTGTATGTTTGAGCCAAGTCATTCGTGCATTCATTCATTCGTTCACAAGGATAAAACCGGGAGCGGTTGTAACTGCAGCGCCTCTGTGCTGATGTAACTGCAGCGCCTCTGACCGGGAGATCCTAGATTCGAGTCCCGACAGCGGCACGATTTTCGACAATAGCTTTTCATCTAGGCCAAATTCAGTCGCTGTTTGGAGAATTGTAGTGGCCTGCTACTCTGATCGGTAGTTTTCCGGGGTTTCTCCGATCAACACGAAGCGAATGCTGGAGCAGCACCCTAATAAACGGACCGCGCGCGTTCTTTTCTCCCTCTTCCTTTTCCTATCTCCCCTCACACAACATAATACCATGCACTACAATAGCACATATTCCGGGAGACCAGTAGGGACCTTAGAGCTTGTCCCGACTGTGGCGGTGCCCCGCTGGTGAGGGAGTCCTGGTTTGGGGGGAACCCCGGTGGCCGACACGGTAGGTTGGCGCCGGATCTCGCCATCCAGCGGGGGAAGAGCACCGCCATCTCCCGAGGAAAAAAATGCACTACACTCAACCCACCACGAGGATAAAGAAGTACGGCACTAATATAGCGTCATTCAGAGCTATTCTTCACGGAAAAGGGACTCACGACTTCGTGGGTCAGGCAGCACTGGGACTGAGCCACTCAGAGATCTCATTTCGCAGATGGCCTGTGGACGATTCGTCAGACTTCATCACGCACCCCAACGACCCGAAGGACCCGTTCAACCAGCCCCCGCAGTGCTTCGACAACACCATCGATTCGCAGCTGCCCAGCGACTGGGGCAACATGGACAACTCCAGTGGTCGCCCCTTCGCCGCGGGCCGGGCGACGCCAACTCGACCATGTTCCTCGAGAACAGCGCGTGCGACTTGGCCCCCCCGCGACTCCTTGTTCCCCAACAGGTTCCCGCCCGCGTGGGGGGAGGCCGGGCCGCCCGCCACGCCGCCGAGGTAGACACGCGCCGCCTTACTAAAGCCTGTTTTACACGGTCATTTTTTCGTCATTTCCCGTCGATACGGAGCAGACTGGATGTAATTTGTACGAAAAAATGAAGCATGCTTCATTTTTCCGTACAGATTTCATCCAGTTTGACTACAGCGCCCCTGGTGTCTCTTTATGGAACTTTCTTCGATTGCGTGAGTTCTCCGGTAGGGAGTATATTTATCTGGTGCGTAGCGTGGGCACGTGTTGTTTGTGATATTGAGTCTTTGCGTTCAGTGATCCCTCTCGCAAATAAAACCACAATACCTCACGCAGCTTTCTACTCCTTACTCTGCGAATTCGTAACTATCTGATCATTCTTCCCGCTAATTTAATTTGTTTCTGTAAATCCGATGTTCAACTGTTAAACTTCCAGCGCTTTTTGCGGCGTTTGGAGGAAGTATTTTCATCACGATTACGTACAGACCTGAAATGACCGTGTAAAACGTTCGAACCACGTTCATCCAGTTTCGGTACGCATAGAACCGAACGTCCTTTTCCCTCCAGTTTCTGTACAGAAAAATGATGAAAAAAGGATGAAAAAATGACCGTGTAAAACAGGCTTAATAAAGGTCTGGTTTAAGCCAGGAGTAACATATTTACTTCGGAAGTAACTACTCTCAGAGTAAGCGTGGAGTAAGTTTTCTACTAATAATCGCGGAGAAAGCGAGGTGTAACTACGCCAGCGTTACTCCACAATCAACGTTTGGCAACGTCTAAAAACCCCGTGTCGACTTCTCAAATCGAATGTTCAATCGATAGTTTCGTTCGTTTGGCGTCTGTCCTTGGCAGTTTGTTGTTGTGAATCAGCTGTGAGTGATCGTAAGTCAGCATGGATATCTTCAACGAAATTGAAGCCATTGAAGCTGAACCATCGGCATGGGACCACCGCCGGTTTTTGTTTGTTCGCATCTATACTGGGCGATTTCCTTCTTCGATTTAACTTTCATTGTCTTCCATTGAATTTTAATTTGACTTAACTCCCTCCTTCGGGAATTCAAATTATTAAACCTGATCAAATGTAAAGCATACCAATTTATAAAAGAGAAGAGAATACATTGAAGCAAATGGATACGCATTGCTGTACATACTTCTCAGTAATTTTTTTCCAACTTTCTGCCTTGGCTTTATTTATTCTTGTATTATTGCCCTTGGCATTCAATGTATCTTTTTCTTCCCGAATGAGAGTCAACAACAATTCCTAGAGCAATATCAGTCAATTTATTAACACGTGCTTAAAATCGTTCTCGTTATTGAAGAAAAAATAAGTTTCCAAAAAATACAAAAACGTTTCATTAGTATTAAATAATGTACATACCTTCTCATCACTTTCCCAATTCTCACTTCTGTTTCTCTTATCCATTCTCAACGTTTCGCGTCAACTTCAAACTCGCACACAAAACCACCACAAAACTCGACGAACGCAAACACGTGTTATAATTGCGACGTCCAGAGAGTATACTGCGACGACGCCACCAAATCGCACTACTCCACGCTTACTCCGAGCTTAAGGCTAAATGTACCGACACTAGTTCCATTTGTCGCCACCACGTGGCAGCACCAAAATAAGCAACATTTACTAGACCGATAACGTCTGAACAAATTGTCCGATTTTCGATCTGTAAACGGCATTGAACTCCCTTTTAAAATAGAATTCACGCTACGATGCCGTTTTTTCAAAAAGTATTTCAAAAAAAAATTTAAGTGATTTCTCATAGTTCCGGGAAGAAATTAAAAAATGTGGGCTTATAGCGCGATGACGACGTGCTTCCTGAATCCAACGCCGTGTCAATCATGCAAATCGGATGAATAGGAGCGGCGTAAAGTGAAATTTCGGAAAAAATACCTGACCCTCCCCCCTCCCTTCTCGCTTCATGCAGTTGCGTCACTCGACCCTTTTGGGGGGCTCCCTGGACTGTCCCAGTGCCATATCGGATTTGAGTGCCGAACCCTCCCACGGCCACTTTAGCCTAGCCCTTCGGTTGGGGGCGCTGAAAGAACCCCCGCCTGGTGCCAGAGGTTCTCAAGAACAACCGCCCAGGTTTTCGATGGGCAAACTGAATAAACCCGTGGGGAGATTTAAAGTTTTTCCCCGTGAAAAAAAGATGGAGTCTCACAATTGTTATAAACTTGAAATTAGTCATCAAATGAAGATCGAAGGATTAAAAGTAGGAGATAACCCCTTCGATTCCTCCCATTTAGGGATGATGATTATTATTTTCTTTTTAATATATTTATATTTTCTTTTTTAATATATTTATATTAGTAAAAAAAAATAATAAAAATAAAAAATAGAAAGTCCAATGTTGTTTTTTAAGTATTATATTTCAAAGGGGAAAAAGGATGCAGAGAACCAGAGGTATTCCCAGGGGGCCCAAGACAAGAAAAAAAAAGTTTCAAAAGAAATAAAATCAACAGTTTTAACGGGTTTTTTGACTTAAATAAATAAATAAAAAGAAAATGAAAAGAAGTGGAAGAAATAAAAAAAAGGAGCCCTAAAGAAATTTCCGGGTCATCAAAAATGCCCGGGGGTGTAAACGGGAAAGGGGAAAGGCGGGGCGGAAATTGATACCAAAAACCCGTTTTTTTACAATTTAAAAACCCCGTTCTTTATACTGAAAAATATTTTGACCCCCATAATGGGGGACCCAAAAAGGTTATATATTATCCTGTTTTTTAAGAAAAAAATAGCTACCATCCATAAATGTCATAAATAAGTTTTTTTGGGTTTAATTCTAAAAAATGTTTAAAACAATATATTTTTAAAATTTGTTATTTAAAAATTATTATTTTGCATAATTAATACTTTACAAAAAAAGAAACGCGAATGATTCCAAACTTTTATAGTAAAAATAATTCCACTTGTCACTGCAAATGTTCTCACCCATGAAAACTGTCACGCCCTTTCCTCTTAATACGAATTGTTCCCAGTGTGCCGGGAGCCCGCCAAGAACGCCAAGTTCGAGGGAAAAATCATTGAAAGCCAGAGGGGCCCGTCCCGCCCGGGGAAAGGGGGATCACCTTTAGCCGGGGGCCCCTCCTGGGCTTGGGGGAGGGAAGGAGGAAAAAGGGAAAAAACATTAAAAGTGCAATCCACTTTTTTTTCCAGAAAACCAAAATTTAGTCAAAAAAATTTGGATTTTTTTACTTAATTTGAATTATTTAAAAATATAGAAAAATTTTTTAAAAATTTAAAATTTTAAAAATTCTATGAATTTAATTTTTAAAAAAAAAACATTTATGTCAACTAAAAAAAAGCCTGAAAACAACGTGAATATATAAAAAAGGGAAAAATTATGAATTAAATTAAAATTTGATAATACAGAAAACTAAAAGAGGAAAATTTTAAAAAAATGAAAGAAAATTAACAAAATTATAAAATAGGCAAACATGAGATTTAAACTTTTATCCGGGGAAAGCCTCAAAATGATTTTTAATTTAATAGAAATAAATATATTTATAAATAATGTAATAATTATCAGCAGATAAAACGTGTTCCCCTGTTCCGTTTGAAATCAAACCTGCATAAGACCAAACCAAATAATCAGAAATGGTTTCAATCCCGTTGTGTGGGGGTGCTGAAATTAGATTCGAAAAAAAAAGATGCTTTAAGATGGGGCAAAAAAAAAAAAACGTACAATGGGAGGGCAAAAGGTTTCCAAATTTGAGAAGAAAAGAATTTTTTAAAAAAAGCCAAAAAAGGAAAATAAAATATTTGACATACTAGAGTCGAAAAAATCTCTGAAAAAGGGTATTATGCTTGGAAATAGAATGAAGTGAAAAAGGGGGTAAGGGACAATTTAATAACTAATACAAATCACAAAAAAAGAAAAAGGGTTTTGGCCCAGGGGAAAACAAAAACTAGTCCATTGTTTTATATCCAGATAATCTAAAAGGGGGGCTTTGGGGCGTTCTAGTACTATTTCTCTGCGCGTTCAGATCCTGCGAAGAATTGGGACCTGCAGATGAAAGGAGAGATCTCACAGCCGCTGCTGATCGGGACTGGAGCCACAAATACACATCATCGCACTGAACAGTGTGTTTGATACCCGCAGTCTTCGCGTACATTCTCCATTATAGGAAGAACTCGCTGAATTATCGCGCGTCCTCCAAGTTCGGATAGCAAGGAAAGCGAAGGAATGATGCCTAGTATACAAATGCAATATCAATGTTCAAAATTAAAACATCTTTCAAAACCTGGTTTAGAAACATCGATCAAGTTCGTGCGGAAGATAATTTGTTTTGACAGTGCCGGATGTTAATTATAATTGATTTAGACAAACGGCAAAAAAGTAAAGAATAACAGCAAACTAAGCCTGAAACTGTCGCCAGGGTTCTTATGTGTCTACCTCAAAGGGCAGAAGTAGGCAGAGACCTACACCTAGAGTGCTTGCGTTGGCCGCCTCTCTGCGTACGGTAGAACATATACAAGTAGTAAATATCAGAAAAATGGGGTCATTTCTTGGGCTGAAGATAGTCTACTGGATGAGCATGTTACAATCACCGTTCGCTTTATTCGAACACATGTATTGACAGTGGAATAATGCAATATTATTTCATATTTTAACTTTTTTATAAAATTGTGATTGTGTTCCTTTCATTCACAACAACTCATCAAGACATCGATAATAAACATCAGGGTTCATAAATGTTTCATTTTTTTACGGAATATGTTCATGTGTCTATATAAAATCAATGTTTTGAAAATATCAACATCAATGTTGCATCCCTATTCTCGACACCTAGATGTGGGTCGCCGATTTAATACAGTTTGATTCTGATCCCCTATATGAGGTTTATCAGTGACTGGTACGCTACGTTTACTAGTAGTATATACATCTTATAAATTTTACCTGATTAAATGTTACTGATAAGCGTGTACGATGTTTCGAAAATGGTATCTTAATGTAGAGAATGTAAAGTTGCCGAATTAATAACTATATAACAAAACATAATTTATCGGTCATAGACGGATATTCCTCTTCTAGTGTGTGTTCCTGTCTGGGTTAAAGTTGTATTGCTTTATGACAATTTATTGCATTAAAAATACATATATGTCACTAATCAATGATTTACTAAATCTTATCATTTACGTAGTTTGTACAAAATGACACGCGGGAATTATTTATTCCAATCTTCAAGTTTATACAAATATAACAGAATCATTTTATATCATTATAACTTACTAAGTAAGCTGGGACATGTCACGATTCTTATATTATATTTTAATGTTTGTTACAGTGTTGGATTAGGATGCATCTCGCTGCGCATGATTTACACTTCTTCAATTATGTCCGAAAGTTGAAAACAGTTTAAAACTTTGGAAAACAGATTCATCAGTGAAGTCTATCAAGGGGACAAACCGTTTGAGATCAAAATCGAGTCGCAGGATAAAAGAGCTCGTGCCTAATTTCGGCTCATTCTTTCTGGTAGTGGAAGGATAACGGAAGATCTTAGAAGTAAATGACTATGAAATAAGATGTTAGGACATGGAATATTGATATCTACACAATAGTTCAATTTCTTTTGAAATCAGTTTCAAATCGAGAATTGATATTTTGAGTGCCTCAAATAACTTTTAGTGGTATTCGAAGAAGACGGAAATATGGAACAAGATATATAGTTTATACGACTACAGATGATATGAGACCGCTTGGTTTGTGTTACAGCATCACTAGTTTGATAAGTGGAAAAATAGATGAAAGGACGAAACCATTGCCTGCTGAGCAGCCTCCTCCCAGCAGCAGCCGGGTTGAGCGTTCGGCCTCAGAGGAGCCCCAAAAGGGTCAGTGACGCAACCGTGAGCGAGAAGGAGGGGAGGTAGTATTTTTCGAAATTTCACTTTACGCCGCTCTATTCATCGATTTGCATGATTGACACGGCGTTGATTCAGGAAGCACGTCGTCATGCGCTTATAAGCACATTTTTAATTTCTTACCGGAACTATGAGAAATCACTTAAATTTTTTTGAAATACTTTTTGAAAAAACGGCATCGTAGCGTGAATTCTATTTTAAAAGGGAGTTCAATGCCGTTTACAGATCGAAAATCGGACAATTTGTTCAGACATTATCGATCTAATAAATTCCGTGTGATAGTGCTGCGATCTATTGATTTTTCCTATAAGTATTTTTCGGTGCATTTAGCCTTAAACTAGGAGTCGACTGGGAGTAGCGGTTGTCATGGTAATTGCGCCACACTTACTCCTAGCTTACTCTATGCCACAGTTACTCCACGTTTATTAGTCAGGATTTTGCCAACTCCGGACTTACTCCAGAAGTAAATTTTACTCCGAGTTTATTAGTAAGGCGGGTGGAGTGGATAACCGTGCGTCTACAGGATGTCCATGGAGGAAACGTCGAAACCTCGAAAATTAGTTCTCAACATGGGAGGTGGTCTGAGAGACCCGGGAAGCCTTTATCATTGTGATTGCGTTTCGGCCGCCCGTGACCACTGCTTCCAAGTACCTTTTCCTTCCACAGACATGAGTTACACTTCTTCTCAGAAAGTGAGTATTGTTATCCTTTCTAGCAGTGAGACATTCCAAAACTTTGCACGAGTCTCTGTGACCACCTACGCGCACTCTTCAGTTCTTTATGCGACTTAACAAACTATTAGTGCCAAATGTACAAAACGTTTGTTTGGAGAATTGACTGACAGTGCAAAGAAGGAAAGTTGTCAGATATGTAAAATATACCAAATACAATGAAAATAATATTTCAGCCTATTTCATTTTTGTTAATTTGCATACAAACCACTAAATCAATTGTTTACAAATATAACTCATTTTTGAAAATAATATCCATCTTTTTTACGGTACACTTCTTTGATCGAAATTATATGGGAAAACTGAATTAAGCAATTAATTTAAATTAATCCAAGCAGACCAGAAAATGCACCCAGACTATAAGATCAGGTGCGTACACTGACGTCACAGAAAGAGGCATGTGTGCTGCGGGGTTTAGACAATGTTGAAGCATATTGTGTCTAATAAACTCCTCGGATAATCAGAATGGCTGAGCCGCAATAAGCACTCAAAAGTTGGTTTGAAAAAATAGTTTCTTTGCAAACGTTTGCACTGCAGAAGCATACAAGGAGTTTATTCAAGAAAATCTGCTTAAAATTGTCTTAGAAGTTCATTTTCGAAGCTTCGACGCATCCTCCCTGGACATTCTGTATACCTGCACTTCTTGAATTGAATTTACCTTATTTTACGTGGCGAGACTCAAGCCATGAGGCCTGCTCTTCCGTCTGACCAAGCAAATTTCGTTACAGTCCTTTCACCAATCATGGGAGGAAGAAGGTATTGCTTGGGCGTCGAAACAGGTGATTTGAATTTAGCTCAGAGGCATCATTTAGGCTTGAGGATCTTTTACATGCAGTAAATGTACTAACATGGGACAGCGGGCTTTACTTCCCCTCCGAAGGTAGGCGTGAAGGATCTCGCGCAAAATCCACGCTTCGATCGGTTGAACCCAAACTTGGAGCAGTCCGATACGCACTCGCATACCCTCGCCGCCGCCGCATTTCTATGATCTATAAAGGAGTTACTCTAAGAAGGGACCTCTTTTACAGGCCGGGAAGCAAATATACGTCATGCAGGGCGATGGTATTGCAAGAGACAGAAGTTATTTGCTAATGAGCTAACTGTAAACATGCCCACTGAAAATGAGTGCATGGGCATAACCTATAGTTATGTTGCCAGCAGTGGCCAAGTTGGAGCTGTCAAAGCGGTCCCTTCTAACAGTAATCTGTCTCGTACCAGGAGTGTTTCTCCCCGGAGTGAACACCTAGCCGTAAGCTCTAAACCGCGTCCCCCGCAGGCGTACAAGTACACTCTTGGGCTGGTCTCTGGATCCTGCTAGAAAGCAGTTAGCTCTCCTGGGAACATCATGCAATGCCTTGATCAGGCCGCCCTGCCAGCTTAAAGCTACTAGATTTCCAGGCCAGTACCGGAGTCGAATCTATGCGCCACTCACAATGCGCCGGGACATGTCCTGCCATTTGCCCAGAGTATCAGGTCACTGCCGCGACGAAGTCAGTTGTTCAACTAGGGGCCATCCGGGCTAAGGTCCAATGGGCTCAGGGCCCCCAACTCATATCCTCACTGCCTACACCTTAAAGCTATCGACGTGAGTGTCACGAGATAGGGACAGCCAAAATTATGTATATTATATGGAGCAATTTTAATATATTATTGTGGCACAAATCGTCTGAGGTGGCTCAGAGCATCAACTGATGTCATTGCAGTGCCTCTTACTGGGAGATTCTACAGTTCGAACCCCGACGATGGGAGGATTTTTGACACTACCTAGATGGCTAGGTCGAATTCAGCCGCTGTCTGGAGGAGAATTCTAGCGGCCGGATACTCTGATCGGTGGTTTTCCTTGGTTTCTCCGATCAACCCTAGGCAATTGTCAGAGAACTACCCTAACAAACGGGCCCGGACCACTGGTGATCTTTCCTTCCTCTTTCGTGTCCTATCCTCACCACTTACACTACCACACGGGAGATCACTCGAGACTTTAGAATGTTTTCCGGTTGAGGCGGTGGCCATTGATGGGAGATATCTGAATGGGGAAAAATCGAAAACTGCCATGTACGCACAGGATCTTGCCATTCACTGGTGAAAGGCCACCACCACCTCTTGAGATAAACACATGCGCTACAGGACCAATGACCATTAGCAGTTGTCACGCCCGGAAACAGGAAATAATCAATTTGGTACAAACATGTCTGCTCCACCCCGCAATATTTTTGTTAGTATCGTGTGTATTTTCGTACCGCGCTAGAACTTCTTTTCCTCATCTTTGTCTTCTCTTCTCTCTTTCACACATACACACGCACACACATACACACACAGATTCTTACGTGCCATACACTATCACATGAGTCGAAAGGCCAGTCGAAAACTTACGCCCTGTCCCATCCGAGGCAGTGCCCCGCTGGGAGATATACATTGCGTGAGGAAGTACTTACAAGTTGTCGTGTAGGTGGGTGCCAGATCTCACGCTCCAACGAGGGAACAATACCGCTATCTTCCAGGATATAATAAGAACTACCGTCTTGAGACAAAGAGCTGAGAAGTGAAGTCAGGAAACAATAAATATGCACTCCATCGCCCCTATGTATTTGTGATCCTCAGAAAGCCTTTTCCGCCGACCTGGATGGCCGAGGTGGCTAAGAGCGAGTACCGACTCAGCGCTTCGGTCCGAAGGGTCGCGGGTTCGAGTCCCGCCTTGGGCATGGTTGTTTGTCCCTTGTCTTTGTATGTATGTGTTGTCGCGGAGGGCCTCGCGTTCTGCTGACCCCAGATGAGAGGAGCCCGTAAGTGTGTTGATGTCTAGTGTATGGTCGAATATGCGTCCCATCGGGACGCAGAGGGTAACCGGCTGTCGGCTGGATAAAAACCCTAGAAAGAAAGAAGAAGAAGGAAGCCTTTTCCCACAGACCGACGAGTCCGAGTGGCAAATCGCGCATTGCTAAGACGGCGGACAACCAGTCCATCAGCTACACGACGCAGCGGCCCAAGATCGTGACCCGCATCCCGCGCCTCAAGCCCACCCACAACCCGCAGGTGGGACTTATGTATATTAACCTGGGAGTGCTCGCAATAGATCTGTGAGATACAAGCCATGGCAATTTTATATTCCTAAATTATTGCGATGCATTAGTTGTCTGATATTTCATGTATTCCATCATTGTACTTGTTGTATCTGCAGGGTGCAGGGTAAATTAAACATTCAATGTTTAATAGCCATTTACTTTCACCATAACAAATACACAGAATTTACGTAACAAATAACTGTACAAATTTCCTAACGGCGTTCTTGCCGTTTCGGGCCTTATCACCGGCAGTGGCGATGAGCGTCGTTATGCGATAGCTGGCGGCAGTAACCTCGAGTCCCCTTGTAGCGCGCAGCTGATACGCCGCGATTGGGCGTGAGCGGGGCGGGCGGAGCCGCCGATGCCGGCTGATACGCCAGGCTGACGTGTAGCAAGCGCCGGCGGCAGCAGCCGGGAGTCCTCTTGTAGCGCGCAGCTGATTACGCCGCGATTGGGCGTGTAGCGAGTGGCGGCGGTGGTAGCTAAGCGAAGTTATCACTGAACGAGCGCTCTGCTCCCGGCCTATGACTTTTACCCACCGCCCGGTGAAGGCTCCACTAGCGGAGCGTAACTCCGACTCGTCCTCTGATTGGGGGATACCACAGTACTCTTCTGAAATCGCCTGGTCTTTTATTTTTATCCTATCGCTGATTCATTTCCCGTGAGCTTGCGCTGCGCGAAATCTGTCATATACGTTGGTGCAATGGCGCCAGTGCATTGTTGGCTCCTGGCCTGCGCGGTACGTATCCTAGCATTATTGTCAGCCGTGTTTATGACAAGTGCCTATTCAGCAAATGTAATAATTTGCCTTGTCTACAATCGACTGTCACAATTTCTTACCAGAGAAAAAGAAGATATGCAGGAGACGTCTGTAAGGAAATGAATAAAATGGAAACCTTGCAAAATGGGAAAACTAGACTTTCTGAATATTTTTGTGAAAAAGTAAAATGTATATTTGTTTATAACATGCCAAAATAATTTGAGGAAATTGTGTTTAATATTGTTTAATAGGATAATACGATATTTAATGATTTTTGCGTGTACTTTGTCAATTTTTAACTTTCTCACCAAAACAATTCAAACAAGAATTCTGCAATGTAAAATATTCATTAACAATTGCATTGAGGGACATGTACGAATTGAATAATATATGTATTTGAGTAAACGGACCTTCGTATCATTCACATTTACAAAACTTTGCAGGTATATCTGAGACATACATTGCGGGCACTGGCGTGAGTCTACCTATTGTGGGCACTCACGAGTTAAAGGTGTAAAGAGAACGATTTTGATGTTTCTTTGATGGGATGGGATTTTGATGTCCCGATTCGGCTCCCAGTGAACTATTTTAAAGAAGTGAGATAAAAAAGGAGTGGAGGTCACTCTATATTGAATAGATCGCAGATTTTCTTTATTAATAAAGAGCTACGAAATTTTCGTTGTTTGAAATACGCGGCTAGAATGAAAATGGAAAGATGACGTCAAGAGCAACTTGGCGGGTTCGCGGGAAATGGAAGAGCATTTGATCTTGCTTAGAGAACATGGTGTTGTGTTATCGTTAAAACGATTGTTTGTGTCTATGAATTGTAAGTTTTCAGTTTACTTTTTGTATAAAATTATGGTGATATATACGGGAAACACGAAAGAGGTGAGGGAGTTCTGATTATTTAGAAATTGCATTTCCTAAATTTTGTTGCATACATTAAGTAAGAAGTGCGGTCGATAATAATTTTACCTTGCAAAAGGTGAGGTAGAAAAAATATTTTTTATTTTGCTTATATTACTAAAATCCTAAGTTTTCTTCCTCGAAATACTTCGGGAAAAGCTTTGGTAGCCAAAAAACAAACAAACAAAAAATTCGGACATACTTTGATTTTTGCATATTAACTTTTTAATCGTTGATCTTAGCGCAAAAATAATTATATACAATTTTAAAGGTCATACTATTCTCTACAAATTTGCTTTATAAATTATTTCTGTCAAGCAAATAGTGAGACACGAGATTTCAAAATTTCACAAAATTTTTCTTTTTATTCTGTTGTTGCCCTAAGTTACTAAAGTTCTCTCTAATATAGTATTTTTGAATCCCTAATAGTGTAAATTAAACATTAGTATTTAATCGCTTTTTATTAATAATAATGACGGCTCGAGGTCATGCCATTAGGGTGCGCAACCTTTCTCTCCCTTCTCCCTTCCTCTCACTCTCTGCCCCTATTCCTCTCCTCTCTCTCTCTCTCTCTCTCTCTCTCTCTCACCCACCCATACACACACACACACACACATTACACGCATGCATTTACACTCATTAATGACACATAATTAATGACAATTAAACACAAATCATATTATGAAGTCTGATGGCATGCCGAACAGTACATTTCCGCTGTTTATTTTCAAAGTTTCTCTAAGTTTTTCATTGAAGTCATTGATTTCTTGTGTTTAATATTTAACGCTTTTCATTGTTACTTGCACAAGAACCCTTGACAGAAATACGAACTTCATGACTTCGGTTTTTCAAAACTTATTGAAACGTAGACTCCAAGGCTACAAAGCCTACGTAGCTTACAAAACACTCTTGGGATTTGAATACTTCGGAATGGTTTTGTAATTGAAACTCATTTTAAAACCCAAGAGAATACGCATATAATATTAAATTAACATTTTTATGAATCCAACACTACACAGCAATGCGTTTCCGTTTCGCGGGTTAGCACGAGTGCTCATTTAAGTGGAGAGATATCTCACAGTTTCTTCGTTCAGTGTCACAATTGCTTCTCTTAAAAACTTGTGCTAGCTGAGTGTTATATCTTCGAGACATGTCAAGGCACACGCAGAAATCGCCACTGCGCCGGCGCAGTAGTACTCGCATCACCGGCGAAGTGCTCCATCTGTCCATAAGCCGCCGTTGTTCCCCCTCCTATCCCTGCAGCCCCGCAGCAGCCTAGGACGCCGTTTCCTCGATCGAATTCTCCCGAGTGTGTTCCGGCAGGCTTTCGCGAAAGAAAGGCGGACGGACTGGAAATCGCAGCTTCCGAACGGCGCGTGTTTTGAAATACCATGTTTCATAAACGCCCTGAAAGAACTTCTCTTTTGATAAGAGATGTTTAAGAGAAATTGCACTGAATTAAATGGGATATGCACAGGCGAATGTTCGAATACCTACGAGTCATCACTGATAATAATATAAACAAAATTTAAAAAATCTTCTACCTTAGCTTTTGCAAGGTGGACCCCCTTTTGGCTTCCCATCGACTGCACTAAAGGTTGATAGCACGATTTGTACTTATAGGCCAAAACATTATCTATGTATATATATATATATATATATATATATATATATATATATATATATATATACAGGGTGAGTCACGTAACTTTAGCACCTCCTATAACTTTTGAACGGTTGAAGATATTGAAATGCAGTTTTCACGGAAGTGCATGAGAAAATAGGGCTAACTGATACGTGTATTTATTTCTATTTTATCACTTGTATTTTACGAGATATTTGAGGGAACTTTGTTTTTTCAAATGGAACTATACATATTTTTTCAGTCTATCATAAAGAGCGTAAAAAGACGAATCCAATGATATACATAATGTCATATGTTGAATAAGGATTTTTTTGAGAAATTTTTTATTGTTTTGCGACCAGTTCTTAACGGATATTTTGAATGTAACGACGCCACAGAAGGTCACGCAGCGCTCCACCAGCCAGCGCGCGCTCGGGGAAGGAAGGGATCTTAGTATTTCAAGGCACAAAACATATTCCAAATATTCACTAAACTTGCCATTTTTTCCTGAACTCTGCTTTCATCCTTCCCATTTTCAAATATTTTATTACTTAAGGATTGAAAATATGGATTTGTCATATGTAGTATGTATTGAAATAAGATTGTTATTTAAATTTAATTTAAAGGGATATCATACCACAGGATATTAATGGGATCTTGGAAACTAAGCACAGTAAGAATAAATTATTAAGACTTTACAAAGAATATTGCATATTTTCAGCAAATAGTTTTATTGTTAATGATAATATAACAATACCTTGTGAAAATAAACAAATACAGAAAGATAATGATAATGACAAAATAAAAATAGAATTCAAAAAACTAAATAAAAATACATTACTATTCAAATTACTTTAGAATGTGTTCAATATGACCACCATTCACAGACAAACACATCTGCAGGCGCTTTTGAAAAGATTTCTTAACTGCGACCAATGTTTCTTTTTTAACTTCAGAACATGCAGCTACAATGCGTCTACGCATATCTTGTGATGTAGATGGAGCTTCTTGGTAGACGTGGTTTTTAAGAAAACCCCAAAGAAAAAAATCTAGTAGCGTCAAGTCTGGGGAACGCGCGGGCCAACACACAGTACCACCCATTCATTTCCTGTAATATAAAACCCCATTAACTGGAGTAGAAGTAATAAACAATTTTATTACAATACATACTTACAATGAAACCTTATTTTAACCCTTCCATTTCTTAAAAATAAGCTGAAAATGGGGAAGGATGGAACGCAGAGTTCGGGGAAAAAATGGCAAGTTTAGTGAATATTTGGAATATGTTTTGTGCCTTGAAATACTAAGATCCTTCCTTCCCGAGCGCGCGCTGGCTGGTGGAGCGCTGCGTGACCTTCTGTGGCGGTCGGTTACATTCAAAATATCCGTTAAGAACTGGTCGCAAAACAATAAAAATTTCTCAAAAAAATCCTTATTTAATATATGACATTATGTATATCATTGGATTCGTCTTTTTACGCTCTTTATGATAGACTGAAAAAATATGTATAGTTCCATTTGAAAAAACAAAGTTCCCTCAAATATCTCGTAAAATACAAGTGATAAAATAGAAATAAATACACGTATCAGTTAGCCCTATTTTCTCATGCACTTCCGTGAAAACTGCATTTCAATATCTTCAACCGTTCAAAAGTTATAGGAGGTGCTAAAGTTACGTGACTCACCCTGTATATATATATATATATACATATATATACATATATATATATATATATATGTATATGTATATGTCGTAACTTTTCTACAGCACATCCTTTTGTGCGATGTAATCGCACGCGTTGAGCTAGTAGGGAAATACAGTCGGTATACAAGCGAAACTCACCAATTCAAAAAACAAACAAACAGTGTTTAGAGCAAAATGAAATTGATTCTATTAAAGGCTACAGTGGAATAAAAACATCAAAATGTTCCTCAGCAATTTGAATTAGTTCCGTGGGGATTACGTTTGGTGTGACGAAAAATAAGTTTCAGCAATTCTGAGACCTCAAATCGTCTCCATTATTTTATAAAACGCATGTTTTTCATATTTCGTTTTCGGATAAATATTGTAAAAAAAGTTACCTGAAATGAATGTGAACAACTTTATAAATACTCAGTAATAAAAAATATTTAGTTAATTTTGGCAAATTTCGTGGGGGAAATATTTGGCGCCACGAAAATGTAAGATTACCCAATTTTAGACTCCACTCCTTGACCTCAACATCCTGCCTTAAAGCATACATCTACACACAGCAGCTACACACAACACTCGCACAACAGCCCTGAGGAAGACCACGACAAGATGGTCGAAACGTCGGCAACACAGCCTTCGACGCGGCGTCACCTGGACAGCCAAGATCATTTACATCTACACACGATTTCAAAGCGAGATTAGAACCCACAGACCCCGCAGGTTTTGGCTGGTGGCGTAGCGCCATGGGACAAGGCTAGATCACGTTTTCATTCGACCTGCAGGCGGGCGCGGCGGGGGCGACACTGCAGCGCCTGCAGCCCGACCTCACCAGCAGGATCCCGGTGCTGGCGGAGTACGAAACACCGGCGGCCCCTGAACTGCCAGGCAGATTCCCGCCCGGGATGGAGCATTTGCTGCAGGTATACATTAGGATTTGGAGGGCCTGCTGCAGGTACGGGTCAGGATGTGGAGGTTTTGTTGCAGAGAAAGGTACGTACCAAAACTTCCGCAAGGACGGAACACGAAAGGGATGGCCTTCTTCAGGGAGGGGTCAGAATATGGAGGGTTTGTTACAGAGAAAGCTCTTAGAAGAGCTACGGCATGTACGGAACAGGGCAGGGATGGCCATTTGCAGGTACGGATCTGGACATGTTTGTTAAAGGAATTTTCCAGAGATCGTGATTGGGGTAGAGGTGAGAATATACAGGGTGTGCTGGAGAGAAAGTTTTGTGGAATAACTTTTTAATGTACGTTGTAGGGTCTTCTTGATATTCAAGAGAGACCACAGAGATTGCGAAGCAGAAACAAGTTAAGGTTTTAATTTTTTAACATACTTTTACACAGTTTTACTCCAAATTTTTAACATACTTTTACACAGAATTGACTGGTTAAGGAATAAGGCTTAAGGAATGAGGGTATTTTGAAGCAATTAGTGATAATCTGAAGCGGTCGACTGTACTACATATCGCAATTCACTGACGTTCCTCATGAACGTGAAATATTTGATTACTTAAGAGGTGGGAA
This sequence comes from Teleogryllus oceanicus, assembly GCA_964035755.1. Taxonomy (NCBI): domain Eukaryota; kingdom Metazoa; phylum Arthropoda; class Insecta; order Orthoptera; family Gryllidae; genus Teleogryllus; species Teleogryllus oceanicus. Next base: position 12,479,821 of record CAXIVR010000010.1, read on the forward strand.
ACGTGTTATATCCATGTTATGGGGTTGAATGGTCACAGGTGGATACATTTAATTTTCTTCGTACGAAGAACAACCAATTTATTTTGTCCTCTTGGAGATCGTTCGTAATTGTACACATTAATTGGATTATCGATGTTTTTGATATGGCTTTTCGTAGTTGGAATGATGTGATGGGTATTGAACTTAACCCTTTGCAGTCGAATGCGTTTTTTAAAGTTCTACATGTCGGAGGACATCCGTAAGGTGACATGTCGTGGATGGCTCTCAGCCTGGTGCTTTCCTGGTGCTCCTCCTAGCTCGGAGGGCATCTCAGAGATGACAGCTGCTTTTCTTCACATTTATAGATAAGATCTCCACCCGACAATGAGACAGTGTCGCGAATCGAAAACAGATGATCAATTGAAATAAATACGAACGCTATGTGATCAATTTTTTTCCCACACTCATTCTTGTCTTTCTCTTAAGAGAGTGTTACATATGTTTCACTAAAGGGTGGTACCACTAGTTTGTAACTGTAACTAGTGCAAAATGGACTATTTTGGAGGTCTTACATTTACAGAAAATGTAAAAATAATTTCTCTATACATTAATATTCGAGTTAAAAATAAAATATCAAAAAAAAAATTTAATTCAAAAAAAAAATTCCTTCAAAACAATAAAATTTAAAATATTATGCCATTTGAATAAAATGTTACACATCTGCTCGTGAGACCCTAAAACAATGGCCGACCTGACGAGTGTGTGAAGCGCGCAAACCCTCCGAGTGAACGCACCCTTTTCTTGTGTCATCTTGGAGATGCCCTTCGACCTGTACGACAACACTATTCCTGCAGGCACACGAACTGAGAAATCAACTCAAATTGTCATCTTAGACATGCCGTACAATGGCAAAGGGTGAACATATATTTGGTGGAATAATTATAATAGGTTTTCATAGTAGAAGTCATTTCTGCGTAAGAACATACCTTAACCAGTAAAGGGGAGGCCGAATAAGAATTTCAAGGGAGCCGGCCGTGCTGTTCACTACTTAGTTGCACACTAATGTGGAGTAAGAATAAGGGATGGTTGTGGATAAGAATCATCACTTAAAACACATATATTAAGTATCCACTATAAATAGTATCGAAAGAATATTTGAATTTTTCATTTTTATGAGCACAGTAAAAGGATAAAAGTACGAATGTAGCAAGGGATCCAGAATGGGGCTTGATGCAACCACCATGAGAGATTACAGTTGTGTTATGCACAAAGCCGACACGTTAGGGGCTGAAAGATTCAACTCCCAAAGGCGCGTCAAGCTGGAACAGCCATGTCAAAACACCGGAATGAAATATGTCAAATGATTTATTGCTATTTAAAGGATAATTAATTGCCACAATTTGGAATTAATTGCCACGCATTTTCAGGGCGGAAACGGGTGTGAGCTGGTTTGACGCGACGCCACACTCACATAAATTCGAGTCGTAGCTCGACGGAAACTCTCAAATGTTTTATTGTTAATTAATTGCCATGATTTGAAATTAATTGCCACATATTTTCGTGGCAAAAACGAGTACGGGCTGGGGGTCAGCTCATACATAAGTTAAATTCGGGTCGTAGCTCGACGGAAACCCTCAAATGATTTGCCACCTTCAGCTCATGCCCGTTTTCGCTTCGGAATTAACGTCGAATTTAGCTTATGTGTATGCTGGCTCGCGTCAAGCAATATAACACCAAACGCCAAGCAATGTAACTCTAATTATTAGACATTGGATGTTTATGCACTAAAATATCGTCTTTTAGGCGCCTAAAAAGGCACTGAAAATATCAAGAATAAGGAGAGAAATGGCACTGTCATAAGCAACACACACAATTAAATGAAAAATTGTAATTTTTGTCTCTATTATTTTGTAAACAAGCACAAAACGAGTTCGTACATTTTAATGCAAAACTAGACTTACATTTTTTAACTCTTCTACTTCTTATTCTTAATAGTTTCCATTAATCAGTAATATTTGCATATTACCAGTAACCAAGAGACAAAATCAGTTTGAATGCGGAGAAGGATATCTGAACGATGTGACTGGCATATATTTTGGCAGCCTAACACTAGTAACACTGAAATCTTCTAGGATTTTATATTTATTTCCACTTAAAATTTCGGTGCTCTCGGTGTATTGTCGATCGGCCATGTCTCAGATCATGGCTGGTATTTATGAAATAGGGAAATGGAGAAAAAACCACTAATTATACTTGGGGTTTTTAACGTGGCATCTGAGGGTATTATCTTCAAGATGGAATAAGGCATGGCTTTTGGCGTCTTTTTCGGTTCTGCCGCTATAGTCGCTTGATCTGCAGCACTGCTTGATACGGTCGCAATCATGCGACATCTTGCGGCAGGATTAAGAAAGACGCAAAAAGTGGGACCTTTTTCCATCTTGAAGATAATACCCTCAGATGCCACATTTAAAAAAACAAGTATAACGGGACTAATGACCATGGTAGTTGAAACCGCTCGGAAATAAAATCATTGAACAATGAAATCCTATTGTTTTCGCCGAGCGATATTTTGAGGAAGCTTACTGAGACGGCGGCTTCGATGATGTAACGATTGGCGCGTGGAGTCGTCATATCCAAGTCCCCGGGTTCAAATCCGAACGATGCCATAGATTTTTAAGGGCGAAAAACTCCTTCGTACGCCTTTCTTCGGAATAGGAGTAAAGCTAGTTGTCCTATGTTGTAGATTTAGTGCAAGTGAAAGATTCTCAAGCACGAAAGGAGCCTCTGAGCTAAATTCAAATGTCTGTTTCGTCGTCCGAGTTATATATTCTTTCGCTGCTAGACGGCAAAAGAAGCGTGACGAAATTTGAATGGTCTTATAGAAGACCAGACCTAATGACCTGATCCTCGTCACATAAAATGAGGCTTCATTGAAGTAAACTGAAGCCTTCATTGAAAATGAGGCTTCATTGAAGTAAACTGAAGTCTTCATTGAAAATGAGGCTTCATTGAAGTTTCAATCTCTAGCGGGGGAAGAACACAGCTATATCCTGCAGTACAACATGCCCTTCACTTACGGGACCACTGGCCATAGCAGTTGATGCGCGAAGAAACAAAAAAATAATCAACCACAATAATCAACCACAAAAATCCTACCGATTTTTGCAGAGCAATTTTATGAGGGAATTTACTAGGTCGGCAGTTTCGGAAGAGTAACGCTTAGCATAACGGAGTCATATCTAAGTCCGTGGATTCAAATCCGATCCCTGAATATGTCGTCGTATCTGCAAGGGCGAAATAATCCTTCTTATGCCTTTCTTCCTAGGGAAAATAAAGCCGGCCGGCCCATGTTGTAGAATTATGGTATGCAAAAGATCAAGCTTAAAAGAATTCTCTGATCCTAAATCTAGTCGCCTATTTTGTCGTCCGAGTGATACCTTCTTTCACAGCAAGATGGCGAAAGGAACAGTATGCGGTGGAAGAGCAGACATTCCCGTAAAATAAGGCACAACTGAATTAAATTTAAGGTCTTCGACAATAACATGCTATATTATATTTCTGATGATATTCAGATATTAGTGTATTTCGACGTCCCATAATTGTATCTTGATGTTGGGTTTTTATTTTAAAGATTCGCCGCAAGATGGCAGTGTAATTCATAAATCAATTTTCCCCTGTAGAATGCAATTTTTCAACCTTCACTTTCCTTTTTCTCAAAACTTACGTATAGTGGCATATCATGTAATTGCCCCGATTGATTTGTGCAACAGGAGGGCCCCATTGCCGCGGAGGGCGGTCCGGCAATGCGGGTGCACGTCAAGGGCTGCAAGGGCGCGTGCGGGGGCACGCCCCAGGTGGGCGGATGCGTCATGCGCAAATTCGGCAGGTAAGGCACATTATCCTTGTGGAATAATCGAGCATCATGCGTCTTACGTCCTCCTCCATGTGTGCATTAGTCACGTTTGGATCGTTTCCTGGTCACCAAGCGAGGAAAATGAAGTGTCATTCGACGCGTCACAAAGTCCTGATGGGGATGTGATAACGTCTTTGCGGAACCATCCACGAAATTCTTACATACCACTCGCGCAACTTTTCTTGAACGATAGATTGACGAAATGCGGGTGGAGTGGGGGTATTAGTTACAAAGACAGCCACTAGAGTATTTTCAGTAATGCCAACCTTTGGTAGATGAAACTCAAACCCGCTATGTGTGCGGGCAGGTCATCGCTCTGGGTAGGCAACAGCAGGGACAGTACATAGGAGTTTTAGGTGCCTTCCTTGAAAGTCGTGGACCTGCCTCAGATATTTCTTTAGATAATGGTAATAAAGCTGAACAGAAGTTCTAGACTATGAAAGCAACTAGCTTTGACTAGCTTCTGTTTCGCGCCAACGAAGTTTTAATGCTGCGAATGTTGTCATCAGTGCTCGCTGCGATCTCTTGCCTTCAGCTGTTTATGGTTCCAGGGAGGGGGAAGCAAGGTCATCGTTCAAGAAAAGGTGCGCGAGTAGTACGTAACCTCTTGTCACTCACGATTGAACCACTTCCGGTGATTCATCAGATTGACGTTAACTAAACCTAATTTTGTAATGAAACAATCATATGAACATTTGATACAAACATATTTTAATCGATACTTTTTACATAACTATATTTGCTTTAAAAGTACAAACAGGACAAATGTTCAATGTTTGAAATTTATTTTTATTGTCAATTTCAAAAATAAAAATAAAACTTTTTTATTCTGAACAAAGCAATTTTTTCCTTTTGCACCGGGGCATCGTGCAATTACTTAAGATGTATAGAAAATGCAACAAATTATATGTATGCATATTTTTATGTATTTACAACGATATTCTATCGCGGGATAAATTACTGCGCAATGGAGAAATGTTATCGCCAGTTAAAAACTCTCAAAAGTTTGAAACCATTGCTCAACAATGAAGATTAGAAACTCAGCTACTCAGAAGTGGAAGCGTCAGCTATTTCTGAAAATCTAAATATTTACTAAAATATTTTATAAGAAAATTTTGATCTTTAAGACATACGTGCAATTATTTGCTATGATTATGTGTGTTATGCATAATAACGTTAGGGGCTGATGGAGCCAATAATTTCTTTAAAAGGAGTTGATGAACGAAAAAGGTTGGGAATCCCTGGTCAAAATAAATTTTCTTTAGTGGAGTAAGTACGAAATAAAATAATTACGAGGCATTGTTTTGTCATTATGTTTATTTTAGCATAAAGCTTGCTGCGTTGCAGCATTGATGGGCCAAAACATTAAGCTGAAATAAACGAATATGAAAAAGCAATGCATCGTAATTATTTTTATAATGATACTAATTTCATTACCATACACACTATTTCCTACCAAATGAAATAAAATTCAATTCTTTCTCTTGTCTATCTTGCCTTCTCTAGTTGCATACTCAATGAATGAAATAACCCTAACAATCCTGTAAATGGCACATGCATCTTGTAAGTGGAGCGTGGATCTTTGGATAGTAGTTCTCATAGACGAATTGTTATTAGATAGCGTATTACACGCTCAGTAAACAATAAAAACAGGAGACAAAAATATTAAAATGAGTTAATGTGTAGCTTCGGGTTTCTGGCAGTAACAAGATAAGCCAAACCTGTTACAGGAAGTCTCCCGCTATTCGTGAATGGCAAATATCTCGGTTTTGGTCAATGTATTTATAAAAACGAAGGAATTGGTTCGAAGTTCGTATACTTCTATGCGAAGGACGGTATCAAGAAAAGTAACACTTTTATCAAAAACGAGATATTTTTTTTTCGACTAGCGAAAGTCATCTTGCGTCTGGTATTGGTTAACTTGTTACTATCACAATCGTTTGAAAGAATTCTTAATGAAATAAAAGGTGAAATTGAACGTTTTCATAACATTGACAATTGATGGTGAATTTCCTATCTAAAGCGCTACCTTTACTTCGAGTTTTCAAACTTTAGTGAACGATGTTGTTAACTTAAGGTATATTCAATCTTTTTAATTTGAATTACAACGTCTGCATTTGTTTTTCAGAATATGATAGTGAGATTATATAACCAGAGGATAACAATCAGCCGTTGCCACAAGACTGTCCATCTGGAAGGATGTGTGAAGAACCACCTGAGTCTTTAGACGTAAAAAAAACTTATCATGTTTGAGTATTTCTAAGATACAATAAATGAAAGATGCAAACTTGTATGCGAGGTATATATTATTGATTACAGTTAGTTGATAATAATATTTAATGTAATTTTCGTTGGACAACATCACTTTTTCACAATTTTCGTTGAAAAATATCACTGATGAAATGCCACAATAATCAATTCCAGAAAAACACCATGAAGTGTCGTCAGTTCACCCGTACACAAAAGTAAGAACTCAACACTATAATATGTTTAATAGCACAATAATTTGAATAATAAAAATATTTGTTACAAATACTTATGATAAAAACATTGAATAAAAGAGAGGTAAATGTCTTAAAAACATAACATTGAATACTTATAAACCAAACGTCAATGGTTTTGAAAGTTTTCAATCCTTATTCACACTTGGAAGAATTTGGTGCGAGAAGTGGAAATATTGAAACCCGAAAAGAACCGTCTCTTGGCCGAGATGGCCGAAGGTGTTAGTCTCCGAGCCTTCTTCTGTTTTGTAACGCTACTCCCTCTTTAGAAGGTGCACAAGAAGGCAGGTTTTATTTTTCGTCAAAACTGTGTAACGTGCTATGAAAGAAGTAAATTCTGTGCACGTTTACAAAATTGTGTGATTCCATTCTCAAGCCATATACTTAATGAATTTTGAATACAGAAAAAATGAGCGTTTTTTGCAAGCATTGTTAACAAAAGTAATCCTGCCACCGTCGAGACTCGAAACTATGACCTCCTGGTCAGAGACACTGCAGTGACATCAGCCTTGCCTTGTATTAGATCACCTCCGCCTGTAGTATGGTTTGAAATATGCCCTATTAGATTGTTGAGGGTGAAATGCATTAAGTATTTAGTTTTTTGAGCGCGACAATTATTTATGCCATTAGTCCCGTCAGTGTAATGCATTTCATATTCCTGGATGTGGCGGTGTTCTCCGCCACCTTGAACTACGACGCCTACCTATACGCCGGCCGAGACCGCCCTTCGAGATATCTGCCAGCGGTGGGCCGCCCCAGCCGAGACAAGTTCTAAACCCACGAATGAAATCCTAACATGTAGTACATTTAAAAGTGTGCTGAATGAATTTGAATGAATAGATAACGCCTATGAGAAGCGGCATATTTTAGTTAACTGTTGGCTTGTATAGTTCTTTCGTATGAGTTCTGTGATTAGAGGCATGATCTTTCCCCTGAAAGTAAGAAACCTTAACTGAATATGTTAAGAAATTGATTTATTCAGAGAAAAGAGAGAGAACATCCTTTATAATACGGGTCTATAAATGCTAAATTGCAGAGTTACCAAGCAATTTATTAACGTAAGTTATCCGACATTTTATTACCGGGAGGGGTGGCTCCATACATCAACTGATGTCACTGCAGTGTCTCTTAGGAGTTCCTAGGTTCGAGCCGCGACAGTGGCAAGAATTTCAACGCTAGCTTGTCAGCTAGGTCGAGTCCAGTCGCTGTCTGTCGTCGCTGTCTATCCAGTCGCTGTCTGGAGGAAAATTCTAGAGGCCAGTTGCTCTGATTGGTAGTTTTTCGTGGTTTCTTCGATCAACACCAGGTAAATGTCCTGTCAGTTCCCTAACAAACGGCCCACGGACCGTGCGCGATCATTCCTTCCTCTTCCTTGTCCTCTCCTCACCCTTTACACACAATGACACTAACATGCACTACACTACCACATTCCGGGAGACCGGTCGGGAGCTTACAGTTCGTCCCGACTGGGGCGGTACCCCGCTGGTGGGGGATGGTTCTCGGAGACCCCCCTAGCCGACGGTAGGTCGGCGCCAGATCTCGCCATTCAGCGGAGGAAGATCACCGCCATCTCCCGAGGTAAAGAACATGTACTACACGAACGGGACTATTGACCTCGGTAGTTGAAGTGCCCGGAACTACTAACAATCAATTTACAAACCGAGCTTTTATTAATGTTAGTGTATAACTTTCTTCTTAGACTATAATACGAGATTCCAAAAAATGAGATCTCGAACACGTGATTTTATATTAATGGTGAAAATGGTTAAAAAGATGAGGCCCAACACTTTTACGTTGAGAACACTAGATTAGAAGGAAAGTGAATAGCTCGTTAAGTCTCTATCGGCTTGGTTCGAAAATAGCAGAATGATGGAACTCATAGCGGCAACTAAACGAGCTGAATCTTGTGGTATAAAGCATTACGTTATTTTTTGCAGCGTTAACAGTTACTCAAAATAATCCCGCAATTTCTGTCCATATTAACACATCGCACTTTTAAAACTCATTACTAGTCTTAACGTATTAGGCGAGGAAATTAAATTTATTTACATCAAACACACTAACACAAATTCCACAATCCAGAACTACGACGTTCTTCCTCCCAGAAACACCACCATATTCTGACTACACAATGTGTTTGACAAAATAATGCACCACGTTTAGGAAGAAGATTTATCTCATAGTTCGTTACTAGGGTCCGATAATAAGAGTTTGCATTTCGTAAAATTGCTATTTTCCCAGGAGCATTCAAATACTTTCTCTACACTGCCTAAGCACTATTCGAAAAAGAAAAAAAAACATAAATGACCTGAGCCTCTGATTGGAAGGACGAGGGAATCGAGTGTCAACGTTGGCACGATTATTGACTCTAGCAATATAGCTGGGCCGCGTTCACCCGCTGACTAGAGGAGAATCCTAGCGACGAGCTGCTCTGCTCGTTAATTTTCCTTAGTTTCTCTGATCAACACTAAGCAAATATCAGTAGTACCCTGACAAACGGGCCACGGAACGCGCACGATCTTTTCTTCTTTCTTGTCCTATTTTTCCCTACACTTCCACACACAGTTACACGCACTACACTACCATACATGCCGGGAGACCGATCGGGAGCTTAGAGCTTGTCGGTTGGGGCGATGCAACGCTGCTGGTGGGAGATACCTGCTTGGGGAAAACCGCAAGCCGCTGGGTAGGTCACCATCCTGCGGAAGATCAACGCCCCCTCCCACGCTACGATTATGAAACTAATGACCTTAGCAGTTGTCGCGCCAGGAATCACTAATCAATCCCGCAGCATCTCGCCGCAGGGAGGGAGGTCACAGAGCTAGGAGCTCTGTGATAGCAGGGCGGCCCCTACCCAGGCTTAGTATGGGGTGGTACCTGTGAGGGAAAATTGGGTTCCGGCTGGATCCGGACGTCAGCCCGTCGGCGATTTGCGCATCGATGGGGGTTGAGAATAAAAGCCGCAAAGGCCAAGGTGCCCACCCCGGGGAATTGTCCTCTGATGACAAAGACAATGCGGTGTTGTAGACCACACGGGGTTTCATACATTCCCGCAGCATTCGAATTTCTCCATTCTGTGTAAGCACTCGTGTGTAGCAAAAAGTAAAAAAATAATCGCTGACAATGCCGTCGCCCTTGGCAACGCCTTGTGGTCGCGCGGCGACGTCTCAGGCAGCGAGCCCACGCGGCCCGCTCGCCCCCGCCCCACGGCCCCGCCCCGCCACATGGGGCGACGCCCGCCGGCCCCCGCCCAGGCGCCCCCGCCGCCGCCCACGGGGCGCCCAGCCATGGCAGAGGCGCGCAGCGCAGCCACCGGCGGCCGGAGCAGGCGGTGAGCGACGGAGAACCTACTTCTCCGCTGTGAGGGGAATCCACCGTGTAGACGATCGTTGCCAACGTTCTCCTAATCGGTCAGAATCAGGCCTTCTTATCAAAAACCATCACGGTTCTTATCAGCTTTCTTAATTGGATTACCTGATGTGGTCCATGGGCGCTTACTCAGTGTGTTGTAGTTATAATTTATCCATCAACTGCGTTTTATGTCATCAATCTTTTTGTTATCAGCTGACGCTTCCTGTCCTCAGTTAATACCACTGCCTTACTGCAGCCTCTAGTCTCTAAACCCCACAGCCACCGGCGGCCGGAGCACGCGGTGAGCGACGGAGAAACTACTTTCCGGCTGCTAGAGGAAATTGTTGCCAACGTTCTCCTAATCGGTCAGAGTCAGGCCTTCCTATCATAAACCATCACGGATCTTACCAGGTTTCTTAATTGCGTTACCTGATGACGTCCACGCTGACTCACTGGTTTTTAGTTATAACTTTTCATCGTCGACGTTTTACGTCAAAAAACGTTTGGTTACAAGCTGATGCTTCCCGTCCTCAGTTAATACCATTGCCTTTTGGCAGCCTTGAGTCCTTTGTCTCCAGTCTACACACCCACGAGAGCAGAGTACGCAGAGAGCAATGTAGAATCTACTTCTCGGCTGTTGGAGGAAATTATTGTTTAGATGATCGTTGCCAATGTTCTCCTAATCGGTCAGAGTCAGGCCTTCCTATCATAAACCATCACGGATCTTACCAGGTTTCTTAATTGCGTTACCTGATGATGTCCACGCTGACTCACTGGTTTTTAGTTATAACTTTTCATCGTCGACGTTTTACGTCAAAAAACGTTTGGTTACAAGCTGATGCTTCCCGTCCTCAGTTAATACCATTGCCTTTTGGCAGCCTTGAGTCCTTTGTCTCCAGTCTACACACCCACGAGAGCAGAGTACGCAGAGAGCAATGTAGAATCTACTTCTCGGCTGTTGGAGGAAATTATTGTTTAGATGATCGTTGCCAATGTTCTCCTAATCGGTCAGAGTCAGGCCTTCCTATCATAAACCATCACGGATCTTACCAGGTTTCTTAATTGCGTTACCTGATGATGTCCACGCTGACTCACTGGTTTTAGTTATAACTTTTCATCGTCGACGTTTTACGTCAAAAACGTTTGGTTACAAGCTGATGCTTCCGTCCTCAGTTAATACCATTGCCTTTTGGCAGCCTTGAGTCCTTTGTCTCCAGTCTACACACCCACGAGAGCAGAGTACGCAGAGAGCAATGTAGAATCTACTTCTCGGCTGTTGGAGGAAATTATTGTTTAGATGATCGTTGCCAATGTTCTCCTAATCGGTCAGAGTCAGGCCTTCCTATCATAAACCATCACGGATCTTACCAGGTTTCTTAATTGCGTTACCTGATGATGTCCACGCTGACTCACTGGTTTTTAGTTATAACTTTTCATCGTCGACGTTTTACGTCAAAAAACGTTTGGTTACAAGCTGATGCTTCCCGTCCTCAGTTAATACCATTGCCTTTTGGCAGCCTTGAGTCCTTTGTCTCCAGTCTACACACCCACGAGAGCAGAGTACGCAGAGAGCAATGTAGAATCTACTTCTCGGCTGTTGGAGGAAATTATTGTTTAGATGATCGTTGCCAATGTTCTCCTAATCGGTCAGAGTCAGGCCTTCCTATCATAAACCATCACGGATCTTACCAGGTTTCTTAATTGCGTTACCTGATGACGTCCACGCTGACTCACTGGTTTTTAGTTATAACTTTTCATCGTCGACGTTTTACGTCAAAAAACGTTTGGTTACAAGCTGATGCTTCCCGTCCTCAGTTAATACCATTGCCTTTTGGCAGCCTTGAGTCCTTTGTCTCAGTCTACACACCCACGAGAGCAGAGTACGCAGAGAGCAATGTAGAATCTACTTCTCGGCTGTTGGAGGGAAATTATTGTTTAGATGATCGTTGCCAATGTTCTCCTAATCGGTCAGAGTCAGGCCTTCCTATCATAAACCATCACGGATCTTACCAGGTTTCTTAATTGCGTTACCTGATGATGTCCACGCTGACTCACTGGTTTTTAGTTATAACTTTTCATCGTCGACGTTTTACGTCAAAAAACGTTTGGTTACAAGCTGATGCTTCCCGTCCTCAGTTAATACCATTGCCTTTTGGCAGCCTTGAGTCCTTTGTCTCCAGTCTACACACCCACGAGAGCGGAGTACGCAGAGAGCAATGATGAATCTACTTCTCGGCTGCTGGAGGAAATCATTGTTTAGATGATCGTTGCCAAAGTTCTCCTAATCGGTCAGAGTCGGGCCTTCCTATCATGAACCATCACTGTTATCACCAGGTTTCTTAATTGGATTACCTGATGACGTCCATGGGCAATGAATCACTGGTTTCTAATTATAACTTTTTCATCGTCGACGTTTTACGTCAAAAAGCTTTTGGTTACAAGCTGATCCTTCCTGTCCTCAGTTAATACCACTGCCTTATTAAAGCCTTGAGTCCCTTGCCTCCAGACTCCACAGCCACCGGGGGCTGGAGCACTCGGTGAGCAACGGAGAAACTACTTCTCGGCTTCTAGGGGAAACCACTGCTTAAATCAGAGGTGTCCAACTGGTGCCACTTATGGCAGCCCGCGGCTTATTTTATTCACCCATATTAGGTGAGAACATTGTACGACTAGCGAAGACGAGTTGGCCGTGACTACACCCCCAGTAATGTAAAAATAGGTTGTTTATATTTAAGGACTTTTCCAGTTTAAAAACCTCTCAGTGTGTTTCAGTGCTTGATGTATGGTATCACGATGGTTCCACCTACCCCGTTTCAGAGCAGCCGCGCAAAGTGCTGCGATCAACAATGTGGAGAAGTCAGACGAAGATCACCCGAGAATGTGAAAGTATGGTCCCCAAACGAATCAGTTGTGGCACTTGAGACCTTGCAAGTTGGACACCCCTGGGATAGATGATCGTTTACTACGTTAGTTAGTGCCTTATTGTACGTGGCGAGGCTTAGGTCATCAATCATGCTCTTTCATCTGACCACGCAAATTTCGCCATCTACCTTTCACCATCTAGCGGAGAATGGAAATATCTTGGGCGACGAAACAGGTGATTTGAATTTATCTCAGAGGCTTCGTTGAGGCTTGAGGATATTTTACATGCAGTAAATGTACAACATGGGACGCCTGGTTTTACTTCCTCTCTGAAGGAAGGCGTACGAAGGATTTTTTCACCCTTAAAAATCCACAGCTTCGATCTGGTTAGAACCCGCAAGCTTGGGTACAACAGTCCGGAACGATAACCGTTATACTAGCGAATCCGCCTATGTCTCGTAATCGGTCAGAGACGGCCTTCCTTTCATGGACCATCAAGGTTCTTACCAGGTTCCTTAATTCCGCTATCTGATGAGGTCCACAGGCTCTTACTCGGTGTGTTCTTGTTATTCATCATAGGGCGTTTTACGGCAACTAACCTTAGTTATCAGATGATCCTTCTTGCTCTCGTACCGCCTTCCTTGTTGACACCTAGAACCCCTTTCCTCTAGCCTCCAATGTTGATGACCTTGCTGCAATGTCGCGTGGAGAAGTATCTCCATCTGAACTGCTAGGATTACACCTTGCGTAGTTGGCCGTTTATCCAAGAACTCCTGTTGGCACATAGGCAGCCAAATTAATTCAAATTTGACGCCGTACTTACACGGAATACAATCATTTATAACAATTCTTTGTGGTGAGTTAACAGCAAAGGTTATATGTAGTCGTAGGCTTCCGCGGCCAGAGTCAAGTAAATGATCTTGGCTGTCCAGGTGACGCCGCGTCGAAGGCTGTGTTGCCGACGTTTCGACCATCTTGTCGTGGTCTTCTTCGCACAACAGCCCTGAGGAAGACCACGACAAGATGGTCGAAACGTCGGCAACACAGCCTTCGACGCGGCGTCACCTGGACAGCCAAGATCATTTACAGCAAAGGTTATACATTTCAAACGTCGCGCGCTCGACATAGTCTTAATTTTTCCTAAAAGAACGCCAACTACCTTGCAGAGAGGAAAGGAATTAATTTCGCGTATAATTCACTTTGAACAGTTTTCATAGATGGGAGAACGCGCCACATCCGGCGTCCTAGCCGCCGGAGGCCCAAACAACACTGCCCATTGTCGACATATTTTCAGAAATCAACTGCTTTCACTTAAGAGGCGTCGAAATCACATTGTTTTTAAAAATCAGAGCAATCCGAGCGGTCTCGTAGCTGAACGCCTCGCTAGTGAAAAAACGAAGTAATACGTGCGTATAGACTTCAATGGAAGTCGAATAATACGTAAAGTTGGTATCACCTATCGCAGGCACATGCAGATAGATTCTCCAAGAACCAAGCGTATTGGCACGCCAATTCCGTGCGAATTTCATTACACACGAGAGTAATAAAATAAAAGGAAAAATGAAAACTATTTTACTTTTGTGCAGCCACAGGTAACACTAATATTTTCTTCAATATTTAATTATCCTAATGCCGATTTGTCTTCATACTAGTCATTTTTCAGAATCTTCCCCAGTGCCAAAGAGTCAGATAGACGAATAGTCGTTTTCTTCGGCTCAACCTCCTTAGAAAGCTATCCCAAACACTCGTGATATATTTTGCAGCCTCAACAAATCCTTTATTAATACAAAGGCTACTGCATCTGTAAAAACGAACGAACAAATGGTCTTTAGACCTTTCATCAGTGGTGTGTACTACGGTCCAGATTCTGCGGAGAACACACCATGCAGCTCGCATACTAAAGACTGTAGATGTGTTAATTTGATCGAATACCCCCTCGGATAACATGTAAAAGCGAGAAACTAAGCTATAAAATTTTGGAGAGCGACGAACGTGTGAACTGTAAGGTTCGTACTGTGTTCCATTTGGAGTGACAAGGTCTCAACTGAAAAAAAGCGAAGAAAAGGAGCTTCAGTGATAAGATTCTTACTTTCGCTTCAAGAAGAACATAATCGTGTTGCAATCTGTGGATAAGTAGCTATTGTAAAAATTACTGTAGGTGGAGAGATGAAAATTTGACATCAATTTACCTGAAACGTCTGAAATGGTAGGGCGAACGTTTTCATTCGAAATGGTCCATGTGCAGGGTTGACCAGTAGCGCACTGGCAAGACTGTATAGGAGGCCATGTATGTGAGTGGATGTGAGATACTAAACGTACATGCGTACGTAGTGAAAAGTGTGTGAGTGAGATTGTTTGAAAAGAAAAATATGTGTATGGGGGCGGGAAAAAGAATGCGTGCGAGACTGTGTGGGTTGAACAAAGTGTGCTAGCGGAACATAATGTGAATGGGAGCGTGCATGGGAGAGACAATCACGTGGGTGGAACAAAGTGTGCATGCGACAGGAACAAACTCTGTGCGCTGATAGTGTGACGTTGAACAAAATGTAAAGATGAACAGTTTGGGGGAGAGTGGATGCGAGAACAATAGGAAAGCATGCAAGTAAGCGGTTAGCTGTAAGCTACTAAACGTATGTACGTACGTAATACAAAGGTTGAGTGTGAGTCTCTTAGATGCCGAACAAATTTTGAACTTTTACAATTAAAAAAAATCAGTTTTTTTAACGAACATGAGACTTGAGCCGTACTTTTAAACGTCCTTTACACTGTTCAACAACAAAATTTAAATAAAACGACGGAGCCATTTTTTTGAAAAGTTGAAAAATGACATAAGGATTTCATGTAAAGTACCACGCAAAATTAGAATATCGGCTTTAAATTCAGAAGACAGCGGGATCAGCGAGGATTAAAGGATATCAATTTTGGAGAAAATAGACTGAACAGTTCAGACGATATCGTTGTTGACACACAGACAGACAGAGAATAGACCGACACGTTTTACCGTCATTCGATTTTTCTGCATTAAGAACTCACAAAACATAGATTCTGGCCGAGTTACGTGTTATGGGATTCCTTTTCTAAACTTAGCAACAGGATTTATCCACTTTTGC
Source organism: Teleogryllus oceanicus (assembly GCA_964035755.1). Lineage (NCBI taxonomy): Eukaryota > Metazoa > Arthropoda > Insecta > Orthoptera > Gryllidae > Teleogryllus > Teleogryllus oceanicus. The sequence continues at coordinate 12,495,537 of CAXIVR010000010.1, forward strand.
GTTACCAGTGCCCTGTAATAAAAATATTTCTGCCAAAAATTCGCGTGTTTTTTGCGCAGCATTACATAACATTCTCTCAACTCCATAGCGAGAAAGTAAGAACGCGTAAAGGCGAGCGATTATGCGTGCGTACTTTGAATGTCGGGGCCTTAGCACCTAACCTCCTGAAGCCTATGTAAGAAACGAATGGGACTTGCAGGAGTTGAGGAGAGGAGGAGAAGGAGGAGGCGGATGAGGACATGTCGAGCGCTGAGGAGGGGGACGCCGCCCCGGAGCCTAGCGGTGAGGACGCGGCGACTGAGGACGTGCAAGCCGTCACCGACGCCGACGCCAACGCCGATGCCCCGCCAGCGACCTCTGAAGGTAACTTTCCCACGCGATATCCCATGTTATTTGCGTTAATAACTTGAAATATTTAGTGCAAGAATGGTATTTAATTGCAGTAAGAACTTATATGTTAGTGTACTGTGTTTAAAAGTTTAAAAAGTACTGAAGTATAGTAGAGTACTTGTACGATAACCGATGTAGGAACCGATGTATTGTTCTACTGAGACCTTCAATAATGGGGGCAGCGCGAGATTTATCTTTATGCAAAATTAGCAGATTCTCAGGTGTCGAAATCAATGGGAGCCCCGGGCCCTAGTTAAATATTTATTAAATCATCTAAAAATCATAAAATATGTTTTGATTTTAAAATGTTAAAGTATGATATATGTAATGTATATTCAGTTCTATAAGCACTTTGTTGACGTTCACTAGCATAGGTATAAAATGTTACATTTTATTACTGCTAGGAATTTTTCCACAAAGCGCTCTTAACCCGAATTTGTGCTTGAGGGCCGTAAAGTACTGTCCAGGTGTATCCATAAGCCTTTTCCAATTTTACTAAGAATGTCTCTAGCAAACAGTATGTAGGATATGAATTGGACACGACGTCAGTTTCTTTGTCTGACATTAACCTACCGACACACACAAGTTGACTCCGCCAAACACCAGAGTCTGTATTGAAACGTTCAGTAATCTTGTCGACGTTTCTGCCTGACTAAGAATATTTGCGGCACGCATTGCTTTTCATATTTAATAAAAATAAAAATGTCTGTGTGAAGTCATCGTTTGTTGGTAGAAACATGTGGTGTACACGTTTCAGCGATTAGAAAACGTGAGACATGGTTTTGACAATTTAAACGTGATATTTTACAATGTGAAAAACAGTGTGCAATATCTGGTAGGCCACAAATGTACGACGACGAGCAATTGCAGGCGTCATTGGATGATGACGTAATTCAAACTGTACAGAAATTCGGAAAAGCTAAATGTGTCATAAGAAACAATCAGCAGACGTTTACGAGCAATGGAGACGATCCATAATATCAGTAAATGGGTCCCATAAACGGCTAATGCATGACAATGCGCCGTCTCTCACAGTAAAACCAGTGAAAGTAAGACACCTTGAAATCGCTTGAATGAGACATCCGTCCGCATCCGCTCTACTCCCCCGACCTGGCGCCATCTGACTATCACCTCTTCGCATCAATGGAGCACGCGCTTGCAGAGCAGTACTTTGGCAATTTCATGGGAGTTGGAAGATGGGTCGACGAATGGTTTGCCGAAAAAGAAAAGTTTTTCTGACACTTTATTCATACGTTATCTGAAAGATGAGCAAAGTGTGTAGAAGCCAATATTTGGTATAAAGAAAACATGAATTTCCGTTGAAAATAACGTATTTTCTTTACTACAAAAACTGCCAAAAACTTTTGAATACGCCTGGTAAATCCGTTCGTGTATGGAACCCATTTACATTCTGGATATGTCACAAATTGGCTACGTCCAGTAGTTTTGTTTTTCGTTCAGATGTACTCTAATGTTCAGGTGAACGGAGTGGATAAAATTCAATTGAGAGAAAAGAGAAGGTTCCTGAGTTTCTTTCTTATGGGGGTTCACGGTTAATGTATAGGAATCGACACGTCTTCGAAATACTTATTGAGTTTTACCCGTACAGGAAAACATGCCAGTCTCTGGACACCAACTGATGGGTAAAACTGTCGCGTATCCTGATTTTCTTCATGATATTGTGTCACTGATAATTATGATGAAGCCCAACTACGTTCTAAGTATACGACAGTTTTATTAATAACTTTGTATACATCCATGCGAACACGAGAGTCTTTGGTCGAAATTCTAAGGTCACATCCGGAAACCGCCATCTCTTGATTTTATTCAGAATATGCGATCCTTGTTGATTTTGTGGGACTTCGTACACGTACGAGGAACGAGCTAGTTTTACCAGTACTATTTTACCCGCCCATGTGAACAAGATTCCCCTGGTGAACACAAACTGTCACAAACACAACAAGATGACTATTCAAGACGACTTCAGAACGTCGATTCATACTTTACCGTATCTCTGCTCATGTGTACGTGAATCTATGTCTGTTAAGCTATTTTTAAATACACAATAGTAAAAGTTGCTCCTTTTAACACGAGATACAATAAATATAGACAGGTAAAGCTGATACGTGTGTAGGGGTAAATGGGTATGTGACGCATTCCTCTTCGGGTAAATTGTAAAGTGTCAACCACTCAACAATTGTGGCGGAGGCACGAAGTGGCAGCGTTGGCTAAGGTAGACCACAAGAAGGGGTAGATTCCCCTTTGTACCCTTTTCCCACATATGCAGTCCATGTGGTGGTGTTTTTCTGAAGTCCAAATTTATTTCAAATTCAATGATGCTTTATTTTAACCCTAAAGAAGCGCAGACCATCAGGTCTATCTTCTACCTGACCACACAAATTTTACTACGCTCCTTTCGCAATCTGGCGGTGAAAGAAGGTATCACTTGGGCAACAAAATAGGCAATTTCAATTTAGCTCAAGAGCTTACTTTAGATTTGAGGAGTTTTCAATGCAGAAAATCTACAACATGGGACATGCGACTTTACTTTGCCGTCGATCGAATATTGAAGCCGCGAACTTGGGTATAACGTTCCAATACTCTATTTATTGCACCATCGAATCCACCAAAAGTTGTCAAGCAGTATTGTTCCACATCTTTCGCGACGACCCTCACATAATTTTCTCTCTCTTCCAGAAACCAGTACGCCACCCACAACACCACAGAAACCGCCGGGGCCACAGTTTACCAGCAGTCCTTGCACTCCCGAATCAGCTCCTCAGGACTCCACGTTCACCTGCAGTCAACGTTCCCCTGTGGTACCACCGCATGACGCCACGTTCACTTGTTCTCCGCGCCAAGGCACGCCGGGCCCTGGGTACACCAGCACTCCTCGCACGTCCGCAGCGACTTGTCTGGACTCCACATTCACGCGCAGTCCTCGATCTTCCAAGGGTCGCCCGCTTGATGACACGTTCCCTGGCTCTTCGCGCTTTCCCCAAGATGCAGCCTTCGACACGACGTTCGGCTTGGATTCGTCCAGAGGCGTGCCCACGGACACTACTTTCAGCCGCTCCGAAGTCCATCCCGATGGGGTGAAAATCACCTATACGCGTGCCTTGTTTCCTGACAAGACTATCATCACTAAGGAGTAAGTAAAAGGGGGTGAGAATGGGACGTTGAAATATAATTGGGATGTGTGGTCCGAGAGAGCGCCATACGTCAAGAGTATAATCTTTTTATTGAGTTCGTTTTATAATTATTTTATGTAATGTAGGAAAACATTGTCCCTACTTTTCCACTGCAATAACGTTTAATTGAAAAAAAATGAATTAACTATTTTAGAAGATTTTTATGAATAGGGTTTGATAATAAACTAGTTTTTATCTCTAATGATCTACACTGTGTTTGATTTTATTACTCTAGCAAATCCATAAAATTTAATAACTACACAAAATGAGGTAATGACTTAAATGTAATTATATCACTTTCAATTACACCACTGTTTAGCTGATGAAAATCACCCAAACCTTCTTTTGTGACCGAGGTAACTTCTCGAAAATGCATATTTATTTTTTGTGTTTCATCGTAACTCGTACTTCTCTGTTCTGGAGAACATGTCAATAAACATAGTCTCATCAAACAACGCGAATACGGAACGTTCGTGGAACTAAAGTACCAGATCCCTGTTTCTGAACATCACGTCTTAAAACGTTGCATTTACTTCATTTTCACTTATTTGAAAAACAAAATACACTTCTTTGAATTTGAATGTATTTTCGTATAATTAACACATCGCATCATAAAAAAAGTTTCATCAACAAACTATTATTCAGTAACAACTTGTAGATCTAGCAGAGGAAATACTATTTTTTAAAAAGTCTCTGACAAGCACGAAAACAATTTCCTCACATTGCAGGACAATAATACCAACATCCCAAGATGATCCGGAAACAGAATCTATACATGATCGAGCGGCAGAACTTTTGAACTCAACAATTCCACTGGAGGATGACTTTGATATGGAAGATGTCCCAGAGGAAGGCTGTTTCCCGAAACTGAAGCCGGTAGGAAACGAATAGGTACATTGTTCAGGAATCTAGAAATGTAGAATATTTGAGGAGCGACTAATCTAAACCCATACTATCCACTGGTGGAAAGAGTTGAGTTTAATATGAAATCGTGTAGTTCCTAACACGTTCTACACAATACTGCTTTAGATTTCTTCAAAACGCATTTTAACACATTACATTTAAATCTTAAAGCAGGAATGTGTATAACGTTTTAAAAACTAAAAGGCTTCAGATCAAACTAATTTTTTTTCTCCAGTGAACATTATGCGTTTTGATTAGTTTCTCCTCATTTATACCGTGCAATCGGCTGCGATTGTATATGTAGTTCTTGGTTCGTAACAAAAGCTTCGCTGACACGGAGGTCTTAGGTTCAAGTTCATGGGCGGCATAATTTTGAACACTAGCTGGGTCGAAACTGTCTGCGTTCTGCTTAAATAAAAGGTATAAAGACTGATTAGTCGTCTCTAAAATAAGAGGTTTAGAGACGACACTAATAAGTTATCATGGTTCCTTAAGTATCTTTCCTGGTGTTTGGCAGAGTATTTCCCTCAACAGTGCGACACGAACCCCGCGATCTTTCTTCCCACGTTCACTCATCATTTCCACTCTTAAGGCCGAGCAATGAGGAGATCCTCCTCTTCATATGGCATGTACTCCCATGATGGTGGTGGGTTTTCGACGCCAGATAAAGGTTGATTGAATTATTATTATTATTATTATTATTATTATTATTATTTTATTATTATTATTATTATTATCTTTTTCCGGAATACTATTGCAATTAAAAAAAGCAAAACTTGAGTTTTTTAAATTGACGAAAATAAATAATTTTTTATGTCTGATAGTATACCAAACGCCACTTGGTAACAGATGCATCCCTATTGCATGGACGGAGACATCCATTTATTATTTCTGGAATAATGTCACAAAATTCAGAGTTTTATAAAATACATTTTAATTAAAAAACATAAAGAAATAATAGGCATAAAAATGTATTATTTGTCGAATAATGGGGGGGAGGAAATTGGGATGTAAGGAAATTAAGCCACGCTCTCTTGTGCAAAACAGTTATCATGTCAAAACGACGAAGGGCAGAATATCACATGAAACTCATATGAAGGGCTTCAAAGGAGTTTTGAATTTGGTGTAGTTTTTTTTCATCGGAATTGTCTCCAAATAAATGTTACAAACTTCTAGAATACATCCAGCAGAGTGGTCTAAAATGATCTTTTTTTGCGAATAAGCATATGCAATTGAATATAAAGAAGATAGATGCATTTATGTTGATAGATGTATGTGTGACAATTGTCCCTGATTTCTAGGCAATTTCTTATGGACCAATGGTCGGTAGGTAAGGTTTGGATGCTCTGAGACAGACAAGGAGATATCAAGTTCCCTCTGAGCATCTGTGCATACGAAGTTGCCAAATAATCAGGGCCAAATTCCATTTACATAAATGCATAGAACTCGTTATTTGCGATTGCCCATGGGTATGTTCATTAACAAAAAGTGATCATTTTCGATACCTCTAAAATGCCTTGAAGTTTGTTACATTTATTCTGAGACATCTGTACTTTTAAGAAACTTTATTTGTATTTTTCTCTACATCACAAATAATAAAATTAACTGTTTTTCAATCTCAGACCTTCGTGCAGTAATTTCACTTGTTATAAAGTGTAAATAGAGCCTCATTTGTGTGATTTTGGATGCAGTTTCCCATCAAAAGAACGGGTCCCCGAAAACACGCTGCACATTGTCCCGGAGTCTGCGGCGGCAGGTGTCAAAGCGACGGCTCTGGGTAAGTGGTCTCCCGAGTTAGTTGTCCATTATGGACTTTTTTTGTACTCTACAGAACGTTTCTTAGTCCTCCAAGGCACAAGTCGCGGATATTGAGCCTCTAAATTAAGGTTTTCGATCAATAATTGATTGGAAAATGGACTTGTAAAGTGGTTTTGAGTATCTTTCAATCTTGAACTTTCTAATACACGTAGTTATTTATATAAGAAATTATTTAATAATTGTCAGGAGAGCTCTTTTAGAAGTGCGAACTGACACACTTCGCTTTTATCTACTTTTGTTCTTTATCTCGGCGCACTGTTGAGTGAAGTGATTTTAGAAAATTTCTATTATTTCTCCTTATTAAATTTTATAGTAAGTATCTATACCTCAAATATACAGCATTGAGCAAAATTCGCGAATTCATCTATTAGTTAAAACTTAATATTATGTTATTTAGATTACCCATTATACAATGTAATGGTGTTATATATTATATACACAATACACATCTGTATAGAGGAAATATTGTATTACACGGGCTGGAAATTTGGCATTAACAAAGCGTCGAAAAACCAAATTGAGATCAGAAGAGCTCGACTTCACAAGATATTTGTGTATAACAATACTGACCAATATAAGAAATAAAATGGTATGGGAAAGAGCAGGAATCAAAGCGATCTTTACCAGAAGACTAGAAAATAAAGTTCTTCAGCTGTATGCACATGTCCAGCCATGTCCGGCGAATTATGAATGAGATACGGACAAAACGAATTTTAAATTGGATACCTTAAAGAAGGCGTAGAAAAGGAATTTCTGTTTTGACCTAGAAGGCAACAGAAGTAATGAAGTAGAAAGGATTGGAAGATCGTCAATGTGAGGATTGGAATATGGAAATAAAACACGCAAACTCACGAGATAAAAACCAAGAAAGAAGAAGAGGAATCCTCCCCTTTCGTGGTAATTACAGAGCCAAAACTCATGGACATCTCCTTCGTCCCTGCAATAAAAGTAGTTACTGCCTCACTTACGCATGGTACATAGTAAATAGTAACACAATTTTGTTTTGGGATACATAGGGAATTGTGGGAATTCTGATTTGGTGTTGTTGACGTTCTTATAAGAAGAAATAAAAGAGGTCATCTTCGTCAACATATTATTATTATAATAATTAATATGTTGACGAAGATGACCTCTTTTATTTCTTCTTATACATAGGGAAGATCATGACTACATTATTCTTCAAACAAAACATGGTGCTGGATTGTCAATAAAGAATAAACTTGTTTTATATGCTAATCTTTCCTATTTCATTAACCAGAAAATACTCAATGTTACATCACACTGTGGTACTGCGTGACACTCGTCTTGAGACTGTCAAAAAGAGCAGAATTACACAGGGCGCGAAAAAGAATAGCACGTCAACAGTGATGCGCATGGATTTTTGCCAATCTCGTCTTGATTACTAATGTTGTTCATCTCCCTTATTTTAATCCTATGAATACAGAGTGCTTAAATATATATATATATATATATATATATATATATATATATATATATATATATATATATATATGTATATATATATATGTGTATATATATATATATATGTGTATATATATATATATATATATATATATATATATATATATATATATATATATATATATTTGTACTCTTTGAATATTGACCACGAAACTTGCTCACGAAAACAGCACACACTTTGCGCATTTAATGTGAAAACAACTATTTTAGACAGCCACTAGTAAAAGTGGTTTTTTCGGCGCATGCGCAGCGGGCTAAAAAGATAAATTTTTAGCACTAGTTCTAAAAGTGACACGATGTTCAAGTGTTCGGAGAAACATGTGAAAGAAACTCAGAAAACAAAATATTTTTCGTCTGATCGCATCAGCAGCTAATGTATCATTAAGTGATTAGTGTGCTTGAATATAAACAAAATGAAAGTCAGAAGTGATGTCTAAAATGTAGTGTATAATACAAGTGGCAAAGGTTATTTTATTTTGCTTGAGGGATTGCGTCACTTGGCCGATCGGTCGCCGCTTTTCTTCTCACAAAACAAAAGATCACTTTTATCACTCCTATTTTTGTATACCACCATTATAAACGACCTTTTCTGTTGCAATAGATCGTTCATAATTGGGCATTTTACGGTTCAAATGATGACGTATTAGCATATTACGGCACGAATTATTGCGACATCACATGTTCAGCCAATCGCAGCGAGAGAATCGTGAGGAGGTAGAGGTAAACGGAACAGCCGACCACCGATTTCTGGCAGAGATGTCAGATACCGGAGACGTCACAAGAAAGTTGTTTCGCAAAATTAAGTTTGATTCTATTATAAATTTATAATGCTCTTACAAAGAAAACTTATGCAACTCGATCATAATGTTACTTTATTGCATTCGCTACAAAGGTCACTCGTTTTCAAAACATGTACTCTTGCAATAAATATTAACATTATCAACTAATTGCATAAACTATAGTGCGCTAGGAAAGGCTCTCCATAATGGGACGAGTCAGGGCCTTCGATTAAAAGTTGCATTTATGTTGGTAGCAAACAGATTTCTGCGAAATAAGTGAAGGGGACAATACTTCCAGCATCTGTTATGACTGTGGTGAATACAGTATTTACGTTTTCTTTTGTTACACGTACTACCAACATAATTTTGTTAAGCGAGCACCAAGGTGTCACTGCGGAGGGGCTTTCCTGGGGTGCTGTTCTATTGTGCACCGGTGTTTGTTGGGGTGGCAGGAGTGGGCGTCCCTTGTCGGCGCCTACAGGGGCGCGTCCGCGCCGCCCGCCCTCCCAGCCCTCGCGCGGCCTCGACGCCACCTCCTCCACCCACTCGGCCGCCGGTGGCGCTGGCTGTTGTGGCGGTAGGTGGCGCGCATTCGCGTGTTACCACTTGGTCGCTCCAGCGATTCAGTCTCGACCGACCAAAGTTTGAGCGTCCTTCTCTGATCGGGAGGTCCTAGGTCTCGAGTCCCGACAGTGACAGGAGTTTGGGTGGTGACAGGACGGTGAGGGGAGGTCCTAGGGTTCGAGTCTCGACGGTGACAGGATTTTGGTTGGTGACAGGACGGTGACGGGAGGTTCTAGGTCTCGAGTCTCGACGGCGACAGGTTTTTGGGTGGTGACAGGACGGTGACGGGAGGTCCTAGGTCTCGAGTCTCGACGGTGACAGGATTTTGGGTGGTGACAGGACGGTGACGGGAGGTCCTAGGTCTCGAGTCTCGACGGCGACAGGTTTTGGGTGGTGACAGGACGGTGACGGGAGGTCGGTCTCGAGTCCGAGCGGTTTGGGGACAGACGGAGGGTCTAGGTTGTCTGGGGACGGATTTTGTGTGGGACGGTGAGGAGGTTCTGGTCTGAGTCTCGAGGACGGTTTAGTGGGACAGACTGACGGAGGTCCTGGTCCGAGTCCCGACAGGACAGGGTTTGGGTGGGACAGGACGGTGAGGGAGGTCCTGGTCGAGTCCGACGTGACAGGATTTGGTGGTGACAGGACGGTGAGGAGGTTCTAGGTCTCGAGTCTCGACGGGACAGGTTTTGGGTGGTGACAGGACGGTGACGGAGGTCTGGTCTGAGTCCCGACGTGACAGGATTTGGGTGGTGACAGGACGGTGAGGAGGTCTAGGGTTCGAGTCTCGACGGTGACAGGATTTGGTGGTGACAGGACGGTGGGAGTCTGGGTTGAGTCTCGACGGTGACAGGTTTGGTGGTGACAGGACGGTGACGGAGGTTCTGGTCTCGAGTCTCGACGGCGGAGGTTTGGGTGGTGACAGGACGTGAGGAGGTCCAGGGTCGAGTCGACGGTGACGGATTTGTGGTGACAGACGGTGAGGAGGTCCTGGGTTGAGTCTCGACGGTGACAGGTTGGTGGTGACAGGACGGTGACGGGAGGTCTGGTTGAGTCTCGACGGCGACAGGTTTTGGTGGTGACAGGACGGTGACGGAGGTCCTGGTCTAGTCCGACGTGACAGGATTTTGGGTGGTGACAGGACGGTGAGGAGGTCCTGGGTCGAGTCCGACGGTGACGGATTTTGGTGGTGACAGGACGGTGACGGAGGTCCTAGGTTCAGTCTCGACGGGACAGGTTTTTAGGTGGTGACTGGACGGTGACGGAGGTCCTAGGATTCGAGTTTCGACGGTGACAGGATTTTGGGTGGTGACAGGACGGTGACGGGAGGTCCTAGGGTTTGAGTGTCGACGGTGACAGGATTTTGGGTGGTGACAGGACGGTGACGGGAGGTCCTAGGGTTCGAGTGTCGACGGTGACAGGATTTTGGGTGGTGACAGAACGGTGATGGGATGTCCTAGGGTTCGAGTCTCGACGGTGACAGGATTTTGGGTGGTGACAGAACGGTGACGGGAGGTCCTAGGGTTCGATTCTCGACGGTGACAGGATTTCAGGGATTCAGCCGCTGTCTGGAGGAGAATTCTAGGGAACGGCTGCTCTGATCGGTAGTTTTCCGTCGTTTATCTAATCAATACCAGACGAATGCAATGTCAGTTATATACCAAACGGGCCACGAACCACCCGCATTTTCCCTTCATAGTCCTTTTCTCAGGTCTTACGTACTTACTTACACACACACACTTACACTAACATGCACTACACTACCACACATGACGGGAGTCCAGTCGGACTTATAGCTTTTCCCGACTGTGGCGGTGCCTCGCTGGTGGGAGATACCTGGTTGAGGAAAATTCCCGCTACTTGACGTATGTGGGCATCAGATCTCGCCATAGAGCGGGGTAAGATCACTGCCCCTCCCGCAATATAAAACATGCCCTTTACTTACGGAGCTAATGACCTCAGGAGAGGACGCGCTCACAATCACTAATCAATCAATCGAGCATCCTGCACTCGCGTTGGGGTGATTCATAAGTCCAAAGCCATGGTTCTCTTGAGGAATGAGTAGGTGGCAAGAGGTGCGTGAGTGCCTTGCAGATCAGCGTAACTAATAACCAGTAGGAACATTTCATGTCAATATTTCATTTATTATAGTTACATTTATTGCATAAAAGCACTTTAAGTGTAATGGAAATGGAAGTAATAAAAAATTATATTAAAAAAATATTGAGATCATAATAATGTGGTTAATAATTTTAATTTCACCCCTGTATTTTCCACGCCCACTCCACAAAAACATTTTTTCTAGAAAATTTCCAGAATATTCTACACGTATTCGAATAGTGCAAACCAATTCGTCTTGTCGTGAGAAATAGAAGCACTTTTTTCATACATTCCTTCGTTTTTAATGTGAAATAATTTGAAAAATAATTGTCAGTTTCCCACAAATAGACTGGAACGTGTCGAATGACTCCTCACTTGCCACAAATCGTGAACCGGAAGAGTTCCAAGCGTATCTGTCTGAATTCGACTAGATAGTGTAACAGTGGAAAACAGTGTAAATAGTGTGGATTTTATGCTGTTTCACAAGCTTAACCTGAACAAAGATTTTGAAATAAATGAAATATTAAAAACAAGTGTGTTTGAAACGATTTGCATCTATGACTGTGGTTAATGCAGTATTTACGTTTTCTATTGTTACACGCTTTTACCAACATAATTTTTTTGCAAGCACCAAGGTGTCACTGCGGGGTGACTTTCCTGGGGTGCTGTTCTATTATGCTTCGCCACTGGTCAAACGCACCTGTTTGTTGGGGTGGCAGTAGTGGGCGTCCCTTGTCGGTGCCTAAGGGAGCGCGTCCTTATGTGACCTCCGCACCCGCCGTATTGGGTGCAACCTTGAATTGCCAGTACTACCAACGTTACGAAACGTCTATCAATCGGTGTCAAATTTCGAAACGCGATAGTTCACTCAAGACAGATGGTAAAGTCCTTATTCGCTAGTTTCTCTTTAGTTAGCAGCGTACACTGGCACGTGTTCTTAATAATCATACTGATGTGTCCAAATTCAACACACTCAAACTTCAATCAACAATCTATTGATAGAGAAAACAGGTACAGAGCTATAGTGCCGAATATCCAGGAGAAAATACAAAGAAACTTAGCCGAGTTGTCGTAATCAGTAGAAACACCAAAATATCGCCGAGTCACCAATTCTCCGTAGCGGGAAAGTCCGTGGTCGCAGCACTGTTCGTCGTAATCACAATATTCCAGGTTCTATCACTTGTCGCCACACACCTCGCAGTTACTCGGCCGCTCGCTCTCTGCCTTTCCCCGGGCCACGGCCGGCTTATATTCGCTCCGGGCCGCAAGGTCCGCAGGCTGGCAGGCGTAGCCGGGGGCGGAGGTTGTGACTCGCCCCGCTCGCTCAGGCGTGGCGGCCGCACATCTTTTAAGGCCTGCGCTTGCCGCTGGTCGCTGCCGCCAGGGGCGGTAACGCCCTACTGTGGCGGCACCTTCGAAACTGTGCGGCCGGTCACGACACATACCAAAGTCTGTTTTAAGGAGCTGGTTAAATCAATGCTGTTTTGAATAAAAAGAAAATGCACTGTGCGTTTGATGTATCCACTTTCTACGTTTTAGAAAATTTTCTGTTAGGTGCCATTATTGTAAAAAATATTTTTACAATGCGTGAAATGTTATTCGTTTATATTATTTATTTTCTGATCAATTATACCACACTGAAACCCTGAAATACTATCCCACATAGGTAGAGATTATTTTCAAGATGCCATATCTTTACAATACATGTATTTGGACTATTCACGTAACGGAATATCTTGTATTTCCCAACCTACAATGTAAACATCCGTTTCTGCCACCGTACATACACCTCCGACGCCATTCAGAAACTGACGCCCGACAGGCTGACAGAGGCGTCCTAGTGGCCGGTGGCGCACGACGATTTCCGCCGGGCGTCACAAAGAGTCTGAAAACTAAATATTGTAGAAACACTACTACAGAACTTCTTAGCACAATTACTTATATGCATTGTACACGGGGCTGGAAGAAGCAGGTAAAATTTCATGTCAATCCGAGTATACTGCATGTTGAAGGTTGCTTGTTAAGGCAGGATATATAGTGTAGCGTCATGCACAAACGCAATTGTACGAACGGCCGCGTGGCATAGGCGACGCTAAGGCACCACGCGTCAGCCTTTGTTTACGAGCGGATGTGACGTCGGCGGGAAACCCTAGGAGGCAGCGTGGTGGGGGGAAGGGTGAGCGGCGGAACGCTCTCTTGGTTACGGGACGCGGTGCGGCACGGATCGGAGTCTGGGTGGGCGCGGGCCGCGAGCTGTGCAAGGGCCGGCAATGTGTTGCCGTACAGAGGCTGACTCGAGGACGAGTCGTAGGTGGGTTGCGCCTTCACGCCATCTAATGCTTGGATTAGTGCGGGGGCACGGATCGGAGTCTGGGTGGGCGCGGGCCGCGAGCTGTGCAAGGTTTATTGCAAATGCATGACGCTATTAGTAATTACGTTATTTTGTAATAAGGTGGTGGTCTGTTAATAAACCTCTAAATTACTAAACCCACACTCGTCGTTTTTATTGCAAATGCATGACGCCACAATAGGATGATGAAAGTGGTGTTAGTACGTGTTATCATAAACATGATGATAATAATAATAACAAAAACAATAATAGGCCTTAATGAATCGACGACCCCATCAGTCTTATTCATCCGTCCATCCACCTAATTTTACACGGCTATACGGACCTTATCATGGAGTACACGGGTCATTTACTAATGTAACAACTGACACTAACATTCTATCAGTATGATACTTATATTAAATTACTAATATTAACGTTATAACATTAAAATACAAACAGTAAAAAGGGAATGGAACAAAAATATTACATTTACTTCTGAGAACGGAAAAATGAATTATAAGGGATTAAAGGAGATCCAGACATAACTCCAATCAGGAAAAAGATAATGGTAGTGTAAATGTTGGTTCTAATATTCTAATAATAATATAATAACAATAAAAATTGCCTTTATTCATAGGAGAGTAAGTCTCAGACAATAAGGTCTGCTGTTATGCTAATTTTAGCCTCGCATACTAACCTTATCGTGGATTCCCACATTAACTAAGGTTCTAACACTAGCTCACTAATAGTATCATTGATATATTAAATTATTATAATATTAACGTGCTAAAATTAACTAGTTTTTCATCCTTTTTTCCGTTTCCACGTGGTCGCCGTTAAAGGGGGTGGGCTCAGTAACGAGTTAACATAAACTACACACAATCAATGAGGGAGTAGGACGGAAGATTTCGTTCTGAGCATGCGGGAAAGAACAATAGATGACCGGAGCGGTAGCTCATTGCATCAACTGATGTCATTGCAGCGCCTCTGACAGGGAGTCTTGGTTCGAGTCTGACGGCGGCAGGATTTTCGACAGTAGCTTTTCAGCTAGGTGGAATTCAGTCGTTGCTTGGAGGAGAATTCTAGCGGCCGGCTGCTCTGATCGGTAGTTTTCCGTGGTTTGTCCGATCAACACCAGGCGAATGCCGGAGCAGTACCCTATCAAACGGGCCACGGACCGCGTGTGATCTGTCCTTCCCTTCCCATTCCTTGTCCTATCCTCTCCCCTTACACACACACTTACACTACCATGCACTACACTACCACATATTCCGGGAGACCGGTTGGGCTTAGAGCTTGTCCCGACTGGGGCGGTGCCCCGCTGATGGGAGATACCTGGTTTGTGAAAAAAAACCCGCTGGTGGGAGAGTCTTGGTTAGAGGGAAACCCCACTAGTCGACGGTAGGTCGGGGCTGGATCTGTCCATCCAGCGGGGGAAGATGACCGCCATCTCCCGAGAAAAAAAACATGCACAACACTAACGGGACTAATGACCAGAGCAGTAGACGCGCCCGGAAACATGAATAAATCACTCAAAAACAATAGATGACTGAGGCAAGGCCTCGCGCGCAGACAAGACGGCGCGTCCGCGGCGCGGGCTGACGCCGTCGCTGGGAGCGCCGCAAGGGGGCGGTGCCCAAGCGCCTGGGGCCGCCCGTCAAGAGGCGCAGCTTCTCGCCGCAGCGCAGGGCGGTAATTATTCATTTTCCTTTTATTTATTCTTCGTTTTATCACTTACATTTCATTTGTTTCTGTACACCTTGAAAACCTCGATTATTTACGATCCATTAAACTCATATTACACGTATATATTCTTTAATGAAAATACTACTTCTATAGAGAGTTTACTCTATTAACCCTGTAGTGGTAACGTGACTTTTTGAAACAAAAGTGGTAACGTGGGTGTCTTCAGACCCCACACTCTTTTCATGATATATGCTAAATTATAAAAATAAATGTAGAATATTCTTTCTATTATTAGCAATTTTTTCGGTGTAATTAAACAATTTATTAAGAATTTAGTTGATAAAAAATTATGAGAATTCATCAGGAAAGCATATCCAAAATAAGTTACCCAATTACTGCCTTTATTTTCCCTTTCTCAGCCTTATAGGTGTCGCGATCATTTTATTCCTTTCTAAATACATTTCAGTTTTGATGTTGGTGTATTCTGTATTGTCTTCTTCATATCAGAATCAATAAACAAAGATAAACATTCCCCAAGTATTTTGCAATTGCGTACGGGGTGCGTATTCATGATGGCGTTCCTTACACTCCTTTCTTAACATATTAAGTCACTTAAAATGTTCATAGTACTAGTTGCAGTGGTGTTCTAACGTAAAACTACAGAATGCAATACGTTCCTAAACTAATAGAATTTATGAGAGTGAAGACACCTTAGCTAATATAGAAGGTAACGCGGGGGTCGCTGCGCTCCCTAACCAAAACAACGGCTTGCCACACGTTTATAACTCACTAAATTGCCAAACCGAACGCACAGTAAATATCATGATACAAAAACAGAAAGGTACTAAAGCAATGGTCAAGGTATTCAACGTGGAAAATACAACAAGCAGGAATAAAGGATCATGGGGTCCCAGAGACCCCCGCATTACCACTGCCGGGTTAAGGAATAGTTTTCGCACATACTTCTTGGCTGCTGCTGACAACATAATTGGAGCCTTCGTCCATCCATTCAATTTGTCAATATATTCGACTGCAGTTGGCGCACTTGTAAATGACTTCGAGATTACCTTTTACAATGCCATTGTCCGACATGACGATCATTTGTGGGGTCAAGCTGATCAGCTGTCAAGCTGCCAAGCTGGTCTCTTCATTGAGTAACTTGTCTGCATGTATTTAGTTAGTTATTGCATAGTATGGGTTATTTTGCGAGAACATGTCCATCGGTCGTAGTGACGGTCACGTGAACTCGACACAAGTTTCTATTGAAGCCTACCACTGGCGCGGGTCTAGGGGTATCTTCTATGAGCAGATGTGCCTTGTTGGCGTCCCCTTGAACGTGTGGGTGTGATTCTCACTTTCTACGCCACATGTCAGTCTCAGTTAACTAAATCTGAACTCTCTTGGCAAAACGTAAGATCACGTTCGGACGGGATATTTTCGGTGGGATATAATTTTGCCGGGCACCTGCGAGAGATCTTCTCTACACTACAAGCATAACATGAGAACAGTGTATGTTTCGCTCTTTAAAAATCCACATACACCACCCAGAATTGATCCCACACATTGAGGGTTGAGAAGCTAGTAAGATAAGTGCTCACCCACGGAGGTGCATGCTGCTTGCATATTAAATTTTTGCAAAATTAATTTTGTGGTAAATGAAGATTGGAATGATGTCATAAGTTTCGAATTTGCTTTCATAAACAAGGTGAGTCATTTCAGATGTAAAACACACCAGTATGCTCCT
The DNA here is from genome assembly GCA_964035755.1 of Teleogryllus oceanicus. Classification (NCBI taxonomy): domain Eukaryota; kingdom Metazoa; phylum Arthropoda; class Insecta; order Orthoptera; family Gryllidae; genus Teleogryllus; species Teleogryllus oceanicus. The sequence goes on from CAXIVR010000010.1 coordinate 12,512,523, forward strand.
GCGTCATATTAGCAATATATTATTCCTTCATTTTCCAATTTCATTATATCCTGAATGACAAAGGAAACAGCTGCGCAGTAACGAATGTAAAATATCACGTGAAATATTTGTTTCTTACGTCATTTGAAAGTGAATGAGGAGAAGGCGGTGAAGTCATTTTTTTTCACCTGAAATGAATGAATCATTCTGTATATCATATTTGAACGCTATTCATTCTTCCGGGAAATGAAATGACGCTGAGAGACTTAATTTTCCAAAGCGCCACTTCAGGCACTTTATTTCGACGTTCGTCATCAGCCTATATTGCATTAGAAAACAGTTCAATTTTCAAAGAAATAATAGCAGCCAAAAGACTCGAATGGAAATTTGATATCTTCCCGGAAATGGAAGTTTAAATTCCTAAACATCCGTCACAGGAGATATTGACAGGAATTCTCGCGCTACGATTCTTTAAAGGACTCTTCGAAGGAAAAACTGTTCACACCCATATTTCGTCAATTCATAAATTTGTTTTGTTGTGTGTATCGGAAAACTATTTTTTTCTCTAGTGATACGTATTTGTTCGCTAACGGCGATTCGACTTAACTTAAACAGACACGTCAGGACGGTATATAATTGAAAAACTCTTCGACAAAGTATTGTGCAGTAACCAAGAATTCATCACCTAAAAACACTGAAGCATTTGTTAATTGCATTGTGCATGGCACACTAGTTTTTTCATTTCTCTGAATAGCGTGTTTTACTCCGAGTAGCAGATCGAGGTTCTATTATCTCTGTACCCACCACCGGCTTAGCTGTTAGATTTTAAAATTTCATCAATGTATCATGTCAATTTGGAAAATAGCAATTTTGGAGAAAATCGTCTGAACAGTTTAGATGCTAGCGTTGACCACAGACGGACAGACAATCTTACGGCAGAGAGACGCTTGACGTAAACCAAATTTTTATCTCAAAGACCCTCAATGCGTGAATTATGGCTACATAAAAGTATTAGAGGAAGCTTGATGAGACAAGAGCGAGATTTATACCCTTTTTTGGCATGAGAAGCCTAGGAATATTTTATCGAAAATTCAACACTTTTTGCTGCATAATTATAATTCTTTCTCTTTACTTCGAATATAATAAGTACGTAAGTAGTAAAGAGAAAAGTCTCAAAAGATTTGTAATTTACAGAAAGTTATGTAATGCTGCAGCGAAAAAAGACGACTTTTTGGCAGAAAAAATTGTGTTGTAGATCCTTCATAGCGAAAAAGAGAATATTATTTTTTCTGTTCGGTATACTCCCCTAATACGTTGTGTAGCAAGAATCCACGTTTTGTCGGTCCTTTATACTGGTAAATTGGTTTACGTCAAAACGTCTGTCCGTCTGTACTTGGCTGTCCGACCGTCTGTCTGTCTGTATGTCTATCTGTCCGTATGTCTGTGAACAACGATAGCAGCTAAACCATAAGAATTTTCACCAAAATTGACATTTCTCAGTCGGTCCGATGTCGCCGCTCATTGAATTTCAAGTGATGTTTTAATTTTTGGGGATACTTTACATGAAACCTCGAAGACATTTAAATTTTTTTTCAAAAATGGGTCTAATTTTTTTAATTACAATTTGTCCACGAATGAGCGTATAAGACTTAAAACAATGACACAGGTCACGGTTTTGTTGAAATATCTGAAAAATGGAAAATTGCATCTCTCAATTTTTTCAGCGCTTTTCTTAAACTACAGGATTGAAAACGAACATTTTTTCCTCTGAAGAAAATCCTTTTTTTGAAAATTATGTCTTTAAATGAGTGGATGCACATTTAAAAATTATCAATAGTTTTCGCGCAATTTTGAGTAAAATATGGGCACAATTAAACAAATTATAAAACAAGATTTTCTCGAAAACGGATACCAATTTTTTTTATTAAAGCGTTTTGTGCGGATTGTGTTACATGCACTGAGTAACACGACATAAAGGTCATTTTCATGTTTTATTTAAAATTTTTAGAAATAACATACATGTGTAATTTTCATTGTATATTACGTCATTAATATTAACATTATGGGCATTTTCTATACATTATTGCATTTGTAAACACAAGTGATTCAAAAGATTTCTTACCGGGTTTCTCGAAAACGCAAAGGTTTTCTGTGAAAATAGGCCCAAAATGGCGAATTTTCAGTAGTGCTCAAAGAGCATTATCTCAAGAAAGGCTGCAATTTTTTCAACGATAATTTTGCATTCATATTGCAATTTTTTCAATGAAAATTTGCATGTAGAAATTTGTTTTACTCTTATGTAAAATTCTTAAAGACATATTTTCATTCCATTGTGTTCTTAAAGGACCTATACGGCGGCGACGGAGAGGGCAACATCAACGGTGGACACATTATTTGGTGATTCGATTGTGCGTCATGTGGGGAAGGGACAATCCATGAAAGTGCACTGTTTTCCGGGAATACGAGTGGAGCAGATGAGAAGGCAAATTGAAAATTGTGATGTGGTTAACCCTAAAACAATTATATTACACGCGGGGTCGAACAACATCAAGAAATGTCGGTCATTTGATCACCTTTTGGGTGACATTTACTGCCTTGCAGCCACTACGAAGAAAAGATTTCCGAGTGCTCGGATTGTGCTGAGCGGAGTGCTCCACCGCCGGGATGTATGGCCTCGGAAAGTCAGAAGGGTTAACAGCGACATGGAGTGGGTGGCACAGAGTCTAGGGTTACTTTTCGTAGACCCAAACGGGTGGATTAATGAGACTGGATTCGGTCGTGACGGTGTGCATTTGAACCGCCAAGGTGTCGCCGAGCTCAGTGGGCTCTTTAGTAGAGTTGCTGGGTTCTGCAGCGCAGCTGTGCGTAACCATTGACACGATGGACGGCCAGCGGTGTTGCCCTTCTCTGCGGTGAGAGTGGAGAGGGAGGGAGGTTTTTCCTCAAGGGTGGAAATCTTGGTGTCGGCGACGAGGGTGAAGGCGACGGAGGCGACAGCGGGGATGGACGCGGCGGCGGCGGCGTCAGCGATTAGAAAGTACACGGGAGGAAGAGTTTTGCAGGTGGGCACGTTGCGAAGTGAAGGGTGCAGCCAAACCGGGATTCGTTTTCCGAGAAAGGATTAGGGGTGAGTAAAGGAGCTCTTAAGCTGTTGCAGGTAAATTGCCGAAGTGTTGTTAATAAGGAAATTGAGCTTTGGAACTTAATTGAGGCGTGTGATGCGGACGTAGTGATCGGTACTGAGTCATGGCTAAATGAGGAAATATCAGATTCGGAAATCTGTCGAAACGACTATAAAATATTTCGGCGGGACAGGGGAACTAGAGGCGGGGGGGTCTTTATTTTAGTTAAATCATGTATAAACGCGAACTTGAAATGGAAAAGCATTGAGCATGAAATGATAGGAGTAGATATAAGAATCGACAATTTGCAGACAATAGATCTTATTGCATGTTATAGGCCACCAAATGGTAATTATTCCATTCTTGAGAATATTCTCGAACTGGCGGAAAATTTGAATAGAACGAATCCGATTATTATTGGCGGGGACTTAAATCTAAGTGACATTAATTGGCAGGGTGGTCTATGTGATAGAAAAATACAGCTAATAATAAATAAACTAGTTTGGGATGCAGGAATGACGCAAGTTGTTGATAAACCAACGCGTCAACATTCTATTTTAGATATTTTTCTTATTAGACCGATGGACATATTATACTACTGCGATGTTATTCAGGGAATAAGCGATCACAAGGCCGTAATTCTTGAAATAAATGCTACTGTTTTCAAGGAAATGATAAAATCGGTAATAGAATATGGCAATATCGTAAAGCTGACATAAATGGACTGCAGCATTTTCTAAAACTGAAATACGGGGATTTCGAAAAGTTAGGAGGGGGATTGGAAACATATGGCAGAAATTCAAAGAAATCATTGAGGAAGCTCGGCAATGTTTCGTTCCTTTCAAGTACATAAAAAAGAATTCAGATCCAGTGTATTATAACGCGGAAATTCGCAAATTGAAAAGAAAAATTGATAACGAAAATGCTTGGGCAAAGTTTTTTAACTTTGTACGCCACCGGCGAGGTAAACAGGAGGACACGCCTCCTATAAGATGGCAAAATGTAGATATCGCAAACGATGAAGAGAAAGCCAATGTAATCAATAATTATTTCTGTTCTGTATACAAACAAAAAACTAACCAAATTATCATAGGGCACAATAACGTGGATCACATATTCAAAATTGATCAAACGGAAGTACGTTCACATTTGAAAAAAATGAAAAACTGTAAGTCTTGCGGTCCGAATGGTATTACAACTGACATGTTAAAGATAGCAGGGGAAACAATAATACCATATTTGGTCAGACTTTTCAATATATCAATCAACAACGAAAGTGTACCGGATGATTGGAAATCTGCCTTAATAGTGCCAATTTTCAAAAATGGACCAAAATGTGAAGTGCAAAATTATAGGCCAGTTAGTCTTACGTCAGTAGTCTGTAAATTGTTTGAAAAATTATTATCTAAATTAGAAATCATTTGGATAAATCAGAATGGTTATTTCATGAACAGCACGGCTTCAGAAATGGATTTTCGTGTGAGAGTCAGATTATTTCCCTTACTAAAGACTTGTCAGAAGTAATTGATGTAGCGGGTAGAGTGGATGCAATAGTTATTGATTTTGCTAAAGCATTTGATGTCGTGCCGCATGACATATTGATATTGAAACTTATTGATGCTAAAATTGACAGGCGGGTAATAGCATGGATAAATGAATTTCTTCGCGATAGAAATCAAAAAGTCCGAGTTGGACAGCACTTATCGGAAAAGGGTAACATTACTTCCGGGGTTCCTCAGGGCAGTGTCATAGGCCCACTACTGTTTCATATCTTTGTAAATGATTTATCGCGAAATATAACGTCAAAAATTCGACTCTTCGCCGACGACTGTATATTATATAGGGAAATTGCAGATCAGCACGATATGTTTCAACTACAGGGTGACTTAAATAAAATTTACGATTGGGCAATAGCTAATCAAATGACTATAAATGGGAAGAAAAGTAAAGCGATCACATTTTGTAGGGCCAGAGCTTTTCATACAATACATTTATCAGCTAGGTAATGACGTAGTTCCGAGAGTCTCGACCTGTAAATACCTTGGCATTCTCCTGGATTGTAAATTGGGATGGGAGAAACAAACGAACTATGTAGTGGGTAAAGCTTGGAGGTCTTTGCATTTCGTCATGAGAAATCTTAAAAAATGTAATACGAAAGCAAAGGAAATCGCGTATACCTCGCTTGTCAGGCCGCTAATGGAATACGGAGCTAGTTGTTGGGATCCGTACAGAATAGGACTTAAAAAGAGCTTAGAGAGGATACAAAACAGAGCGGCAAAATATACATTTCGGAAGAACACACCTGCGCATTGGGAATCATTAGAACGCCGGAAGAAGAGGGCACGACTTTGCGCGCTGTATAAATCTTACGTTGGTTGCTCCGCATGGCAGGAAATACGGGGAAGGTTAGATAAACCAGATTATTTAAATAGATTTGATCACAAATATAGAATTAGAACAAGAATACAAAGAACGGACGTAGGGAAATTTGCCTTTGTAAACAGAACTATAGTAGATTGGAACGATTTGCCTGCGGCAGTTTTTGAGCCCTTTCCTTGCTCAGCGCGAGGTTTTAGAAAAAAAAATATAGGAAATTAGTCAATAGGGTGAAAACGTATAGTGAAGTGAAGTGAAGTGAAATGTGCGATTATGCGTAGTCTACAGTAAAAAGTAATGACCAATTAATATTTAGATAAAGTTATATGCAGTGCAGTGAAGTGAGGTGAAGTGATGTGAAGTGATTTCATATGAAGGGATGTGGGGTTCCTTCGTCTATGTATACTGCGTATATGTTTGTAGTATGTATATTTGTGTAATATGTAAATTTATTCATTTATATGTTTAGTGTATATGCATTTTAATGTTTAGTATAGTAATATGTATGTTTATTCATTTATATGTTAGTGTTTATGCATTTTAATGTTTAGTATAGTTTTTTAGTGTAATGATTTTAATGTTTAGTATAGGAATTTAAATGCCATCTGCACATATAGGAAATGACAAAGTCAATTTGGTGGTTTATATTTATTTTTTATATATTATTATGTTATTTGTAATTGTTATTTTGCATTCTGCCACCGGGCATCATCTGCCCAATTGTAGAATAAATTTCTATCTATCTATAATTTGATAAAATGCGAAAAATTATCTTGGCGCCGATAATTAGCAGCTGAGACGAGAAGGGGGTAATACCAAAATGCTAGTCTAGACTAAATTGATTAGAAAACTAACAAGTGCGAGAAAGTCTCTGACATTCTGTAGCACCAATGGTTTATAAAATTCACGTTAAAATTGTCGCTGCAACTTTTCTTTTCATTTAACGTCTCTGGACCAACTTTTCCGACCGGCTGGTGGGGGTGGCAACTGCGCTCTCGTCCCCGTCCATTGGTGCACCGTGCGCATGCGCAGGTGTCTCAACCAATGGCCGTGTTGGAGCGGAAGGTGGAGACTAGCCGCACGTACATCATGACGCCGGAAGGCGCACAGGTGGTGGCAGAATTCACTGAGTAAGTGCGATGGCTGACGCTCTGCTCCTAGACGTGAGAGACGAGTAATTTTTTGATAAGCAGATGAAGCAAGTTAAAAATAAAACGCGTGTGGAATAATATGTGTAATGAGTGGTGATTAAAAAAACGTTTATAGCAAAAAACTCTTAACTAAATACGACCAATATGACTCACTTCCGTCCCGCATTTCCACGTCGACAGCGAGTCACTGAATAAAATATACATGGGTAATCTGTAAATTAATTGAAGGAACAATGTTAGGGACAAAAGCGGTCGTCACATAAATATTTATGTCAGCTATAAACCACCAAGTAGCCATTTTGGCAAACAGCTAAAGAAAATGGGTGAACAGAGCACGTATGGGATGCACTCGTACGTAAATGTGTCGGTCGCGCAGGGATTAGGCCTCGGGGAACGAGGTCACGGGAAGTCGCGGGGGAAATTCAGACAGGGCTGCCGGAAAGATCGCCGAAGAGGAAAGGTGGTTTTCGCAACCGGAAAGTTTACATTGTACTCACTTTGTAGTAGATGCCGGAACTGATCACCGCGGCTCTGATACATTCTTGACATCTAAATAACTTCTGATTCACTCTGTAAACGATGTCCTGTGGTAGTGCAGAGGTCTGTTCCTGCATACCGTTGCCGTAATTATTCCGTGTGAGGATTTGTCGCATTAATTCGATCTTTCAGAAATACAAAAGAAAGAAAACTCAAGGCGTCAGATCTGGAGAACGTGCATGCCACAAACCACGTGTGATAATTCTCTCTCCATAAACAACATGTAACCCCTCAAGGACACTGAAGCAGCGTGTGTTGTTACGGAGTTCTGTTGTAAATGACCGAAAATGCGTTCTTCACTTGTCAACGTTTAGAAGAAAGGCTCGAGGATACGATGCACATGACACATTTCATGTATGTGTCATACACACTCACTTTCTGTTTGAGAGTGAACTTCGCGTGAGCCATCACAAACTGACTATTCTACAAAACTGGAAAGCATACCCTTTGCAGGGTGAAACCTTGAAACACCGCGTTCCCTGGGGAGTTAAGCATAGTTTTCCCGGCGAGTGATGGCCCAACGGCCGGTCAAACGTTTTTGGACTCCCCTTAAAGTTTTATTTCTCGGTACGTTGTATTGATAGTGCAACCCAAACCCAGGGCACTGAAGTAGGGCTTTGTCTCAATTTATCTTGTGTAGATAAACATTACTTAGGTATCCTTGTATCCCTATTTAAGAGTATTCATTGATGCCTTGTGAGTGTTAGGTGGCTGGGAATGCCACAGTTTGCTGTGGTGTGCTACGAAAGTTGGACTGTAGATAAACCATGGCTTCTGGTTCCTAGTGGTTCGGAATTCCAAAATACCTCGAACAATTGGTTTTCTAAAATAATTCATTCAATTGTTTGTGAGAAAATCATGAATAGAATGCCACGAATTGTCAAGAAAGATAGTCCAGCAAAGGGTGTTTTTTTTCTATGAAAAGACGGTTTAAATTTTTATTTTTTTACGTAATATATTTCAGTTTATTGTAAGTGTATATATTTTTGGCGTCAGATATGTGTATAACATAATAGCCAATGACCACATAACATGATAGCCAAGTAGTGTCACATAATTATAATATTATATATATATATATATATATATATATATATATATATATATATTTTTCAATTAGGAATCCATCATCAAATGAGGCAGTGACCACATATTAAATTTTGATAGCAATAGTTGCTGTTTCTAAAATGATGAAGGGACAAGGGATTCCTTTAGGGGGCAGCGCCTTTATGAGGAGGATGTTGGCTGTGATTTTTAATGCATTCTCTACCTTCATACAGTTCATTAATCACTACTTTGCCATTTTTTATCACACATTTATTCATCAAAGAGAACTCAACATAAGGAGAATCTGATACTAGTACATGCATGAGTCTGCAGTCTTAAATGATATTACATTAATATAAATTAACATCTATTTTTGATTTTATTACTGGATTACTCCGAAACCGATAAATACATGAATCTCTTACTATCAATTCTGTAATCATTATTGCAATCATTATGAATATCGTATGTGTATAACCTCTACTTCGTTCCCCTATCTACGTAATGGTTCATTAATACGCCCTATCCCATTAATGCACTCTCTGGCCAACGTGGCTGTACTGAATTCACTTGAATTACATGGCTATTATATGTTCGGTTACTCATCCTGTATTTCCCACTCTCTTGGCGCAGGAACACAGCTGCTTTTGTTCAAGGCCTTCACGCCACGGCGTGGCGTGGGGGCCCCTCGCGTTGCCGCTGGCTGGTTTACGTGGTTGCCGCTCCGACTCCAGTGTTTTGCTGTCCAGTCACACGCTTTCGATGTTATTGTGCGAGCTCAGTATTATTACGACCATGCGTTTTCTAAAATTTCGTCTATTGGTCTGCCCTGATGGCCCCCTTTGAACGTTTAGTCAATTCCCTCGACCAAACCTGACCGATTACACTTCCGTAATTGATGCACCTCACCTCGCCCGTGCGCCATCTCAACTCTCTCTCCCTTCTTCTCGTTATGACTCGCGTCTCTTCTCACCCCGCGCGACTCGTTCCCCGGAACCGTTCGTCTGACTCTCCTGTCCCTCCTGCGCGCCCGATTCAAATTGGCATCGTTTTTATAAATCTGAATGGTTACATGACCATTAGGTCATAATATATATATATATATATATATATATATATATATATATATATATACACACACACACACACACACACACACACACACACACATTTTCTAACACACCCACCTACTACCTTCCACACGTGGTGTGGGCGTGATAGTATAAATGATCGTGAAGCGAGCTTAAAATTCTCAGGAAACAGGATCTTTTGGGTATCAGAAAGGTCTGAACCCTTGACACGATGAATCAGGTAAAATACGAATAAAATGAGCATATATTCAATGAAAAATTACAGTGACACAATTATATAACAGAATAATGCACATTAAGAAGTTGGTCACTGAAAAAACAGAAAACAAGGCGAGACAAGAAAAAATTGGCGTCACCTCGACTGCCTGAACACACTTTCACCAATTACAATTCACAATTTGCTCATTCCTCTTTCTGAATTTTCATCTATCAAATTATTTTACTCTTTTCACTCTCTAGTTTTTCGTGCACGGCTTTTAAAGTGAATTTTACACTTGTTTTAAGGTATCCCGTTCACAGGTGCTAGCCTTGGGCTTGCCATTTACTATAACTCTGTGAACTTTAAAGAGAAAAAACAATAAAACGTAACATACTCGTTACTTAAATCTGGCCCCTTTACATATCACAGAAAACAATTACTTTTAACACAATACAATAAACTTTTCCAGATAACGTCAACTGTACAACATGTGAAAATCATTAATTGTTTAAGTAAAATTGTACCAGGTATGGCTTCTTTGAATGAATTCAATAACACGCGCAGTAAATGAACTTGAATCTGCCACTCACATCGTTCGGAATACTTCTCCCGCCTATTCTGGACTTTTCACCCACCTTTAACACGAATTGTCGTGTATTTTACAGCTATTCTCTTTCCCCAATTGATCGCCGCATTAAAGTTGCCAGTTCTTTTACCTCAACAGCACCGCATCGCTTGCCTGTAGGTAACCTTGGGGATTTTCTGCCGCTCGCAGCCCCGCGTTGCCACTCGTCTTCACGGCGTTACCAGTTTCCTTCCCTCGAACTCTGGACTCCGCCAATTACACCCTTCTCCCGTTCTCCGGAATCGTACGATTCTCGTTCCAGTCCAAATATTTCTCACCTACGCTTCGCTCTTCCAGGGGTCGTCCTTCTTCTTCTACCGCGCCTCGTACAAGTTTGTTCGCGCTTCCAGCTTCGAATAATTAATGTTGCTGAAGTTATGCTTTAAATGTTCGGCCTACCTACCACACTTTGGGCGTGTGTGGTCTCAGCGTGCAATATGAGATGCTTGATTTAGTTAATGTCCTTCTGCGCGAATTTCACAAATTTAAAATTATTTCTATGTCAAACAATCTTACTTGCTCTCTCAAATATTGTGAATGTTAATGCGAAGAATGTTCGTGCACTCCACCTCTCAATTACGTCACTTTCGTAGATACGCTTCTCAACTAACTTTTAACTACCGAGTTAAAATAAACTCCTATGCTATCAAGTTTCAATCGCCTTCAGACTCAGTCTAGTCGCCATCGTTGCTGCAATCATAGAGCTCAGTCTAGTCGACGTCGCTGCTGCAATCATAGAGAGCTCAGTCTAGTCGACGTCGCTGCTGCAATCATAGAGAGCTCCTCCGAGGCGCGCCGCGATACTTATGGTACTCGCGCCTGGGGAAATTTTGGAGGGGTGAATATTATCCTCTTTTCGTGACCTCCCGGAAAAACATTCGCTAGTTCGGGCGTCAGAGTTCGAAAGGCTGTGGGTAGATGGCGCGTTTGTAAGCCATCGCTCCGCCGCGTACCCTACTCCTCTCTGTTCGTGGGCTTCTTTTCGTAGCTGATGGTGGTGTTATGGGGTTGTCTAATCTCATGACGTCACTATATATATATACACACACACACATATACAGTTTGATATTGCAGCGCAGGTGAATATTTTATGTATTACAAGAATTACGAGAGACTTCTTTATTTGTTGTCCTTGAGGAGTGTGGACAACCGTTTTGTTGAGCATCATCTGCAGGCCCCTAGCCCTTTCCATTTCCCTTTCCGCAGCGGGGAGGACCGGCCTCCGCCCCGCCCTCGCCCTTTGCCGCCCGACGCGGGCTTCACGCTGCCGCCGCTGCCCACGTGCCGCCCCGACGTGCCGCCCACGCCCATCGAGCCCTACTACCCGGCCAGCATTCCGCAAGGGTATCCTCATCGTTGGCCTTCGTCATGGAGTGATGGGTTATTTCATGTGTGGTAGTGTAGGGCAGAGTATAAGGTAGAGCAGAGGACAGGGAGGAGCAAGTACGGAAGTCCATTGCTGTTGGTTAGATTACTGCTGCGGCATTCACTTGGTATTGAAGAAATCACGGATAATACACTGTCAGAAATCTCATTAAATCTAATGTAGATGAATGTATTATACATGGTAATTAATCTAACTATGTACATTAAAAAGAGCTTAATGTATTTGTACATTAAAAAGAGCTTAATGTATTTGTACATTAAAAAGAGCTTAATGTATTAGTACATTAAATTTAAAGCACAAGTTTAAATCGTGTAGATTAAAGTAGAGGTTCTCCCTTTTCCCCTGACTCATCATTCATATTGCATATTCATAATCACCAATCCATCAAGATCACTCATTCATTTCTTCCAGATGCCATCATAAAGCATTCACCCTTGCATCCTAATGTACAATAAAATTTAATGTGCGTACATGAAATTACTTCAATGTAACTTACATTAATATAATGGGGAAATTTCTGACAGTGTACCGAACAGAGCAGCTAGCTATTAGAAATTTTCTCCACACAGTCGCTTAATTCGACCTAGCTTTGTCGACTTTCGACCTACTGTCGGAACTCGACATAGCTTTCGTCCGCTACCGTCGTTACTGGTAAACTCAATATCCCCACTCAGTTCCAGTGGTATCGAGGTCAGCATACAATGATGGTTGTACTTGTCCTATGAACTCAGGTTACCGAATTCAAACTTGAGAAAACAAGAGAATACGGAACGACAAGAACTGTACATTAATGGTCCAATTGAGTAATGAAGATGCAAGAAAATAATTTGCAATAGAAAGTATATAAGACAAATTTCAAATGTACAGAAAAATCTGTCTCAATCATCTGAAAAAAAAATCAACAATTAGAGATTGCCCAAGCAGGTCTTTATTATATGCCAAACGAAATGAGATGTAGGAAGACCAAGGAAGAGATAGCTTTGCCATAAAAGTAGTGTTCTAACCCTAACTGCATTATTGGTTTCGCTAGAAAATTATACTAATAAAAGATAAGTAATACTGATCATTGATTAAAATTATGTATATGACTTATTGGGTGGATGCCCTTGGGGCGAACATGGAAGCAAAAATCAGAGCGTCTAAAGTGGAGCTAAATTAGAAAATGCTCCACTGAATGCCCATGACTAGGATTAGCAAAGAACAAGTACTTTCAGTACGGGAATTTGAAGCAACTACAACAATATTCCTTCAGTGTTTTCCTCGTAAGGTTACATTCTTGCAATATGTTTTCATTAATTTTTAAATGTCCAACTTTTGAAATGTAATGCAACACCAGAGGATAACAGCAAAATGCCTCAGAGATTTTTTGATGAATTAACAGTCCTGAGAAGATAGTGAAGAGTTGAATTGCAAATATCAGAAATAATCTTCTACATAAAATTATTCTTCTTCATTCATTCACATTTCGTGATTCTCAATTACCCCATTATTAGTGGCTTTTACTCTTTTTACGAACCCTGGTTATTTTACGTCATTATTGATAGTGGATAAAATACTTAATAATCGAGAGTATTGTTTTATTGTTACAGCAGCTTTAAGTGTAAAACTTGTTGACCTTTTCATTTATTCATGTTTATCGATCCCAAAAATCTTTCAATATCATATTTTAGGCAAACATGTTTAAAATTAAAAAAAGGTATGTTTTAAGTATTAAGTTGCCCTTAAACAAACTCCGATGACGGGATAATATGATCCAAATTAGCTAAATCAAAAAGTTCAAGAAGCTAATTCTTTTCACTCTTCAGACGAATTTGAGACTTGTGCAAATTCAAATTCAGAAGCCGTCAAAAATAAGGGGTGAATCCTTTCGTGGTTCCAGGTTGAATCCCAATCAGCTGATGGAGTACGCGATGGAGCAAATCCAGCTGCCGCCGCAACTCCAAGCACAAATAGACGCTCGGCCGTACAGAAATCCCAACGAAATGCTGGAGTGGGCAATGCAAGATATTCAGGTCCCGCCGCAGATGGAAGCAACCCTGCAAGTAAGTGTTGTGTCTTTTAATGAACCCTTCGTGAAACCAGAAACAGGGATGTATTTAATTTTTTCAGCAAACAGGAAGTTTTAAAAAAATGTCACAAATATTAATTAAAACTTCAAGAAAACACACACATTTTTTGTCCCCTTTTCCACAAGTTCTCCCCAAAACCTGGTTCTCTGGTGATGTCAGGGTTGCCCCCCTTATGGGCGGTCCCCACAGGTGTGTGATTTTGTGTACACAACATTTTTTTAAACTGAGCTCAGTTGTGGAACATTCAGTGCCTCCCGACTGTTGCCACACACGGCGAGACAGACGATGACGCCAAAGCGGGCTCTCTAAATAAATGTATGGAGTTGACGGAGATTAACTGGTATTATTTCTTCCAAACTCTTGTTTTTAAGACGTTTCTCTGACTCCCTGGTTACGACATTTTGATCGCAAGACACAGCCACATCTACAAGTAATCTTTTCTCCAAATCCTGGATAACAATATCCGGTTTGTTTGCCACTATCGTGCGATCAGTTTGAATTTGCTGGTTGTACAGTATTGTACAGAGTCCAACAGACGTCACCCGTCTTGGTGAGTGTTTGTACCACTTGCAGCATATATTTGGAACTTTGAAAGCATTACATATTTGCCGATGGTGGTAACTACATATCGTATTGTGTCTTTATAATTGTTCGGTCTTTGCTAGAATTGAGACGATATGATCTTTCTACTTCCTTTTGACAAATGCGACTTTATTATTATTATTATTATTACTATTATTATTATTACTATTATTATTATTATTATGTTTATTATTATTATTATTATTATTATTATTATTATTATTATTAATTTCATTCACTGGTCACAGTTGTAAGCTCATCAATCGGAAGGAATATGTTTCCCAACTCACAACTACTAACCACTGTTACCAACCCCATAGCTACATAGCAGAAGTAATTGTTATAAAAGGTGTTTAACTGTTAAAATATTAATAAGAATAATTATTACAATATTACCTCCTCACTAAAATAAAAACCATATTACCGCGAAGATACGTGAGCCCTCCATGACTCTGGCAGGCACGGCAGCGGGCTCCAGCCGACTACCAGTTGGAGTGTGCGCTGCAGGCCATCCAGCTGCCCCCGCCCGGCCCGCCGCCCGGCGAGCTGCTCCCCATGGGGCCGGGCGCCCCGCTCGCCCCCCGCCCAGCCTCGTCCCCGGCGCACGCCATGCAGGTAGGCACCTGCCGTTGATTGACTGCTTTATTCAGTTTCGGGGCGTGTCAACTGCTCTGGTCATTAGTCCCGGTAGTGTAGTGCATGTTTTTCACGGAAGATCGCGGTGATCAACCCCCGCTGGATGGCGAGATCCCACGCCGACCTACCGTCGGCTAGTGGGGTCTCCCCCTAATCAGGACTCTCCCACAAATGGGGCACCACCCCAGCCGAGACAAGCTCTAAGCTCCCGACCGGTCTCCCGGAATATGTGGTAGTGTAGTGCAAGGAATGGGGAAGGATAAATCGCGCGCGGTCCGTGGCCCGTTTGATAGGGTACTGCTCCGGCATTCGCCTGGTGTTGATCGGAGAATCCACGGAAAACTACCGATCAGAGCAACCGGCCGCTAGAATTTCCTCCAGACAACGACTGAATTCGACCTAGATGAAAAGCTAGTGTCGAAAATCCTGCCGCCGTCAGGACTCGAACCTAGGACCTCCCGGTCAGAGGCGCTGCAGTGACATCAGTTGACGCACTGAGCTACCGCTCCCGGTGGTACCTGCCGTCATGGCCCGGACGGGCATTCGTCGATTATGAGAGCAGGTGGGGCAATTAGCGCTCAATCCTATCTCTTCGGGATTGCCCTACCTTGCCGGTCGTTTCTCTAATGCAGTATAACCTGGCAAAATAACTTTGTGTATACATACTTGTTCTTATTAAATCTGTATTTTTGGTAGGGAGGAGTGAGGTAATTGCGTACATTTTCAGCAAAATTCAACTTTGTCACTTTCTAGTTCTCTACAGTAACTAAAATTATAATGCATTTTATAATTAGGATTGTTTTCTAGATTGTAAATTATCAGCTGGACGTTTAAAAAATGATTTTTTCGTGTTTTATCGGAGTTTTTTCAAACTACGTCTCGAGTACACATTTACTCCAGACAATGCGGCAAATGTGTACTGTACTTGGAATTCCTTTAAGATCTAGTTGTTTCAATGTCGGTCAAATATGTACAAAAGTTCACGATGAACAAAATAGTTTAGGACATTTTTTATCGATTTTTTTTGGGGGGAAGGGGCAGTCAAGATATTTTATTTTGCTTCCAATGTTTCTTCTTCATATTGGTATTATTTGCAATCACTGGAGTGCGCTAGCTATCATATTCACACATTTTTAAAAAATTAGTACACATTTACCTCAAGTATATATTTCCCCCCTCCATCCTATACTTTACCAATGGATAATGGATTTAATTCAACGCGACAGTGTCTTTGCAATTCAGCTCTTGTAACGTTTTCCTAATTAGCAACATAGTGCAGAGCTAGCGCGCGCCGCAGCCTGTGCTATTTAACCCCAGTGCCTCCGTAGATCTCGAGTTCCGAAGCTTACGAATGCCTGGGTGTGGGCACGGTGTCTTTCTGAACTAACGTGCAGAAATGATTGACGTTCCTGAGGTAGAGGCCCACTAATGGTTTACATTTCGTTCGGAAGCTAGAAAGTGTTTTTGATTTGATTTATTTTCTCAATGAACAGTAAAATGTTTGGTAAAACTAATTACGTTACAAGGGCGGGGAGTGTTGTATTAAAGGTGAGATGTTTCGACCGAGACGACAAAAAAGCCAAGGAAATTAGTTAAGTAATACCTCTATACGTATGTAGTATCACTTTTTATTTCACGCAGTGTTACATTTCCTTAGGTTTAATTTAATATTGAATTCTGAGAGTTTCCAATTTTATAAAGAAGAATTTTTTATACTGACGAGGTAAAATACTATTTCCATTCACTGCAATTATTTTCAGTAATTACTTTTCTTCCTCAAAACGTGCTTACATCCTCATTTCCGATCTCACCTTCACTCTTACCCATATCCTAACGCCTCACCTCGTCCTGCTCCCTCTTTACTACCCGACTTCATTCTCATCATCTCTCCTCTATGTTATGTCCGTCCTCACCGTAGTGCTGCCCGGTTCTTCCCCATCCTCCTCACATCTGCCCCCAGCCTGCACTCTCTGTCCTTATTCATGTTCTCATTGCCCTCGTCACACCCGTTCGCATCTCGTCACTCACTAGGTATATAGACAACTATTGCGATTAAGAATTGTAATTACGAATTCACTTTGTTTGGAACTTGGAAGTACCGGTACATAAATTGGTATTAAAATTGTACGAAACATTGTACGGAATGCTTAAGAATGTTACAAACTTCTCTGGGATATAGGGGATCGCAGATCAACCCCTTTTGTCAATAACCATCTGGAGGGAAATTTCGTGTAACGTAGTTACACACGTGGGATTTGCCCTGTGTCTGTTAGGTAAGGTAGCTCCTCATACACTAGTGTTACGACGCAAAGAGATTTCGCGTACCCGGCGAACATCATTGCATGATAAGTTAACTATCAATCAAGGAGGGACAAATACCGTTTGTAAACCTTTGTTCCTGTGAAATTTACAATCACATTTTGATGAAAAAAGTGATCACCTTCGACTCCTCTACATGCTCTAGAAGTTTGTTTAGTTTAGATTAGGCCTTATTTTACGTGGCGAGACTCAGGTCATCAGACCCGCTCTTCCGTCTGACCACGCAAATTTCGCTTCGCTCCTTTCACCACCTAGCGGGGAAAGGGGTATTATCTTGGGCGACGAAACGGGCGGATCTCAATTTTGATCAGAGGCTTCTTTCAGGCTTGAGGATCTTTCACATGCAGTAAATCTACTTCATGGGACAGACGGCTTTACTTCCCCTCCGAAGGCAGGCGTACGAAGGATTTTTTCGCCCTCAAAAATCCATGGCTCCGATCGGGTTTGAACTCGCAAATTCGGGTCCAACAGTCCGGTACACTGACCGTTATACCATCGAAATGTAACAGTTGTAACATTTATTCTGAGACACCTGCACAATCAAGTTCCTTTTTCCGACTTGTTAGGAAAAATGTAGGAAAACGAAAGCAGACATAATACTGTACAAAGTTATTGAAGCCGTACATAGTTTTCCTTTTATAGAAATAAACGATTTACACGAATTTTTTACACTGCGAATAGTTTATATAAAATGGTGAGTTCCCAGTTGCAAATGATAGCTCTCGCGTCCACAATTTTCTTTTATTATTTATTTATTTATTTATTTATTTATTTATTTATTTATTTATTTATTTATTTATTTATTTATTTATTTATTTATTTATTTATTTATTTATTTATTTTTTTATTATTTATTATTTTTATTTTTTATTTATTTATTTATTTATTTATTTATTTATTTATTTATTTATTTATTTATTTATTTATTTATTTATTTATTTATTTATTTATTTATTTATTTATTTATTTATTTATTTATTTATTTATTTATTTATTTATTTATTTATTTATTTATAACGAAACATAGCAGTTAGAAACTATGTGTGATTTTCACGTGACACAGAGTTTATAACTGCTTCGTTTTCTAGTAAATAAATGAACAATAAAAATGGGTATATAATATACGATGAGCAGCTCCTGCGTATTTTGTAAACCCTTTATCTTATTATTTACAAGATCTAAAGCGTCGTTTACACGAGCACAACTATCTGACCGGAAGATAGCCCGCTATAAGACATATCCTCTTGGCTCCGTTCAAGTATTTTGCGAAAGCGTGTCTAAAAGACATTCAGGACGATGGTGCGATATCCACGACAGAAATCAAAATAGATCCTCGAAAAAAGTCTAAATATATGCTAATCTGATTTGGTGGAGGAGCCCGTCAGATGTTGAGGCCATCGAGACCCCTGAGTTATGTGAGTGAGTAGATGCTAGAGATAATGAGGTGAATAATAATTGAGAAATAGTAGACTAAGAGACCGCGGAAACAGAAGAAACCTGAGAATATCTGTCCAGAGTTAATACATTCCACATGGTTTAAATATATGTTAAGAGTAAACGAGAGAAAAGGATGATTCTTTTGGAATGGATTGAATGAGAAACCAAAAACAAGATAAAAAACACAAAACAAAAGCCATTCTTAGGGGAGTATTGTTCTCTACGTGGATAAAATTGGAGATAATTTTGCGGTAAGGAAATTTAATCTTCTGCGCTGGACGACTATTGTCTCGTATCTTTTCTCCACACTTGAAACACACTGGACAACTGAGACACAACTCCCGGCAGTCCTTCGAACCGGTTCTGTTTCCAGGACTTCTTTATACTGTCAGTCGCTGGTCAGTAGAGAGTCGGCCAGTTAGCTGTCTTCGTATAAATTGTTTATAACACCAGAGCTCTTGGATAAAATTTAATGAGCAGTTAACAAATTTTGCACGTACGTAAGTGCGTACAGGTTGTGTGTAAGCCTATTGAACTTGACATAACAATATCGTTTATTTGCTTGTTTTAGGAATCTACTTGTGGGGTAGACTTCCCTGCCGCACCTCAGCATCCGCCTTTAACGTAAGAGTTTTATCTAATAATAACAACGTCATCATCAACAACAACAGAAATAATATAATAATAATGATAATAATAGTAATAATAATAGTAATAATAATAATAATAACAATAATAATAATAATAATACCAAGGAGACTCGTTCTTTCCGTTGTTCTTCAAAGCAGCATTGATTCTTCTCACAATAGTTCTGCGGACGACCTGACTCGGTGTCTAACATTGAAGACGACACCTAAATTATCCCACTGCTACAAGGATGACCTCATATCGTCCGGAAAATCTGAAACGGAGCTAAAGTAGTTGCTATACTTAGTAAGAGTGTTTAAGATTTGTGAATTTCAGGGAAGGCACGTTCCCGTATCTCAGAATTCGAAGTAGAATTAGATATACCAACTTCTCGAATATCGAATTCGTAGAAAAGACGATAATAGATAGCATATCCTTGGAAGAAGCCTACAAATTCCTAAGGTCTTCAGCAGGTCACATATATTGTCTACGAACAAGTGCGACACAGAGTGGACACAATAATTGAAGTCCTCTCCGTCAAAATACAAGGGACATGTTCCAAAACTTCTCAAAAACATGCTCTAATCGAATTCGAACTACCAATATTTATATGGAACTGATGACCAGGTACCTTTTTGGAATTGTAAAATGGACGCAAGCAGAAATGAATAATCTGGCTCGTCAAAATAGAAAATAAACAACTAATCACGGTCTACGCCCACGCAGTGTTGTCGACAGACATGTCACAACCTCAACTGAGAACATACATGCTTTTTGCAGCTAGGAATCCTTAGGGCTGAATGACTATTAATCCTATGACAGGTGACATACTGATGGCGACTGTAATTAATAAGAGTCCAGGGATTACTTCTGTACTTCGCTTTTCAAAACACGGCGCATGAGGGACATGCTTTCATGATGGAATATGTCACTCTTTTCGCATCTTTCTCAGTGGTGCCGCTAGATATCGCTCGAGATACAGCCATGCTTGATAGCCGCGATCATGCGACATCTAGCGGCAAGATAAAAAATACGCAAAAAAGCCGTTCCATATTCCATCATATCCGTGTCATATTCCAAGGCCCTCACACGCCATGTTATAAAAACCGAAGTATACTATTACCTGCATTACGTCTCTAATATTTGTTGTTTATACTGGAGCAAGGATTATACACCACACGATTTTTGTAATAACTCTTAATATGTTACTGATGTCAGTTTCGTAAAGAATGATTGTTAATAGTGGACCATGGATTATAACACACGTTTGTAATAACTCGTATTATGTTGACTGATATCAGTTTCGTAATGTATTAGTGTTAATAATGGGCCATGGCTTATTACACAACTTTTATTCCAATAATTATGTTTCATAGAGGATGTTGCGGCTTAAGACAATCCAAATGCGAAAGTGGATGTGCTTCGTCCGCAGTCCGCAGAGGCCGCTGTCCTCCCGGCTGAGGACGCCCATTCGACCGGTGCGCCTCAACCTGGACGACACCGAGGATGTGTTCTCTCCTTGCTCTCCGGGTCCGCAAGCCCTCCAGCCGTCACAAGCCTTCCAGGGCCCACAGGGTCTCCAGACCTGCGAGGCCCACCCCTACGCCCTCGGCGGCTTGGCGTCTACGCCTTCCGAGTGAGCACTCCACCCTCATGGTTGATTGATTGATTGATTGTTAGTGGTGCGGGCACGTCCATTGCTAAGATCATTAGTCTCGCAAGTGTGGAGCATGTTTTTCCTCGTGAGGTGGCGGTGATTTTCCCCCGTTGAATGGCCAGATTTGGCGCCGACCTGCCGTCAGCTAGCAGGATTTCCCCAGCCAGGTATCTCCCAGCAATAAGGCACTGCCCTAGCCGAGACAAGCTCTTAGCTCCCGACCGGTATTCCGGCATCTGCGGTAGTGTAGTACATGTTAGTGCAAATGTGTATGTATGGGGTGAGGATAGGACAAGGAAGAGGAAGGACAGATCCCGCGCGGTCCGTGGCCCGTTTGTAAGGGTACTTCTCCGGCATTGGACTGGTTTGATCGAGGAAACCACGGAAAACTACCGATCAGAGCAGCCGACTGCTAGAATGATCCTCCAGACTGCGGCTGAATTCGACCTAGCTGAAAAGCTAGTATCAAAAATTCTGCCACTGTCAGGACTCGAACCTAGGACCTCCCGATCAGAGGCACCGCAGTGACATCAGTTGATACCCTGAGCTACCTCTCCCGGTTTAACCTAATGGTGTAACCGGGGGCGGATCAATGGGGTATATTGCCCACCTCCAAAAATCAAACGTCCTATTGTACTTAAGAATATGTCTGAAATAAACCTTAAGTCAAACTCATGCAGATTTTGAGATACAGTTCGTTGAAGTTTTCGTGAAAACATGTAAATGATGGGATTGCTAAAAAGCCAGTCAGTGAAGGCTTTTGGCTGTCCGGGAGACGCCGTGTCGAGGACATTGATGGCGACGTTTCGCCCATCATGTCGTGGTCTTCTTCAGGGCTGGAGTGCAAGCCCTGAAGAAGACCACGAGAGGACGGTCGAAACATCGCAATGTTCTCGGCGCGGCGTCACCTGGTCAGCCCAGAGCCTTCACGTAACTGGGCTTGGTACCAAGGTATGTTCTGTCATATGATCAGGAAATACTTTAAATTTGAATAAGGTCGCTTGGAGAGAATTGTGGCATGGTGAAGCTCAAGTAGTAAAAAATATGGCTTACGGTTCTCTCTGACTGTCTCATTCATAAAGTAATCGACTGCCCTGCGTATTTACGTTCATTACTCGTGATTCATTCTCTTCCGGTTCACAGTTAGGGGCAAAGAGAGTTGAAATTTCACGACTATTAGGCTATTTTTTAGGAACTGACAGTTTTTTGCCGAATTCGTGAGGCAATTTTTTAACAGAATTCACGAAATACGCGGTTTTAAGTTTCTAAAGTGTTTTTTGGGGAGAGAGAGAGGAGTTTTTAAGGCAGTTAAAGAAGTGAAAATATCTCCTTCAATTCATCTCGACAAGAATAATCTATTGGTACTAATTATAGAAGGGTTCTTTTAGAATATTTTGGAAGACTTCTACGAAAAGGCGTGAGTTTAGGAGTTATAATGCTACTACAATGGGACAAATCTGTGAATTACTACACCACATTTACTGCATCGCATTAGTTACTATACTATACTGCTTAACATATGTCATTACGTCTAGATTAAACATTCTGGCGATAAAAACTAATTGTGTAAGGAAACATAACAATGAAACATTATTATTAAACCTAAAATTAAAATCAAAGTTTTAAGTCAGTCTTTTAATGCAACTCTCCATGATGGACGATCTCGACCCTTTTTTATTTAACATTTTATAATGAAATTGCGTATCATAAATTTGCATTGCACAACAAAGCTGTTTGAGCTTTGAAGTAATCCCTTCAAACTCTAAATATGTTAAGACGATGAAAGACTTTTAATGTAATAAAATTTACAGCGAGCTTTGATATTAATATTTTAAATTAAATATCGTGTTTTTGTGACGGTAGAAGCAGTATGGAGTCAGTTACTAAAAAAACACTTCCAAAGATGTTCTTAAAAATTATCAGTTTTTATTGAAAATTTTGCAAGTTAATATAATTTGAATACGGTACAGTTTTCTCGAATTTTTGGACAGCACGTCTCTTGAAGGAGTAAATGTATTCACAATATAAAAGAAATGGAAAATAAGTTTTCAAACCGATTAAACTATATGGTCCCGGGATTCTCAGTACAAAGGAGAATTTTTGAATTCTTTTTTCTTCATTGAAATATACTATGTAGGTTCAAAAAGGGCACCTGCCATATAGTTAACGGCATTTTAGTATACGGTGTACGGTTGACACAAGGTATGCGTGAGACAATTTCTGTGAATGGTGAGCTCTTCTAATTTTTATATTTATTTGTTAAAGCGTCTACTATCCAGATTTTAAAAAACCTTTTTGGAACAAAAGCTACTTTTTTGATGCATAATCCAAATATACAGTAAAATTTGGAGTTATTATTGTAAACATCAAACTTTTTTCCATCTACGCCATTCGTTGGAGAGGGGGGGACACAGTTGGTCGCACAGATATTGATAGTTAACCTAAAAGTCTGTGTAACTTTGATGTAAATAGAAATGTGGCCTAAACAAAGCTGAGACTGCAAATAAAAATCGCTCTCTACTATACATCCTCTTCTAAGGCTTTGTAATGTGCAAACAAAAGGCGAAATATTCCCTTGAATTTCGTAACAAAACTTTCAGGAACGTTCCTAGTGTTTTTTTTAAAATTGGTTTATTTAAGGTCGCTTCAACATCTGAGGACATTAGCGACCACTATTGCTGTTAACGGTATGGTAACTATGTGGATGAAACGATATGGTGATTGATGATAAGGGGTGAAAGGACGAACACAAATACAACCATACCCGAGGCGGGACTCGAACCCGCGACCCTTCGGTCCGAGATCACTACGACACTACTGCCTTAGCGATCTCGGCCACCGGGCCGGCGTTCCTAGTGTTTCTCTAGACCTTGTTCCACCATCTATTCCTTTATAAGAAGTACAGTGTTCAACAAAATGTGCACTGTATGAATATGCGTACAATGTTCTGAATGCCTGTGCCACTTTGAAGCAATCATGATGAAAAACATGCTGTCAATCTTGGGTGATAAAATCTTGCACGAAGTCTCGAACATTGCGTTCCACGAAAGAGGCATGTTTAGCTGCTACATGTTTACATTCCCTAGGGAAAGAGTTAAGAAATACTGAACAATTCGCGTAATAATACACGTTTATTAACATATGCATCGAAACTACAGCAGATAATAAAGACCCTTTTCGATGTTGCCATTTTAAAAAGAGTTTTTTGATTTCCAACTATGTGTCTCTCGAAAATATTTTTTTACAAACTTATGCTCTATAGTGGGAATTTTTCAAGTTATTTCTCAACTCATATGAATCTCCCGATTGTGTACTTTGCTTTTCTAAAATCTAACTACCATAGAGTGTATTCAGAGAACTGACATCATTGTTGATGATATTCTCAAAAGACGAATGCACCGCAGGGCAAAGAGACAGCGGAAGAGATGGAGTCGGCACCCAACTCCTCCATCCATGGAATACATGAGCACTGCAGACTTCGTTGGAGGGTAAGAACACAACGGCGAAATGTATGTTACAGCTCTAGTCCGGAAAATGGCTAATTCGCCAGTTAGACAATTAATTGCCCATTTTGGCTCACAGGCAGCGTACTATCTTCCATGGTGTAATTCCGGGTTCGATTCCCGGTTGAGGCAAAAATAGAATTGTAGCTTTCCTTGAAAATCGTCTCAGTTTCGGTAGCTGTATGACCAATACACGTCATGGGGAATACGTCATGTTCGCCACAAGTCTCTCTTATTCCCCAAGCGTGGGATAAGTCTTGAGGGAGACCGTTAGCTAGCTGTTAAAGTGGGACAGTTGACCCAAAATGTCAAATACATAATTTGCACATTAGCCAGAATTTTTGGATAAAGCTGTATGAATGACAATAAAAATCTATCTTCATCCTCAGACTTAATTCTAATAACGTTGGTATTAGTCAACACATGCTGGTTAAAGTAATATAGTTGACCGAGTATAAGGCATCTTGTGCGACAAGTATTTTGGATTTAAAATGTGTTGAAAATGATGAATTGCACAGACACAAGGTTTTTTATGTAAATAGTTAAGGTTGAGGGCCGAAGGTTCGTTACCGTAATCAGGAAATGCGTACCAAGCTTTTATTGAGACTTCAATGAGGTTGGATGAGGTGGTTTCATAAGAATAGAAATTTACGATTGACATAGAGGAACTCGAAACTACACCTCTAATCTGTCACTTAGAAACACCTCGCCAGCAGCTTGATCCATGTTTATTAATATTATCTGATATCTCTCGTCAATTTCACTCACTTCACATACCCTAGCTACGTCGTGTTGTTTAATGTGCACTTCAATCGGGTAAAATCTTATGCTTCTCAGTTTTTGCTACTGTCGTCTTTTTCCATCCGTTTTAGATTAAGTGAACGTTAACGGGCTAATTCGGAAATTAGGCTAGATTCGAAAATTCATCGTTCCATAAACACACTCACGACCTAATTATAGTTTGTGAACTACAAATATGTCTCATACCATGAACTTTCAGAAAAATACTAAAAAATCTTTCAAAGAACTTACCCGTATTAATATGATAGTTATAAAAAATGTAAACGAGATATTTACCAAAACTTATAAGCAAGGTAATTTTTGAAAGATTCGTAGTTTGGGCGTTTTAGTTTAAATTCAAAATGTTTCTAGAGGCATCTTACGACAGGAATATTAACTGTTATCCAGCTGCAATGGAATGTCCTGTACTCTGTGGTACGTACCTCTCAGCTGGTTACCATTAGGTCAGCTCGGTTGTTTCACTTCCCAACATCTAGGTCATTAGCGACCACTTACGTGTGAAGATTCTAATGTGACACAACGATATGATTATGGTCCGAGATTTCGGTCCGAGATCACTACGACACTACTGCCTTAGCGATCTCGGCCATCGGGCCGACTCTGAGTGCTTTTTTGATGGCTGGTTGGTGATTATATATCAGTATGCATCCATCAGTAAGTAACATTTAACAACAAATATTAGCTGCTGGGGAATTAAAAATTTAGTCTCTCGAAAAACAAACCCGCCGTGAAGAGGCATTTTTGGACTGGAGTGCTAATCGTGTTCCCTGTGTTGGTATCAGAGCCGCGTTGCACGAGCTTCCTGGTTGGGCCAGAAGAGCGTGGGAGGAAGACTTAGGAACCCAGCCACAGCCAGACATGTCAAACTGGAGAGAGGTTTGGTGAGTAATCCTTCTATCCGACCTGAGGCATGCCAAAAGAGTGACCCAGTTTTCACAATGGTTTAGGGGAGCCGTGAGTACTTGGGATACCTTCGGAGGTACGCGCAATTTAAGGCGATTTCTCTTCTTCTCTAACGTACAAGATATTTTGCTTGTATTGGATGGAAGTACTGAGAATAGTTTTAAGTAATGTCGAAGAAAAAGTTTACTTTCAAATACAAACATGGAAAAACTCAAATTTGTGAATTTTTAGAATAGAGATGAAAATTACGTTACTGTACCACGCGCGGTCATGAGAAAGTTACCGATTTTAGGCGGACAAATCCTAGGCCGATCAGACAGACGTCAGAATTTCAGTACAGTTGCTGTTCACAAATGACCCAATAACCTCGCGAGTTGCAATACGCTTTAAACTTGTAAATGTGATGACGTTGAATGAGAAGTCTGGGATGAAATCAAACAACCAAACGCTTTCTAAGGAATCTATGATTTTGAAGCCCAGTCAGCAAATCGATTAATTATCTCTAATATTATGATACGTTAAAGTGTTTTTCTCTACCTGAAAAAAGATATTGTATATTCCAAGCGTATTTCTTGCAAGAGTAGATTCGTAAAAGGGGGTATGGTAGACCACCTGCAGAAAAAAGGGTGGCAGAGAAGGGGAGGTAATACCCTGGGAGTATTCGGTTAATGATAATTAATTTGAACATCCCGTTGACTGTCTTTCCCATCTCTCTCTCTCTCTCTCTCTCTCTCTCTCTCTCTCTCTCTCTCTCTCTCTCTCTCTCTCTCTCATATATATATATATATATATATATATATATATATATATATATATATAAAAGGTACAAGATGCATTAATTTCATCTTGCGATATCATTGCACAGTGAGTTGCGGCCATCTTCGCTACCGGACTGCGCTCCGTCAGGCAGGTAAGCAGCTCGCAGGGAGACAGCGGTTCAAAATTACTCTCAGACATGCGCGGTGTCGTTTGTCCACGATGGTACTATTTCTGCGAAATGAAACCTAGTAATCAATACAATTATTACAGAAAGATTATTGTTATGTGAAGGGTTGGAGCCTTACGAAACTCTGTCTTACAATGTACTCTTGTTTAGATAAATATGCTGAAACTTCGTTACCTTGTGACAATAAACCCGTAAAGTACAGTGTGTGATATATTAGACGCAAAGCGCACGAAAATGTAGACATAATTACGAAATATTGTCGCGTAGCCTTACACGTCAACACTGTGTCACTTTAATGTGAAGGTCGCGGGCAAAGTACTTCACTGGATACTTAACCCAAGACAGTCTTTTGGAGAAAACAGTTGACAGTTATTACTTCCAAATTTCCGATGTTTTAGTAAATAAATAATGCATTAAAGTGAAAATATAAGTAATATTTGAATTTATCAGTGGAGAGTAAAATTAAACATTTTGAATCCAAAGGATCTTGATTTCGTAATCGCATTCACTAAAGAATGCAGTCATTGCATTAACTTCCTACATTCACACTAGAAACAAAGTTCAAAGAGATTGTTCAAAGAGCTGTTTGCACACATGAGTGATATAAGAGAAGGTTTTACTAAAGTAGACTACTTAGAGATTTGTTCATTAATTATTGCTACATTCACTGAAAAATACACTGGCAAAAAAGATCGTTCAAACATATTCCTATCCCTTGGCAATGATCATTATGCAAGGCAAAATTTAAAGAAACACGTAAACATGTATACATGTATACATGCTAAGGTCATACATGGTCATGCTAAGGTATAACATGGCTAATGGTCATACATGAAATAAAGTAATAAGTAATGAAGTAATATATAATGAAGCAAAACATCTCAAATCTTGGTTGTTTGCTAGAAAACATCCGGCAAACATTTTTGTATGAATCCTCTTAAAGGAGAATGTCTCAATGCGGTATAATCCATTGAAGGTTTAAAAATCGAACTTCCCAAATCAAGTGAATGCGATCCTTATTGATTCCGTAGTCCAAAATGCTGAGATGTTGGTGCGTTGCAGGGCATCCAGAACCCGAAGGCAATGGAGTCAGAGGCCTCCGCCGCCCAGCATGGAACCCATGAGCACCTGCGAATTCACTGGAGGGTAAGAGCACTGCCACAGTACGTGTACTTGGGTTTTCATAACGTGGCACCGGGAGCGGAGACTCAGTGCTTCAACTGATGTCACTGCAGTGCCTCTGGCCGGGAGGTCTAGGTTCGACGGCGGCAGCATTTTCGATACTAGCTTTTCAGCTAGGTCGAATTCAGTCGCTGTCTGGAGGAGGATTCTAGCGGCGGCTACTTTGATGTAATTTTCTGCTTTCTCCGATAAACACCAGGCGAATCTCAGAGCAGTCCCCCAACAAACGGTCCACGAACCGCGCGCGATCTTTCCTTCATCTTCTTTGTCCTATCCTCAACCCTTACACTAACATGCACTACACTACTACATATTCCGGGGCACCGATTGGGAACTTAGAACTTGTCCCTGCTGGGGCGGTGCCTCGATACCTGATTAGGAAGACCCTGCTAGTCGACGGCAGGCCGGCGCCGGATCTCGGCATCCAATGGGGGAAGATCACCTCCCGATGAAAAACATACACTCCACTTACGGGACTAATGACCTCAGTAGTTGAAGCGCCTGGAATCACTAAATCATCATAATGGGGCGTGTGAGGAACTTGTCTTCACAATGGAATATGCACGGCTTTTCTCGGTCGATCCGCCAGATGTCGCATGATCGCGACCTATCAAGCAGTGCTGCAGATCAAGCGAATCTACAGTCGCGACTCAGAAAGACACAAACTTATTCCATCGGGATGACAAGTCCCTCACGCGCCACGTTACGAAAACCCGAGTATAGACAACCTGCGATCCACAATGCTTAAACTCTCGCGCAGCGCTAGAGGGGTGGGAGGGACAACGGCCCCGCAATATTTTCAAGTACATTTAGAACTTTTTTCTAATTTGATTCTGTACTATTATGTAAATGATGTATTAACTGTGTTACTCACCCAAGGGGTAGTCTATTAATAGGAATTAATGCTTTTATTAACTTTGTACGAAAAAAAGCAGGATATTCTCTGTCATTATTAAATCTAATTATATTCCATGTATTTGTCTTATTTCTTGACAGACAAAATAAAAAGCTTTACGTTTAAAATTATGTGATTTTGAGTAATTTCAAAAAGTTCTTTAAACCATTATTTGCCAGAAAATCTGTGGCCAAACTCATTGAATATAATTGAATTTTGCTAACTTTCTATATTAACGAAAGCCATTCAATATATTAATTGTTTAACTTATAAATTTTATCTGTAAGTCAAAAATACAATTTATGTTGTTCCTCCCTCCTAGCGGCTTAGGTGGCCCAGTGTTTCAGAAGATGTAATTGTGCTTGCAGAGGCCATTTGGATCAGGCTCCGTCGTGGGCGCGAACAAGAATAATGGAAGATATGCTTTCTGGACAACCTTCAGACGAGAATTCCTGGACTGAAGTGTGTGAAAGAACAATGTAAGTAATCAATAGATAATATTAACCACAATATTAACACATCAACGATTGCACATGCACTACCGCTCCATAGGGAATTGTTAATTTATCACTTACTAAGAATCATGCACTCTTCTTTCTTCCTTCTACTAGGTCAGCGATGTACGAAATATATTTGCTTCCGATATGACCCTCAAATAAAGGACATAAAAAACCCGCGATATGAAAAACTATTTCGATGTAAGTTTTCTTTAAAATAATAATGATTTTGGGACTTTGTTCAGCAATGTTTTAATACACCCTTTATGGCATAGTGTAACTCTGCTGTAATATGTTTTCTGGTCATAAACGAATTCTAACGATTTCATTATGTGCTATTTTATATATTACACGCGATTTACATCATGCGTTTATGTTACCCCATGCACTGTTAGGCGGTAATCGCGATAAGATAACGACATAAAGTGATAGTAATCAAGTGGCGTCGTGAATCGGAACTTTCTGGTAACATTCACTGTTTTTATATATCAGAAACGAAACACTTTTAGGAAAATAAATTAAAATATGAATGATACTTTTTTATTGACTTGCTTGATACTTATTTTATCATATAAACGATTTGAAAAATAAGTACATTTTTTCAATCGTGAATTATAGCACTTTTCACGGTAACACAATTTAGTTTTGTGTTTTTCTAAAGCAATATTTATTTCTGAATTTTTTATTATTTTTCTCATAATTCAAATAAATAAATGCAGTGAAAAATAATTATTACAAGTAAAAATAAAAATAAAACATGCAATAAAGGGATCGTGACATTTATGCAAATAAAATATGAGTATTAGATGTGCGTTAATACGAGATACGATAAACAGCTGAAGTGAGGATGCTATTTCAATGGAGATGATCTGGTAGGAAACTGGCGAGACAGTTGCTCATGTATCAGAGGAAATTTCCGGGCTGGAAAGTCGTGTGAGGTTGGCGTTGAAGGGCCAAACGTTTCGTCCACGACTGCCGTGGACACCTTCAGTGGCGGTAGGGTCTCGGACACAGTATCCGGACCGGAGGCTGGCTGGCGACTGGTCCTTCAACGCCAACGGGATTTATTTATTTTTTTATTTATTTAACGTCAAAAAACAGTTAAAAACTGCGTATGACGTGCTATGGGGAAAAGTGAATTGTGTGCACATTTTCAAAATTCTGTGATCCCTACACTAAGTCATATACTACTTAAATTTTGAATTTTGAAAGGGAGAAAAAAAACAAACAAAAACTCCCATGTAGTAAAATCTATTTTCAAGGATAAATAAGCAATAAATTTTGGCTCTTATTACTTCCTGCCGTGACAGCATGGAAACGATAATTTGAATAATTGTATTTCCCACTGAATTCTAGAAGACGTGCACAGAAAATGAAGTTACATTTATGTCCAGAAGCAAAACAAGGGCCCATCTCAGCATTTGCTCAATGGATCAGGGAAACTGGACGAAAAACCTGATCGAGATGGGGGTCATGGCCAACCAGCCCGGAACCTTTCGCTGATATTGACTCAGGCCATGAAACCCTACGATGCTATATAGTTACACATGTGTTACATAATATCTTCATAAGATGGGTCTAGTTTCACACTCCACAATCTCCACTTTTCTATTTCTCCACTTCTTTAATAAGAAGTGAAAGTTTTGTAATCGTACGCGGGAAAACGAATTTGTGACAGAAAAACTCTTATTGCCGGGCTCTGGTTACGAAAAAGGGGATAAATACTGTTGATCTACGTAGTAAATTAGTTCCTCCCACGTGATGTAGCTAGTTTTTCGGATACCGAAAAATCGATTGACGTCAAAACGTCAATCTGTCTGGTCATCTGTGGTCAACGCTAGCGCATTAATCGTTCAGCCAATTTTCACCAAAATTGCTATTCCTCAATCGATCTGAACGAACTTAGGGCTTTGGGAATTTCAAACGGATATGTTTATTTTTGAGACTACTTTACATGAAGCCAGTTCCAAAATTCCAACTTCAAACCAGTTTCAAAATTTTCTCAAATGTTTGGAAAATATCTGTCATTGATACATTGTCAAAGACAGATATCTTCAATACCTGTCTTTGGACAGCGTAAGGGACTCTTACGAGAACTATGCAGGCCCCAAGTTTGTCGAAGTTTCGGATTTTTTGAAAATTGCAAAAGAGAATGTTTTGGGGGGTGTCTTCCTACAACTATAATATTGAAGATATATTTGTACCATAACGAAACCTGCTCCTTAAAGACAGATATTGAAATAAGGTCACGTACAATTGTTCGAAAATATGAGTAGTTTTCGCGAAATAGGGCGAGAAGAGAAGGGCGAGAGGGAAGTTATTTCGTCAGCAGTGGTATAAAATTAAATTTGTGGAGCGTTAGCTCACACATTCTATTACACGGGAGGGCAATTTTGTTTTCAAATATTACTACCAACAGTGTTGCTCGTTGGCACCTTTATTCACCGTAATTCAAATCTGTGTTGTAAAAGAGTGGGTTAGGCATTTTAAAACTCAACAAAACGTGCGCAGATTATAATTTCTCCCCAATATGTCACATACAGTTCTACATGTTTTGGAGTTAAAAAATAATAAATTACAAATAGTAAGTAATACTTTATTACTGATGTTACTACAGATGTGAATATGTTATTTGGGTAACAACAACAACAATAATAATAAAATAAAAAAAAATAATAATAATAATAGTAATAATAATAATAATAATAGTAATAATAATAATAATGATAATGATTAGGGGGCGGATTTCAATGAAATGTCATATTCGTCTTTTACAACAATGGTTTTTAGTGTCACTTTAGACAATAATTTTATGTTGTGACAAAAGAAAATGACAGACCTTGATGGTATAGTGGTTACCACGCCGGGCTATTTATTTCAAGTTCGCGGATGCAAAGTCGAGTGATTTTTGAAGTGCGAAAAATCGACAGCGTGAATGCAGACGCTTGTCGGCATGTAAAACTCATCCCAAGAAAGATACTTGGCGGATCTAGCAATGTTGCATCAATCAGAATTTTGATTTGAATTACCAGATAAGATTGCGAATATTATATCTACGCCTGCGTTATCTGGTACTCAAATCAAAAGTCAAAATTGGCACACTAGCGTCTCTAGGGAAAGGAATGGAAAACTGCCCTGGATGTACTTTGCCAGGACAACTCTTACAAGAAGGCGCCAGGGGCTTCTGGAAACTAGCCTACGCACAAATAAGTGTATGGCAGTAAAAGAAGAAAGAAAAGGAAATGACCCATTTTTAAGACTTTTTTTGCATTTTGCGTCGATTTCGATTAATAAGTCTTTTTTACCTTTTTCCTTCAATTTTAAAGCATTTATCTCTGATTTAACCTGTTTTAATTGTAATGGTACTTGTTTCAAATAATGTTTACTGCAAACACATGTTCTCCAGAGAATTGATGAGTAGCCTTCGCTCAGAAATTGTAATGTAGCCGCTGTATGTAAGGATCCTGTGATTTCTATGAGCACCTTTGTCGATTCGAGCGTTTTCGCAATAACTAAGCCAGCGATATCCTAGTGAAGAACAACCGAAAACCAAAGTTTGCAAGCTGTCTTCACTTGAACGAAAGAAAGAAACCTCGATTATATCGGTTTCATAAACCATAAGCTTGAGTTGATCATCCGAACTGGTTTTCATCACATTTTTACGGCATTTTTCTTTGCTTTTAGGGCATTTTAAATACTTTTTAAGAACATTTTATTGATCATCTTTGGTGAAGTTTTAGGTCATCAAAATAGGACCCCTAATGATGTTGATGATGAAAATAATATAAATGGCTCTCTCCTTGTTCAGTGAGGAGCCATCTTCTCCGTGTGCCAGAGCCTCACCCAGATGACACCTTCCTCAGGGCAGAATACTCACACGACGTGAAATGAAGTAAGCTTTACAAGCCTTTGAATAAGCCCATACTTACTCAGGACTCATGTTAGTTTTACCTTCACTAAGCACTTGCCTTATGAGCATCCAGCGGTCTGTAGACTAGTTAATCATTTTCTCATTTCTGTGTAATTGTTTTAGCCAGAGGAATTTAAACTAATGTACAGTACTCTTTGAGATCTAAAGTACTCAAAAAAATCTTTGTTTGATACCATTCCTCTACATAATTCACAGGGGCAAATTATTTTCATGGCGACTACACGGAGTTTTCTTTTGAATTTTACTACAAAAATATTTTTTTTGAGAAGTGTACATGGACATTGATTATTTTCTCTCAATATTCTGCCAGTCCGTTATGCAACAGTTAAGAATTTCTGTATGCAAAATTCGTACACAAAACATTAAAAATCTGCTGATGTATAAATTCATAGACCGTTGGACTCACAAAGCTTTGCGTACTTGTTAGTTTTTGCGAGATCTCAGCGTTCTAAGCAAATATTTGGTAATTATTGTAGAAAGTTTGCATCTCAAGGCACCAACTGATGTCACTGCAGTGCCCCTGATTAAAAGGTCCTAGGTTCGAGTCCCAGCGGTGGCAGGAGTTTTGCGAATTTCGCTTTTGACAAGAGCTGCTTAATTTGCTTAAATTTGCTTGCTGATATGCTTAAATTTGATTTTTTTACTGCTCACCTCCCCTGAGATCGTTTATGCTGCAAATACAGAGCGTCACAAATGCAAGTTTTTCAAAATTCATCTTTTTTCGAAACAACATGTAAGGATGTTCTCAGGAGGTTGCAATTCTTATTGATTGATTTTTTCGTATTTTTGGGCGCGTTAACGGATTTGGTCATTGCTCCCGTATGTGTAGTGAATGTTTCCACCCGGGAGATGGCAGTGATCTCCAGCGGGATGGTGAGATCCGGTGCCGACCTACCGTCCGCTAACGGGATTTTCCCAAACCAGGTATCTCCCATCAGCGGGGCACCGCCCTAGCCGGTACAATCTCTAACCTTCCGACCGGTCTCCCGGAATATGTGGTAGTGTAGTGCATGTTAGTGTAAGTGTGGGTGTGTTAGGGGAGAGGATAGGACAAGGAAGAGGAAGGACAGATCGCGCAAGGTCCGTGGCCCGTTTGGTAGGGTACTGCTCCGGCATTCACCTGGTGTTGATCGGAGAAACCACGGAAAACTACCGATCAGAGCAGCCGGCCGCTAGAATTCTCCTCTAGACAGCGACTGAATTCGACCTAGCTGAAAAGCTAGTGTCGAAAATTCTGCCGCGGTCAGGTCTCGAACCAGGTC
The DNA here is from genome assembly GCA_964035755.1 of Teleogryllus oceanicus. Taxonomy (NCBI): domain Eukaryota; kingdom Metazoa; phylum Arthropoda; class Insecta; order Orthoptera; family Gryllidae; genus Teleogryllus; species Teleogryllus oceanicus. The sequence goes on from CAXIVR010000010.1 coordinate 12,547,284, forward strand.
CGAGGCGCTGCAGTGACATCAGTTGATGCATTACTAGAATATATCGTCCTCCAAAGATAATTGGCGGGCAAATATTAAAAACGTTTCTACCTGTTTAATTGGCAAAGCAGACAAAAGACAAACGTTGCGTAACTATTTGATGAAGATTTTACTAGTAAAATCCATTATTTGTTTATTGCTTTAAAAAACGAGTCATAAAGTTGGTGCTTTATTCACATAACTGAAAATTACCATGAAAAACTTGATGGTGCATGCAAAATGTACGTAAATATTTATTTAATATGTACATTTTTACTCAAGTAAGATATTTAACTTGCCGGTCTAGATAGCCGAGGTACTTGAGGCTGAAGGGCCGTAGCAGCTTCGGCTCGAATTGCCGCCTTGGCCAATCCCGCCTTGTGCATGGATGTTTGTGTGTGTGTGTGTGTGTGTGTGTGTGTGTTTATGTTGTCCTTACGTGCTCTCTCTATAGATCCCCTTACAGTTAAAAACTCACAGCAGCTATATGACGAAAGATGTTGAAAAGCGACCATTAACCTGGGAGTGTTCGCAAGAGATCTGTGAGATTGAAGACACCGCAATTTTATGTTCCTGAATTATTGCGATAAATTAGCCTTATTTCATGTATTTCTTCATTGTACTTTTCTGAGATCTCCTGGTCTTTTATTTTTGTCCTTTTGTTGAATCATTTCCCGTGTGCAAGTTGAAACATGATGGCTGCGCTGCGCGATAGCTGTCGTATACCTTGAGTGCAATGGCGCCAGTGCATTGTGAGCTCCTGGCCTCAGCGGTGCGTATCATGGCATCATTTTCAGCCGTGTCTATGACAAAAGCTTATTCAGAAAATGTAATCATTTGTCTTATCTAAAATCAAAATTTCTTACGAACAAAAATGGAGGAGAACGTCTGTAGGGAAATGCAAAAAAGGCGAAGCTTGCAAAATCTAAATACTTTTTCCTAGATTTTTGCCTTCATTTTGTTACAAATAATAAATGTTTTGCTCAGCCTTCATACGTTTGACAAATATCCTTTGCACTAAAAAAAGTTCAGTTAAAATGTCACGGCATGAAAAACTCATTTGTATAACCCTGTTTATTTTGAAAAATAAACTTTTTAATATTTTAAACCTTTCTCGGCAAAAAACAGGGATTATTTTTGCTTAAAACGTGAAAGGAAAAGTGAAATATATTTCAACCGACGAAAGTTAATGTATGTTGAAATCAAATGTATCATACATATATAACATTGTGTGCCACACTGCTTAATAATACAGAAAAGTTAATATGTAGGATTTACGTCAAATTAGGAAATAACAGAATTTTTAAGGAACATACTAGAATAGTTGATTTTATCATAAAGTGAAGTTGTTAGTTATTTTTATTATAAGACACTCTAATAGAAATATTTGGTACGAAAATTCTTAAATATACTCTACGAACAAAATATTAGATTTGGATGCACTAATCGTCGCTTTGGACTTGGAAATATCTGAGTTTACGAAGATTTGCCTTGCGTTTGTACTCCGGTAAGCTTTAACTAAGACGTCCTCACACAGTCTCCCATCATATTTTTTGTTTTTTTGCCTTTGTATCTGGATTCCATCACCATGATGTCTTGGTGGAACCGTTTTCTATGTTCTTCGGAGTTCAAAATATTAAAAAAGCTTGTTTTTATTAGGGTTACAAAAATGGGTTTTTCATGCCGTGGCATTTCCATTTATTTTTTTAGTATAAAGGATATCTGTTAATCATATAGACGCAGCACAAAACACTTGTTAATCAATTAGAAAAAATTAAGGGAAAATATAGAAAATGATTAAAGTCGAATAAAATCAAAATCCTGGCCATAAAAGTATATCAGGGACATTATGTCGTTGCTTAATCATAAAAAGAGCCGAGTCACAAAATCATGTTGAACAGTGTTATTTGCTTCGCGCAGTTTAGTAAACAATAACATAGATATTTCCCATACAAAACAATGAAAACAATGACACAGCGGGTGCCGCCTTGTGTTTACAAAATGGAGCCTTCTCCCACAGCAGGCCCCCGGGGCCGGTCGAGCGCGTAGCAATCGTGGAGAAAGGTGTGGGGTTGGACCTCGCGTAATCTCCACACCAAAGTTCAAGGGGCCGTCAAGATGGAGTGAGCGAGAGGTATGCTCGTAAACAAGACTCGTATTTTTTTGAGTGCGCTTGTACAAAGTTAAGATACACGTGTTTAAAATACGTAAATAGAGTAGTATAGAATGGAGAAGTACGCATGAAAAAATGAATAATATTATATTTTCTTGACGTTTCTATGAAAAGTACTTAACGTCAGGATTTCACTAGCCAGATACTGAAAAGGGCTGCATTAAAACTCGTTTCTTTTAAAAAGACAGTGTCAGTCGCAAGATATGGTGGATTGTTATTACCATTATTTGGAGGTCAGAGATCTTGGAGTTTTGCACATGAAGTAATCGTAAGGCAAGATTTTTACAGCGTGACAAATTTGTAAGCGTGCACTTATACAGAGAAGAGACACATGATATGTCACTGGATTGATTGACGAGTGATTTCGGGTGCGTCAACGGATAACACCATTAGTCCCGCAAATATAGTGAATATTTTCTCCTCGGGAGATGGCGATGATATTCCTTTGCTGAATGGTGAGATCTGGTGTCGACATACCTGTTGGCTAGCGGGTTTTTCCACAACCTTCTATCTCCCAGCAGTGTGGCGCCGCCCCAGCCAGGACTAGCTCTTAAACTCCTGACCGAACTGGCGGCATGTGTGGTAGTATACTGAAAGGGAATGTAAGTGTATGTAAGTAAGGGATGAGAATAGGACAAGGAGGAAAAAGAAAAGATCGCGCGCGGTCCGTGGCCCGTTTGTTAGGGCAGTGCTCCGGCATTCGCCTGGTGATTGTCGAAAAAATCAAGGAAAACTACCGATCACGTCAGCTGGTTCCTAGAATTCTCCTCCAGACTGCGACTGAACTCGACCTAGCTCTCTAGCCAGCGTGGAAAATCCTGTCATCTCGAGACTCGAACCTAGGACCTCACGGTCTGAGAAACTGTAGTGACTAGTTTATGAGCTACCTCTTCCAGTGAAATGTCGCTGAGGAAAGTATTGTTTCTTGATGTGTCAACTGCTTAGGTCATTAGAACAGTAAATGGAGGGCATGGTACATCCCACGATTCTTTTCCCGATGGAACGCACTAACATAAACGTCTGCTTGTGGGGATTGTACCCTCTGGGGGTACTCCCCCGGCCGAGAAGAGATCTAATCTCCCGCGTGGAGTTACGGCAAGTGCGCCATAGTGCATGTAAGTGTACGTGTGTGTGTGTATGTGTGGGTGTAAGGAGTGAGGAAGGGGTTGAAAAGGAAGAGGGAAAGATCACTCACGGTCCGTGATACGATTGTTAAGGATACTGGCCCAGGATTCATTGGGAATTGGTCGGGGAAACCACAGAAAATTACCTATCAGAGCAGCGAGCTTCTAGAATTCATCTCAGTGATCGAATTGGATCTAGCTATATTTGAAATTTTGCCACTGTCCGGACTCTAACTCCTGGGTTAACGATGCTGTTGATACAACGGTGATGCCGCAGAGAAATCGCAGTCGGTATGAATCTAGATCCATCCAATCTACATAGCTTCAACTGCAAACCACAACTGCAAACTCGTAACTACAGACGCCGTATTCTCTATATATAATAAGGTAAAAAAAAGTTGTCGGTTTTTACAATTTGTAAGTAAATATCGACAAATAACCGTATGTGCTACGTTGGAGAAGAAAATGTCCCTCAGTTTTCGTCGCCCCATTTCAGGTCAGACATACTGAATATCGACGATTATGGCAAATGCAGGAAATCAGATGTTCATAAATTCTGATTCTCAAACCACGCTGCAACATCCTTTCGCCTTTTCCCACTGCCCAGAACTCGAGGCGTCCTAAAACCTTAAAACCAGGTTTTCGTTTCCCTTTAGGGGCAGGAGATATATTTTTCATGCAATGATATGTAAATGAGACCTTTTTCGACGTTCTATTACATTTTTGAAAGGTTCTTTGACTCCGTAACAAAGGATGACAGAAATGCTTAAAGCTAGGTTCAATGTGAAGCAATTTTAATTTTAAAATTAGGATTTAATAGGAATTACTTTTGGATATTGAAGATTTTTTCGACAAATAGTTTCGACTTTTCTTTAGTTGCATTCATCTCGGTTCTCTAATTATTTAGAACCTTCCATTTCTTCTACCGAAGAAGGTTCTACACTTTTCGCCACCATAAAGTTCATGAAAGCATTTTATAATAAAAAATACTTAAGATTTTTAATCTCTAATTTAATTTGTAGATCAACATGCATGGAACGTACGAGGACATGATGGAGCCCGAATGAGACTTGTTAAATAGTATAAAAATAGAGCTATTTTAACCTTCTGATAGTTTTCTAGATTTAGCTCTTGTGGTACCGCAGTCCATAGCGCGCATAAGCGATCAGAAACGAGCAGAAACAGGAAATTTGTATTCAATTAAATTGACACGTCAGTTGACTCAGCGTGACGTGCCTATAAAACTTTATCGTACAGTTCAGAAGCTGACTTTTTAAAGTTGGGATACACCATCAAGCTATTTTCATTTTTAAAATAATAATTTATAAAATGACGAATGATTTTACGAGTACAGCCTACATGCAATCATTAGTATTGAAATAATTGTAAAGGGTAGCTAACTAATAATGCTGATCGACAGTTTACTTCTAAATTTCAACAGCACTCAATTTTTTACGGATTGTTTTCTTTGTTTTGTTCTTTTATTTTCTAATAAAGCGGTTGCTGCAACTTGGAGCGTTGAACGCCTAGACGTCAACGGGGTTGCATCAAGCAGGATGACAGCGATTCAAAGTGCTCTGTTAAACTTGGTTACAGAGGTTTTTTTTGTTGTTAAGGTGGCTGCAATGCAGAAGGGCCGGGCACGAGGCCCGCGCCTGCGTTGGCCACCGGCGTACGATGAAGCTCCGGACTCGCGCTACGATTGGTCCTCCCAGCCGCGCCCCGCCTCCGCCCCCGGCAGGCGCTACCAGTCCCCGCAGGCGCCCCCGTCGCAGCACACGGTAGAGTTGGTTCAGTTACGTGAGCGGTTATAGTAGGGAGTTAGCGCTTCTCAATATCATTTTTAAAAATTCCTCGCCTTTACTTAGTAAGAAGAGAAAGTATTGTAATTCGTAATCGTTGCGCAGTAAAACGGTGAATTGATGACACATATTGTGGAGCCCTGATAATGAAAAAATGGATAAATCATGTTTGTATGTATAGTAAATTACTTCCTCTAACACAGGATGTAGTCAGAATGTATGTTTAGTGGGTCCTTGGTACTTAAAAATCAATTGACGGGCAAATGTTCGTCTGTGTCTACAATGGCATTTTCTCAAATCTGGCATCCTTTTTTTTATAAAACTTTGTCCTCGGATAGCGTAAAGGGGGCTTAAGAGAACGGTGAAGCTCCCATTTCATGGAAATCACTGAGTTTTTGATAATTGCAAAAGCTCACTTTTTTCAGCGTCTTCCTACAACTACAATATTAAATATAGAGATTTTTCCTAAATGAAATCTGTTGTTTAAATCAAACTTAAAATTAGGCCATACACAATTTTTCAAAAACATTAGTAGTTTGCGCGTAGTTTTGCAAGAAAAAGAGACAATCTTAATTTTTTAAATATTTTTTCTCATAAACAGATCGAATTTTTTCTTTAAACTTTTTTCTGATATGTACCAATGAATGGTAAAAGGGTGGTGTTGGTCGCATTTCAGAAAAGTTTGGAAAATATTGCAAAAAGTTACATTTGAAAACTATAAAACCGAAAATAGACATTTTTGCCTTGAACAAAACTTGTTCTAGAGAGTCAGCTCTTAAAAAGCACTATTTTTTAAAAATCAGTAGTTTTGCGTAATTCATGCTTGTTATTAATGCAAAATTGTTTTTATTAAAAATCGCTCCAAATTTGTTCTTCAATTCTTTTCCACGCATAGAACAAGGAATGGTTCAAGAATGGCGCACATCTCATTTGCGTTGAACTCTCTGAATTTGAAAAATTGCAACCGTAGAAATAATGTGAGAAAGTACGTGCTGTTGCCAGTAGTACGCAGATCAGTGAATTATTCTTCTCTACTCCAAAGACTAAAGAATGATGCTGGTTTCATTTCCGTTGAACTCGCAGAATTTTCGAAACCTGCAAATTTGGAAATCATGCGAGAAAGTTCGCGCTGTTGCAGTACCAGTATTTCTCAGCGCGTTGAATGAGTTATTCGTGTCCGCTCCAAGGCCTACCATCCGGACTTGGCCTCCGAGCGCGAGTGGTCGCCGCCCCGCGCGAAGCCGAGGGCCTTCGAGGCGTCGTCGCACGACCCGCCTCGCCCCGCCTCCGCCTACCGCCCTCCCTCCGCCTGCAGCGAGGGCTACCGGCGGCGCCTGCCCCCTCCGCCCCCGCCCCCGGCCCCGCCGGCCGGCTACCGGGCGACGGTGGTGGGCCGCGAGCCGCGCCTTGGGCCCCGGGAGTCGCAAGGCGCCGCGCACGCACGGCCCGCGGTGTATCATGCGACTGTGGGCGGCAGGCAGGAGGCCGCGCCAGGCGCTCAGTGAGTTCAATGTGAAGTGCTTGCTTTGTTTTCGACTCGCGTGTTCAATCCTGACGTTTAAGTATTGTTTTAAATATTTTTTGCGTTCACTGCTTTTGTACAATGATATTGCGTTCAATGGTTGTTTCATTACTTTGCTTTTTTGCTGGAGTTCAATGCTTTTTTATGCTTTTTTAAAGTTCTAGTTTTTATGCATGCTTGTGATTGTCGCGTTAAATGCTTTCCCATTTAATAATTGCATTCAATGATTGTCATAAATTATTTTTATATTTCTGACTTATTCAATTTCAAAAATAACGTATGTCCACACTTTTGTTTTTCAACAGTCATTTACATTTTAATAAAATTTTCACATCGCAACTAGATAAAACTAAATAAAATATTCACATCACATTTAAAATACATAACTTTTTGATGTTAAATTCTTCCTAAAATATTTTCATACATTTTATAATGATGACTTTTCTTTTTTCAAGTCCTTTTTTAAATTTGTCTATCATAAAGGTCTCAAGACATGTTTTTAATCCACCTTTCTCCGCTCTCAACCCCAGAATGCCCAAGTATTTTAAATGTGATGTGAATATTTTATTTAATTTTAGGTAATCGTAATTTTATTAAAATGAAAATGTCTGGAAAAATAAAAGTGTGGACATTAGTTATTGTGAAAATTGTTATAAATTCCTGTGTGCAATTCTTTATAGTCAATGCTTGCGTTCAGTGACTGTGATTTGTATTCAATGCTTTGTGTTCAATGGTTTTTATAAATTCCGTTATTTGCTTAACAACGTTGAAAGTCTTTCTGACACTCAATGTGGATTAATTCTCCTTGAACTTTCTCATACGTCAAGTCGTAAGTCACTGCATTTTCTTCCTATCAGCTAGGGGTTCACCATCTACAATATCCTGGGTTCCCATACGGTCACACATCCAGGGAGATCCGCAGTCTCCAGCTGTTTAACTTCCGTGACTTCACGGAGCTTGGTTTAGTGGTTCGGCTCCAGGCGTAGGCTTTCCGTTCAGTGCTTGCGTTCAATTCTTTTAAAATGGTTTGGATTGGTTTCTTTTTGTTTAACATTTAATGTTCAATTTTTTTTTTTTTTATTGGTTTATTTAAGGTCGCTTCAACATCTAAGGTCATTAGCGACCACTATTGCTGTTAACGGTATGGTAACTATGTGGATGAAACGATATGGTGATTGATGATAAGGGGTGAAAGGACGAACACAAATACAACCATGCCCGAGGCGGGACTCGAACCCGCGACCCTTCGGTCCGAGATCACTACGACACTACTGCCGTAGCGATCTCGGCCACCGGGCCGGCAATGTTCAATTCTTGTGTTGAACGTTTGCGCGCAATGTATCCCGTTCAGGACCAACATCTTATGTCTGCCATTTACCCTCCAACGAACATCGCGTCTCCGGTGGCAGGCAGTTCAGCGTGAACGTGCTGCCCCCGGCGTGGCGCGCCCCGCTTTTCGCCCCCGCGCCGCCGCCGCCGCCGCGGCCGCTGCCACCGCGCGGACCCTGTCTGCCGCCGCCGCCGCCGCCGTCCCGTACGTCACACAGCCGGCCACGCCCCACTCGGAGGAGGAAGACGAAGAGGAGGACCTACGCGACCAGGCACGCCCTCGGCGGATTCCAATGACGGCCACGCCCACTCGCTAACCGACGCACAAATGCGTCAAGCAAAACGCACGGTTGTGTTTGTTACTCGGCTACGCGAGGCGAAAAGGAAGGTTGTTTGTACCCGATTGCGGGAAGCCAAAAGGAGTTTTTTTTTTTTTGCCGGAGAGCATGAAGCATATACTCCAGTCGGTATGCAATACATTTTACCTGGATAAAGGTCATAAAAGCTTTTGGCAATTTTTACACCAACGGGGGGATAAATAATAGTATTACGTGTAATAATAATTACATATTTTATAGGTTTGATTATACTATCACAAACTAGTATTTTCTGCGCACACTTTTGAGAAATAGCTTTTTTTTAAGCTGTAGCTCGCTTGATAATTGTTTCGAGAAAAAATGTTGTTTATACAATTTGTAGGAAATTTTACTCTCTTTAAAACTGAGTTGAATCATTTTTCTACAGGACTTAAGATTAAAGAGTTATAGAGAATAAATACAAGTCAGAAAAGTAGGTTTTATGGTCTCCCGGAGTTATCAAAGGGTCTGGACGAAAAATTGGGGTTTTGAGTAGTGCCTGGCACATACGAGGGGCATTCAATAATTAAAGGGACAAATTGGTCTGAAGGAATAAATTAATAATTTTTACAAAACAGGACTTTTCCTACTTTTCAATATAATCGCCACATTTATGCACTTGTCCCTACGGGTTACCAGCTTTTTTACACCGACTGCACGGAACTCTTTATATTGGTGTTTCAATCAGTTTTCGACAAATGTTTTGACATCTTAGATATCCTAGAACTTCTTTCCACGTAATGCCTCCTTCAATACACCAAGCAAATGTGAATCAAATGGTGCAAAATCGGGGTTGTAAGGGGCATGACGCAATACCTTCAAACTCATTTTCGATGGTTTCACAGCTTTGTTGAGCAGTATGAGGAAGTGCGTGGAGAATTCACACCTTTCCTCTGAGATACACGACGATTCCCTTTTATGGCTGGTTTCACCATGTTCAAAAGCATATCTGAGTAGTAATGGTTGTTTATTATAAGCTGATCATCGATATAATCGCAAACAAACGCACCTACAGCGTCTTCAAACACGGCCAACATGACTTTTCCTCCTGATTTGTACAGAATGTGTTCGTCAGTCACTGTGCCTCGACCACTTTTGAACTGTTCTACTCACTTGTAAAAGTTCCCGCGGTTCATACAACCTACACCATATATTTTAGTTATTCTAGAGTATATATTAGCTGATTTTTTCCCATTCAGCACGTAAAAACGAATCACAAAACGTGTTCAATCAATGTGGGGTTTTCAAGTCGACTCGCTATCGTTCATCTTAATTTTGAGTATATGAACACATTGTTACATTTGTTTAACATGTGATGTAAACAGGATAAAATACCATAAAACTGGTTAAAGTCGAAAGTAATCCTATTATTTAAGAAAGGTAACAGAGAAATGTGTGAGAATTATAGAGTTATCAGCTTGTTGGATTGTGCTTGTAAGATATATGCTAGAATACTTAATCAAAGACTGAAAATAATTGCTGACTGCTTAAAGGCGAAGATCAAATGAGATTTAGAAAGGGTTGTGGCACGATGGATGTCATACTTACCATCAAACAGATCGTAGAAAAAAGACATGAATTTAACTTGGAAGCGTAGATGGCATTTATTGATTTGAAAAAGCTTTCGAATATGAACAGGGCTAAGTTATGGAGCATACTTAATAGAAGAGCTTTACCTTTCCATCTTATTAATGCCATAAAATGTCTGTACAAAGGCTCGACAGTTGTTATTGATACCGGCAAAAGGTTGACGGAAGGAAGTTAAAAAAAAAGGTGTTAGACAGGGATGTTGTATTTACCCAACATTGTTTATTTTATATATGGACGACATTTTTCACAAATGGAGAGAAGTTTTTAACTAGGGAATTCAACTAGACTCTGCTCAAATGAAACTCAACATTATTGCATATGCAGATGATGTCATGATTCAGCAAACTGAAGATACGCTACAAAGAGAGATGGATATATTGCAAAGTAGATGGGAAGATTATAACCTTAAAATAACTACTAATAAAACTAAAGTAATGGATTTTCATGGAAAATACCCTGTCAGATCGAAAATAGTATTGAATGGGAAGGCTGTAGAACAAGTTTTCAGTTTTAATTACATGGAATGTGAAGTATCTTTTGTATTTGACGAGGACGTCGCAAACAAATTAAACAGGTTTAAAAATATTTTTGGGACAATTAATAGAACCCTGAAACATAAAGCAAGAAACGAAACGAGACTTAAATTCTATAAGACGATGGCAGTACCAGTATTGTTATATTTTTTTAATTTATTTCTACCTGTTCGACAAGAATGTCTTTCAGGTTTTCACACATTACAAATTGACATGACTGTTGATTTGGATCTCACAGCGAACCTGACGAAGGTATTCTTGACAATATTATGTTAAAATATAATTTCTATTAGGATAAAAATTGGAATTAGATATTAATTCTTTTTGTCGAATGAGGGAGAAAGTTAATAAATATAATGTAGTTTATGGGGGATGGAATTTATCTTTCGGAAATCGTGAAAGTATTCATCGTGGAAATTGATATGATTGTCCTAGATTAAAAGTATGTATTTGTTGCAAATCGTCTAAGGATTGAAGAATTTTGGGCAGTGATAATTTATTAAAGTGTGAACAGTTTCAGTTTTTAGTTCATTGTGTGTTAGGAATGTACCACGGAGCATGAAGAATATTACGGATAAATTTATTCTGGAGGATCTGAATTTTGTTAATGTGAGATTTGGCCGCATTGGACCAGATGGTACTGCATGGAACGAATGATTGTAATATACATTAGCTTGGCAGTATGAATATGTAAAGGAGATTTATAGTTAATATTAGAGTGAAGTTTATGTATTTTTATGCAAGTTTTACGAATAATATTTTTAATGCGTACATTCCATGTAAGCTTTGTATATAAGAAGAGACCAAGGTATTTGGTAGGTGAGTTAGGGAAAAACAGGTATGTTGAAGTTCCAATTTGATATAGTTTATAAATAATTCCATTATGCCAAACTTTGTCAAATGCCTTTTCAATAAGAGAATTGCAATAGTATGTTGTCTTATATGGAAAGAATTTTCAATTTTTTCTGTTAATCTTAAAAGTTGATGAGTTGTTGCATGTTTGTGTGTAAATCAAAATTGTGTAGGGGGAAGAATTTTATTAGATGTTGCAAAGTTTCCTAGAATGAGGATGTAACTGTGCAAGTGAGGGTGAAACAGTAGTGTGTATTAATGTGTGTCTTAATTTAGGAGATATTGTGATAGCAACACCACCAGATGCAATGCTATGAAGCCTGTCATACCTATATATTTTGTAGTCGAGCAGGAAAAACTTTTCATTTGAATAAGATGAGTTTCTGTGATGCAAGCTTTTTGTATATTGTGAATATAGAGGAAGTGTTCAAATATTCCATGTTGCCTTTAATGCCATTGGCATTCCAGTTAAGTATAGTGAGCTCATTAGTGTTGTTAGACATTTTGATTGTCAATAAGGGATTTAATAATTTGTTGAATTTGCGGAAAAAGAGTGGAGATAACTTGAGAAACTATTGTAGTAATTAATGTATATCAGTAATGAGGGTACAAAATGAAGTGTCTGGTATATATTCAACTGAAAAATGATAATGTAATTAAATAATATTTCACTATTTCAACGTACCTTACAAAAGCCACGCCTCCTTTCTAGCACGGCCCTCTAGAATCAGTATTGTTATATGGAAGCAAGATCTGAACCCTTTCAAAAAGAGAAATAAATAGAGTAAGAACCGCAGAAACGAGATTTCTTAGAGCTCTAGATGACAAAATTAGGAGTGAAGAAATATGTAAAGAGTTACTGATATTAAGTCTTGAGAATAAAATCAGTGACACAGAAATGAAATGGTGCAGTCATCTGGAGCGAATGAGCAGAAGCCGAATTCTTGGACTGGCTAGGGCCTACAAACCAGCCGGCCGAAGGAGTATCGGTTGGCCGTGACGAAGATGGTTTCCGGAACAGACAGCCTGTCTTATCCATGAAAAAGGATGAACACAACAATGTCGGTTATCTGGATGGTCAGGGATCATTCTAGTGATATCAAATTAAAGGCCTAGAATTAGCAAACTTATCCTACTAACTGTTTTTTCTCCTGACCAATTTTTCTCTTTAATCATTGAATGACCTACGTACCACAAAGAAAAAGTTTTCATGACCCTTTCCCAGGCAACCCTCCTTTTTCAGTATCTACGGTCTGGAGTATTAAGGATGGGTTGAATTTTTACCCGACTACGCGAACAAACAGGAGCGGCATGTTCCTACGCGAGAGCATGGAACAGAAAGGAAGATTGTTTCTTATAATGATATATCTGTTTTTTTCCTAGTATCTATAGAGAGATTCATTTTATGTATACATTGTAATGTACACTTACGTTCGTTAATAAGACAATATGATTGTTACCGGCTCTACAAAGTATCTAAAAATCTAATATGGCAGACTAGTCACCATTTTCATCATTTAGTGGTGATGAGCATAATGACTTCCTAATTGGAGTTTGCGGATTTTGATCCAGGTGTGGCAGTAAATTTTCGGATGACGGAAAGTTTAGGTGGTTGGTTTTTGTGGTAAAGTTGAAGTTTGTTTCGATTTCCCACACTCGACACATTTGTAATGTTGATAAATTTTTACAGAGTAATTAATGTGCAATAACACGTGCTTCCGAGCACTTGAAATTTCTTTCAGTTCTTTTTATTCTTGTACAATATCGAAGCAAAGACTGAACAGGAAACCGTTTATTTTAAGAACTCAACTGGGACTACATTTGAGAATGTTTCTTACATAAAATAATTAAAATATTAATAAATAATAGTAATATATAATAAATTCTTCAAAACTGGAACTCCATGCGTTGACAACACTGGAACGGTTATCAAATAATTTGAAAGTTATTTGGAAATGAAAGTAAATAACTAATAATTTGAATCAATACTAAGAATACATATGTAAAACATGTACGAAATATTTTTCAAATGAATTTTTGTTTGCACTGCTCTCTAATTTTTCTTAAATATTCAATCGCCGCGTTTCAAAGCTCATTAATATGAAGTATCGCGCATTTTTAATAAATTCAGTCAGTAATAATTGCATAAAATCATGAAATGTATTAGCATTTTTGACAATTTAATTGCTACATTTGCCTAAATGTTAGGGATGGCAATTCACATATTCAGGATTTGGAAATAATTGAAAACTTTATTTTGTTATGACTACCACTTTTTATTATCATTCCATTGTAGTACCATTCAAGTTAAAAAATATTCAATTTGAAGTTTCTTTCTGGAAAGAAATACATTTTGATATATGCAAGTAACTCACTACATTAACATACGAGCATGGGTTTTTAGTTGGCAAAATTGAAAATATATGTATTATATACGATAACTGTTTCTTAGAGTAATAAAGGACTAGCATACAAGTATTTTGTAGCAATTTATTATTCAAACGTATTTGGATGATTATTTGGTTTTTACTGCAATGCATTTAGTGAGCATTATACCAATTTTTTGTAATAATGTGTGTTTTAATAACATTGTTTCTCCAGGGATATAAATTATAGACTAGTGTATTCCAAAATATATAAATTTGTACAGAAAATATTTAAATAAATCACCTACTTAATTCCATGTGATTTTGTATAATTTTTATTTACTTAAAAAAGTGTTATTTGTGTGTGTTAATAACAAACAAAATTTTCAGTGTCACTACACAGACATTGTACTGAGAAAAAAAATTCGTTAATTTTCCCAGACACCTTTTTAAAGGAGCATCATAGATATAAATACTCAATTAAATCAAGATAAGATACAATGACAAGTATGGCCATTGCTCAAGCATACATCGAGTATTCGCATATAAGCACTTCAAAATTTATATTATATCAACCTACAGGATAGAAATTGCCATCCCTCAACTTCAGAGAAGTGTTACATTTTTTATATTTGACATCTGCAAATGTCCAGCTTGTTCTTTTAGAACAATAAGTAAATTGAGTGCAATGACAGCTGTAACATTTACACACACACATACACAGAAAATTGGTGTGCAATTAATTTAAAGACACTTGTATAAACTGTGGGGAATGTCCAGAACCTATTCATGTTTCAGTATGAATAAAAGCTCCATATGTCATTCTCATATTACACTCGTAGTTCAATGAAATCACTACCAGAATAGTTTCACTTCCGCTTTTCACAAAATAGACTAGTTCATGAATTTTCATGAAGCTCATAAAATTTTCATGAATTGAAAATATGACACTCCATAAATTTTGCCTGTGTTCCATGAAAAGACAAATACAATTGATACAATTTAAGCGCCAGTAGCCTTTGCATTTACAAGATTCCTCCATAGTTCACATAATGCAACATGAGGCAAATCAGAAATAACATATTTAGGTCAATGTATCTTTATTTCATATGAATGCATGTAAAACAATTAGAAAAGTTAACAGTTATACAAATTTAAATTTCAAACAAAATTATTACTGGAAGAAGAAAATTATTGTAATTGCAAGAAACGTCAAGATATTACATGATAAATAAAGATATAAGACTAAGTTTACTAGATATTTCGTTGTTTGAAAAAATGAGCAGTTTCACACGGTGAAATGCTTAAAGCCATCAATTAATTTTTAATGTAAAAAATTTAGAACAGTATGGTAATAATTTTATTAATTATTTGAAGATATTATTTTAAAATCATTTTCATTGTTCTGTTTCAGCTCATTGAAGAGATAGAGCACTGTACGATTCGAGAGGTAATTACCAAAATATTAATATTTTAGAAACGTCAATTCTTCTGTTAAGTGACATAATTATGGTTTAGGGTTGGATGTAGATCTTTTTTTATTTTATTTATTTTATTTTATTTTACGTCAAAAAACAGTTAAAAACTGCGTATGACGTGCTATGGGGAAAAGTGAATTTTGTGCACATTTTCAAAATTCTGTGATCTAAGTCATATACTATTTAAATTTTGAATTTTTGAAAGGGAGAAAAAAAACTCCCATGTAATAAAATATATTTTCAAGGATAAATAGCAATTTAAATTTTGAATTTTGAAAGGGAGAAAAAAAAACAAAAAAACTCCCATGTAATAAAATCTATTTTCAAAGATAAATAAGCAATAAATTTTGGCTTTTATTACTTCCTGCCGCGAAAACATGGAAACGATAATTTGAATAATTGTATTTCCCACTGAATTCTAGAAAACGTGAACAGAAAATGAAGTTACATTTATGTCCAGAAGCAAAACAAGGGGCCATCTCAGCATTTGCTCAATGGATCAGGGAAACTGGACGAAAAACCTGATCGAGATGGGGGTCACTGACCCGGAAGCTGTAGTACAATAGTTGTTACTGGTTGTTTATACTCATTTACACAGTCCAAATGGTAAATAATGCATTATGTATCATTGTAAGACCACAACACTATGCCCTACTATCCCTGACCCCTATCCTCCCAAGCACTCTGAAAACGTTTCTCATTTACTGTTAATTTTCAATATATCATCATCCTGTATGTATTTTCAGTTGAAAAGTGCAATGGTTTAAAAATAAAATTCGGTTCAAGTTCCGACGATGGAAGGATTTTCGACACTCTGAACAGCTGGGTCGCTGTCTGGACGAGAATTCTAACGGCTGGCTGGTCTGGGCGTTAGTTTTCTGTTTTCTCCGATAAACACCAGGCGAATGCCGGAGCAGTACTCTGACAACCGACCTAAGGACCGCGCGCAATATTTTTCTTTCTGATCCTTGTCTCTTCTTCTCGCCTTACACACACACGCGCGCGCGCGCGCAGGCGCGTTTTCACACACCACACTATCACATATGTCGGGAAACCTGAGGGACCTTAGAGCTTGTCGCGGCTGAATCGGTTCCTTGGTGGTGGAAAAACCTGGATAAGGAAAACTCATTAAGCCGACGACGTGTAGAGCGGCACCAAATCCTACCATTCAGGGAAGGTTGGTTGGTTAGTGGTTCGGGGCGCGTCAACAGCTTAGGTCATTTGTCCCGTAAGTGTAGTGCATGATTTTTCTAGGGCGGTGGTTGTGATCTTCCCCCACTGGATGGTGAGATCCGGCACCGACCTACCGTCGGCTTGTGGGGTAACCAAAACTATTCCACCAGCGGGACACCGCCCCAGCCAGGGCAAGGTCTAAGCTCCCGACCGGTCTCCCAGAAATATTTGGTAGTGTAGTACATGTTAGTGTAAGTGAACTCTGAACAGGAGTGTAAATGGAGAGGATAAGACAAGGAAGCGGAAGGAAGGATCGCGCGCGGTCCGTGGCCCGTTTGTTAGGGTACTGCTCCGGCATTCGCCTAATGTTGATCGGAGAAACCACGAAAAACTACGAATCAGAGCAGCCGGCCGCTAGAATTCGCCTCCAGACAGCGACTGAATTTGACCTAGCTGAAAAGCTAGTGTCGAAAATCCTTCCGCCGTCGGGACTCGAACCTAGGACCTCCCGGTCAGAGGCGCTGCAGTGATATCAGTTGATGCACTGAGCCACCGCTCCCGGTCAATAAGGGAAGGAAATCACCGCCACCTTCCACGATAACATGCACTTCACGTACCGGAATAACGACCTTAGCAGTCGACGCGTCCGGAAACATGAAGTAATCAATCAACGGAGCGCTGTCGTGTGCAGGAATGGACAGCGAGGGCGTGCCGGTGGCTCGCACCAAACGCACCGTGCGGGAGCAGGTGTTTCGCGTGAAGGAGCCCCCGCGCCGCCAGCGCCACCCCTCCACCTCCGCCAGCACCACCAGCACCGCCGCCTCCTCCGCCTCCAAGGTCTGGTCGCAGCCCACAACCTCCGACAGGTCAGCTCCTCTCCACTCTTTCAATTGAAAATGTGTCCCGGATGCGTAGTGATAACTGGGGGGATTTCTTTCTTTTCACATTACAACAAGGCCTTTTAGCGTAGACAATATTTTATCTTATGACAAAAGGAACTGACACGTTTTTGTATGAAGTCGTAGGCTTCCCTCGGACATAGTCATATAAATGATCCTGGCTGTCTGGGTGACGCCGCGTCGAAGGCTGGTCTTCCTCGGGGATGGTCTGCCCTGCAAGACCGCAGACGATCGCAGACCAGCCCTGAGAAAGACCACGAAAAGATGGTTGAAACATCGGCAACACAGCCTTCGACGCGGCGTCACCCAGACAGACAAGGTCATTTATATGACTATGGCCGCGGAAGCCTACGACTTCTTATAAAAACGTGGCAGTGATTTTTTTTGCATTTTTCTTCAATTTTGATTAGCAAGTCATTTTTTACATTTTCCGTTATTTTTAAAGTAGTTTTCTCCAATTTAATCGATTTTAATATCATTTTAATGGTACTTGCTTCAAATAATATTTACGAATGCAAGAAATGTTCTCCACAGAATTCCTGAGAAGCGTATTTGATTTCTTCGCTCAGAACTTCTAATGTCGGACGTTGTGTGTAATCTAAAGTTTCTATGAGCGTCATTGACAGTTCAGCCGATTTCCGGACCATTAAAGACAGATATTTACTGGTAAAGAACAGTATAATAGGAAAGTTTGCAAGCTGAGTCCACTTGAATGAATAGAGGCCTCGATTACATCAGAAAGGTATCGACAGACTGACTTGTTCGTCCGAACTGGTTTTGATCAATTTTGTACGTCATTTTTCTTTTCTTTTAGGGCATTTTAAAAACATTTTAAGAGTATTTTAGTGATAATTTTTGGCGACGTTTTAGATCATAAAAATCTTTCCCCAAACGATAACTCACTTCCCACGTCATCATCCAACGTAAGTTAGTAACCTGTTTCTGTCTGTCCAGAGTATTATTCGGGTCAATAGATGGATCATTTAATGCGTCTCTGTCAAGTAGTCGTTATATGAGAATTTACAACACATGTTAATTGTGGAAGGGAAAAAAATCTTTGATCTTTGGCCTCGAAGTTTGTTACATTTATTCTCAACCACTTTATAAAATAATGGAAAGTTTCCCTTAGAACTGGCACTTCGCAAACAAATTCTTAGCGTACATCAGGGAACTTTCTTTTGCAGAACCCAGAGTTCTTCGATGAGCATTGCCATCTCCCCTTCCGTCTCTCCTTCCTCCAAGTCACTCAGGTTCGTCGTAGATGTGTCTCCAAAGGTAAGACGTTATATGTATTTTAGTTTTGAGTTCGTGCAAATATTCGCTGCAATGAAGTCTTGGTCAACAGTAAAAGATATTACGACAAAATTACACATATGTTTGTCTAAAATATTACTTCATCTTAGAAACATGTGTTTGGTGGTCCTAGTAGAAATAATTATAAAAAGCCACAGAAAAAATTAAATTTTATGCTATTTTGAATCATTTAGTATTAAAACATTAGAAATATTAACTCCTCCTTTTTTACAGAAAGATGCTGAAGAAATCATGAAGGCTAACAGTTTAAATAGGTGAGTTTGTTGGCGCACTCCCGTATTAAGAATTCAAATCAGTAATTAAATACAGCAAAGAACATTGTGGACTGTTCGATAAAATCCAAGGGTAAGAGCAAATCAAAGACGTCCCAATACTCACGGTTACAATCGCGGTAGATATTTGCATTGAGATTGTGGACGCAGACTTGATTGAGCAGCCTGAACCAAAAGTATCTTACTATGAATACACAGACCTGCAACGATGCGAAACTGCACACACTGAGAAAATTTACATTTCGCATTTGTCTCTAAATCTACAGTTGCTTGCAGAGATTGATAAACTGTAATAACGTGTAAGCCATTGTATCCGTGAACCAAGACAATCAGATGCAAAAAATAGAGATATCTATTTCGTTACGAGATCTTGCAATGGAAATCCTTAAAATGAAATCGAGAAACCTGCATCTGCCTGTCTGTCCGTCACTATCAGTTAGAGCATTTCCCGTCCACCACTCAAACCGAATGATTTGTCTTTCAACGCATTTCGGTATTGTGATGAGGAACTGATCATTTTTTGAGGGAATTCATCCAGAACATTCTAAGAAATTTCTTGAAAAATGTCTATATTTATTTTCAGCTTTAAAGCCACTAAACGGTATATACCTAGTGCGATATATTTTAATTCAATCCATTCGTGTCGACAAGGCAAATCGATTAGCACAATACCGTCTCCCTTTAAGATATTCTGGAAACTTCTAGGAAAATAATTGTTTTTGATGGTTTCAATGCACGTATGAGTACAGTGGTGAAAATCCGTGAATTACTAAATACTTTATTTCGAACATTTTAATGAAATGTTAGGAAGTGACTCATCATATTAACGATAATTAAACCTAATTTTGCAATGAAACAAAAGAAAAACAAGTATTTCAATCCTTACTGTTTCACTTAATTATCTACACCCGAAAAGGCTGAGCAGGAAAATCATTAATTTTTTGTTATGAATTTACAAAGCACAAATGAAAGTTTTTAGCTTAGAAAATATTTGCCGAAGGGGGCACACCAAGTTGGTAAAATATATTTTCTGTGAACCTCGACATCGCGCGAGACCCTGCCATGTTTAATCATATTGAGCTTCATAGGATTGTTTTAAAGCGAGATTATAACGGTATTTCAACAGCGACCACATCGGTAAGCGTCTTCCGACTTCACTTCTTACCTCAAAATGGATGTAAACTCAAAAGGAGGGAAAAAACTGTCAGCATTGGCGGGTTAATCATTCAACGCAACCGGTTAAGTTAAGCTCAGAAAATTATATTGCATTTTAAACAATTAAAAATCATTTATAAATTTTAGGTATTATAAATTAACAACATTTATTACGGGCCAATGAATATCACAAAAGAATAAATGACAAGCGACAAAATTGGTAGTACTATTAGAGAGAAAAGACCTAATGCTAGACATCATCACGCGACTACTAATGGCTGGGAACGGCACGCGTCTTCAGAAGGGTTAACGATTAAGAAAGCCCCCCCCCCCTATTCCCAAGGCACCGGATGAGGTGGCTCAGGGCATCAACTGATGTCACTGAAGTGCCTCTGGCCGGGTGGTCCTACGGTAGCTAAAAAGGTCGAATTCAGCCGCTGTCTGGAGATTTCCAGCAGCAGGCTTCTCTGATCGGTAGTTTTCCATGGTTTCTACGAAAAAAAACCAGGCGAATATCAGAGCAGAACCTAAAAATTGGCCATGCACTGTGCATGATCTTTCTTTTCTCTTCCTTCTCATATCGCCACCCATTACTTACATACACACACACGCACACACACTAACATCCACTTCACTCCCACACATGTTAGGAGACCCGTCGGAAGTTTAAACCTCGTTCTGGCTGGGGCAGTGCCCCACTACTTGGAGATACCTTGTTATAGAAAACCTCTCTAGCCAACGGTAAGTCGGCGCCGGATCTCGTCATCTAACGGAGCAAGATCACTCACTACACTTACGGGACTAATGATCTCGGCGGCTGACGCGCCCGGACTCACTCCCTTCCGCAGGACGCCCAGCGCGGCGGCGTCGAGGTGGTGGCGGGGGTGGGGGCGAGGGCGCGGCTGCCGGGGCGCGTGGCGTGCGGCTGGGGCGGTGCGCGCGGCGCTGGGGCGCCTGGGGGCCGAGGTGGAGCGCGCGCCCGCCGCCTCCGCCGCCGCCCTCAGCGCCGCCGCGGGCGACGCCAGCGCGCTCTATCTGCGCCTGCAGCGCGCGCGCGAGGAGGCCGCCCACGTGGCGCGCGCGCTCGACCTCTTCCGCGCCAAGATCTATGAGGCAAGAAATAAATAGGCAGATAAATGGATAAATGGATTAATTATATTAATGAATAAATAGATTAATAGATTAATAGATTAATAGATTAATAGATTAATAGATTAATAGATTAATAGATTAATAGATTAATAGATTAAATAGATTAATAGATTAATAGATTAATAGATTAATAGATTAATAGATTAATAGATTAATAGATTAATAGATTAATAGATTAATAGATTAATAGATTAATAGATTAATAGATTAATAGATTAATAGATTAATAGATTAATAGATTAATAGATTAATAGATTAATAGATTAATAGATTAATAGATTAATAGATTAATAGATTAATAGATTAATAGATTAATAGATTAATAGATTAATAATGATTAATAATAGATTAATAGATTAATAGATTAATAGATTAATAGATTAATAGATTAATAGATTAAGTAGATTAATAGATTAATAGATTAATAGATTAATAGATTAATAGATTAATAGATTAATAGATTAGATAGATTAATAGATTAATAGATTAATAGATTAATAGATTAATAGATTAATAGATTAATAGATTAATAGATTAATATATTAATAGATTAATAGATTAATAGATTAATAGATGTGTATGTTTTTCACGATATAACTTTATGGTAATACTTGAATTCGCTTGAGCACAGAGGCACATAAATTGATTTATTCCATACTGGTGCTTCACTTTTTAAAAAAAAGTTTTCATATGTAACTGATGTATTGAGTTGGCACTTGCGCCGAGGCCCAAAAAGGTTGGTCTATCGATATGGTACTTCACTTTATGCAAAATATCTCTCTTATTTGCGGATCGTAGTATTTGAGTTCGTGCAAGGAGTCCCAAAAATAGGTTTTTATTGTATATGATAATGTGCTTCACTCTAGGTAAAATAGTTTTTTCGACATAACTTGATCATAATGCTTGAATTCGCGCTCGTGCAAAAGCCCGCAAATGGGTTCCTATAGTCCGTGATACTAGTGGACCTGGCAATGCTTTGCTATTGAAATGTATTACACTTAACTGGTCACGTGATTTTTATCACATTTTATGCCTGCTGTACAAAAAGTTTAAGAGATTAAAGACTTGACACGAGTATGGGTACGTTCTATGTCCTGGTTTAAAAATACTTGACAAGTATCCTAAAACGTTCTCCTTCAAGTTTGGGCACGTATTCGCTATAACACGGTCTTGGGGAAATTAGATTTACTTGTTTGATATAAAGGTAAAGAAATAATTCCGGCCAATATTTCACAACCGCAGGGCCAGAATATGCAGAGAAGACGAGCTTTACTTTAGTGTACGGCGGGTTGCGTAGAGCGTCTGTTCAGGGGCGCTTGAGTCAGCATAAACGCATAAAGTCATCAACACGTGTCTTTGTGCGACAAGTATGCGCACATTCCCATTGTACTCTGCATGTATTCTTTGTGAAAGTTCAAGACATAAGTTGACAAAGTTTTAACGCAATCGGATGAACGGTTCGGCAGCGCATGCAATAAACAGAGAAATATTGTAGTACAATATACTAACCATGTTTAGCAAGCGATCGTATAGTAAATACAATTATTCTTTGTAAGATTAAACACGATGTAGTTTTTTAGTAAATCAGACAATAGAAAATAGTTAGTGAATGAACAAAGAGAATTGTCAATGGTACTATTATTGTTTCGTAGATAAAATCATTCGGAGAGATCTACGTTTCATGTCGTCACACTTACTAAACACTACTTAGTGAGCACGTGTTCTCGGCAATCTGATCAATTCGAATGGCTATGGAGCCCATTTGAACTGTGAGAAATCAACGCTGTATATAGTATTATACGGTATATAAATGGTGAGTTTAGTTTTTATTTAATTTAAATAATTGTGTATTATATTCTAAATTAGTGATATCGTCGGTAGCCAAACGTTGTCAGCCAGCGTCCGTAGCTATTCTGCTGGGTAAGGGTTTGTCAGGTAACCGAGGTTAAAGAAGTACGAGCCCAGGGGGTCGTCGGATGGGTGACCGCTGCGGAACCGCAGTTGCTACCTGCTTGAAGGGATAGAAGAAAAGTATTCCCTTTGACGTTTCTGATTACTAAGCAACGTTTAGAAACTCCGGAAAAGCAACTATTTATTTACTAGTTTTCTCTGCGATGTGTTTAGTAAATATTACTCAAAATATCAGTCAACGCTACAATTCGTTAAGTTATCGCCACTAGATGCCATTCGTCACGGGGCACGACTTGTTTAGTGAACATTATTATACGTGGATTAGTGTGTTTAACTAAACAGCGGTTTTGTGAACGTGAGTAAACTCCTTGTTCTTCTAAAATATACTATATAGTTGAATTCAATCTACTACGTGATTAGTTGTATGAACTAAAGATTTCTCTCCGGGTACAACGAAACGAATGTGGCTTAGCCGGTCCGGTGGCCGAGATCGCTTAGCAGTAGTGTCGTAGTGATCTCGGACCAAAGGGTCGCGGGTTCGAGTCCCGCCTCGGGAATGGTTGTATTTGTGTTTGTCCTTTCACCCCTTATCATCACCATATCGTTTCATTCTCTTAGTTACCATACCGTGAACTCCAATAGCGGTCGCTAAAGACCTAGATGTTGATGCGACCTTAAATAAAAAGAAAATGTCGGTTGGTTGCTTGACGCCGTGCCTGTTGTGCGCGTGCGCAGAGGTCGGCGGCGGCGGAGGGCGCGGGCGAGGCGGTGAGCGGGCGCGCGCGGGCGCTGGTGCACGAGATGACGCTGCGCCTCACCGAGGTGGAGCGCGACGTGCGCGACCAGGCGCTGCGCTGTCACGCAGCCCAGCAGCAGGCACGCACACCACGCGCACCACGCCCGCACGCCACCGCGCCACCGCACCGCGCACACCGCGCACCGCACACCGCGCACCCGCACACCGCGCACCACGCACACCGCGCACCACGCACACCGCGCACCACGCACACCGCACACCGCGCACGCACACCGCGCACGCACACCGCTCACGCACACCGCGCAAGAGAGAACGTCACAACTAGGGGGCGGATTTTGATGACCAAAAACATCGCCAAAAATGATCAAATAAATGCCCTAAACCGAAGGAAAATTACATAAAAAATCTTATCATAACCATTCCGGAAAAACAACTTAAGCTGTTGGATACGTTACTGATGTAATCGAGGCTTCTTCCATTTGTTCCAATGAACTCATCTACCCAACATTTGGTTTCGACTGTATCTTTAGTTATCCCTAAATCGGCCGAAACGGCAGTGACGCTGATAAACGTTACAAGAATTACATACAACGGCTGTCAAAATAATTTCTGAGCGAACAAATGGAGTAGGCTACTGAGTAATTCTGTGAAGAACATTTGTTGCATCTTTTAAATATTATTTGAAGCAAGTACTATTAAAAATGACATTAAAATCAATGAAATCAGCAAAAAATTCATAAAAGTGATGGAAAAGGTAAAAAATGACTTAGTCGAAATCAACAAAAAATGTAAAAAATGACCTTTAACAATAGGTCATTTCCTTTCGACATAACATGAAATGAATTTCTATACTAAATGGCATTGTTGAAAAGTGAGAAGGAAACACCTGACATTTCATTAAAATCCGTCCCTAGTCATAACTGAGGCTCGGAAGTAAATGCTGTATCAAAAGGAGAAATATGAATGCAAATATGCTCTAACATTTGCAAAATATGTGTCCGAATTCATGAAATATGTATAACAATTAACAGTTTTCATTGTATGAGCAGTATTTATTAACAATTACAAAATTTTAATTTAACAATTAATTTGCATTTTTGTCTCTACTTAGTATTTCAGCAATATTTTTAAAGTAAAATGTGATTTCGTCTGTATCATCGCCGAAGTATCAATTGCAATGCCTCAAATTCTTTATCAAAGATAAATTTCACAACATTCGGAAGCAGACTAATCATTTCCCGTCTCAGCGCCATGATTCATCTAAAGAAGTTCAATCAATACTGTTGCAACGAACGAAAGACATTCCCACTATTTTTCAAAAATAGCATTTGCATTCACATTTGTGAAGTATACTTTTCGGTTCAGGAGAAAATATGCATATTAATTGGAATTCCAAGAGAATCATACCGCATTAAGAACAGAAAAGAAATGAATGATAAACTTATATATATAATGGAAATATGCATTAAAACAAAGTGCACTAAATTCCACCAATATGCTTTACGAAATCAGCGAATTTGTGCACGTTTGATTGTGGTTTGTGGACATTTGATAATTAGCATTTTATAACTCTCATAATTGAAAATATGATTTTTCATAAACTTCTGGGCCTTAGTCATAGCTATTATACCCTAGTTCGTAGGTTCGAACTTGTGGATTTTTTGTTACCCTTTCACTCCGTTTCCCTATTACTTACGTGCATTTTGTTTGGGATCAGATTTGACCCCATACGTTTTACGTAATAGTTTACAAGTATTTCATGCGCGGATGTTACTTGGAATTATTAAGATAATAATGCTATTTATTTGCTTTATTTACTATATCGTACTTAAAAAACAGAGAATAATATTATTTTCCGAAAATCATTCTAGCATATTCTTATAACTATAAGTAGGCGGCTATCACACCAGCACGAAAATGTTTGATACAAAAGTATTAACTCGTAATAGACAAATAGCCAAGGTATCAGCAACGTAATACTATTATAAAACGGAAATGGAAATATTTTAAGAATTTTTCTTATAATTTAGACGTGTAACGTGGAATCTGTTGGGGGCATTCCTGTCCCCAACCGAATAAAAATCGAATTACTCAAAACTAAGAAAACTTAGAAAACCGAAAAGTTTACAACACATGTAAAACTGGACATCATTATCATAGATTAAAGGAATAGTTAATGTGAATTATTTTCGGAGTATTGCAAAACATTATTTGCACTTGGAGTCACAAGGGATTAGGGTGAAAACATCTTTTGTACGCCTTCCTTCGGAGGGCAAGTAAAGTTGGCTGTCCCATAGTAGATTTATTGCACGTAAAAGACACTCAAGTCTAAGAGAAGCCCTGAGCAAAATTTAAAACGTCTATTTTGTCGCACGAGTGATATTTCTTTTCCCTGCTAGATGGTGACAGGAGCGTAGCGGAATTTGCGTGGTCAGGCGGAAGAGCAGGCCTGAGCCTCTCCACGGGAAATATTCCTCCAGCACCATTGAATTGGACTGAGACTTACTGCAAAAATTAAACATTGCGAAAATCAGGGAAACCGCCAACTTAAGGGTCACAGGTTATAACAAGCATACCACAAACATCACGAACACCACGAACAATCAACTCGCAAAACTTCAGTCAACCCTCACATCACGAACAAGAATTCTGCTGACTTTAGGTACCCACGGACGTTACAATATCGCAATCAATCGACACATCGTTAACACGAATACTGCGAACTTAAAGTTCTTTACAAACAAGTACGCACACCGATGATACGAACAATTCTTATGTAAACACCAGATACTTGGCGATAGTCACGCACGCCGTAAGCCACCCATACATAATGAAGACGTTCTCTAAGTGTAATGTCAAGTACACAGGATTCGGAAATAAGCTTTTCATAACAGCTTTTTTGCTTTAAATCCAAAGGCATCCAATGAACACAAAACATAACGTGCTTCTAAAGTAGGGGTTACCAACAGGGTCGGTAGCAATCCCCTCGGGGCTGATAAAATTTTCTAGGGGGTTGATGAAAATTAAGTTGTGTACTAGTGCTCAATAGCTGGTATTAGCACCGTTACTATACTCGAAGCAAATATTATCCGCAAAATGTATTGTAGAAATTTTACGAACAATTCTTAAGACACTCAACATTTTGTAACCGCTACTCTACAAGAAAGATTAAAAAGTCAGTATTGAAAAGCGAAAACATCTTCGATTATTACAAACTGAGATATTTCCAAATACTGATAACAGAATTGTTATCTTAAGTAATTTATGTGAAATTATTGTATTATTATGCAGAGAATGTGTCAGAGGGTCGATGACGAAAACGATTCTGTTCAAAAAGGTCGATACCAGAAAAAGTATGAGAATCCCTGCTCTACAGCTCTTCCTTGCTTAGATTATGCAGTATTTCAGAATCCCAACACAAATTTACGATCTTTCATCATCTTGTGAAATATTTAAACTATAATTAAATTATAATTATTTATAATTAATTATAATTAAATTATATAAAAGTCTCTAAAATATTTACGAGGGTTGTTGGTTGTTCCTGCAGATGAAGGAGACACCCCCTCCACCCGTGAGCGAACCCTCCCTCACCACCCAGCCCTCGTTCCTCATCCCGGAAGTGGACTTCTCATCCGAGGACGTCTTCAACGCGGAGGAGGTGAGCGCTTCCTAGGAGATCCCGTGGGAAGACTTTTTTACTTTCTCACCCACTGCTTACGCATTATAGAGAAAGCATTGATTGATTGATTTTTTCGTGTTTCCGGGCACGTCAACTGCTTTGGTCATTAGTCCCGTTAGTGTAGTGCATGTTTTTTCTCGGGAGATGGCGGTGATCATCCCCCGCCGGATGGCGAGATCTCGCGCCGACCTACCGTCGGTTAGCGGGGTTTCCCCCTAACCAGGACTCTCCCACCAGCGGGTCACCGCCCCAGCCGGGACAAGCTCTAAGCTCCCGACCGGTCTCCCGAATATGTGGTAGTGTAGTGCATGTTAGAGTGTGTGTGTAAAGGGAGAGGATATAACAAGGAAGAGGAAGGACAGATCGCGCGCGGTCCGTGGCTCGTTTGATAGGGTACTGCTCCGGTATTCGCCTGGTGTTGATCGGAGAAACCACGGAAAACTACCGATCAGAGCAGCGGCTCCGAGAATTCTTCTCCAGACTGATTGAATTCGACCTAGCTGAAAAGCTAGTGTCGAAAATCCTGCCGCAGGACTCGAACCTAGGAAGAAAGCATTGAGATGCTGCGAAAAAAACACCGCTTTTCCACCCGATTCATATTACATTTTGCCGACCTTGATGGCCGAGGTGACTAACAGCGTGTGCAATTGTTCCGACGGGGCGCTAGTTCGAGTCCCACCTTGGGCATGGTTGTTTGTCCCTTTCTCTCTCTCTTGTTTGTATTGTCGCGGAGAGTCTCGCGTTCTGCTGACCACAGATCATAGGAGCCCGCGAGTGTGTTGGTGTCTATTTTATGGTGGAATATTCACCACGTCGCGAAGTAAAGAGTAACCGGTTGTCGGCTGGATAAATCTAGAAAGAAAGAAGATATTGCATTTTACTTGCAGATGACTGTAAAATAGTGTGTTTAGTACTCAGTTTCTTTATAATGGAAGCTCCTCAGTATATGGATGTGGGAGATGGTTCAACAGAAAAGGAAATGGGTATATCAGTGTAGTATCCAGTTTCATTCTCTGAGAATCTTGGGGAACTTGATTCTGCCACTGCTTCCAAAAGGGGCGATGTATGTGATGTGTGCCAGTTCGTTATGACTTCCGATGTCAAAACGCTACTTGAATTTCTCTCATTAAGGAAGGCTTTCGAGGTTTCGCAGAAAGTATGTACCCTGACGAAGGTCGCAGTAATTACGGTCGAAACGTTGGCATCTGTGACTAAGATGTGGTGTCTCCCGTATTGTGTTAACCAATTGTGTAACGTATGTTAGGGTATCGTCGATCTATCCAGTCTTCGTACATTTTATAATATCTCGCAAGCCTGTTACAATAAAATATGTCTAAACCGGAACCTGTACAATCCGTGAAGTTAAATGGCATTTTACTCAGCATAAAATGGAATCTGTCCAACGCGGGAATGGAACGGTTTTCCGGTTCTTCAGGAGGAAAAACCTCCATAAAACGGAATTTATGAGAATTTGATGCAGTTGGCAGAGAGACGCGAAGTACTCTTAATGAAATAAATGCACCTGCAAGTCTGTTTTAATATCTCTGTCCGTGTGATATGAGTTGCAGTCGCGACCACCGCAGAGCGAAGGAAAGGGGGCTTCAGCATAGAATTCTATCCTGGGGTCATTTGTCTCTGAGGGCGTAGCCGTAGAGAAATTCCCTCTCTCCCGGCTCTGATCGTGGGATTGTATTCACGCATCTCCTGGTCCCGCTTTGAAACAGTCGAAACTCCTTGCCAAGAGCCGCGTTGGTCAAGGTCATGCGAGCGTATCAGAGAGACCTAGTACTCTGGGCTGTGACGCGTTGGGCGCTGAAAGATTCTGCGAGAAATCCGGGTGCAGCCATTACCCAGTAAGGTGGCGTGTTTTTATGAGTTTCACAACCAGTTTGGCAATGGTTGAAAAAAACTTTTAAGTATTAAACCTTTTCAACTTCAGAAAACAATTGAAAAGGTGTTAGTAAGAGAGAAAAACAAAAAACAGTAACTCTAGATGAATGTTGGAAAAATAATATTATTGAAGAGAATAAGTTGTGAAATTTTTCCTTTTAATTATCAGAAGTAATTATGTTTAATATTCTTTTAATAAGTTTTATGTTAAAATATTTTTTAAATTATAATATATTTATGTTACTAGGGTCAGGACGGATATATCAATATAACTAGTGTCATAAATGGACAACTGCACAAAAAGGCAACCTCCCTAAACCGGAATAAATTTTTGTCCCGATCGATTCCGGTTAAGATATATTTCACTGTAATACTAATTTGATAATATACTCCAAGACAATGGTTTTTATTCTAGTCCTTCTTGTTTGCAGGTTTCGCAGTTTCTCGACAAGGTATTGGAACGTCTTCACTCCGTCGTCAAACTCGCCTCCATTTAACACTTTTTCATACTGGAATTATTTATTATAACAACTATAACAATTCCTCCGTTCTTTTAATAAACATCTTGGCACTGCTGAACATAAACGTTTATCATTTCACAATATGAATTAATTGTAAACTGTTTCTTAAAAGTCCACAATTTATAACTGAGAGAATAATTAGGGGAAAAGAAGAAACACTTTTGCACTATAATGGCTGGAATGTAATGTGTCTGCATGGTAAAATATGCAGCAGAACACACACATTTAAGACAAAAACATTTTTTTTGTATATCTGTGCGTTCGTAACATCAGGCGGCGCCTTTTTATTTCACATCTATTTCAATTTCGTATTGAAACATAACTTGGTAGGAACTTTAGTCAATTCACTGTAGATGTAATGTAAAAAAGCGAAGATTAAAAGTATTAATATTTCATATAATGAAAATAATTATTAAAAAGAATATAAGAACAATTTTAGAAGCAAAGTATCAGTTGCGCGTATCAAATACGTGTCAGTTGCTCTTGGTGCAGTGCCCATGAATTCTAGGAAGCTGGTCACCATGCCCACGATCTTCTCATGTCTATCTCGAAGCCATCCATCATCAAAGAAAGAAAGAAAATAAATACGAGTGCAGTTTATTAGAGATCGAAAGCAAAAGTGAAGCAGCAGCGCTAGGCGGCGCCCGCGGGCTGGTCGGCGGCGAGGGTGGCCATGACATCGAAAGCGGCGCCGTCCGCGCTCACCGTGGCCGACCAGACGGGGCCCGCGGGCGTGTCCAGCCGCCGGATGGACGTCAGGCGGCCGCCGCCTCGCTGGGCCACGGGCCGAGGCGGCTGCGGCACCTGCTGGCACCCACGAGCCAAAACGTTCCAGCGCCAACGCTCAGAGCTCTCAGAACACTCTTCATTCGGCACAACTATGATGTAAATCAGGCTGTACCCCTTCTGCGTACGGGCGTTCGTTACTCGGCAAGTGGTGCAGGAGGCACTGTTTCTCAGGATGAGTGAGGAGATTGCTCCTAGTGGGTGGTTTGCAAATAATTAGAAAGATTTTTCTCAGCGTGAAACTATACTGTGTAAACATTTGATCTCTTGTGCAAACAAAAAACATAACTTTACATGTTACAATTACATAACTTTACAAACAAAAAACATAACATAACATAACATGGTTCTCTTTCAAAATTATCCGGTGTCGGTTTAATGTACAAAATATTTAATAATCTGACAATCTAACAGTGTGTGCTTTCTCTATCTGTGGCGGTTTACTGTTGATGGGGCAGATACGACAATCTACCCTTCCCTGCGGACCTAGAGAGGATTGACAATCGACCAGTCTGTGCTTCTTTTTCTATTGTTGGATATTTGGTGTCGGTAGAGAGGACATAGCAATTTCTCGTCCCTAAGGACCAGGCGAGGACAGAGCATAAATTTTATTGATAATCTGACAATCGAGCGGTCTATATACTTCTTTCTCTACCTGCTCTACAGGTTTGGTGTCGGTGGCGCAGACGCATTTTCTCGTTCCCCCAGGACCAGGTGGGGGTGTTGGGGACACAGGGCTCGAGGTCGGTGATTCTGCCGCAACATCCTGCAAAAGCGACTGGGTCTAGGGATTGGAAATCATACTTATTTTTTTTACAAATATTGGGACTTTTTCAACATATCGGTATAATCATGATGTCTGATGATAAATTTAATAATCTAGCAGGGTATGTAGGAAGATCAAAGATCAATTTGAATTTGATTATTTGAGAGGAATTATATAACGATGTTACTGATGTGACATTTGCTCTCATGACTCATCATGAGTGGTGTCTGTATCACTGGTGTCTGCAGATCACGTTCTGCCGCAGTGAGATTTTGTGAGCTCTCTAATTCTTAATTCATAACGAGTTGCCTAATAATTAAGAGAAAAACGTCAGCTATAACTTCGTTAAGAAAAACTTCCCACCATATGTTCAAGAAATTAGACGGATATGGAAAACTAGTTATGCTTCAAGAGCATAAACTTTCTCATATTATCTCTAACTACTCCGCTATATTATGCTAATACATAAACCTGCAAAAGTGTTTTCAAACAGCCAAAAGGCTTTTCCACACCAAGACCCTAACTCTGATCCTCAGAGTTATCTTGACTTCACTCATCCCAGTACACCACAGAAGCGCCATATGGCTTAAACGCGGGCAGACGCATGAAAACGTAAATGTTTGCCTCATTTAAAAACCTTAAATATCAAAATATCAATTTGAAACTCCCAAAGGCTCGAGATGGTTCACATCGATTAGGAAATACTAATTTTGGAGAAAATCGGCTGAATGGTCGAGGCACCAGCGTTGGCAATAGACAGACCTTTTTAATCCATTTTTTTAATCCATTTTTATCAAGGACCCCCAAAACATGAATTTTGGCTACACTACATGTTAGAGGAATTTGGTTCTATATTTAGCAACTGGATTTATTCACTTTTAGGTTACTAGAACCCGGCAATACGAGTTTTTCTGTCGTAAATTCGCCGTTTTCGCCACAGGATTGCATAACTTTCTCTTCTTATGAAGTATATTCGTAAGGGCGAGAAAGTAAAAATGAATTTCGATCTCACTAAATACCTTCAAACTTTGTAACAGTTATTCGGAGACAACCATTATTCATACCACCTGTATATTATCAGCTATACTAGCTGTATATTACATTTACATTCTCATTTTGTTTACATTTTGGCACCTAATCTCTAATGAATTTTATGGACACATGACACAAATACTAATCACGTGTATTTGAGTCTGGCACGCTGGAGATAACTTTATTTTTCTCGAAAGTCGCGACCCTGGAAGTAGAGAGAATTCGCAAAACATACATTTAAATTAAAGTACTTCTGTGTCGCTGCCAAAGTGCAGCATTGACTGGACAAGCGCAATGCGTTACTTTGGTTGGTTGGTTAGTGATTCCGGGCGCGTCAACAGCTTACGTCATTAGTCCCGTTAGTGTAGTGAATGATTTTTCCTCGGGTTATGACGGTGATCTTCCCACTGGATGGCGAGATCCGGCACCGACCCACCATCGACGTTTCCCCCTAGCCAGGACTACCACCAGCGGGGCACCGCCTCAGCCGCGACAAGCTCTAAACTCCCTACCGGCGTCCCTGAATGTGTGGTAATGTGTGTATTTGTGTTTGCGCGCGTGTGTGTGTAAGGGGTGAGGATAGGACAAGGAAGAAGAAGGAAAGATCGCGCGCGGTCAGTA
Source organism: Teleogryllus oceanicus (assembly GCA_964035755.1). NCBI lineage: Eukaryota > Metazoa > Arthropoda > Insecta > Orthoptera > Gryllidae > Teleogryllus > Teleogryllus oceanicus. The sequence goes on from CAXIVR010000010.1 coordinate 12,580,358, forward strand.
GCCCGTTTGTTAGGGTTCTGCTCCGGCATCCGCTTGGTGTTGATCGGAGAAACAACGGAAAACTAGCGATCAGAGTAGCAGGCCTCTAGAATTCTCATCCAGACAGTGACTGAGTTCGACCTAATTGAAATGATTGAAGGCGTTGATTGTCAAAATACTATTTATTTCAATAATAGCTGCTATTATTGAAATAAATAGTATTGTTAACAATGACAACGCCTTCAATCATTTCAATTATGTAAATGTCAACTATACCTCACCACTAAACAATGAATTCGACCTAGCGGACAAGCTAGTGTCAAATATCCTGCCCCGTCAGGACTCGAACCTAGAACCTGCCGGTCAGAGGCCTGCAGTGATGCACTAAACTACCGCTTCCGGTGCAAATCGTTACGCTTTCAAGGAACTTCAATTTCCAGTTTGCTTTATTTATTTATTTTACGTCAAAAAAACAGTTGAAACTGCGTATGACGTGCTATGGGGAAAAGTGAATTGTGTGCACATTTTCAAAATTCTGTGATCCCTACACTAAGTCATATACTTCGTCATATAAAAAAAACACTCCCATGTAATGAAATCTATTTTCAAGGATAAATAAGCAATAAATTTTGGCTCTTATCATGTTGTGCTTGCTACATGCTTTGTCGAAACGCCAGTCTAGAGTAGTCGTTGATCGTTGAATTGCTTCTACACGGAGCAGAGAGTGTTTTTCGCAAAGTCAAGAGTTGTTACTCGTCATTCAAAATCAATGCATTATTGACAGTCTTCGCTGTCCACATAATGTGTACTATTTGATTTTTATGAATGCTGGCACGCACGCATTAAACGTGGGCAGACAATATCAGCTGAAAGGGTTCAAGCAGAGATTTAATAAAAACACGTGAATATAACGCCAAGCAGGTGGCATAAAATATTGCTTTTGATATATTTAGTGTTTGTAAAGAGATTGTAACGCTTGCATGCGCTAAAACATGATTGTTATACTATTCCAGGAACCAGAATCGTTTGTCACTATATTATTCTTTGAGCGACGGCTCGAATTACTTCATACTAGTCTCCCCAAAATGGTTAATAACTGCTTAATAGCTTGAACCCAATCTCAGGATCTCCCGTTCAACGATGCTACAGAGCTTCCGATGTTCCTACTGAGGTGTGTTAAGTGGTGGTACATATTGACATTTGGAAAGTTTGGAATGTTTACCTGTTTTGGTGCGATCTCACTGTCAGCACTCTCAGGTGATAGATTCACATCATTTGGCACTTGGGCGGGCGCCTGCTCAGGTATATTCGACTTCTCAGCCTAAAAGCAAATGCAGGATGCACGTGCAATTGAGAGATCTGAAGCAGGACATTAATGTTAAATTCTGCAACTGTTTCACAGTAAACATGACAATAATCAAAAATTTTTTTTGATTTATCGCAAATTTTGAAGGTATAAAAATACACAGGAATAATCATAATTGGTTTAGTAATGCATTATCAATGAAGATATCGTTCTTATGTTATTCCACCGGGAGCGGTAGCTCAGTGCATCAACTGATGTCACTGCAGCGCCTCTCACCGGGAGGTCCTAGGTTCGAGTCCTGACGGCGGCAGGATTTTCGACACCAACTTTTCAGCTAGGTTAAATTCAGTCGCTGTCTGGATGAGAATTCTAGCGGCCGGCTGCTCTGATCGGTAGTTTTCTGTGGTTTCTCCGATCAACACCAGGCGAATGCCGATGCAGTACGCTTCCAAACGGGCCACGGACCGCGCGCGATCTATCCTTCCTCTTCCTTGTCCTATCCTCTTCTCTTACACACACACACTTACACTAACATGCACTACACTACCACATATTCCGGGAGGCCGGTCGGGAGCTGAGAACTTGTCCCGGCTGGGGCGGTGCCCCGCTGGTGGGAGAGTCCTGGTTAGGGGGAAACCCCACTAGCCGACGGTAGGTCGGCGCCGGATCTCACCATTCAGCGGGGAAAGATCACCGCCATTTCCCGAGAAAAAACATGCACTACACTAACGGGACTAATGACCAAAGCAGCACCCCGGAAACACGAAAAAATCAATCAATCAATCTGTTATTCCGCCAGATGCGAGGGGAAAAGCAATATCGAAAATGCTCTCGCGCGCACTTCACTTTTTGAGATACTGTTTGTGATTCAGCAAGCATCATGAGAGAGGAGATTGCTGCTCTTGGCGTTATAGGATTAGGCATTCCTTGTGATAAAAATTCAACTGCATATTGATTCGAAGACAACTTATAATACAATATCCCATGCATATATATTTTTTGCCGGAGCATAGAATTGTCTTCTTTTGATGCCTGTAGTTCTGAACTTTCGAAGTGGTATCAGAAAAAAAATTTCAATCAAATTTGGTTGTAAATATTCACTATAACGTGGAAAGAGGTAATATTTACTAAAATGTTAATAAATTATTTTTCAGTACAAAGTATAAAATACGTGACTAGGTATGAAGGTTCGCAAAAACAAATGAACGCATCGCGTTGTCTAAAAAATGGTTAACACTAGTGGTGGTACAACAACACATACTTCCTCGCATTTATTTACCTTTTACAATTTTCGAAAAAACAGCCATTTCAATGTAAATTATACCTGCGCCATTTTTAGACGTTCTTTAACTTATATGAGGTCAAAGCTAAACAAACAAAATAATTGTTTTATTTTCGACAATATGTTAAAAATGTTAAAGCTTCGTGTAAAGTACTCTCCAAAAGCAAAATATCCCTTTCAAACACACAGAGCCTCTAATTTATTTCGATTACAGAACATAAATTTTGGAGTAAATGATCTGAAAGGTTTAGGCGCTAGAGTTGATCATAGGCAGACAGAAAAACAGACGGACAGAAGAGACGTTTTGCCGTTAACCGAATTTTCAGTATCAACGAACCACAGAACATAGATTAAGTGTACACAACGTGCTACTAATGCGTGTAATTTAAGAGTAGATATCGATGGCTGATAAACATACTGTTCCACGTACAATTTTGTTTCATTCTGTTGTATCTTCCTGACTACATTCGTGGATCAAACAAAATTGTTAATTAAAAACCCAAAAAAATTAAGTTTTCTCTTGAAAAAATTAGTAAAATGAACATACAACTGTCTGGTTCTTAATCGCTGATAAAGCAACAAAAGTTATGCAAGTGTTCGACACCCGACAATAAAGAGTTTTTCCGCTCGCTCCCAGCGCTCTCTCCCCTTGCGAAGCAAAGACGTGCTAACCGCGTGCGGGGGCTGCGAGGCGGGCGTGACCACGCCGCGGAGGCGCACGGGCTGCCGGTAGGCGGCGCCGGCGTCGGGCTGGGCGAGGACGTCGGCCACCCCCGAGAAGAGCGCGCGCACCTCCAGCGGCACCTCCTCGCGGCGCGCGGGCGCCGCCTACGCACATAATAGATACTCCACAGAAAGGAAAGTACAGGGCGGCTCCATTGATCTGCAGTGAGCCACTGCCCAGCGCGGACCGCCATCTTGAAACTGTGCAAAGGAACCGTAAGTCCATAATAGATACTCCACAGAAAGGAAAGTACAGGGCGGCTCCATTGATCTGCAGTGAGCCACTGCCCAGCGCGGACCGCCATCTTGAAACTGTGCAAAGGAACCGTAAGTCCATAATAGATACTCCACAGAAAGGAAAGTACAGGGCGGCTCCATTGATCTGCAGTGAGCCACTGCCCAGCGCGGACCGCCATCTTGAAACTGTGCAAAGGAACCGTAAGTCCATAATAGATACTCCACAGAAAGGAAAGTACAGGGCGGCTCCATTGATCTGCAGTGAGCCACTGCCCAGCGCGGACCGCCATCTTGAAACTGTGCAAAGGAACCGTAAGTCCATAATAGATACTCCACAGAAAGGAAAGTACAGGGCGGCTCCATTGATCTGCAGTGAGCCACTGCCCAGCGCGGACCGCCATCTTGAAACTGTGCAAAGGAACCGTAAGTCGATAATAGATACTCCACAGAAAGGAAAGTACAGGGCGGCTCCATTGATCTGCAGTGAGCCACTGCCCAGCGCGGACCGCCATCTTGAAACTGTGCAAAGGAACCGTAAGTCCATAATAGATACTCCACAGAAAGGAAAGTACAGGGCGGCTCCTTTGATCTGCAGTGAGCCACCGCCAGGGGACCGCCATCTTGAAACTGCAAAGGAACCGCAAGTACATAATAGATACTCCACAGAAAGGAAAGTAAGGGCGGCTCCTTTGATCTGCAGTGAGCCACTGCCCAGCGCGGACCGCCATCTTGAAACTGTGCAAAGTTAAAAAAAAAATAGAACCGGACATTAACATAAGTTATAAAGTGATAAAAGTTCCTATTGTCTGAGTCATTCTAGTCTACTGTTGGTTGGATGTGAGAATCGATTTCGAGATGTCGACTGTCCATTACGGGAAGGGGGGGGGCTCTTGCCATGGATTGTGTTAGTTCGTTACCAACGTATTTCGAAACTCGATTTTGAGTTAACGTACTGTGATTGGTTCATTTCTTATTTCTGCCATGGGCATTAACACAGAAGTTTGAAGCTTGCAAGCTCTTACGTGTTATGCGTCTCTTGTGTGCTCTTACGTGTAACGTCTTACGTGTTATGCGAACGCATAGCGAATGAGTCTGCTTATGGACGTAGTCGTAACGTTTATGTTAATGCCATGCGTATGTTTATGTTTGCATTGTGAATGGATCTTTATGCAGGTGTACGGGGAGGAAACTTGGAAAACCTTCAAAAATTAGCTCCTAAGACAATTTTAAGCATGTTTAGTCTAATATACTCCTTGGACATTCGGAATGGCTGAGCCGCAATAAACATTAAAAGTTGGTTTGAAACAATACTTTCTACGTAAAAGCTTGCATTGTTGAAGCATATAAACACTCCAAAAGTAGGAAAATTGTTTATTATTTACAAAAGAAATGAATATATTTGTTGGGAAAGAAAAATTAACAGAGAAATAAGAAAATCAGTCCAATTGTGTAAATTGGATAAGACTCGCCCAATGACACATATCCTTTACCTCGATTGGTGCACGGGAAGTGGCCTAATCGGAGTGACGGATCCGCACACACGCACACTCGCAGATACTCAAATACTGAATAAGGATGATTTTTAATTTTAATATTATTATTATTATTATTGTTATTATTATTATTATTATTACTATTAGCATATTGTCCATTTATGACGACGCCACACGTTCTCTTCCGAGGCCTAGTCATAATCTATCCTGGACAGAGATTATCGTGTATCATTATGAGAATCAGCTTTTCGGTTGTACCCCTTAGTAAGACAAGATTATTAAGCCTTGAAGTATGACTTATGAGGTGAGAGGTTGTTGATGAGAGGTGATCGTGTGATTTTTGAACCATTCCAGTATTCTGACCGAGGGAAACCACGAAAACCCCGGTCAGGATGGCCGGTCCGGGAACCGAACCCGAGCCTCTCGCCTGCAAAGTAAGCGCGCTACGCACTGAGACAATTCGCTAGATATTATTATTATTATTATTATTATTATTATTATTATTATTGCTCGCGAATAGGTCATCGTGGACCACGCAGGACATGCACTTGCAGGGGCTCAGTATCATTTTGTCACGTTGCAAGTCTTGCATGTAATTAATTAGGGGGATCAGCATTAGGCTGAATCCGATTTTTATACCCCCCGGGTTGTTAGTGCTGGGGGATGGAAGATGAAATGATGATGATAATGAAGGATGAATGGACGGCATACACAAACAGACATACACAAACACACCCATGCCCGAGGTGGGACTCGAAACCGCGATCCTTGCGTCGGAGATCGCCACGGCACTACTGCCTTAGCGGTCTCGGCTATCCGGACCGGTATTCTTTTTATTATTATTGTTGTTGTTGTTGTTGTTGTTGTTATTGTTATTACCTTGGCGGCGGGGCACAGTGCAGGAGCGGGGGTCGCGAAGCGCTCCCCCGGGCAAGCAGCCACCTTGGTGGGAGAGCACGGGGGCGTAGTCGTTGCGGGAGGGGCGTCTATCGCAGCGCGCTGCTTCTGCAACGCAATGCTCCCCTGGGTGGACCTTCCCTCGCCACGTGGCGAATCAAATTGATATCCCTGGGTTTCACTACTTTATAACCAAACCTCTCTCTAACGAGACGAGGAGTACAATGTATTAATAAATCGAAAGCAGTAAGTTAACTGTTTCCAGGGTGTGCATGTTTAGGGTAAAAAATACTAGATAGAACCATGTGCATTGCTGGCAGATGGTACGTTTAAGCTCTTATCCTTCATTAAAATTAGGCAACGAGTAAAAAAATAAATAAATAAACAATATACTCTGAAGAGCCAAAAATATAATACAGCCATGCGTATTAGAGATCGGGGAACCAATCAGAATATGGCGCTCCGGTTGGCAACGACTATATAAGACAACCAGAGTCTGGCACAGTTGTTAGATCGGTTACTGCTGCTACAATGACAGGGTATCAGAAATTAAGTGAGTTTGGACGTGGTGTTATTGTCGACGCAAAAGAGCTGAGGCTTAGCATCTCTGAGGTCGCGATTAAATTTGGATTTTCCTTTATGACCATTTCACGAAATGGTCGTACGGGAATTCAATACAACATCAAACCTCCGGCATCACTACGACCCTTATGCAAATTGCTGAAGACTTCATTACTGGGCCGTCAACAAGTGTCAGATCGCGAACAATTCAACGAGACACTATTGATATGGGGTTTCGGAGCCGCAGATCCACTCGGGGACCCTTGATGACTGCACGACACAAACGTTTACGCCTCACCTGGGCATGTCAAAACAGACATTGAATTGTTGATGACTGGAAACACGTTGCCTGGTCTGACGAGTCTCGTTTAACATTGTTTCGAGCCAATGGACATGTACGGGTCAACAACCTCATGAATTCATGGACCCTGCATATCCCTAGGGGACTGTTCAAGCTGTTGGAGACTCTGTGATGGTATGTGTGGTATCCCCCCAATCAGAAGACGAGTCGGAGTTACGCTCCGCCGCTCCGCTAGTGGAGGGGCACAGCCCCTCCCCTTCCCCCTTCGCCGGGCGGTGGGGTATAATGTCACAGGCCGGGAGCGGAGCGCTCTCGTTCAGTAATAACCTCGCCCAGCTACCACCGCCGCCGCTCGCTACACGCTCAGTCGTGGCGTTATCAGCTACGCGTATGAGGGGACTTCAGGCTGCTGCCGTCGGCGCTTGCTACACGTCACCGTCATGTCGTTATCAGCTACGCGATAATAGTGGACTTCGGGCGGCCACCGCCGCCAGCACGGAGACTCTTATCGCCGCTGCCGGTGATAAGGCACTATACGGCAAGAACGCCGTTATGAGAATTGTACAGTTATTTGTTACTTAGTTTCAGTGTATTTGTTATGATGACAGTAAATCACTTATAAACATTCAATGTGTAATTCACCCTGAATCCTGCAGTTACTATAGTATGAGGCGTGTGCAGATGGAGTGATAGGGGATCCCTGGTACGTCTAGATACGACTCTGACAGGTGACGTACGTCCTGGCTGATCACCTGCACCCACTCATGTCCATTGTGCATCCCAACGAACTCGGGCTATTACACCAACACAATGCGACAGCTCTCACGTCCAGAATTGCAACGGAGTGGCTGCAGAAACACTCTTCTACTGGCCACCCAAATCTCCAGACGTTAACATTATTGAGTATACCTAGAATGCCTTGCAACGCTGTTCATAAGAGATTTCCACCTCTCGTACTCTTACGAGTTTATGGACAGCCCTGCAGGATTCGTGGTTTCAGTTACCTCCAGCACTATTTCAGACTTCGGTCGAGTCCATGGCACGTCGTGTTGCGGCATTTCTGCGTGCCCACAGGGGCTCTATACGGTATTAGGCAGGTGTACCAGATTTTTGGCTGTTCAGTGTATATCATGTATGTAATATATGTGACAAAATATTTTTTACATAAAATACTATTTGGCAAATAATACGAAAAAAATATTCTTGCTTTAATAAGCGGTTTGACGTAAAGAAAGTGTAATATTGTTTCATTATATTCGTCAATAAGGTGGATTTGTACTGTACGCCTTCGTGAGTTTATAAAGAACCACCTACACTTAACAAAAATTAAAAAAGTGAAGTTTTGTCAATAACAGAATTAGCTGGTTTAGTTATCAAACGCCTAGAGCCCTATTGGATTTAATTTAACGCATTTGATCTTTGTATAATTTTCACACCAATTTAAATTAGCAAAGTCTCAACTTATAACGTTTAGCTATAATCATTATTGGACATTTAAAGTCTACTTCACCCCTGACTTATCCAATGACACTCTGATTCAGATGAATGATTGTACTGGCCTTTTACACTCCTGAGATACATGATCTCTGGTCCCCATTCCTTAACGCAGTTGTCGCTCATACGTAAGTTCAAAGAGACCTAGAACTATCTTCTTCCCTTACGCTCTACTAAGACAATGGCAGCTCTTGGAGCTTGATAGGCTTGGAGCTGAGTAGGGAAAGTAGGTGACCAGGAGATGGCGCTTACTCAGCGACCCGTGGGATCATTAGGGAGCCACAGCCCGTAGCATGGAGTCACATACGCCTTATACACATACGTTATCAATCAAGAAGACAACTGGGAAGGAATAGGGGTTTTGAAGGTGTTATACATGGTGGTTGGGATATCATGCGACAACGCTAAAGGTAACATTGATATCCAACGCAGGATTCGAACCACCAGACCCTACAATGGTTAAGTTTAACTCAGAGCGAACTGCCGCTGGGTCTCAAAAGTCCTTGAGGTCGTAGGGTTCGAGTCCCTACGGTGACACATTTTCGATACTAGCTTAGTCGAATTCTGCTGCTGTCTGGGAACCATTCCAACGTCTGGCTGCTCTGATCGGTATATTTCCGTGGTTTCTGCAGTCAATACGAAGCGAATGCCGAAAGAGTACCGTAATGAAATGCCCACGAACCGCGCGCGATATTTCCTTTCTTATCCATGTTCCTTCCATCTTAAACACACCTTACACAACAATACTACACACTTGTTGGAAGCTTAGAGTTTGCTTTGGCCGGGGCGATGATAGAGATACCCTAGGTGCTAATTTCCTGCAAAGCTCAATCACACCATTCAGTAGGATTGATTGATTGTTAGTGATTCTGGACGCGTCAACGGCTGTCATTAGTCCCGAAAGTCCAGTACATGTTTTTTCCTCAAGAGTTGGGGGTCATCTTCCGTCACTGGACAACGAGATACGGCGCCGAACTACCGTCCTCTAGCGGGACTTTTCCCTAATCGGGAATCTCCCTCCAGCGGGACAACACCGCAGAGGGAACAAGCTTTAAACTCCCGACTCGTCTCCCGGCATGTATAGAAGTGTAGTGTGTGATAGCGTAAGTATGTGTAAAGGATTAGGATAGGACAAGGAAGAGGAAGGAAAGATTTCGCGCGCGTTCTGTGACCCATTTGTTCGGGTTCTGCTCCGGCATTCGCCTGGTACTGATCTTAGAAACCACGGAAAACTACCGACCAAAGCAGCCGGCCGCTAGAATTCTCCTCCAGCCAGTGACTGAATCCGACCTAGCTACGTAGCTAATGTCGAAAATCCTACCACTGTTAGGATTCGAATCCTCCTACCTCCCGGTCAAAGACACTGCAATGACATCATTTGATGCACTGAGCCACCCAACGTGTAGTTGTCACACTTCAGCCATTCACCACCACTCACCAACGAGACAAGAAATGTCGCTTCGTCCTCTTTTACATCAGATGATGGTGCGCTCGGCTTGAACGAAACTTGAGCGACCGGTTCCGGCGTGAACGTAACCGTGCAGACCGCATGCGGACACGGTGGATCTGAAGTGAACGAATCAGGGTCGAGCGAGTCCGACATGAACGAATCCGGGCACGAGTCCGGCGTGAACGAATCCGTGGCGAGGGAGTCGTGCGAGAGGAGGGTGACCTGAGGTTGACGGCGCCCTCGGGACCCTCCGGGAGGTGCGCCACTCGGTGCGACGGCGTGGCGCGAGCTGAGGCCTCTGGGCGGCCTGCTCCCTGCGCAAGGGGAGGACGGGCGTCGATAAGTACTGTCTCAGTTTACTCTCATATTACTAATACGAAGAGCCCGGATATTTATAACCTAAAAATGTTAGAAATATGCTACATTTTTTACCTAAAAAGGTACAAGAAAATTACCATAAATGTGTCTTAAAAATTAATGGTTGCATTTTCGAAACTTTGAAAATCTTTCCGCTGTTTAGATAACTATTATATTGATAGCATGCTTTTAAAATTTAGCACATTCACAATTCACTCCTTCTCCTTTGCGGGTGGGATAGGTAGTTCAACCTGCTAAATTATTTTAGAAAGCGTTCGACCATGACACAGAACATGACTAAACTAAACTGACACTTTCTTCGCATCTGGCATTGGCTCCTTCTATATAGCTTACTCTCGTAATACACATACACATATATTTATACAAAAAAAACATAACAAACGAGATAGAATAATTATTGTAAGAAATTAGGTAACAATAAGATGTGAAAAATATCTTTGGGTTGACTGCAAGCAAAAAGATACAAATGAAACCAAAAAGAAAAAAAAACTGACAAAAATTCGCAAATTCATGGATAAGTATGATCATAATACGACAACTTAACAAAAAATTACAAAAGGGTTCAAAATTTAAATACTGTACATATTTTTATCTGGAAAATATTTACAATCAAATATTTTGATCGCGTATGAACCAAGTTCAATTTTCAGATAGTAATTTCTCAAAAAAATTAAATTAAATTAAATTAAATTAAATTTTAAAAAATCACAGCTTCACTTTCTGTGGTCTTTTACTAAAATTTTATTCTTTATAGCTTTAGAACAACCCAGCGCTGAATAATTTAGAAAATAATAAATATCTACAAACGCGAAAAATGGCGCACGGTGTAAAACAAAATTTGTAAACCAGTTACAATAAAAAATATTAAAATGTTTTTGAACAGCTAAAACATAAGGAAATTTATATTCAAAGTATGATCTTTTTCGAGTTGGTCGAGAAACCAATTTATTAAATTCTGGGCCCCTTAAAATGGATTGACTCGCTAGCAAAAACAGCGTAGCCAATACTGACCAGATTTTTTTTTTTTTTCAGATACTTCCAGTGCGTGATGACTGCTAATTTTTTCATAGTGCATTTAAATAAAAGAAATCTTTCAATAGAAACAAACAGGCCATATTTCGACCTGCACCTTTTGAAAGGTTCCTTGTAAGAAGCCTATGACAATATAAGGGGTGTGAAGGTTGTTTTTAGGTACCCCAAAACTCGGAAAAAGTACAAAATCAATGAAACAGTTTCGGTATGCAATTGAGGATCCATGTAAATCAAAGCCTCAAAAATCTAAATATCCTCTTCAAACCCACTCAACATCAGTGCCTGGAGGTCATTTAAATCGATCAGGGCTTATAAATTTTGGAGAAAAATTGGCTGAACGGTTTAGGCGCTAGAGTTGACCACAGACGCACGGACAAACGTTTTGCCGTCAATCGATTTTTCGATATCAAAGGTCCACAAAACATGGATTCTAATAACGTGTTAGAGGAAGTAATTTACTATAAATAGGAATGAACTTGATCCACTTTTTTGTAATCAAGACCCGGCAATAAGGATGTTCTGCCGAAACTTCCTCTTTTTTCGGGGCATGATTACAATACTTTCTCTTCTCATGAAGTAAGGACGAGAAGTAAAAATTAAGTTAAAGAAAGAGAAACAACATCTCAATAATTATGACTTAGGATATAATTATATTCATTGTTAGAATAACAGGGAAGTTTTATTCATTTTGTATTTGAGTACTGTTTAAAAAAAAATGTTGACTCCGCTGTAACGTTACGCGTCATCAAAACAACCAGTGAAACTATTTGGATTGACCATTCATGCCCTAAAGGGAATCAGATCAATAACTATACATATTTTTGAAATAAACACATCCTAAGATGTATTGATAAACAACTTACATTATTCTCAGAATATATAAGCAGACAACATACTGACTTAAGAAAACCCTTTTTCCTCTGTAAAGAACCCTAGTATTTCCTTCACAAACTCGACTGATTGTTTGTACGATTTTGAAAATGTCTGTATTGTAGACAAAATAAATAAGCAATGAACGAGGAAATGATGGAAATTCAAATTAATTTACCTCTGAGGAGAAGAAGGCGCGTAGGGTTCTTCAACGTACCCCGGAAACGAAACTTTTTCAGCACCTGCAAAACGATAATTATCCAATAACGTAGGGAACAAAAAATGTTTTTCATATCTCCAGGATGAAAGTAAATTTTAAAGGAAACTATCACGCTGATTTCGATAACCATTATAAAACGTTTCTATCACGCAATGTTCAAAAGATCTATACATATTTAGTATTTGAAATAAAGAAAGTCCTGCACTAATTTCCGCATTGTCACTCCAGATATATTAGTACAAAATTTTATAAGTATGCGTCATATGAGGTAAGAACAAGTTAAAAATGGAAGAATATATAGACAATTAAATGGTTTGTTGGTCTTCCCCATAACATTTGTGGAGCGATTGACAATGATTTGAGTTTTCCAGATAACCACAACCTACAGTTCGTTGTACGATGACAGACACTATTTTAACTGCAGTCCAGCTGTCGGAAAAATCTGTTTCAAGAGGAACAATTAAAAGGAAAAACAATTTGTGTTTTAAGAGGAACGTTTGAGATATTTTCCGAGCCTGTTTCATGGTTTTAAGACACAATACAAATTATTTTTTGTTATTTTTTTCAAAACTATTTTTTGTGTTTGAATTTGAGTCTGAGAAAATATGAAACTTTTTTTTCTAATAGTGTAAATGTTTTTTTATTTATTATTTTACCATCTTATCCGGGGGTACCTTTCCGCGATTACATCGTAGCAAAGTGAACTCCTTTTTCTGCCCTAAAAGAAATTATAATACTACTCTCGCAACTTTTCTTGAATGATAGATTGAAGTAATAGCGGAGCGGAGTGGGGGGTGTTAGTGACAAAGTCGGTCACTAGAGTATTTACAATAATGTCAACCTCTGGAAAATCAAAGTCCAAACCTGCTACGTGTGTGGCCAAGTCATCGCTCTGGATAGGCAACAGTAGGGACACTAGATAGGGGTTTTAGGTACCTGCTTTGAAGGACCTGGACCTGCCTCAGCTATTTCTTTAGATAATGGTAATAAAGATAAACAGAAGTTCTCGACTATGAAAGCAATTAGCTTTGACTGGCCTCTGTTTCCCGCCAAGTTTTAATGCTTGGAATGTTCTCATCAGTGCTCGTTGCGAGCTTTTGCCTTCAACTGTTTCTTGCTCAAGGGAGGGAGTAGCAAGGTGATCATTCAAGAAAAGTTTGCGAATAGTATTTAAGTTATCCTAATTAAATATATGTCTAATTAGTTTTAGGTTCATACTGTACGTTGCCATAAATCAACAACAAACATTTCCAAAATAAAAGGTCATGATACTCGGCCTGTAACAGCGTCATTTTCTTGCAATTGCCCTTTCAATTTACGCGCTTCGGTTCGAATTGCGTGGTTCCCATTCCTAGAATGAGTCTCACCCCCCACCCTTCCACGGGCCCGGGTTTGCACTCAAGGTGCTCGAGCGCGTCTCTCGAGGTCAGTCAAAGAGCAGAACGCTGTGCAGGCCTCCTTAAACGCTCGTCACTACCAAAGTTGTTTGGATGGACTTTTTACCAGGGTCAAATATAATTTTCTTTTCCCAGGTTTCGATAACTTTACGGGAAGGATGTTGAGAAAGGGGATATTAGTGTAGCTAAAATGTCTCACTTCCCAAATTAAATAAATCTTGAGTGGAAGATAGTGGAAGATTTAGTGAGAGATACAGAAAGATGAACAAGACACCACTACTTGGGATCCACATATCTGAAAAGAAGAGTGGGAAGACAAAAGACAAGATGGCGCAGTGATATGCACTATACAGCAGAAACAAAATGGATAAGAATAGCTCAAGATATGTTATTGTGGAAGAGAAAAGGAGAAGAATTAGAACTACACAGTCGGTAATAAAAAGTATTATGTTATGCTACTTCCAGAAATCGTTTGTTGGCTGTAACAGTCTAATAAAATTTCTTTTTACTGTTAAAATGATCCGATTGGATATAAAGACAGTTATTTCTTTAAATAAAATTATTGTACAGACAAAATCCTTGCTCTAATACGTACAACGTTTCGACGACATTGTTCGTCTTTTCCAAGCATTGCAAAAAAATTGTAAAAAATTTCTCAGAATAGGTGGAACATAATATCTTACACATTTTAACAATAAAATAAGTTGTTAAGAAAGATATGTGAAAATAATTTACTAGGCTCACGTTTTAGATTAGCCATTTGTAGTCTGTGATAGGATAAAGAAACAAAGCAGGATTACTGTAACTGTAACAGATGGCAATAGGTAAAGAACTGTGATAAAACAAAGTATCTGTAAAATCTTGAAGTGTATGAAATGTTATCAACTCCGAGAATCAAGTCTGATGCATCCTCTAGAGCTCCGAATGTTCAGAAGGCCGTAAGGGATGCAATACTAATTTACTTGAAAATTAACATTTTCTACAAATTCTGCCATGATTGAGATTTTGGGTTGATTAATTGCTAGTGATTCCAGGCGCGTCAACTAAAGCAGACATAAATCTCGCAAGTGTAGTGCATGTTTTTATACAAGAGAGGGCGGTGATCTTTCTCCATTGGATGGGAAGATCAGACGCCGACCTGCCTTCCATTTGCGGGGTTTTCTCCATCCAGGTATCTCCGGATCACAAGCGGAGCATCACCCCAGCCGGGAGAAGTTTTATGTTCCCGACCGGTCTCCCGGCATGTGTTGTAGTGTAGTGAATTGTAGTGTAAGTGTGTAAGTGGTGAGGATAGATAAATGAAGAGGAAAGAAAGATCGCGCGTGGTCCGTGGCCCGTTTGTTAGCGTACTACTCCGGGATTCGTCTGGTGTTGATCGGAGGAACCACGAAAAACTACCGATCAGAGCAGTCGGCCGCTAGAATGCTCCTTCAGACAGCGACTGAATTCTACCTTCCTGGAAAGCTTCTGTCAAAAATTCTGCCACAGTCGTGACTCGAACCTAAGGTCAGAGGCACTGCAGTGACATCAGTTGATGCACTGAGCCGCGGCTCCCAGATAGGCTTTGGGGTGTGTCACCGCTCTACACTCTTCAAACAGCAGCTCCCACTGGGCATAATAGAAGTAACATTGAACTACAATCTTTGGATTCCAAATATTCTCCATTTTCGAGAATATGATTTATAATTTGATGTTTGTACCTTGTAATTGCGATGGGTGTTCCTTGTAATAGTGACAAACTCCATGCTTTCTGCAAATAAGTTTACAGACATGTTGGGTATATTTGTCATCGGAAAAGGTCAGGGAACCTCTGTTCTAAAATAATAGAGCCCTTCCGAAAAATACGCACGATGTACGGACCAATGTGTCTGCACCTTGCAGACGGAGAGTGGGAAGCCCTTTGTAAGAGGCCCCCGGGGCGACTCAGGAAGAAGCAGCTTTGAGGCGAGGTGGGGTGGGGCCATGGCGAAGGGGTGAGCGAGGGAAGTGCTGTCTTGGCGAAGAGGAACTGGTACTTTCGAGTGCGAGAACTCGCGCTTCCCCCGGATCAACGCCAACCTGTCAGCGGAACGGTATAACTGTAGGCGAAATGGAACCTGGACTTCGACCTGACTATCTTTGTAGTGTTTCTGGCCGGTAATAAAGTACATTTGTGTGGATAATAACTTTTGTTTTTGTATGTTATGAGGTGAAGCATGTAAAGCGTCCCTATTTTACTTCGGGAATAGCCGGACTGATACAATGCTTTGTGGGATACTACAAAGTTTTGTTTGTTTGTGTTTGAGAATGCTGTTGTGTTGTTTTGTTTGTGTGTGAGAATGTTTTTGGGTGAGTGGTAAGAATAACTCAAAATGACAATAATTTGTGAGTAGGATTTTTTATTGATTTATTAGTGTTTCCGGGTGCTAAGATCACTAGTCCTTAAAGTGCAGTGAATGTTTCATTGGGGGATGTAGCGATGCTCTCTGTTCGTCGGCATTTGGGATTACCCCAATCAGGTATATCCCACCAGCGGGACTTCGGCGTAGCCGGAACATGTTCTAAGCTTCCCACTGATCTCCCATATGTGGTCGTGAATAGCAGGTAAGTGTACGTGTGTGCAAGTAAGGAGTGAGGACAGAACAGGCAAGAGGAAATAAATATCTCGCGCGGTTCATGACCTGTTTCGAGGGGTATTGCTCGGAATATTGCCTGGTGTTGATCGGAGAAACCACAGAAATCAACCAACCGGAGCCGCTAACTGCTAGAATTCTCCTCCAGTGAGCGAGTGAATTCAACCTATTTATGTCACAAGTGTCAAAAATCCTACCGACGTTGGGACTCGAACCCAGAACCTCCCGGTGACATCAATTAAAGCCCTCGCGCACATAAG
This sequence comes from Teleogryllus oceanicus, assembly GCA_964035755.1. Taxonomy (NCBI): domain Eukaryota; kingdom Metazoa; phylum Arthropoda; class Insecta; order Orthoptera; family Gryllidae; genus Teleogryllus; species Teleogryllus oceanicus. The sequence continues at coordinate 12,596,850 of CAXIVR010000010.1, forward strand.
CCAGTGTGAGCCATGTAGATGAACTTGGGCTACTTCAGTTCTTTGTGGAAATGCGCTTTAAACTGTACGATTTCTAAATGTACAATTTCTCACACATTTCACTGAAAAAAATTATGACTGACAATACTGATCACTTTTTTCATCATAAAACAGTCTTGCTTTACTATTCTATACAAAATGCAGTCCATATAATTTTTATTCATCGCACCGGGAGCGGTAGCTCAGTGCATGATGCAGTGATGTCACTGCAGCGCCTCTGACCGGGAGGTCTTAGGTTCGAGTCCTGACGGCGGCAGAATTTTCGACACTAGCTTTCCAGCTAGGTCAAATTCAGTCGCTATATAGAGGAGAATTCTAGCGGTCGGCTGCTCTGATCGGTAGTTTTCCGTGGTTTCTCCGATCAACACCAGGAGAATGCCGGAGCTGTACCCTACCAAACGGGCCACGGACCTTGCGCGATCTGTCCTTCCTCTTCCTTGTCCTATCCTCTCCCTTACACACACACACACTTACACTAACATGCACTACACTACCACGTATTCGGGAGGCCGGTCGGGAGCTTAGAGCTTGTCCCGGCTGGGGCGGTGCCCCGCTGGTAGGAGAGTCCTAGTTAGGGGTAAACCCCACTAGCCGACGGTAGGTAGGCGCCGGATCTCGCCATTCAGCTGGGGAAGATCACCGCCATCTCCCGAGAAAAGAAACATGCACTACACCAACGGGACTAATGACCGAAGCAGTTGATGCAACCGGAAACACGAAAAAAATCAATCAATCTCTCATATTATTTATAATTTTGTCAATTCTCAAAAATTCAGAGAGATCAACAAAAATTGGACCTACACCATTTTATAAGTGTTCTTTCCACTATCAAAAAAATATAATGAACAAATTGGAGTTGATTTGAGAAAATATTGTTTTAAAATTGCTTTCATTTCACGCAAAATTGTGCAAAAACTACTCGTATTTTGAAAAAAAAAAATTTCTCATTTAAAGACCTAATTTTAAAACAAATTTTATTAAGTAAAATAGATATCTTTTCTGTATTGCACAAAGATCCGAAAACATTTTTAACTTTTATCGTTTTCTTTCACCCAAAAGCTCCGTTTCAACTTAAATGTCCACCACATCAGATAGATCGATCGATCGCCGAATATCAATTTTGACGAAAATCCTGCTTCGTGTTTAGCCCGAAACGTTGTTCACCAACGGAGTGATGGACGTTCTGCCGTAAAACATTTTTTCGCTTTCAAGGATCCACCAACGTTTTACCCGATCGAAGCCGTGGATTTTTAAGGGCGAAAAAATCCTTCGTACGCCTTCCTTCGGAGGGGAAGTAAAGCCGGCTGTCCCATGTTAGTACATTTACTGCATGTAAAAGATCCTCAAGCCTCAATGACGCCTCTGAGCTAAATTCAAATCGCCTGTTTCGTCGCCCAAGTAATACCTTCTTTCTTCCATGATTGGTGAAAGGAGTGTAACGAAATTTGCGTGGTCAGACGGAAGAGCAGGCCTCATGGCCTGAGTCTCGCCACGTAAAATAAGGCAAATTCAATTCAATTCAATTCAACGTGTATTTTGACTCTAGAACATGGTAGAGGACGTAATTGACTACACGTTTGAATAATAATTATCCACTTTTAGGTAACAGAGCATCACAAAATGAGTTTTCTCTGACAAAATAATATCCGCTGTTTGATGCAGCATTACAAACTTTCTCTATACAACGCAATAAGTATGCACGAAAGTACAATTACAGTACTAATTTACTAGATTAACTTCGATTAACTTAGATTACCTTTGTTACTTCCTTTAATAATCTAAAGATCCACAAAACCTTGAGTCGAAAAGTTAACGAATAATGCGACGATTGCTTGGTTAGTTGTTACCGATTCCGGGCGCGTCAACTATTGAGGTTATTAGTCCCGTAAGTGTAGTGCATGTTTTTTTCTTGCGAGGTGGCAGTGATCTTCCCCCGCTGGATGGCAAGATCCGGCGCCGACCTACCGACGGCTAGCGGGATTTCCTCAACCAAGTATCTCCTACCAGCGAGGCACCGCCCCAGCCGGGACAAGCTCTAAGCTCCCGACCGATCTCCCGGCATATGTGGTAGTGTAATGCATGTTAGTGTAAGTGTGTGTGTAAGGGCTGAGGATAGGACAAGGAAGACGAAGGAGAGATCGCGCGCGGTCCGTCACCCGTTTGTTAGAGTACTTCTCCTATATTGGGCTGGTGTTGATCGGAGAAACCATAGAAAACTACCGATCACAGCAGCCGGCCTCTAGAATTCTCCTCCAGACAGCGACTGAATTCAACCTAACTGACAAGCTAGTATCGAAAATCTTGCCACTGTCGGGACCCGAACCGAGGATCTTCTGGTCAGAGGCACTGCAGTGATATCAGTTGATGCACTGAGCCATCTTTCTCGGTTAATGCGGCGACTTACGGTGGGGAGTGGGTTGCTGCTGAGCGCAACACTGGGATCGCAGGGCTCGTGCAGGGCTCGGATGGGCTGAGGGCAGGCCCTGCCTGGCGCTGTCGGCACTGCAAATTCCGCCCGGCGAACCCCACGTGTTCACCTGCACACGCATGCACGCTTGGGGTCGCTTGGAGAACAAAGGTGCACAGATGAAGAGCAATGTTCAACTAAGAAATATTAGAGATCATTACCAAATAAATGTTATACGTCACGACCTTCCACGAGTTGAAGAACAGTGATTTGTTAAGTCGGTCAGAAAAGGAGTTACTATGGACACCAAAGTTTTGCGAGAATAATTGGTCTGTGAGCAGGGACAAGCTGATATATCACGTCTATAATGTCTCGAATAATTCATTATACGTCAGCTGCGGCAGCCTTAAAGTGTTGACAAGGTGACAGAACAAGCAACGTTTTGGTAAGTGTGATTGCCATGATACCAAGTTGCAAAATCTTAAATTCGTAAAAACTTCGGAAAAAGTCTTTTGCCGATAGTCATGGTGACTGAAATCTGTCTTATGAATATCGCTTCTCTGTCGTAGTTGCTGACGTTCCGGCTAACATGTGGCCTTCTGCAGAATGTACTGTTGATAGTCGTACAGTGGAACGCTCTGATGTCTAGAAAATTTAAATTGGTCCTGGTTGAAATTATACATTTAATTAATTTGAACTTTGCAGAGCCCGCTTATTTAAGAAGAATCATTAGGAATCAGAGGAGCGGTATTAATTGACGACCCCGGATGAGTAATTTCTCAGTAGTTGTTGATATACTAAAGTTCAAGTCAACACTCGCCGCTGGACCCTACACGATCACGTGGCTCAGATAGGAGTCGCGCTGTTACAATAAGGTCTGCACGACCGATCAAATGTGTATTGACTCTGGAAGCGTCAAAATACTGTGACCACTAGACATGTTTAATACCGAGAGGTGGCGTTACTCCTCTACTGGAATGTAAAATCTGGCGCTCACCGTCTCCTTGCTTGGTTTTCCATCTATAAATATTTTCCCCAATGGGACACCGGCTCATCAAGTCAGGAAGTAGGTCCTGACTAATCAAGCGACATGTGCTATGTAGCTAACGGCAGAAATACGCCAGCGTCGGATCTACAATCATAAGACCCTCCGGTCAGCCACTGTAGATGGCTCTGTAGCGACTCTGTAGATATAAAGATGTTGCCCCCGACATTTTAACTCTTCGTTACATGCGCTGTGTTTGTGACGCGAGTACACACGCGTGGACTGAGAGTTCGCAAATTTAATACACTCCCTTCTTCCAAATTTACTAGCGTATTTTTACAGTATTTTTCGAGATTATCAAATAGACCTTGTGTTGTAATAATATCACTCGAATGTTGGAATTAATTTTTATTTTTTTATTAGATAAATATATATTTAATGACAATTATTGATGATTTGTGATAACGCATTTCTCAGCAAGCAATCTGATAGTGAAAACATTCGAAAATAGAGAAAAACATGTTAATAATAATAATAATAATAATAATAATAATAATAATAATAATATGCACAGTGTTACTTTTAAAAAATTAAGTTAGCTCAAACTATTTAAAATAAAAAAAATTCAATAGGTAGTAATGAAGATAATATCTTGAGCCTTTAGATTAGAAAACATTTCAGGTGATATTTTTATTAAATAACCCTGTACATTTATAAACTAATTAAACCACAATCCTGCCACAATATTGGAGTTGTTGATATGCAAATAATTTGTGACTTTATAAAATTTTTATAACAAAAAATATTTATGCCTTTCTCTGATAAACGTTTAGAACTAATCGAGAAATGTATAAATATCTTGTTTAAATAGCAAATACTGCGTTTAAATAGTAGCATAATTAAGAAACGCGAGGGTAGAACTTATTACACGAACACACGCGCAAGGAATGACGCTTCGCATCGCCAAATATTCCAATGTGGGCAACGTCTGTAACGATTGAGAAAGTTTTTTTCGACTCCCATCGATGAGTCACCACGCCTGAGGAAGATACACGAAGCCGCAACTCAATACCTCATGAAAAGTGACAATGAAAGGCCAAAATAGACGAGTGGGGAGTCTTAGTCAGCGTGCGTGTAACGGTGGGCTAACAAAATATTTGATTCTCATTGATAAACAGGTCACCCTGCACATATGTGTGTGTGTTAGGTACGCGTTCTGACGCGAATATATTTCAAGTACCCGCCAAACTCCAGAGGAAGATAAGTTTATTTTTTTACGTCAAAAAAACAGTTAAAAACTGCGTATGACGCTTTTTATTTATTTATTTATTTTATGTTGCCTATCAATTGCGGGAAAATGTTACTTGTGTAACGTGGTTATATTTTGTGCATGTGCATTGGCATAACGTAATCATCTTCGATTCTGTGCTAACCCTAAAAATTTGTAACATTTATTCTGAGACAACAGATAATTGTATATATTTATATGTGTAATGGAGGTATTGATATGGATACCTATATTTATATCAATATTTATAGTGTTATACGATTCGTAATGTACAAACATCCTTGAGCTCACAGCAGCCATATTTGTATTGATATTGTATATACTGGGTGTTAAGGTACTGATATTGTTTATTGATAAAACCCCCAACCGGAATCCTCGCCTGCGACAGCCATATTTGTAATGATTGTGTATATTGACATTAGAATTGAAGGTATTGATATTGCTTTCGACATCGATATTGATCATGATACTACATTCACAACGTACCAGAATCATCGCGCTGCGGCAGCCATAATTGTAATGATTATGACATTGAATGATATTGACATTGGTATTGAAGGTATTGGTATTGATATTTATATCGACATTGATATCATATTGATAGTAATATTCCATTCGAAACGTACCGGCATCCTCGCTCCTGTGGCAACCAGGTTCCCTCGGGGCGCGGCACGTGCGGAGGGCTGGAAGGCTCCGTAACCGGGCGAGCACGGGAGCGCACGGCCCACGGGCGAGGAGTACGGAGGCCGGGAGGAAGGAGGAACCGATGCCGGTGGGGAAGGGTCCCCGGGGAAGGGGGGGGGGGGCAGGGCGGGAGAGGAAGCCGGGCCAGCGACTCCTCGTACGCTGCGACAAAACCGAATCATCATCATCGGCATCACGAAGAGCAAATGAATCTAGTTCTCCCAACGTGCTGGATTAAGAACTTATTAGTCTGAAAAATTTGCTGATTAAGACTTCATATCTGGAAAATATTGGGGGCAGTAACAGGGCAACTTCTTGCTGTCAACCCCCTCCCCTTATATTTTGTTTCTTCTTATCCTCTCCCCGTTCTATCGTCCCATTTACTCTTCACTTTCCCCCACATCCCTTCCCCTCTCCCCTTCTTTCTCCCCGACGTCTCTTCGCATCCACTCTCTGCGTTCCCTCTCCCCTTCCAATTCCTTTCTCTCCTTCTCCTCATACCTCTCGTTTCCCCTCCCCCTTCGTCGCTCTTCTACTCTCCCCTTTCTCTCTACCTCCTCCCCTTTTCTTCCCTTCTCCTTCCTTCCCTCTATCTCTTCTCGCATTTTCCCATCTGGCCATTGTGTGTGGCAGAAGCTTGAATTTGCCGGGCGCGGGTATGGACATTGCGCGCTTTTGGGGGCAGCTAGACTTGGCGCATGCGCAGTGCGCGGGACCGTAGCAGCGAGTTCGGGAAGCGAGTCCCTTCTACGCCGTCAGCGCACGTATACACTCCGATTTAAACGTAGTGGCATTTCAAGGTTACAAGCTGGGAGGACAGGGACATTTTCATCCAATAGAGAGCTACAATACCAAATATTTAAGTCATAACAAATCGCTCGATTGAATGAAAATGTCCCTCTTTCCGTACAGCTCGTGACCTTGTAGTGACACTACGTTTAAATCGGTGTGCAGAAGGGTGACATGTGTCACAGCTATGCAGTCATTCTATTTTGGTGATGTTGGAGAGAACGTGCCTTTGACGTAGTGGATGTCTGTAGTTTACGCACTCAGGACTACTACATTGTTGGTAAATGTGTTACGTCTCTGGAACATCTTCTTGTTAGTGACTACTGTGTCGTGAACTCGGCTTCTCTCCTGGTTGTCTCCAATTTTGTTAAAGCAATAAATTTTTGTTATTTATATTTGTTGTGCATCTTGTCCTGAATACTTCCCTCCCCTTCTCCTAAAGCATTTACTTTTCTACATTCCTCACCTCCTCTTCTCCTTTCTCTTCCCCTATCTTTCCTCTCCTTTCTCATCACTTCCATCTCCCATTTCCCTTCTCATTTGCCTCTCCTTCCCCTTCCCATTCCCCCCCTTCCTCCTTTCCTCTTTAATTCCCCTTTCCGCTTCCTTCTTTCTTTCCTTACCTTCGTTTTTCCCATTCTCGTCTCCAACCCTTTCTCCTACTCATTCTGCATATTGTGCTAAATACAGATTTTACTCGTACTTGGGTTCTGATAGAATAGAAGACACGTCAGGCTACTGATCTCAGCTCAAACTTAACTCGCAGATTCAAACCCTCTTTCCCATTTCTTATTCCCCCTCTTCCTTTAATCCGAAGGATAATGCACTCACATGTTATCGCTGCCGGCGAATTACCGCGGGCGTATCCCAAGGTCTGGTTCTGCTGACCCACACTCTGTTGGCAAACGATTGAAGAGCTTATTTCCTAAGTGGGGTATCGACAAGAAACACACATTTTTTGTAATGGAAATGATTCACTTTCAACCCTATAGTTCAAGAAAGGATTCAACGGTTTTCACTACCTGTAACAAGCAGAAACCAATTTTCGATCACAGTATTTAGCAGAAGTTGGACAGTTCAGCAATTGGACGATAACAGATTTAGCAGCACAGTTAAGGTTTTTCATACGAAAAGAAGAAAAACGAAATGAGATATGTCAGTTTGTAAACAAGCTCTTAATTAGCTTGAGTCGGAATGTTATTCTAAAGCTTTGTACTTGACAAACTGAGTAATTTCTTTTTAAGTCAGAATGAGAAGATTCACAATATGAATCATTTTTCGCTCACTTATCTTAGAAAGTACTTTCGTGTATCGCAGCAATCGTGATAAGAAAGACATTAAATTGTTTTCATCATCAAGAGGAAGTAAAGAGGTACCGTAGAGACATAAAAGTAAAAATTGAGAAGCAACATTTTCACATTTTGACAAAAATAAAAGTGATTCCCTACCTGCATAGGCTTGGTTGGAGCCCACCCTTGTCGCGCCCCCTGCCTGTCCTGCAGTTGCCCGCCGCAGCACGGGGGCAGCGGAGCTCCTTGATTCCATCCCCTCTGACCACTTGCTGAGAGCAAATTAAACGAGAAACGAACGGGTTATGAAAAATTTAATAAATTAAACAAGAAGTTGAAAATTATGGTATATATAGATTGCATGGTGGGTTTCCACGCCCTTGTAATTTTTACACACCAATGTAAGCACGCTTTGGCATTTTAGAATCGGATTAATTCAACTTTTGCTGCTAGCGGTGTTCCTATTCGTTCTCGGCTATGCGTTTTATCCAAACCTGGGGGTAATGAAGGCATATGGCAAGCATGGTCTATTCGTCTTATTTGGCATGTCTGTGATTCTTTTCGTCACGTTGCTATAGAAACTTAGATGATTTGTATTAGAAAGCTACAACTTCATTTTTGCGCCGATCGGGAATCGAACATTGGACCGCCTCACAGAATGATATGCAAGTGTCAGGCAGGTGACACCCAAGGAGCATTTAAAATAAAGTACTGGTTCAAAAAGTGTTAGTCCGCATTACGTTTAGCAGCTATGTAAACTGTTACTGAAGCGTTCTCAGCAACATGAACAAATATTTTGTTCTGTAGTGACTTTAGATATACTTGCTGAGAAGTTTGTTTCACTGCTGTATAATATATGTGAAACACAATACATTTTATTGCAGATCTTATGGCAACAGTCTCATTAAAATAATATACATCATTTTCATTTTGAGAAGTGAATTTTCATTTTTTGAGTGTAGTGTAGTGTAGTGTAGTGTAGTGTTGTGCAGTGCAGTGTCGTGCAGTTAATTGTAGTGAACGCGATCAATGAATTAAAAACAATAAATTTAGCCAATATTTATGTAGCTTGTATTAAATTTTAGCATCACCGACATATAATTATAATTATTATATATCATACGAGTTGAAATATTTGTTATAATACTTAATATTAGTGATAGTATGATTATTGCATGTTCGGCTTGTACTGTACTCCTTTATTATTATTGTTATTATTATTAATATCGCTATTATTATTAATATTGTTGTTATTATTAATGTTAAGTGTTATTATTATTGTAATTATTGTTAATTAACTGCCACCGGGTCATACCCAATTGCAGTTCAAATAAATGTATGTATGTATGTAGAATACAAGCTATACACAGATATTTTAAAGTTTTTAGTTTTTGTTTACTCAATGATAGTGGTGAAGTAACGCATGTCATACAAAAATGAATTGATGATACTCACGATTCTCCGTATCTCGAAAGTAAGTAGATCTTCCTCGCATGAAAATAAAATAAGATTTTATTCTCTTGTACCACAAATAATACCAATGGAATTTTATTTTTGACTACTTTTTTTATATACGAAAATCATTAAATTCCACTAAATATCATACATCATCACCAGTACAAATGATGCTGTGATGTTGACTCGGGAGAGTTGATAGTGGTAAGGGCAGTACGTAATGGTAAAGGAGTAATGAAAGACTGCTATATAGATTAAAAGTATTTTTGTTTTATCTAAATATATTTTGCCTGTCACGTATTCTGAATACATATGAGTGCCTCTACGACTCTCCTGCCAGCCAACGGGGATGGCTGAGATCATGAAATCGGCAGCGCAGCGGCGATCTCGGACAGAGGAGCTGGAAGTTCGAATACCAATTGGGAATCGATTGCGGGAATTCTGGTGCGCTGTTTTTGACGTTATTACGCAGAATTAAAAGACGTCCTCTCCATCAACTTTATATATGTATGTAGATATCCGGCTTTCTATTTGATTTGATTTTTTTGTGTTTCGGGGCACGTCAACTGCTTTGGTCATTAGTCCCGTTAGAGTAGTGTATGTTTTTTCTCGGGAGATGCGCGGTGATCCTTCCCCGCTGGATGGCGAGATCCGGCGCAAACCTACCGCCGGCTAGTGGGGTTTCCCCCTAACCAGGACTCTCCCATCAGCGGGGCACCGCCCAATCGGGAGAAGCTCTAAGCTCCCGACCGGTCTCCCGGAATATGTGGGAGTGTAGTGCGTGTGTAAGGGGAGAGGATAGGAGAAGGAAGAGGAAGCACAGATCGCGCGCGGTCCGTGGCCCGTTTGGAAGGGTACTGCTCCGGCATTCGCCTGATGTTGATCGGAGAAACAACGGAAAACTACCGATCAGAGCAGCCGGCCTCTAGAATTCTCCTCACGACAGCGACTGAATTCAACCTAGCTGAAAAGCTAGTGTCGAAAATCCTGCCGCCATCAGGACTCGAACCTAGGACCTCCCGGTCAGAGGCGCTGCAATGACATCAGTTGATGCACTGAGCTACCGCTTCCGGTCCGGCTTTCGGGAGGTTTGCCGTCGTCATCAGTGTAAATATATAAAGGAAAGAGACTATGAATAAAATACAAAGTACAAAATAAGATAAGGTGGGTGGGATTAATATACATAATAGATACATTTAAAATTATAATCAATAGCAAACTAAATAACAAAATTTGAAATGCAAGGGGATATTAATATAGAGACCAGTATCAAATGTCATTACAAATTATAAAATACAAATAAAAAAATACACATTTAAAAAATACGGAGAAAAGGGGGAGGGGGTAGTAATAAGAATTAAAACCAATAGCAAATGGTATTACAAAAAGTGGAAAACTAATAAGTTGAACCGCTTTGCTTACCTAGCTGCTTTCGACAAAAGTGGAAAGACTGTACCCAGAGGGAACATGACACGGAGTTTTTATTGCTTTCTGGAGCTCCGGCGAGGGGTCGGAGGAGGTCTGTTTTGTGTCTTATTGGCAATATCTTAGGTGTCGGAGGGGGTGTGAGTTTGTGACGTCGGGGTGCGAAAAATTATTATTAGGGGAGACAGGAGGAAATACCCTTGCATTTCGTATTCTGTAATTTAATTTGCTAATTATTATAATATTATATGTATATATTATTTACATTAATTCTTTTCGTCTTGTTTTGAATTTTTTCTATATTTTATTTACACTTTATTTTGTTTATATTTGTAGACTGATGATGGTAAATCCGTCAAAAGCCGGTACTATAAATAAATATATTAAGTTGACAGAGATGACTTGCTTTACTTCTTCTGGGGAATCGACGTTTATCCTTGTATTGTGGCGCGTGGGGCTCTTCTTGCTACCACACAAAATCTTTCTGTAGTAGTATGGTAGGTAGGAGTATGGTATTTGTTTCAAGTAAGCATAGGAAATGAACAGCGGTGTCCTTAGTGCCTGCTTCCCGCCTTACCGTAAGATCCTGTCTTCCCTGAAAGTGTATAGGCCGGATCCTCCAGTATGGGCCACCCGGATGCAGCTGTTCCTTCCTAGATATGGCCGTGACTTCCCTCCATTTCGTTAATACCGTCCCAAGTCGTTGAGAGACGCACTAGCTAATCTTGTAAGGCACAGCAGGAACACAGGGTATAAGTGGCCCGTGAGACACTCAGGTGATGGAACTGGAGGAGGACAGTACGAAGAGGAATCGAAAAGTAAGTTTCACTCCCAAGTTATGACCTTTTATGAAACCAGCTGCACGTAGAAACAAGGCGTGACAACAACAATGTACTGGAGGAGACATTGTCTCCAAGTATTAGTCTAAGATTCTGTAACATTTTCAATCGGTCAACAACTTTTCGAACCGGATGCGTAGAAATCACCTCCAGTGTTATGTAACCGCTTGGAGACAGATGCTTTCACCTCCTCATCCTTGCGGAATCCTCGCCCACCGAGATCCTTTTTCTGCTTATCGAAAATATGATCATCGCATGGCGTAAGTCTGGTCTGAGTATGGAGGATGTTGGTATACCTCCCACTTCAGGCAGTGCAGCAGTTCAGTCGTTCGGCAGGCCGTGTGAGGTGTGTTATAGTAAAAAAAACAACACCGGCGCTCAATATCCCCGCCACTTTCCTTTAATTTCTTTACGCAACCGATTCAACGTTTGTCAATACGAACGCACCGACCCGGGATACCACACCAAACTTCCTATCGGATGTATCAGCAGTTACTGAGTTACTGTACCTTGTTCCGAATTGACCACAGTCATGACACAAAGGGTACTTTGGCGGTGAGGTAGTGTAACTTACTCCTGGATTCCCCTACTTACCATGGTGGCCTCACCTGGAGAATAAACCGAACCTAGCCAATGGGGAGACCATTGGAAACAACTAACTAATCAGTAGTTCTCTCTAGAACGCGAGAGTAAGAGTTTAAGAAGTAAATAGCGACAAATACAAACAAGTCTTCACTTCTCCACTGGCTCAGAGCCATTTGCTTACGGGCCATCATCGGTGTTCTGGGGGTGAGGGGAGAGGACCCCCTGCCCAGCCCCGCTCGAACGGCCTGCAACACACGCACGCGATCATCGCAGGCTATTGACTCATTGATTATTAGTAATTACGGGCGCGTCCACTGCTAAGGTCATTAGTCCGGTAAGTGTAGTTCATGTCTTTATCGCAGGAGGTGGTCGTCAGATAGCGGGGTCTTCCCCAATCAGATATCTACCACCAGCGGGGCGCCGACCTATCCCGGACAAGCTTTACTCCCCTCCTAACCAGTTTCCCAGCATGTGGTGATGTACAAAGTCTGGGGTGAGGATAGAACAAAGAAGAGACAGGAAAGATCGGGCGCGGTCCGTAGTCGGTTTGTTAGGGTACCGCTCCGGCATTCGACTGGTGTTGATCGGAGAAACCACGCGAAATTACCAATCAGGGTAGCCGGTCGCTAGAATTCTCCTCCAGACAGCGACTGAATTCGACCAAGTGTTGAAAATACTGCCACCGTCGGGACTCAAACCTAAGACATCCCGTTCAGAGGAACTGCACTGACATCAGTTGATGCATTGATCCACCTCTCCTGATCTTCAATTCGAGACCTGCAGTATTTTTGGCGAATTGTAATAGCATCATTTGATAATACGTAATTAGATCTAAATAACACCATATGTATATTTTAAATTCAGTGAGTACGAATTATTTCATAACATGTTGGTGTAGCGCGTTTTAATGCGAGTCTCTTCTGAAAAAAGTTGTGCGTTTCATGCTTATTTATCTGTGACTGAAATTATAATAATAATTCTTTCCGTATTGTGCAGTACCAGACTGTACAGAAAAAACGAATAACTCGTAATAAGATTTCTTCTTAATGGTACATTGATTTTTTTATGTTTATCCCAGTTTTATTTCTAACGTGCACGATCAGACAATAAAAATACTGAACAAAATTAGAGGCAAATTAAATTCTGTTATGGAGGGGAACTTATAAAATAAAAAAACAATCGACCCGAAGATTTTGATCAATCAACTCTCAGATATTTAACATTAATAACGAACAAATGCAGTAAACAAATTGTATTTACAACACGTATTCTCGGCAAAATATACTGCAACTTCTGCAATGGCTTGTACCGTGTTTGTATATCTGCAATCAGGAACAAGTCGAAAAAACTTTTCAGGGGAGCAATATTCCCGTTGAAAACCCCTTCAGCAAAAATAGTTTTGGAACTGCAGAAAATTTTCAAAATTTAATTTGAAATAACAAAAGGGCAATAATATGAATACTCCTTTGGACGAGACTGCTCAGTTGAAACAATGTAATTTTTTAATAAACGAAGTAACATTACAACAAAACGTTTGCCAAGTGGAGGCACGGCCATCATGTCCCTCCCTTGTATCCGTTGTAAGCTCTGTTTGTTTTATTTTTAACGATTCAAATCGCAATGGAAATGTTTGTTGTACTTACAGATACTGCATCTGGACCGAATTAAGCAGCATACGTGAAGACCGGGTGCAGAGGTCGGAAACAAGCAATTTTTCTTCGTCAGTAGTTAAATTAGAGAAAAAAGTATAAGAAATACAAACATCCAAAACATCACACCAAACTAATATTCGTCCCATGGTTACTCTCACACGATTATAGAATAGCGAATATGGAAAAAGTAGAATCTAGTAAAAAAACTATAGCATTCTTATAAGATGTGTCAGTACTCATAAGAAAGCATTACAGATATATGAAATGTTATATTACTGCAAAATCCCTATCTAAATAAAATAAGATTTTCATTTTATTTTCCTCTATTTTTCTGATGAATATGTTCATATCTTGTTTTACAAAACTTAGGAGGCAGAAGAATTTAACATTCTCAGACATTGCTATGAATTACGAGTTAATAATTGAATAGATAATTTTGTACAAATTGAAATCAAATTACTATAACAGAAAAAAATTGAAATATAATCAAAATAAAAAAGCATTAAATAAAACAAAATTAAAATTTAAAACTAAAGTAAACTGAGAAAAATGTGTAATGGGTCGTATTTGTTTAAAGAGCCTGAGCAGTAACAAGATCAGGTTTTTCGTCCCATCTCGATCAGGTTTTTCGTCCAGTTTCCCTGATCCATTGAGCAAATGCTGAGATGGCCCTTAGTGTTGCTTCTGGACATAAATGTAACTTCATTTTCTGTGCACGTCTTCTAGAATTCAGTGGGAAATACAATTATTCAAATTATCGTTTCCATGTTGTCGCGGCAGGAAGTAATAAGAGCCAAAATTTATTGCTTATTTATCCTTGAAAATAGATTTTATTACATGGGAGTTTTTTTGTTTTTTTTTCTCCCTTTCAAAATTCAAAATTTAAGTAGTATATGACTTAGTGTAGGGATCACAGAATTTTGAAAATGTGCACACAATTTACTTTTCCCCATAGCACGTCATACGCAGTTTTTAACTGTTTTTTGACGTAAAATAAATAAATAAATAAATAAATAAATAAATAAATAAATAAATAAATAAATAATAAAATAAATAAATAAATAAATAAATAAATAAATAAATAAATAAATAAATAAATAAATAAATAAATAAATAAATAAATAAATAAATAAATAAATAAATAAATAAATAAATAAATAAATAAATAAATAAATAAATAAATAAATAAATAAATAAATAAATAAATAAATAAATAAATAAATAAATAGATAAGCCACACTAACATCAGCAATCCACACGCTCTCGATTTTGAAGAAAGTGTAGTTTATCCTGGTACTATTGAAGATTTATCCTGGTACTGTTGAAGATTTCTTCATATTTATGAAGCAGAAATCCATGAAGGGCAACATCAAAAAGAGAAAGATTTCCACTAAAATTGAGATACTCATATTTTCGATAACCGGGAGAGTTGCTGTGGCTAGTGAACCTTCCCTTCTTACTACCCCATGCCCATGAGTTTTTAGATTCGTCTGTCCCACACTTCAGAGTTGGCTATAGAATTACAGTGTGAACCACCTAGGAGTACCAACAGAGATACAAAAGGCTAATCTGGCCGCAAATAACATTAGTTCCAGGATCGTCTGGGCCAATTATTTTTTTGGCCGACTAATAAAACATTGAACACTAGCTGATTACCCGGCGTCGTACAGTATTTATCATTGGTAGTAACACAAGTGCTTTGGAAATTGTCGATAAATCCCCGATTCGAGAAGCGAGGATAGGATTTATCTGAGAATTTCGAAAAAACGAGTGGTATTTAATTGGACTATTCCAGGAATAAAATTACGTCCAACAGAGTTACAAAATGCAGCAAATTTTGAGAATAACTGAAAGCATGATAAAATCAAGAAGTTAAGTTATAGGTATACGTGGTTTATTGCACATTAACACACAAATCGATACATCCCACGTCCTAAGATAGGTGAATCGCAGATTATTATTGGTAGGGAGGGGTGATAAGAAAAATCGGATAGAAAAAGCGATACATTTGTTGAGATACACCGCCCTGGTTGGGGTACATCATTTGAGTAGTTAAACACTATTGGTTATAATTTAACGAGTGGAATATAATTATCTACTATAAAACCTGCCTGCCCCGCACGTTTTTCCCGCCTCCCCCGCACGCCCTCTGTGGCTCCTCACCCATCCAGCTCGTTCCGCTCTATCTGTTCCCCTCGCTCATCACACTCTCCCGTTTCTTCCACTCTTTCCACTGCGCCCATTAATTCCGCTTTCTCCGCTTTTATGCCCTCCCCCTCTTTTATCTCCGTACGCGCCCCTAGCTCCACACGCTCCTTTCGCTTCCTCTTACCGCCTCGCTTCCCCGCTCCACTCACTTCTGCCCCTCTACCTGCTGCTTCCGTCCACTCGCACCGCTCATCACTCCGCTCGTTCCTTCCGGTCCCGCCCGGTCGCACCCCGCGATACTCTGCAGTAGTGTCGCCCCGAGGGTTTGGGAAGTGTATTGAACTATACTAAAAAAACACATTTTTAGGATAATATTTTGAATTGCAACTATACTACCTTTTATTATTGGGCGCTCAAAAGTATTCGTGTGAAATTTGGGAGCAATCGCTCGAGGTACTAACGTTTTTACGGGAAGCAAATATATACTGTAATGATTTGCAAGACACAGAACGTGAAAGATATAAAAAGAACAGAACTTTACTGGTCAAGGAAAAATTAAGTATGCAAAGAAAACAATAGACGGCAACGCCACGTGCTTATAAATCTCAGAAGGTAGTAGGAAACGTAAAGGGTGGAAATAGGCAACATAAACAATGGGTAGAACCCGACGTTTGAAACAGTTTGAAGCAAAACTCAAGTAATTCGAGCCACGGGTTCAAGAAATATCAGAAAGTGTATGAATTGTATGTAACACATTAAGAACGAAGAAGATGGCACCCATTGTTGTGTTGTTGGAAGTGCAAAAGAAACTCAGTTTTTATTGAATATTTCAAGAATGCTTGGACGGATTAACGTCAAACTTTCTGGAATTATAAAACAGAAAATTTGGATTAGGGCAAAATTAGTCACGGCCGGGGGATTTGTTTTAAAAAAGACGGCGCAAACGATGAAGATGAATTTCTAACATGAACCGTGATGGGCGGGTGTTTTGAAAAAAAAAGAAAGTTGTCGGATTGTAGACCAACAATGTGAAAAAGTAGCAAGAAGAAGAACGAGTTGAGTTTTGGTCGCGAGCACACGCGTTATATCGTCGTGCTGAAATTTTTTGGAATTTCTTAAATATTCAGTGGAAGTGTTTTTCGAGGGTTTTATCGAGTAAAAGAAGTTATTGGAACATTGTGGAGATAAAATTTTAATTATTTGTTTGTTAAATTCACGGGCAAAATTGTGAAAACATTATTTCGCGTAAGTAAGACGTGGGAAATCATTAGCGGGAATGTGATTAGTCGCGAGAAACAATAACCGGGACTGTAAGCAACGGAATTGAAAGTGAATTAGTGGTGTTCAGGAACTGGTGGCAGCCGAATTGGAATTTCGTCCACGGGCGGTGCACGAGACACCGGGCAACTGACAGTGCGCGACACCGCAGCAAAGGGAAGTTGCATGAGTTGCATATATACTTTATTTTTTTTTATGCTCGAGACAAAAATCAGCCAATATTCTGTCGAAGATCAAGTTTTGGCAATGAAATTAATTAACATTACAACCATAAGATGAGGTCACGACAGAATGCGCATTCCTGTGTGAATGAAAAGTTTGTTGATGTTTTAAGTGTGAATGGGATTATTTTTATGTTGTTTGTATTTATGTTTTGCGTTATTTGTTTTTCTTTTTTGCAAGCCGAGGGTTCATTTGTCAATATGTTGAAATTTGCTTGCAATAAACAAATGAGCATTTAGTGTGGCTCATGATTGCCTCGAATATGTGTGTTGTTTCTTAGTAGTTCGACAGAAATTGGCCCAGGCACGAACGTGAGATATCCCGTCTAAGGGCCGTATGGAATGAGCACGCGATTCACGCCCAGGTAAGATTGAATAATTATAGTGAGCTAAGCCGAGGTACGGGCGACTGAGCAAGAGCAAGGGCAAGGCAAACGGGGTGGATGTAAGAGAAATCGGTTGCATTGTGCGCCCAGAGGTATTAAGAGAAAGGGTATTAGGTGTGTGGCGACATTACATTGTGGGCTCAACGTGAGGGCACGAGCAAGTTGAGCAGGTCGTAATAGAATAACAGTTACAATACGCACTGTCACATTTATATACTAGATGTATCTTCGTAATTTTGATCAAGTTCACTGGGGTTCAAAACTGAAAATATATGGCCGGTTCTTCTTATGACCGCATCTCTTTGGTTCGACTTGGCAAATCACCCCTGAAGAGACCAGTGCGATTTTATACTGCTTGATTATTTTTATGGAAGTGAACATTCTGGCGATCGAAATTTTGACGCTTGATTTTTTATATTCCCTTTCTACATTCACATAAAAGAATAGTCGTAGACATTTTATGATTGATAAAACAACATTAACCCATATCACCGAGAACCAGACGTTTTTAGAGTAGTACTTAATTGGATGCTTACATTCAAGGCAGCTAGTACCAGAGTTAATCAACCCTCACTATTTGTAAGGATACGGTGAACCCAAAAATTATTCTGCATGAAGATTTGAATTAATGTAGACAGGGGAATTTAAAAAAGTAAAAATCATTATTTGACAATTGTTTTCATTAATATTACAATTATTTACACTTCTAAACAACCACCCCCTATCGGCACCCAGTCATTAGATTACTCAGGTCCCTCAAAAAACGTCCGGACGCAGTTAGTTCCTCGCCAATTGCCCGGACCACAGAGCAGAGCAAGATAACGCGGCGACACTGTCAAAATCTTATCTCCGGAAGAGTTTGCGATATTGCGATAAAACAAAAACTACTTTTTTCCATGGATACTATATATAATTTGCTTAAATTTCATGATGCTAGATTGCAAATTTGGTTATTTAAATCGGTACTAATGGACAGCCAGCTGGCCAACAGCCAACAATTGATTTACGTACGATTCGTTTCTGAAATCGAATAAAAAGTACATGGTGTTTCAAAATAAATAACGGAGTTTTAGCGCTTTATAGTTAGTGTTTATTACATTAAATTAAAGCTGTGAATGATACATCAAACAAAAGAGCAACTCAATTTTCGTCATAAAAGCCTTCACTTCAGTGTGAACACCCTTCGACACACGTTATACGTCAAGACGATATGCGAGTTCTTCTCAAGCGTTGGTCAGTGTCTCTTGAATAATTGTTGCAACAGTTGCTTCAATCCTGTTTCTTAACCCTTTGCACTCGTAAGCAACGAGCATAATACACGTACCAGAGCTCGTACGGCATAAAGAGATGCCACGAGAATAATTTCTACTAGTTCGCATCAGTATGTAATGTGACATGTCCTACAACTCGTAGGACATGTCTTAGATGCCAGACCAAAAGTCCTAATTAACTCGTAGTGCATGTCACATATACCCACGTATTTTACTGGTGTGTAAAGTAAAGTTTTTATTGTTGAATTGATCCGGGCTACTGTTCTATTTTTAAACAATGTTGACGCAATTATGTGAAAATGAGCTGAAACAGAGGAATGCCGAGTATCGGCTTCGAACTTCGACGCCATTTTACATTGTCATCTTAGACATGACTTACGGGTTGTAGGACCTCGCAGTGCTCAGAAACCTCCGACCTCAGAATGCATTCATGGTTGGTATGTCACACATGCCTTACAAGTGCAAAGGATTAATTTGGGAAGGTTAGCTGGTAGTGACACCGTATCTGGCAGAAATACGGCGGCCTGCTCCTGTCCTGTTTGTTTCTGTCTCTTGGTGGCCGACCTGTGATTGGCTCACATTTGGTCGGACGCTTTGTCATTTTCATTGTTTATGATGGTTTACTTGCTTTTGATATTTTTGCTGCTCCCAAAAAGAACTGATGTTGTTTCATCTGTCATTTTCCATCGTGAGACGCTCCCCGGCCTTTTTTATTTTCTTAAATACATTGTTTTCATTTAAATGAGTTTATGAATCTATGAATTTATACCTAAAGCAAGTGAAGTTAATTTTTAATCTAACTAACCTAATACAAATATATATACACCTAATACAAATGGAGCTAATCTAACCTAGTGAAACTAATCTGATAATCCTAATATAAATGAATTTAATCTTAACCGCTTTGTCCTAGCTTTGTCCCTAAAGTGTAAAGTTAAATCTAATACAAGTAAGTTTATTCTTTGACCTAAACCTAAGAAGTTTTATCCTAGTGTTACATGTTTACATTAAGAGTTTACCTATTTGCAATAAATTTTTTGATAGAGTACCTAAAAGTTTTAAAATTGTCTCTAATACAAATGATTTTAAATCCTAGCTCAATCTAAAGAACTGATCCTAGTAATTGTGTTTTTGAAACCCTAACCTCTTAACTTTTATTTACAAAATATCCTATTAGTAATTGTTTTGGAAACCTTAACCTAGTTTTTATTTACATTTTTACATATTTACAGTTACAAACTTTATTTACCCTGACACTGATGATTTAAGAAGTTTAGTTTAATTTGGGGTTATTTTAGTACCTTTTGAACGTAGGTGAGCTGCGGAGGCTGGGGCGTGCTTGGTGTGGGGCTGTGTTCGGGTTTAGTGCTGAGTGGTAAGGTTTAAGTGTATGCGTGTTGTATGCAAGTGAATGTTTCTACGGTGATTTTTGAAAGATGATGTCTGTGGGAGTTTCTAAGTTTGTGGCGTGACTTTTTGTTGTAATACTGTGTGAATGGTTCAAAGTGGGGGTAGAGGTGGTATTGGTGAAGATGTTTTGATTCTCCCGGCAAGTGTGGGGTTTTTTGGCGGTGCACGTGAGGTTGTTGTGATCTGTGTAAGATAGTTCCAGGTGGGGGTTTGAAAGCGGCGCGAATAAAAGAGTGTTCCGCGCGCGTGAGATTCTCACGACGCTGTTCCGCAGCCGTTGTTCATACCTCACACGCTTTGAGCCCCGCGCTCCGTACACACGCGAGGTATAGGCGGATTTTAAGCTTATCCTGAAGGGATTTGCTTCTAAATAGAGGAAGAAGGCGGTGTATGCGTTGTGTCATGTTTTGTCTGGTGCGTTGTAGGTGTGTTTTCCAAGTGAGGCGGCGGTAGCTGGTAGTGGAGACACACACGGATCTTTATGAACCCCCAACGGTAGAAATTACACTGTGTCCGATCGGGTGACCGTGGAGGCCATGGAAAACATGCCTTGTCATTAGGCCCTTTGCGGCCAATCGAGCGGACGGGAACAGTGGCGTTCAACCAGTCGCGTACTTCGTTATGCCAGTGAGACGGCGCACCATCTCGCTGAAAAATGAAGTTCTCTGGTCCATCATCTTCCAACTAAGGGAAGAGCCATAACTGTAGAGTATCAAGATAAGAAGTACCAGTTGCAATTGTTTCACCATAAAAGAAAAGCCCATAAACTTTCCGCCGATATATGGCACAAAAACATTCAATTTAGGAGCGCCTTGTTGCACTTGTACCATTGCGTGAAGACTTTCTGAGCCTCAGATCCCAACATTACGAGTGTTCACACGTCCACTAAGTTGAAAGGGCGATGCTTCACTGAAGACGACATGATCTGAACATCTTCATCGTTGTGCAAAACAAGTTGTTAGTTAGCGAAGTTGGCACGTAAACCGTGATCTACAGGTTTTAGAGCCTGTAATAACAGCAAACGAAAAGAACATAGTTTTAAGCGTCTCTGTAAATCTCTCCAAACAGTTCAGGAATTGCCAATTGACGACTAGTCTTCCAAGCGCATTTCTTTGGGTTACGCGTGAACGACTCTCACACTCGCTCAACGCTCTCTGCACTAACTCTTGGTCGTCCCATATTCTTCTCTTTACAACCAGTATCTTTGCAGCCAGTATCTTCAAACTGATGATACCATCTACTGATGTTATTATCACCAGCAGGATCACAACCGAACGTCACATGGTACGTACGTGGCACAGTAACTAGAGATTCCGTCTTTGAAAAATTGTAAAACACAAAAAGCTTTCTGTTCACTAGTCGCTATCTTTGCTTGCTAACGACTGGCGGCGGAAACATTGCGTGCACATGCGCTCTGGTGCCAACAAACAAAACTGTTGCTCTTTCGTTTGATGTCATTTATGGCTGTGAGGTTGATGTAATAAATATTGTACGGCGTTAAAACCCCGCTGGTCATTTCGAAACGTTTAAAAATCTGCGTTTAAAAATCTGCATTTAAAAATCTGAAAATTCGAAATTCACAGACACTGCATTTACTTATATGTATTGATATCACCCCCTTCCTCCGGAAAGACAGCGGAGTAAATTACGTTCTACTAGTAGCAAACAGATGGCAGCACCAATCTGGTGGTGAAAGTGTTCTACGTCGCATAATCTCATGTTGAACTTCAATTAGGATTACCTATTCCGTTTATAACTGCCTCATTTTATTCAAAATTTCTTTAATTAATAAAATGTATGGGTATTAAAAAAGTATGAATATTTCTGAATATTTTTAAGTTTAAAAAAATAGAATTTTAACGACAAAAACATTTATATTTGAAGCGAAAGCGAAGATGTATTTCTCCATTAGTGAGCTCGCAATGGGTTGCCCTCCTTGAAATATAAGAAATGTATAAACTCTATTCTCTAGAAAAAGTTTTGCTTCTGTTTCTATTTACATAGTTTCTGTGTTACCATATTAATTTGTATCATATTGTATTTACTGTTCCTATTTGTATTTAATTGTAATGTATTTGTAATTTATTGTTGTATATGAGTGTGGTAAATGAGTCTATTCAAAATTATGGACAAATATTAAATATGCTTCTTACCACGCGTAGAACAATTATGAGTGCAGGGCATGGCGATAAAAGTTATTTATGTCCGGTAACACATATTTCAAGGTTTTATTATATTTTCTTGTCTTCCCCGAACCTGAAATACATTATTATTATTATTATTATTATTATTATTAAATCCTGAAAATATTTGCTGGATAATAGACATTTATACACACATTTTGTTAGATTTCTTACTCAAAAGTTTGTTATCAGTCCCAATTTTCAACTCGGATTAGATTTGCATCAGTTAATTCAAAAGTCTCAATAACTTCTAAATAATGGACGAATTTAGGGCGAGTCCCACTCAATTTTGCACAACGTTCTCGTAATAACTGATCAGTTATATCGTAACTGATCCAAAACAACAAAATAAACTAAACTTGGTTTCGTATGGTATTTAGAAACTAACACCTGTTCATTACAAATTAAAAAAACAATAAAAAAAAAAAACATTTCTGATGCTTTGAAAAAATGAGACTTATTGGATGTTACCTACATTCTTTCGTTGTTTCATTAGAGACCAATACATAACATTGCATATTCAAAAGACTTCGTTCAGTTTTCTGTCATGAATAACTTGCTCAAATGAATGCCCTATTTTGGAATCTGCTTTTATAACTCTCTTGAAAAATACAATATAACCCCTTTATAACGAAATTCAAGGGTTCGAGTAGTCGTGAATAACTTGGTAAAACGTATGCTCTATTTTGAAATCTGCTTATTACTTCCTTGAAAAATACAATATGGACCCTTTTGGACAAAAATAAAGGGATAGAGTATTTTGTGAGTTGTCGAGAATTTTAATTTTATGAAGGAATTGTATGTAATAAGGTGAACAACCAAATCCAAGAAATGAACATATTGCAAAAACAATTATAGATAAGTTAGTATCAGAGAGTTTAATTTTGTATCTTAAAAACTTCTCTTGCCTGTCTATACTCCGGAATTCATGCTGATGAAAAGTCTCAAACCTGCAAGAGATGTTCCATGGTATTGTCCTACCGTTACATGTTTTGTAAGCTTCTGTTAACGACAGACAGGGGGCAAGGTAAGGTTTTTATGTTTCGAACTCATGATATCCGCTGGTGATTCGAAGTTCGAGAACTTCGGGCACAAAAAGCAACCGTTGCTACACGACGAATCGCCCATAACAAAGGGAACAATTCCAACCTAAGGACAATGTAACGACGAACTGCGGAACCCCGTCAGCTGTGACATGTCCTTACGAACAAAATCGGTGGATCGACATTAATAATAAAGAAAATAAACAGTATATATGGTTAGCCCCCAAAGAGTATATACAAGCTAAGACAATCCCAACTACTGATGCATTTGGACCCGCACTGTAAGCGCATTGATTGTCGACCAAAACAAAAAGAAAAAGGATCAATGACTTCTTTCAGTCGCTAGGGACAATATTCATAGTAGGAGGTGATTTCAATGCGAAAAACGAAATGTGGGGATCAAGAATCACCTTGACAAATGAGTAAGAACTTGAAAGGGCAATAGCAGATCTTCGTCTTACGACAGTATGGGTATGGTTGTCACCATATTGGCTCTCAGATGTAAATAAAATACCCGATATCATAGATTCTTTCGTAAGGAAAGAACTCGGGAAAAACTTCTTAACCCTTAAATCTTCTCTTGGCCTTAACTACGACCGTTACCCAATCATTCTCACCACTTGTTACACAATTATTGAAAAAGACAAAACTTAGCTACAAGATATACAAATAGGAATCTCTCCAAACAATATCTAATCGAAAACTTATAATTTAATCTACCCTATATGACTTAGTGTAGGGATCACAGAATTTTGAAAATGTGCACACAATTCACTTTTCCCCATAGCACGTCATACGCAGTTTTTAACTGTTTTTTTGACGTAAAATAAATTTAAAAATTACCCTTGCAAACTGCAGATGATGTAGATGACGGTATGGAACTAACTAGCAAATTCAACTAGGGGCATGGCGATTGGCACGTTGTGTTGTAACTAAAAGAAATAATCATGACTACCCAATGGAAATGAAAGAAGTGGTATATGAAAAATGAAAACTGAAGGCAATATGATAGCAAAATAGAACTCTAGGGATCAAAGGAAACCTAAATAGAGCGGCTGGACAACTCAAAAAAAAATTAAAGTACTTAAAAACACTGAACCGAAATTCCGACTTATCTCGAAACTCTTTCCCTTACTGAAACCACCGATTATTTTCTCAGAAAAGACTACAAGCCCATTAAAAAAACAATACAACCAATACCCCCAATCTGTACACCGGATGGCAGATGGTCAAAAAACGACAACGAAAAATGAGATATCTTTGCTAAACACTTGGAAAAGGTCTTTCATCCCATTCCCAATGATCCAGCAGCAGCAAACTTGCAAGTCAAGAAATCACAAATTTTCTAGCAAAACCGTATCTGTTATTACCACTCATCCATCATTTATCAATAAAATAAGTAAAATGAATAATACGCTGCCTTTCCTTGAAGAAAGTCCCGGGTTTTGATCTGATAACAAGTGTCGTCCTTAAGAACGTGCCCTCACTACCTTGACACTAAATGCAGTTCTCAGAACAGGCCATTTTCCCTCACAGTGGAAAATATCTCAAATCATCCTCATCCCGAAACCTGGTAAGTCTGCATACGAAACTACGTTATATAGACCTATCAGATTGCATTTTTTCCTTTCAAAAATTTTGGAAAATCTAATGCTGATGAACGAAGACCGATTCTGGATGAACATGACCTTACTCCTTGTCATCAAGAGTTCCTCCATTTGGCTTCTTCAAAAGACTTTTCTCAATAGAACAGGTACACAACGAACAGGTAGTAGTGGACATGATGCAAAAATCATTAGAATAAGAGCAAATATTGATGTATTGCTTTCATAGATGACAGCCAAGTTTGCCACAAAGCATGGCATCCAGGGTTCCTGTAAAAAATCAAGATACTTCTATCTCATAAAAAAGGCACGTATTAAACTCCTACTAACTGACAAGTATTTCCACGTGAAACATAACAACGATAGCACTACTCTCCATCCAAATAAATCCAGAGTTTCACAAGCAAGCATTCAGGGACCCGTATTGTATCACCTATTCACAGCAGATTTTCTGCAAGCAGATGACATCATGACTGCAACGTATTGAAACGTTTCTATTTTTTAACTTAATTACTAATAATAAATGTCAATTGTCACCAATTCCCGAATTTATAAATAATTTGGACGACAGGAAAATTCCTGATTATCTATTACAGTCTTCGGATATATTACAAATAAATGTAAATCCCGTTAGCTCGGTCGACGGGTTCTTATGAAATAACTGTTGCTACTTACTCCTCAACAAATTACTCAATCTGCCATCCATACGGAGGGGCGAGGAATCTGAAAATAATTCTAAAATGTCTACTCTAGGATTGCACGTAATGGCAAATGAGAATCAGCTTTCTTTCAAACTATGAATTATAATTTATTATGCATGCCAAAAGGTGTTAACTATTACCATTTATAGTTAGGTCAAGACAATTTTTTCTCGTTATTGCAATAACAGCATTATAGAACCTTTTATTCTTTCTTGCCTCTTCGTGAGCACGTCGCAAGATGTCGCCGCGTAGAGTAGATCAATCTTCCTTCTTGTTGAAGTCCACGATGATCAGCGACCAAGTCGAAACTTCCTCCAACCACTTCACAAACACTGCCTATACTCTTTATCTTGAGTCTATTTCAAATTGATTACCTTTTCCAAGTCGGAATAATATCCGGCCGGCGGCGCTAGCCGTATTCGTTTACTACGCTCCGTGAAGTCACGAAGGTTAAGCGAATTCGAGACTCGCGGATTCTTGGTTGGGTGATCGGCCAGGAACCCCGGGATCTAACGTCGTCGAGCCCCTGGCCGAAGGGATAAAAGGCACTGACTGACTGCGACGTGACGAGACTTGACTTGAGATTATTGTAACGGAGAATTACTCCAGAAATAAAGCCATTAATGGAGGATTACTTTCCAGTGCAAAGCGCTCAACGCCCCTTAAGGGGCTTGGAGACGCGTTGCGTCGAGGTGTAGATGCAACAAATTAAAAAAAATATCCTTCCAACATTATTTTCTATCACCTAACCTGGCAATTCACAATTCACTGGTAAAATTTCTAAGTCAAGTTTTGTAATTTCATCCGATAATATTCTAAGTTCACTTCCCAGTTCACTCATGAAAATATTACAAGTCCGAGTTTGCAATGGTACAACACGTAAATTTTACAAGTTCCCGTTGCACATCTATTGCGGAAATATTCTAAGTTCAAGTTCAATGTTCAATCTCACGAAATATTACAAGTCCCGATTTGATAATTAGCCTCAGAAAAAACCGCACAAGCGATCCGCTCACCACCACGACACGAGTCGAAATGCCCTAATTCCCAATCTGATTCACCCTTAAAGCTCGCTATGTTTTTTCTCTTGTTTTTTCTGCGTTGCTATGGTGCACCCTCTGGTATCTGCACCATAGAAACCCACGTCTTTTGCAATATTTTGACCTTTATTTTCCGAAACAAAAATGTCCGTCATTTCTGGTATGTCACAGTATGCAGACATGGTATTCACAGGAAATCTTGAAAATCTGCTGCTCATGGTACTCAAGACAACTCAAAATAAGCATCAACAAATCTGAAAAAACAATACAAGTACCGATACATTCAAGCCTGTTTCAAGACTGGCTTTCAAAACCAAACGAATACAAATATGTTCAAGAAACTTTCACTCTAAGGAATAATAACTACCCCGCATTAAAATGAATATTATGTACCTACCACAAGCAGAATCCGTTAAATACTTGGGCATGCATCTACGCCGGCGACTCACATGAAAAAAGCACATCGAAACAAAGAGAAAAGAACTAAATATCAAAATACATATACTTTACTGGATAATAAGTAGAAACTCCCCTCTCCTTATTTACAAAGCCATCCTTAAACCAATATGAACTTATGGCGTTCAACTAAGGGGACCTGTCAGGCAATCCAAAATAAAGATCCTAAAAATATTTCAGTCCAAATTCTTCAGAATCTTACATAATGCACCACGGTACATTTCTAATAAAACTCTGTGTAATGACCGACAGGTTCTAACGGTGTACCAAATTGTGACCAACTTCAGCAGAAAATACCAGGACAGACACCAAGATCACCCTAATCACTTGACAGTCAACATTCTGGGCAGTAGTGAAGAAATACGCAGACTAAACTAATACAAACCATTAAATTTAACATATTGATTTGTCACATAAAACTATTTCAATGTAACAGTCAAATTAATGTTTGAATTCAGAAGATGCACCAAGGGTGCACTATCTTCCCCCATGTCTTTTTATGTTTGTTATTATTCATAATTATAGGTTAAAAATATCACGGAATGTTCTAAATAGAACAAACTGTGGGAAAAATTAAAACAGAGCTGTAGAGTAGGGTATCAGCTATCAGGTCATTTGAAGCGACAATCTTGAAAGGGGAGTTTGGCAAGTTCACAATTTTATTCAAAGGTTAAACACATTGGATTTATTTATTTTATTTTTATTTATTTATTTTGAAACTGTATAACAGGCTTTACCTATTACAGTTGCCGACAGTAGGTGCGGTCATTTACATAGTAAAACTTAGAATTTTTTGTTACAATGGTTGTAACAAAAATTGACAATGTCATTTAAATAATGGCAGTCTCTGGTTTTCATGATAAAAAATTTGTAAACAAAAGTCTACCTAGTAATTCTTAGAACAAAAAACTCTTTAGACTTTATAAATACTCTTTAATTATATTACAAAGGAAAAAGACATGTTGGCTCAATATGAACATATTACAAGCTCAACATTTACAGCTTTTATAAATCTCTTTCATGACACATACTAGAAAAGTCTGATTCAGCACACCAAAAGATGTTCTTAAAATGACATGTTTGTGAAGCTCTGGGTACATTCCAGAGAGAACTTTCTTTTCAACATATTGTCAGAAAACATTTTCTTAGATAAAAAATTGAAATACTATACTAATAATAATACTATTATATATATATATATATATATATATATATATATATATATATATATTGTGACGTACCAGGTAGGCTGCTTGTTCTCAGTAAATTTATTTGTAAGGGACAGGTGTTCTTTCTCGTGAATGGGCTCAGTTATTAATCAAACACCACTGTTCCGTGAACAAAATAAACTGAACTATTTATTAATTCTATACAAATCACTAATGATACAATATCTATGGTGGTCTTTACCCTTTTCTTTCATATAACCCAGAATCACTGTTAGTCTCTCGATCTTATCGATCGAAGAAATATTTATCGTTTACTTCTTCCTCTACGAGCGTCGGCGGCTTCGGGGACTCTCGGGTTGCCTCGCACTGGCGTAATCTTCCTGATCTGTGTTACTCCAGATAGCAGCTATCACTTTGGCAATATGTCCGATCGACTATTGATGGTTATCAAGCACAAATTGTCCGTCAATTAATCTTTCTGCACTCGTTCGTTCGCGATACTATTTTGCTTTTCGCTCGCGGAGCAGCTCCAGATACGTCCTTCCTCGCCGGCGGCCAGCCAGACACTGACTCTGCGGCGTCGTTCCACGCTCCGGGCCAACCGACCACCCTTCGCCGCTCGTAACCGTTTTTCGTGGCTAGCGAGCGCCCTCTTGCAACCGTTCTGCCGTGTTCTTGCTTGATGTCGCCGTTTCTTTGGGTGGAAACGCGGTGCGTTTCAATATATATATATATTATAATTAATATAATATACTATAATATACACATTGGATTTTACTTTAGAAGTACTTATTATACAAAAAAATTAAATGTATAGATTACAAACTAAAATATACACTAATTGTCAATGAAGAAGTCAACAAATCTTTCAATCACTAGAGCTTTTTTAACATGAGCTTTTTGACTGTCAAATGTTACCTTGTAAAACATCTTGTAAAAACAAGCGAATTCTTTCTTTCATATCTAAACGTCATGACGTATCTCAAGATTTCCTTATCTACTTTAAAAAATACAAAACATTGTTACGAAAAGTCATAAGGCAGGCTAAAATCATGAAAAACGATCAGGATATTTTGAACTCAAATAATAAAACAAAAGCAATGTGGAATATAATAAAAAATACTACCAAATCAACCAGAAAACCCGTAGAGAATGTTGTTTTAAAATATAACGATATAAATGTGAACGATCCGGCAACAGTGGCTAGTCTCTTTAACCAATACTTTTCGAGAATTGCTGCCGATCTCACTAAGGGTCTTCAGGCACAAAATTCAAAAACAGACAGTTCACCCAAAATTTTAGACACAATGTTCGTTTCCGAAACTTCTTCTTTTGAAATTCTCAAAATAATCGGTAAACTAAAAAATAAATATTCGTTCGGTTTAGATAAATTCCCGGATTCTTTGTTAAAGACTTGTGCGTATGTCATTATACACCCGTTAACTCACATATTTAATGCATCTTTATGCACTGGAACGTTTCCAGATATTTTCAAAACAGCTAAAATTAAGCCGCTTTTCAAAAAGGCAACAAAATGAAATTCAAAATTATCGGCTCATTTCTCTTCTATCAGTCTTTTCAAAATATTAGAGACTTTTTTACATACGAATGGAAACCTTTCTCACTAAACACGACGCGCTTTCAGATTGCCAACATGGATTTCGAAAATCAAAATCAACGGAAACAGCTATATTTTCTTTTCTTAAAGATGTCGCCTCATCATTGGATCAAAACGAGGCACCTACTGGATTATTTTTAGATCTCTCAAAAGCTTTTGACGTCATTGATCATGACATTTTACTTTCCAAATTACCTTCATATGGAATTCGTGGTATTGCTCTAGATTGGTTATGTTCGTACCTTAAACAACGATCTCACAGAGTTGAAATACCTTACTGGAATGATGGAACATTACGTACGCACCTTTCCGACTCTGCCCGTTGCATGTGAAGTTCCTCAAGGATCGATTTTAGGCCCTATTCTGTTTCTACTTTACGTAAACGATATGCCCTCGACGATTCGAAACGGAAGAACGGTTCTCTTTGCGGATGATACGAACATCCTTTGCAATAAAGAAACTAAATAGTACAATATCTTTCAAATTGGCCAAATAAAAAAAAAAAAAAAAAGGTTTTAATGCAGTTTTCCATTTCAAATAAACAATTCTGTGCTCCATTGAAAATGAACAGTGTACCATTGACTGATGTTAAGGCAACAAAATTTTTAGGTCTCTCAATTCAGTCAAACCTTAAATGGAACGTCCATTTAAATGGATTGAACACAAAATTAAGTTCATTATGCTACGCGTTCAGAATTCTTGCAAATTCAGTCAGCCTTCATACTGCTCGTTGTGTATACTTCGCGAATGTTCATTCCCGCCTGAGATATGCCATAATATTCTGGGAAATACATCTTATAGCTCCAGACTTTTAGATTACAAAACGAATTGTACGAATAATAACCAAATCCCACCCACGTGATTCATGTAAGCCTCTCTTCATTAATCTAGGAATTCTACCATTACGTGTCTTTTATTTACGAATCAGGGTTTTGTAAAAATGACTTGCTCAAGGGCGGGAATATATTTTCAGAAAATGCCAAAGTCTATTACTATAACACTCGACGTAGAAATCATATTCATCAGGTGACAGTATCAACAGCTCATTACAAAAAATTCACATACAATACATGTACATTATTTTACAACACTTTGCCAGATGACATTAAACGATTAAATTCAATAGAAAAGTTTAAATCCAAAGTGAAATCGTTTCTGCTGGATAACTGTTTCTATACAATTAGAGACTATACTGAGCATCACAAGAAAAGTAACATAATTTTAACAATGATACATAATGCATTATTTACCATTTGAACTGTATAAATGAGTATAAACAACCTATAACAACAATTGTACTACAGCTTCCGGGTCAATGACCCCCATCTCGATCAGGTTTTTCGTCCAGTTTCCTGATCCATTGAGCAAATGCTGAGATTGCCCTTGTTTTGCTTCTGGACATAAATGTAACTTCATTTTCTGTGCATGTCTTCTAGAATTCAGTGGGAAATACAATTATTCAAATTATCGTTTCCATGTTGTCGCGGCAGGAAGTAATAAGAGCCAAAATTTATTGCTTATTTATCCTTGAAAATAGAGTTTATTACATGGGAGTTTTTTTGATTTTTTTCTCCCTTTCAAAATTCAAAATTTATTGCTTATTTATCCTTGAAAATAGATTTTATTACATGGGAGTTTTTTGTTTTTTTTTCTCCCTTTCAAAATTCAAAATTTAAGTAGTATATGACTTAGTGTAGGGATCACAGAATTTTGAAAATGTGCACACAATTCACTTTTCCCCATAGCACGTCATACGCAGTTTTTAACTGTTTTTTGACGTAAAATAAATAAATAAACCGTTAACTTATTGACAACTAGCAGGTGGCTAATTAAGAACATTTTCAGAAGTTTAATAAAATGCTATTTGGTTAGAACTGCACCATTCGTAGAAGTAAAGTTAAGTTCTAATTGATAAGAGCTGCACCATAGGTACCCAATGGTAAAAATGCTAAAAACTTATCCTAAAATGTCAAATAAATTTGGAGGGGAAAGCATTCAAATTACACATTATAATGCAAAGAAGGTAACAAGATATGTCTGTATCAACAGAATGTTACTTTTGATTTTCGCAGAGATATTACTTATAAAGAAGAACAAAATACACATTATTATTAATGTATTTTATTTACGAGTTTGAAAACTTCTTATGAACGAGCTCCTTGAAAGAGAATTATAGGTCGTCGACTCAAATGCTTGGAATAATAATGATGAGAGAATTTATATTAAAAATAGAAAATACATGCACACACCTGTCCTTAGAAAACATCTGCATGTCTCTATGTAATGTTACTAATGATGTAAATCAACTATCTTGTTTCAATTTGTCCTACATCTCCCAATTGGCAAACAAACTTGCTCAGTGCTTGAATATACCAAAATATATCAGCGTGTACGTCACATATAAAAACATAAATGGAAAACGAATGATTAGTATTTTTTATTAAATTTTATTCTCGTATGTATCAAAAGACGGATTTGAATTTGAAGCTAGTTCTCATTTTCGGTGAACTCTGTATTTTCGAAAATTACAAAATGTTAACATTCCAAAAATACAAAATTCAACGTAGAAGAATTTTATCTAATTAAATCTGTTCTAAAAAACATATCTTTAAATCGATCATGTACAAATTTTGAAAAAAACTAGTAATTTTCATGTAATGCTGCTTGTTAATATACATAAAAACATTAATATAAACAAAAACATTTTCTCGAAAACAGCGCCAATTTTTACTTTCTTGTATGCGGAGTAATATAGCAGTATAATTCTCTTCTACACGTATGTATCATATGGAGTAATATACGTAGTATAGAGAAAGTTATGTAATGATGTCGAAAATCGATTTCGAGACGGAAATAGACTTTTTGAGGTCCCTTGACACCGAAAAAAATGTTTTTTTAAATCCTCAGTCATCCATTCGTCTGTCTTTCCGTCTGCCTCTCTGTCGTTTGTGAACAACACTAGCATCTAAACTATGCGTACCATTCATTTTAAAACTGAACTCGATCAGATCTCATTTGAATTCATTAATTTTGGGGGTACTTTACAGGAAGCTTCTGGGGCATTTTCAACATTTTATTTAAATTTCTTGAAAGAATAAAATACACTTTTAGGTGGCATAAAGGTTCGATTTTCAGTGTTAGTTCTGAACTTTTCAAAATTTTAAAAGTTTGCTTCTTACAAAAAACTTTTCAGAAAGGTACATTTTAAATATGCACATTTCCAGAGATTTGTAGACATTATTGCATTTGTGAATGGAAGTGCTTTAAACGACATCCAAAGAGTTTTTTAAATTTTAAAACAATTTCTGTGAAAAACACTTCAAATTTCTCATTTACAGTAATGAATAAACGCCATTTTTTTAAAAAAACTGCTCCATTGTTATCAACGAATAGGAATATTTATAGGACGAGGTTTCTTTCACAATAATCTTAAAGTAATATTTCTGTTCTACTAATTGGAAACCAAAAATTGAGAAATTTTCAAAAAAATTCCTTGAGGGGCACGATAAATGGCAGCTGACAAGGGTATTTGGCAAGACCGAAAAGCTAGTCCAAACTAAAGAAATTAGAAAACTAACTAGTACGAGAAAGTCTGTGCAATTTTGCACCTCTAGTTATCTTTTAATTTTTTACACGGATAGAATGAAGGACGCCTAAAAGAATGGTGATAGCTTCATTTTCGTTCAACTCTCTGAATTTTCGAAGATTGCATGCACGTACGAGGAAATGATACCTGGCGGCTCCTCTTGACAACTGACTGCAACGAGATTGGACACGAGACAAAATATAATAAATGTAGTATTTCCCCGTACGCGCCTCATACCATGGGCTCCTGCGGCACTACTAAGCGTCTAGAATTAGGAAGGAATTATTACAGTGGTAGAGCGCTTCCCAGAGGTTGAACAAGCTCTTTCCAAGCAGCTAAACTCGTTTTATTGGAAGAAATTTCATATGAACTTGTCAAGGAATCGACGGGAATCGATTTTTTTTTCTATATATAACACATATTTATTCATTTTGCATGATTTACATCGTTCAGTACAATACTTTACAGATGTATTTTTCAGACTTAATCTAGTTAAAATATCTAAGCTAACTTAGTCTATATATTGGAGAGGACACTCTAGGGGAGAACCTCGGTGTTAAGCATCGTGGTTGGCTAAAATTTTGAGGAATGCTTCAAAAGGAAATCTATTTTTTATTCGAGTGAGGGTTGGATTTTTCGGTAGTTTGTAATGGGATGCTGCTGGTATGTTGGTAAAAGTTGTGTGATATGTGTGCTATTTGGTTTATTATTGTATTGATATTAAATTCTGAATGAAGTCATAATGAAGAATGAATGGACGGCACACACAAACAGACATACACAATCAAAGCCATGCCCGAGGCGGGACTCGAACCCGCGATCCTTCCGTCCAAGATCGCCACGGCACTACTGCCTTAGCGGTCTCGGCTATCCGGACTGGCGACGGGAATCGAACTCGCTTCTTCTTGGATGAAAAGCGAGCGTCCTCGCTCTGTGACACTAGTTCCCTCAAATTTCCTGCGAGTAGGCGAAAAGGAATGCAGCACGTGTATTGTGTATTATGTATTACAAGAACCCAGTAGAAGCAGCTCTGACACGTCATCATGAAGCAAGTTGGAAAATAATCTTTGTATCCAATAAGAGTTAATGTTTTCGATTGTGTACATTTACAAAAGATTTTCAATTAGAAGTATAAATTAATGGGCAGTTACGAATTTAACGACATGCATTGGAATTGATGTAATTACTGATTACTTGGTTCTCTACAGACACTGCAAACGAAATAATCGTACACAGATTGTATTATCACTACCGATTGTCTGAATTTGAGCAACATTTCTTGTCTGATTTTGGAGCCAGACCTCACCACATGGTAAGATAAAGTCACATTTAAGTACAAGGGGGTAAAAAATTACAAACAAGTTATAATTATGCTCACTAAGAAATGTTCTTGTTTCGGGAAGTTGCATTTTAAAGAATTTGGGGTATGTCCGTTTGTGCTCTCAAATACTTTTGACAACAGTATCATTTGTACCTCGTGGTTTACAAGACGTTTACAGCCAGGGTGCCATTTTCGTGAGGTTTTCAATAAAATCTCGGATAGATAGTTTTAGGTCGGGAGACAGCAAGAAAAAACATTTACGATAAGCTCAAAGCCGAAACGTTTTCAGAAGTTAGCCAGTGTTATAAGGAACAGGGAAACGCACGTATGGCGGTCTGTAGATGTCGGCGTTGTGCTGCATAATGTTTTGAATGTGTCGAAAAAATCTATGCCCTTGGGGAATGAGTACACAGCTAATTCTTGTTGCATATTGTTCGTTAGATAGCCAAAGTCCCCCATCTCGATCAGGTTTTTCGTCCAGTTTCCTTGATCCATTGAGCAAATGCTGAGATGGCCCCTTGTTTTGCTTCTGGACATAAATGTAACTTCATTTTCTGTGCGTCTTCTAGAATTCAGTGGGAAATACAATTATTCAAATTATCGTTTCCATGTTGTCCCGGCAGGAAGTATTATTCCGAAGGACAACATGGATAAGAGCCAAACTTTATTGCCTTTTATCCTTGAAAATAGATTTTATTACATGGGAGCTTTTTTCCCAAAATTTAAGTAGATGTGAATTAGTGTAGGTATCACAGAATTTTGAAAATGTGCACCCAATTAACTTTTCTCCATAGCACGTCATAAGCAATTTTTTAACTTTTTTTACGTAAAATAAATAAATAAAAAAAGTGTGAAAGAGTTTTATGCCATATCGAAGCGGCGTCTCTCAATGTCCGCCATACTGATTTCAACGAGTCATTTTTATGTCCACTTGGATTACGAGTTCAAAGCTATTTTTTTGTTCAATGATAGAAAAAAATGTCATCGCCATTAAAATCATGTCGTACCTTCGGCTCGGAGTACCCGTCATACTGATTCAAAGATGTCAAATTTTTCACTAATTCATGTGTCATAGGTACACACCCGAGAAAAATATTTTTCAACTGATTTTAACGTCTATAAGATGAGTCTGTAAGTTCCATAACGATTGGATGTCTGGAATGTGAGAAATTAACCTCTAAATTTGTAAACGTTTTGTATGTGTTATGTAACACAGTACACATTCCATATTTATGTTTTGAGACATGTTTAACGTCTGAAATACGAATATATGTGTGCCCCACAAAAAAAAAAAAAAATTTAGTCATTCCATGCAAAAAAGTAAATTTTATGACACGTCTCCTTCAGACTTGAAAATATTTTGGGATATTGTTGTCCATGATGTCTACATCGTCGAGGTACAATATAAAAATTTTCTGAATTGTTCGGCAACAATACACTCTTAACACCTAAACCTTCTTGTGAACTCCCCTATGCTTCCTATATTTTTTTGCCCTCATATTAAAGTTTCTACAAATTCTAAAAAAGTGTGAGTATGTATAAGATACTAGTACATTTATTCATTAAATATCAATTTTATATTGTTCTCTTCTCATCATACAATAAAAAAACTTCTTTAAAACGCAATTACTCGAAATACAACCCTTTTAAATTTGTGAATAATCTGCAATAATATTGTAGTCAGATGTATTCAGTCATTCATGCAGTCAGTATTGTGTTCTAGAAGTTATTAAATTGTATTGATGATATCTTGAAATTAAAAAAAATCATTGAAAATACTCACTTCAGTTGAAAGGGGCAGTATGCAACCGCTAGAAACATTCATTGTTGCAACGACTTTGCTCGCAGCAACTCTGCTCGCTAATGAACTACTTAGTCGTAGGTGCGTTTTGGAGAACAACTTCCCTAGGCACTTCAGTTGGATTTGACATTGGTTTACTCATGGTGGAAATAGTTATTTCCACCATGGTTTTACTGAAGGTTTGTTCTCACTGACTGGAATGATACAAAGTTTTTGAAAATTGAAAAAGTACAATTTTTTGGGACCCCTTCCTACATCTATAATATTGATAATAGATATTTTTCTTTATGAAATCTGTTCCTTAAAGACGGATCTTAAATATGTTTATGTTCATTTTTTCGAAAAGGTGAGTAGTTTTCATAACGAAAACAAGGAAAGAATTGCAATTCAAACATATCCCTGTCACATAGCAAAGATGTTTTCATAACGGAGAATTTAGTAAGAAAATGAACACGAAATATTAATACGCAGTGAAGAATGGAAACTTAATACAATTCTCGGTTATTTGATAGAAACAAATATGGCCACTATATTTTCGTACGAAGCCACTATTCACCGCCTCTCGTCGTTTCAGCTTGCTCATGTACAACCCTTTCTGAATTTGAAGGGGAAATGAGTGCGGAGACAGGGGAAGTTGCCCGTGCCCGTAGGAGCGTCGGGCTCCCCAGGCGGACAAGTAGCACGTGCGGGCGTAGTTTGAGGTGCCTGCCATAGGATCAATGCAATAGTGTGTGTGTGTGTTTTACGAGGGTAGGTGGAAATCTTCAATAGATACCATGTGTCCCGTAGCACATGATAGTGTGAGATTTTTACCCACTAAAACCAACCTCCCTTCTCCTCCATCCTCCCCGCGGAACCGCCGTTAGGCATTACATCACGGGGAGTGGATTAGAGTGGCTTAGTCGCAAGCCACTTCTCTTCGCCAAAACATAAAAAGGATCAAAGGAGGATCAGTCGACTTCCCTTCTTTCCCTTTCTATTCTTCTGAGCTCAGCTATTATGGCCTGCGCATATGCGCTCACCGCATCCCAGTTGGCACTGGAAGAACACATGCTCGGCGTCTTCGAAAGCAGGTTCACATAGTGGACAGAATGGGGTATCCTCCAGCTTGAACCTGTGGAGATATGCCAGAAAGCATCCATGTCCAGACAACAGCTGAGTCAAGAAGAAATTTACTTCGCCGTGTTTACGGTTGATCCACGGTGCAATGGAGGGAATCATGCGGTACGTCCATCTTCCTGTAATGGACTTGTCCCATCGATCCTGCCATTCGAGCAGTGTTGCCGAGCAGTCTGGGTTCTCCTCTTCTTTATGATATAGCCTCCGTCTCTCCTGCGCCAAGATGTCGACATGAGGCATCCCCACGATGACGCACACTGCATCGTTTGACACAGCGCGGAATGCACAAGCTACCTGCAATGCTGATAACCTGTACACTGACGTCATCCCTCGGACGTAACTGTTTGTCGACGTCGAGTTGGCCCATACTGGGGCTCCATAGAGTAAGACGGACCTCACAACCAAGACCAGAAGCTTCCGTTTCTCCTGACAGGACCCTTTGTCGGGCATTAGCCTCGACATTGCTGCATTAATTACCGCTGCTTTATTGCTGGCGTACGTCAGGTGGTCAGCAAATGTCAGACGGGCGTCAATCATGAGACCAAGATATTTGATCGACGGCTGTGATGCAATACGGTCATCTCCAACTCTGAGAGTGATGGTTTCTCTCTTTTTCCTGCTAGTGACCAGGATAACCTCAGTCCTGTGCTCACCTAACTGCAGCCCTGAGGACTTCAACACTGACTAACACTAGTGACCGCTTCGTTGAAAATATACACAATTTCCTCAATGTATTTCGCAACGGCGACGATAGCAATGTCGTCCGCGAAACCAATAATACTTCTGGGAGGGGAAGCCGAAGGACCTCGTCATACATCACATTCCATAATGGTGGACCCAATACCAACCCTTGCGGGACACCAGCGGTGATATTATGTACCGTCGGCCCATTATTTGTATTGTAAATCAGGGCTCTATTACTCAGATACTCGGCCACAATCTTCCTCAAGTACGTTGGCACCTTAAATCTGCGGAGAGCTTGGTGAATATTACTCCACCTGGCCGAGTTGAATGCATTCTTGCTTGAGCGAATGCTCCAACATAACGACAGCACAGTACTGTTTTGGGCCTCTCTTCCATCTACTTCCTCCAATTGCTTGTCGGGCGGTGTTAATGATAAGCTGGACTGCATCAACAGTCGAGCGGGCTCTGCGGAAACCATACTGATTTTCCGAAAGGCCTCCTCCCTCCTCTACAGCTTTCTCCAGTCTGGTACTAATAATTCTCTCCAGAACCTTACCAGCTCTGTCAAGCATACACAGTGGCCGGTATGATGATGGATCTTCGGGATATTTATTACCCTTAGGGAGGAGCACCAGACGCTGTTTTTTCCATCTTTCTGGGTACACCCCTTCTCTCAAGCAAGAGTAATAGAGATCCACAAAGATGTCGGTGTGAGCGAGTATCGCAGTCTTGAGGGCAATATTAGGAATGTTATCCGGTTCGGGAGCCTTTGTGTTGCCGATTCTGCTGATTGCGTGAAGAATTTCTTCTTGCGTGACTGGAGGAATTATATCTAGCTCAGATAACGCTATATTAACAGGTTCACCGGGGTGGTTTGGGAATAGGGCTGTCACAATTCTGAGCAGCATATTGGGGCAAGTTGGAGAATGTAGGTGCCACAGTCTTAACCTACTCATGACCGTCTTGTACGGCCTACCCTATGGATCATTTTCCACCTCGTCACACAGACTTTTGGCGCATAAGCGTTTGCTCTTGCGGATTTCTATCTTCAACTGGCTTCGAGCGAGTTTGTATTGCTCTTGCAATTGAAGAAAGTTGTCTCTGTCACGAGCTCTCTGGTACTGTCTTCTGGCTCGAAGGCACTTCCGACGTAATTGGGCGATTTCCTCATTCCACAAGTAAACTGGTGAACGTCGAGAGATTGCGCCCCGTCTAGACATAGCCGCATCACAGGCTTTGGTTACTCATTTCGTAACCTGCCCAGCTTTGTCATTTGCGGTACCTGTTGGCACTATCGTCTCCAAACATTGTCGAAAAACTTCTGCGTCAAACGTTTTTACTTTTGTTGTATTTGCAGGATTGCAAGGTAATATAAACAGTCAATGTTTTATAACCATTTACTTTCACCCAATAATAAATACACAGAACAACATCACAAATATGTACAATGCTTCTTAACGGCCTTCTTGCTTGTTGAGCCTTATCCCTGCAGGGCGATAAGAGTTGTTAGGTGATAGTGGCCGCAGTAGCCTCTAGTCTCCGAAGTACCGCGCGGCGGTGACGCCGCGGTTAGAAGTGTAGCGAGAGGCGGCAGGGCCACCGAGGTCGGCGTTGATCGCCTGGCTGATACGCCACGACTTGTGACGCTAGCGAGCGTCGGCGGCAGCCGTGAGTCACGTTGTAGCACGCAACCGGTTACGCCTCCATAGGGCGTATAGCGAGGGGCGGCAGTAGCCCCCGAGGTCGGTGCAGGTCGCCCGGCGGATACGTCACGGCCTGTGACTGTAGCAAGCGCCGGGGCAGCCTGAGTCTCCTTGTAGTGCGCCGCAGGTTACGCCTCCATAGGGCGTGTAGCAAGTGCGGCGGTGGTAGCTTATGCTAAGCGGTAACTGAACGGGAGCGCCCTGCTCCCGGCCAAGCCTTTATACCTCCCCGCCTGGTGAAGGGAGAGGGGAGGGGCTGCGCCCCTCCACTAGCGGTGCGGCGGAGCGTAACTCCGTCTCGTTCTCTGATTGGGGGGATACCACAACTTTCCACCCAGCTGGCTGATATTTCGGCGCAAAATTATCCCTACGCTGATGTTTCACCTCATGCAAAAGTGCCTGGTGGTCACTATGGGTATAGTGTTCACTAATTCTCCAGAAAACTCCCATACTCAAAAGATTATCTGACATGAACGTCAGATCCACAACAGATCCCACGCCCCCTCTGCGGAAGGTGTGTATGTCTCCTGTGTTGGCGAGCTCTACATTCAGAAGGGAAGGGGATGCCAGAACTGCTCGACCTCACTCATAAGTGGAAGAACTACCCTACTCAACCGCCCAGGCGTTGAAGTCTCCAGCTATCACCAAAGGGCTTCGTCCTTTTGCGTCGTACACCAAGCGGTCGAGGAACTGCTCAAACTCGTCCATTGTCGCGTTTGGTGAGGCATAACAGCTATAGATGTAAACGCCGTTGATTTTTACCCACACAAATCCAGCTCCGGGTCTCGTCATTACTTGCTGGAATGTGACTTTTCCACAGGTCCAGATTGCCGCCTGGTTGTGGAGGTCAGATAACCACGCTGTATCTTCACGGTTAGTATACTGTTCGCATACTATAGCTAAATCAGCCCCGTTACCTAACCGACTGTGCCAGGATATCCTGGGCGACTGCGCAATGTTTGAGATTGAGTTGTATAATTCTCATTTTCTATCCATTATTGCTTTCTGCGCTTTTTGGTATGATGGACACTTGCTGCACCCAGAAGCATGTCTGCCTTGTTTCCCCTTTTCTGCACAAAGCAAGCACTTTGCGTCATTTGTGCATGCCTTAGTAAGGTGATCATCACTACCACAATTCATGCACAAGTTGGACCGGTCATGTGAGTTTTTACATGCTTTTCTGAGGTGTCCAAAATCCAAACATTTGTAACATCTCAGGGGGGACTTCTTCTCACGCAGTGTAGTACACCCATCCTATTCGTATTTTACCGATTGCCAACAATTTGTTAGCCTCCGCAACAGGAACGCTGACTATTGCTACCTGTGTTCCACCATAGGATAGTCTTAGGGATTTGACCACAGTAGCTGGGAGATCACTGGCTTCGGGAAGTTTGTCCACCAGAGCCCTATGCACTTCCTCTTTAGTTGTAACCTCATCCAGGTTCTTCACCTGAATAGTCACGGTGTGAGTGAGAGATCTCACATCAGCGTCCGATCCAAACACCTGGACTGAGAACTGAAAGGTCAGAGGACTGAAAATCTGTTGTTTGACCTCCGGCAGACCGCTTCAGTTGCAAGAGATCGCCGCCAACTTTCTTCCGGATGTGCGTGACATTCTCGCCCAGATCCTTAAGCTCAGGGTCAGTTTTCATTTTTTTAAGGATGTCCGCGTACGTCAGCGCGTCGACCTTCTTCTTTACCATCAGGGCATATGGTCTGGGTGGCCTTTTCCGCGTTTTAGAACGCTTACGTGTTCTCTTACGAGTGACCGCTTGCCACTCGGGATCTTCTCGTGCCACTTCGGGTTCTTCTCGTGGCTTTTCTGCAGAAGGTATTTCTGCCCGGATTTCTCCGTTTTTCGCAGTCTCCTTCCTTACCTTGGGCACCTGGGAATTCCGCTTTCGCGAAGGATCGCTTCTCGTTACGAGTACTCCCACAGCCAACTTCTCAGGGGACGTCTGAGTTCACTCTTCTTTCCCAGTAGTTTTGTTGCACGGAGGATCTGGTCTGGATGATCCTTTTGCAGAGCTACCACCTCGTTTAAGTGCGTCTGGATCGAATACGCCAATTTCTTGATCTCACCATGAACATTATGGCGAGGCTTAACAAAATTGAGAAGCTCGGTTATTTTCTTCTCAAGGCTACACAATGCCTGTTGTTTCTCATGATCATCACTAGTAGCAAAGGATACTACAGCAGCCCAGTGGTCCACTGCTGAAGTACTGCGGTCGCTGGTTGACGACGCCTGGGAGCCCGCTTGCTCACTCCCAACAGACGCCGGTACTGGGGATCCGGGCCCCTGCACCGTAAACTGAGATCCCAAAAGACCTTCCATATTGGTTTTTTGACTGGGGTGTCCTTCCCCGCCTGTTGGTCCGTGAGAGGTATTTTAATTGCCTCTTGACCTCTATATCTAGAGATTCCTCCCCTGTACGCCACCTGGGGACACGTCGCTTAGGGGTTACAGGCTCCCCCGGATCACCCTTTACCCTGGGCCAGGGTTGTAACCAACCAGACCGTATTCCGACATACTTTCGGGGCGCTCCAGTACGACGGTTACATGCCATTCCGACAGGAGACTTGTCAGAACCTCCTTCTCTCATCTGTTGGTCGACCCGTACCGCCGAAGGGATTGGTTACCACAACCTTGGCACGGGTTACTCGACTCGACAGGGTCCACCTCTTGAAGGTCAGAGCGGAGTTGGGATGGAGAGGCTAGGAGCAGTACCTACTAATACTTCAGGCCTCCTAACTACGTCACCAGCAGTCTGTGACGTAGGCACATGTAGACCCACGCTGCTTGCATGCCGCTGGTTCTGTCAGCCATATTGTTAGCCTTGTAGCTGAGCAAAGCGGTGTCTGAGTATTATTTAGCAGTGTGTTGAGTAGTTTTTTAGATTCATAGTTGCTCAACTATACGTAATTGATATCTGAAAGATGGGTTTTAGGTGTTGTGTTCCAAATTGTAGAGGGAATTATCGAAATGGCCCCCGAGTGTCTGTATTTTCTTTCCCTAAAGAGAAATGTTTGCGGAAGAAATGGTGTAAAGCTATTCACAGGAAAAATTTTCAGCCAACGCAATCCTCTAAGGTAAGATTTAACTTATTCATTATTACATACAAGTTAATAATTGAAATACAATAGGTTAATAATAGAGAAATGGTTTTCAATGATTAAATGTATGATCTTCTATTTAACGTGATGTGAGGTTATGTACCACTCATCAATTATGAAGAAAAAATGTATTCATAACATTTATGCATAATTCTTTATCGGGTACTGACATTACTAATCAACTGTAATTAATATTTCGCAGGTGTGTGAAGCCCATTTTCATCCCGACGACATCTTAAGAGTTGTTGAATGCTATGATGAAAATGGGAAGAGACTACAGACTTCTCTAGGAAGAATAAAATTGAAGGACGGTGCAATACCGTCAATACTTCCCAATTGCCCAAAGTACTTGTCATCTTACTCGACTGCGAGGGAAAGTGGTGAAGAAAAACGTGAAAGAATTGAAAATAGGGACTTGCAACTTGCAATTGACGAAAGCCTAACCAGTGTAAGTGAATTCCAGAAAAAATTTTGTTTTGATAATTTCTCCGAATTCCTGAATTGCGTGAAGAATGTGAACATTCCCACAAAGTGGAATCTTATTACGAATGAAGACTGCATCATTCATAGTTTTGGATGAAAGTCATATACCTAGCATTCTGCTGTCGGCTAAAATGCAGAGTGATCTGCAGTTCAGTGTTTTGTGAAAATGTTGAAGTCAAAACTTGGAAAATTTTAGTTTCCTCTCAAACTCAAGAACATTAATACAGTTATTGACATTTTAAATATGCTTAGGGAGAAATATCCATCTGGGCAGACTACAAGTGATGACTTGTTGAATACAATATGTGATTTATGTAATCAGCTCTTGTTGGTCATAGGGGAGGATTTTCAAGAGAAAGTGAAATTTTTAGGAGAACAATTGAAGTTGCTGGTTTCTTCGAAATATCGCAATAGATATTCTCAGAATTTTCAGTGTTCTGCAGTATATTGTACACAATTTCCCCACATGCCTACAAATTTTTAAGAAGTGCTGGGTATTTTACTGTTCCACATCCACAGACAATTAATAATATTTGTATGGCATATTCTACGAATCCACTTATGGAGCAGAATAAATTAATTTTTTTAATCCATATTAAACAAAAGTTTGAAATTATTGGAGAAGGATGATCTCATTGTTTCTTTAATGGTTGACGAAATCCATATAAAGCCATATCTTGATTATTCAGGTGGTTCTATGGTAGGAGTTGGTTCTAACAGTGAAAAAATTGCCACTTCAGCTCATGTATTCATGATCCAAAGTTTGAAGTCTCCTTTCAAGGAAGTGGTTCATATTCTCCCAGTGCATAAAATGAATGCAGAGAAATTATTTAAATTTATAAAAGAAATTGTTGTCGGATTACATGAAATAGGATTCACTGTTGTATGTGTTGTTAGTGATAACAATCCTATTAACAGAAAAGCAATTACATATTTTAGCTCTCCCCCAAAACTGAGCATTGTATACCCACACCCTTGTGACAATTCTTGTCCATTGTTTTTTGCATTTGATTCGGTGCACATCATAAAGTGTATT
Source organism: Teleogryllus oceanicus (assembly GCA_964035755.1). NCBI lineage: Eukaryota > Metazoa > Arthropoda > Insecta > Orthoptera > Gryllidae > Teleogryllus > Teleogryllus oceanicus. The sequence goes on from CAXIVR010000010.1 coordinate 12,641,662, forward strand.
CGGAATAACTGGATTAATCAAATAGATCAAAACCAATCTTTAATTTATCCCCCATTTGGCTTGGAAAACAATCAACCTGTTGTACTCTCTACAGCTGCTTTCTCTTGTATAAAAAGAGTATATGAATTAGAAAGTCAAGGTATGAATTTAATCAAATATGCTCATAAATTAAATCTCAAAAGTTTATCTCAGTAGTTTTGAAAGACAAAATGTGCGATTTAATTTTTACAAGGTTTACTAGCGATTGGTATTAAACATAAGCTTGAAAATTTTGAGGGTACAGCAGAATTTTTGAAACTAGTTCTAAATTGGTGGAATATTGTGAATGTAAAGAGTCCGTTCCTGGATGAACGCTTCAGAAATTCACTACAGAAACCGCTAGCCTTGAATCAAGAAAACATTCAATATTTGGAAAAGTTCTTGGTTTGGTTACATAATTGGGATGAGTTGTGTATGGAGTCTCAGAAACTGACAAAGGAGACCCATTTAGCCCTATCCCATACAACCCATGCGTTGATGGAGCTGACAAAGTATTGTGTTTCAGAATTAAATTTTCAATACATTTTGCCAGGTAAAATACAAACAGATTCATTAGAAGCTCGTTTTGGTAAATACCGCACTATGGCAGGATCCCAGTACTTGGTTTCAATCAGACAGATTTTTGAAGTCGAGTCTAAAATAAGAATTCAAAATCTTTTGCCCTTAACTTTAAAGTCTCATACATATGGAGAAGTAGTAATACCACTATCTGCAGAAACTGAAAACAATGCCACAGAAGTCATGGTTGAGAGCTGTTCTTTAAATTTAAATCTTCAGTACACTGAAGAAGACTTTGAAAAAACATCAAACTACTTGCCAGTTATCACATACTTAGGGGGATATTGTGCCAGATCTGTGATGAAGAAAATCAAATGTGGAGTTTGTCGGAGTCATCTATTATTAGACAAATTATTTGAAGTGGAAAGTAATTTAAAATTTGATTTAATAAAAAATATAGACCGGGGTGTATTATTATATCCTCAGCCTGATGTTGTAAATGTAATTATTTTAAACTACATTACGGTTCAGAAATTGGTATCCGCTGAAAATGAAATGGCATTTTTGCAAACTCAACATCAAAGAAATGTTGTTATTCACTTCACTGAAAAAGCTGTTAGACAGCACAATTTTTTTCTAGTAGAATTAAGTTGTAATATTCATTCTGTAAATGATATCTTGCGACATATAGTCAAAGTGTCCTCAAACTTACTGCTCAATAATTACATTAAAATACAAAATGACAATTTAATAAAATATGGCAAGAGAAGAAAGTTGTCAACTGTGAAAAAGTAATTGTTAAAATGCAGCCAAATATTTACATTGGTTATTTTATTTAATCTAAATTTGGTCCATTATTATTTTAAATTTGTCAGTAATTTTTCTTTTCTGTTTCATTGTACTACTCGCGCACCTTTTCTTGAACGATGACCTTGCTTCCCCCTCCCTGGAACCATAAACAGCTGAAGGCAAAAGATCGCAGCGAGCACTGATAACAACATTCCCAGCATTAAAAGTTCGTTGGCGCGAAACAGAAGCTAGTCAAAGCTAGTTGCTTTCATAGTCTAGAACTTCTGTTCAGCTTTATTACCATTATCTAAAGAAATATCTGAGGCAGGTCCACGACTTTCAAGGAAGGCACCTAAAACTCCTATGTACTGTCCCTGCTGTTGCCTACCCAGAGCGATGACCTGCCCGCACACATAGCGGGTTTGAGTTTCATCTACCAAAGGTTGGCATTACTGAAAATACTCTAGTGGCTGTCTTTGTAACTAATACCCCCACTCCACCCGCATTTCGTCAATCTATCGTTCAAGAAAAGTTGCGCGAGTGGTACCATTGTATTCATTGTGAGATATGTTTCATCTAAACTGTACAATAAGGTATTTGTGTAAATTTTTGTTTATTTATAATGGTGTATGACGACGATTCCTATGTATTTATAAACATTTGAAGTTCCATGTTTCAAAGTTAAGGTAATTCCCCTCTAACATTTATGTTAATTTCTGACATGCATATCAATAATTGTTCTCTGCAATTTTTTTCTTTCACTGGGTATTTGTAAATATTGTAAATATGTTTATTTTCTGTAGACTGAATTTTTAGGCTTATACATTTCTTTTTTTGTCATTTGCTTTTGGTAGTTAAAAAAATATTCTGATTGGCAAATATATTTCATTTCATTGAAAACTAATAATTTATTTGGCATCCTTACCTTTCCTTCACCTTATTTGCTTGCTTTCATTAAGTTACATTGTTGAACTTAATCTATAAATATAAGCTTCATCAAGAACCTGACTTGTATTTCATCTTCCAATTGTATGTATTCCAGTAGAAATTTTGGAAATGTTTAGATTGCTATAATACATTTTCTAATGAATTCTTTCAATAATAAAGTTTTTTCCCATTATCGTAATTTTCGCCTTGAAGGTCTTCTAAATTGTAAAAACGAGCAAGCATTAGTGCTCTTTAACGTAGCTCTAAAAGTTTGTTTCCTCCAAACCACACTGCTTTATATTCGAATACTTCTCTCCAGCGGCGCGTCTTTCGGTTGCGGAGAGGCTGTGGTCTACATCTGCTGACGTCACGGACCGAGTTGTGAGGCCTGAAGTATTAGTAGGTACTGCTAGGAGACTCTCTTCAGCGAGACTTGTAATCGCATCACATCCCTTTGGACCCCAATGCAATAGTGTGTATGTGTGTGTGTGTGTGTGTGTGTATATATATATATATATATATATATATATATATATATATATATTATAACACGCCCACCTACTACCTTCCAGCCGGTGGCGATGAAGCGTGAAACTATGAATGCTCGTGAAGCGAGCTTTGAATTCTCATGAAGCAGGATCTTTCGGGTATGAGAAAGGTCTGAACCCTTGACACAATGAATTATATAAAATTCTGGTAAAATGAGCATATATTCAGTAAACAAATTACACAGTGTCACAAATATACAATAAATATGTACTTTACGTAGATGGTCACTGCAAAGAAAACAGAAACAAAAGAACAGAAATAACACAACCACAAGAGAATGTATAGGCGTCACCTTGACTGCCTGATTACTTCAATACGCACTATTTACAATACTTTTGCTTTGACCTCCTTCTCAATTATTTCGTGTACCTCATTTAACTGTGGTTAATCTAAAGTTTTCTCCGTGCACGGCCCTTTAAGTGATTCTCTACAATTATTCTATTATAGACTTCACAGAGGTCAGCCTTGAGCTGCGCATTTATTACAACGCTGTTAACTCTAGCACAAGAATAAACGTGACACACACATTACTAAATCGTACCCTTTACAAAATTATAGCAACTGATTATTCCTGACATCATACAATGGAAACAATACTTTCAATAAGATTACTTTTACATTACATGAACAATTATAATTTACTTTAGAAAAGTTGTACAAGGTATGGCATTCAACGAATTTACTGGTGCGTACAGCGAATGAAATCAAAACTGCCGCTCATACGTTCGAAATATTTCCCAGTAACTATTTGTAACTTTCACCTATTTTAGGACGCTACGCCTGGTGTTTAACGCTACACAGTTTCCCAACAAATTGTCGCATAGAAGTTGCCAGTTCTTTATCTCGACATTTCCTTCCCGCTCGCCGTCAGTTAACCTTGGGGGTTCGGCCGCTCGCAGTCCTCGCCACGTCACTCGACTGGTTTGATGTCCCGCGGTCGCACCTCTTCTTTCGCTCGATCTCAGGATGACGCCACACGTCCCAAAATTTCCCAAAACCCTTCTCTCGTCCTCAGGCTCGTACCGTCTACGAATTGGTCCAAGTCTTTCTCGCCTACGCTTGAGTGTTGGAGTCGTCCTTCTGCCGCCTGCCGCGTACCCGTTGCTCGCGCTTCCAGTTTTAAATAACTAACGTGCTTGAATTGACTACTTCTAGCACTCGGCCGACATACCACACTTTGAGCGTGCGTGGTCGTGGCGTACAAAATTAAATACTGGATTTCGTTCAGAGTCCTTAAGCGCGAATTTACTTCGATGATGAAACTATTTCAAGTTCGAGCAGTCACAACGCTTGCTTACTCGCGTAATGTTAGTGCAAATGCTGTACATGCACTTTGCTTCTGAATTCTATCACTTATCACCGCGTTTCTTAAATCAGCTTTACTAAAGCAAGTAAAATTATACTCCTGCACTAACCAATTACTACCGCTGAAGAATCTAGTTGAGTCGCCGTCGCTGTCGAAATCGTAAGAGAGCTCTACCGAAGTGCGTCACGGTATTTATGCAACTCCGCCTGGGGAAAAATTTCTGGAGGGGTGAATTTTCTCCTCCTTCGCGCCTTCTCGAGAAAATATTATCCGCTAACTTTGGACATCGGAGTGCGAAAACCTGCGGGTAGATGTCGCCTTCTCGGACCATTGCTCCGCCTCGTACCCTATTCCTTAGTTCTCTGGTCTTTTCTAGTGGCTTATGGTGGCGTTACGGGTTCGTATAACCCCGTGACGTCACAATATATATATATATATATATATATATATATATATATATATATATATATATATATATATATATATATATATATATATATATATATATAATAGAACATAATGTAGCTCGTTGATTGTCAGGCGCAAACGTCTCGCAGGGACTTCATTGTTTTATTATAGCCAGGCCGGCCCAAAAACTACTGATTTAAAATCTTAATTGAATATCTATCAAAAACAGTTGTGTATTCGGAGCAACATATTCAATGTCAAACTATTATTAAACAACCTAGTAGCGACAACCACAAAAAATTGCTCGCATTATTTCTAACTATTGAAATTTTCCTAAATCCAGATAGTGTAACGAAAATGAGACCCGACTGTTGTAAGCATTCTTTTCTCTCTCCGTGAAAAATTAAAGAAAAAAATTTGCAGCCGCTTATGAGAAAATATTTTTTATAAATTTCATTAATTTCAAAGATTAATTAATTAAAGAAAGATTAAAGAAATTAATTTAAAAAATTCAAACAGAAGTTAATTAAAAAATTCAAACAGAAGTTAATTAAAAAATTCAAACAGAAATTAATTAATGAAAGTTGAATTCAGGCGGGAGAAATGAATTTTTGCGAAGTACTCTAGGAAACACCCTCCTCGATAAAAAGAGGAATGTAGATATAGGAAGAGTGCTGAATTTCACGGCTGCTTTAGATAAAGTGTCTCCTAATAACAAAAAATGTTGCAAACATTACGAAAATATGTCTAATGACATTGTCGATATTTGCTGTTCTCACAACAAATGAGAGATGTAGGCAGGCCAAAGAAGAAGTGAACACCAGAACAGACGGAAGCATAATTCTTTCTGTAGTAAAGAAGAAATAATCCAAAAACTACTTGTATTTCCTAACATTTTACACGATCATTATTAAAGATCTGATTTTTTAAAACAGATTTTAAGACAAAATTTCTATCATTAGTATTGCACTTTTGAAGTGTGAACTTTTTGCAATTTTCAAAACTTCAGAGAGTTTATCGAAAATGGGACCGGTACCACTTTCTATACCGTTCTTTGATACATACGAGTAAAAATTGTAAGATAAAAATTTGGAGACTCTCTGAGAAAATTAATGTTTATAAATTATTTCACGCAAAATTAAGCAAAACTACTGATTTATTCAAAACATGTGCATAAGCCAATTTAAAATTATGCCTATTTCAAGACCTATCTTATAACAACAGATTTTATTAAGGAAAAAAAGGTTTTCAATATTGTAGATGTTGGAACTCGCTACAAAATAGCAACCCAACATCTACTTTTTTTTCTTTATAATTCAATACTAATATATCCTCTGTAATATAACAGAGTGTTTGGTGCATTATGCATGCTCTGTTACTAGCCCTTATGCTAGTTAAATCGTGGCAACGCCGCGACGCTGCTCAGCTTACAAGCCGGCAGTCCCGCGCAACCGACATGTTTGGCGCTTGTTATGCCACATCTTGTTGCAATCACATAATAAAATTAATCACGGTGTCAGTCTCTGCATCATAATTTTACACTGTAAATTCACTTACAATTCATAATTATAATTTAAACCTGTTTCTTAATCTCTCATTAAAACGTAAAACCAAGCTCCAATGTCATTGGCGAAGACGATGCGCGCGCGGAACTTTCTCCCCAACCGTCTCAACGGTCAATTTGTTCAGTTCCTCTGCAGCGACGGCCTCGTGTGCAATGCAGTCCTCTGCCAGTAGATAGGCCCCGGCCTGTTCTTATTTGAAATATATTTGAATTTCAAACTTTTGAATTCGAACTCGAATTCCGCCATGCGGGGCCCTCCGTGGGCCAATAGCGTCGAAGGGCCCAAAGGCGCGGCGCGCGAAATCTACAGGACAGAACCGGCAATCATTAACATGCTTTGTGTGTAAACGAAACGGTTTCATCTGAACGGTTTTGCCATAGCTTTTGTGTGTTTTAGCGTTTGTGTGTTTTAGCGTTTGTGTGTTTCTGCGTTTGTGTGTTTCTCGAAATGCCCCAATTTAGGCGTTGTTGGGTACCCAATTGCCGATACAACCAAAATAGAAGGAGTGAACAGCAATTCTTTAAGTTTCCAAGAGATCCTGAAAGGTAAGCGATATGAAATGCTTAGCATGGTTCTATAACAATTTTTTCATGTACTATTTAGTGACATAGTAAATAAACTATGTCACTAAATAATACATGAAATTAATTTAAATAATGTAATTATATGTGAGGATATTGTATACACAATTATTATGAACATCCAATGCATTGAAGTCATGAAAGCACTGGTTGCTGTAATAATCATGTAATTGATAATTAACATTAAGATGATGTTGATATAACTATAATAGCTCAATAATACATTACTAATTTTATTACAGGTGTATGAAATGGTTAAAGGCAATTGGGGACCCGACTTTGGCATCTAGCCCTTGGAAAATTCTCATAAGCTTGAGATATGTATGTATGGAGCACTTCACGCTGGAAATGTTCACTGCAGAAGGCAGACTAGCACTTAATGCGGGGCCCATAATTTTTGCTGATGTGCGTCCTGAGTTTCCGGAGGGTGCACTCAGGTCATTTATAGAAGGCTTACCACAACAAAGGTGTACGTTTCATTATTATTATTATTATTATTATTATTATTATTATTATTATTAGCAACTAGAAGGTGTAATAAGAAAACTTTTTTCGTTTTTAATTTAATTAAACATCCTTATTTCATTTGCAGGATCTGCTCGGCATGTAGTGACAACATTTCTCCTGAGTTCTCGGTTGCTAAATGAAGAGAAAAAATCCTGTAACACGTGGTGTAGTCAAAATCTCGGTTTTGTGGGATCTTGATGCCGAAAAACCAACTGGAAACAAAACGTCTGTAGTATGTGAACAAACATAGCGCCTAAACCATGCGTAGAATTTTTCAAATTGAAGAAACCCTGTCAATATGTATCTAGTAGAAAGTTAGAAATTTTTAAAAACCTTCCTTAGTTTTTGGGAACTTTATATGAAGCCGTAAGAAATGATCCAGAATTTTCTCAAAAATGGCACCAATTTTTGTTTTAATTTCTTGTAAGAACAGAGTAAAATGCTTATAAAGGTGGCAAAGGTCCAATTTTCAAGATTAACTCTGAATTTTCAGAAATTTTAAAAGTGTGCGTTTTTATCATCAACTTCTTACAATTACAATATTGAAGTTAGAGACTTTTCCTTCGAATTAAATTTGATGTGCATAAATAGTTCTTCATTTAAGGTGTGAAGATTGTTTTGTAAATATTAGTAGTTTTTGTGCAATTGTGGGTGAACTATTTGGAATTTTAAAAAATGACAAAAAGAAGATTTTCTCGAAAACGGCTCCCACTTTTTTTCTGAACAGTATTATATTTATGAGTACATGCACTTTAAATAATGTCAAGTAAATTTTCTTGAAAACTCAACACTTTTTTATTCAAATGAGCTCAAAATTACTCATTTTCAGAATAGCTCAAACACCATTTTCTCAAAGGTGGCTTCAATTTCTTTCTTTAAACTATTTCAATGAATAGTGGTAATGGTACTGTTTAATATAATATAATGTAATGTTCATTTTGCGTATTCTTTTGTTTTCCCAAAAATTGCACAAATGTTTTTATTTCTTTCAATATCTCATGCCAGTAATATGCACATTTCAATGGATATATTATTGAATTTGTGAGTGGAAGTTCTTCAAATTACTCCAAAGGAAATTAGAAAACTTAACTTCGAGAAAGTCTGTGCTATTCTGTAGCACTTCCAGTTACTATATGTAATTTAGTAAATCCAAACTGCAGGACCACTTTCTTGGAGACATGTACCAAATTGAAGTTTTTTGGGATTCAATTTAATAAAAAATTGTATTTTTGAGTGATAATCATTTGAGTGTTTCTGTTGCAGTAAATTTTATCTCAGTTGTTTTTGGCCCACTATCTGTCTTGTGAACTATGTATAAGTCTTTGTATAACAGTTTGGCATTTGGCCAGGAAGCATTAGCTATTTTCTAAACATATTTCTGATGGTTCTTGAGATGTCTGTTGGGTATAATCTCCTGAGTATGATAAGTGCTTTTATTTAGTTATATTGTTTTGCAGAAATTGTGTGCGTTAGTCACATAACATGATTGGGAAAGACATGAAAATATTTTTTTAGTAATTGAAAAACTGGTCAATATCTGTATCAAATGTTGAGTAATTCTGGATATAAAATCGACCTTTGGATTTTCATCCACGATCCATTGAGCAACTAGCCATGCTTTTGGACAAATATGTAGCCTGTGATATCGGAATATTAGTGAAACATACCAAGTCCAAAAACTCTGCTTTGAGATTAATGAAGTTGAAGTAGAATCATGTAATTTTTTTTACTTGTTCATCACTTGTACTAGGTAGGAGGTAAAACATGTTTCTTGTAATGCAGTTTAATGTGTAATATTGCTTTTTTGAAGAAAGCAAGCAAAAAAAGACAGATTTTGTGACTGTGCAGATGCAAGTTTCCTGTTTATTTATAAAACTTATCAATAATATTCGTTTGTATTGTACCTTAGTAGCAAATTTTGATAATAGGCTGAAATTTGACAGGTGTTAATAGCTGGAATGTCATTTTAATAATGATGCAATATTAAAGAAGTAATGGTCACTAGTTATATTTGGACAATTGTCTAAATTCATGGTTTCAATATTTATCAATGGCAAAGTAAAATATAAAAATTTTTTGGTTATTTTTCAATTATTATTGATTAGGATTCCAAATCCTAATATTTTAGTCTTCTTAATTGCCTAGCGTATTTTACATAAAAATAATGTATTCATTTGACGCCATTTTGAAAACAACTTCATTTTAAATGTCCCGGTCGTCAATACGCGCCACCTCCATTGGTAGAACGCCCTTCGACGCTATTGGCTCAAACGGGGGCCCAGATGGCGGCTTCCCCCCCTCCATGAAAATTAGAAATTTGAATAAGAGCGTTGGGATTAACATTGAGTGCCGTCTCTATTAGTATACTCTCTGGTGCAATGTCTCGGCGCTAACGGCGTCAGCATGCGTTTGCTCGCTTCATAACTACACGCGGGATCCACGCATTAATGCAATGCCCCACAATGGGTGTTAGTTTCATCTGTAACTTAAATATACTTATCACAAACAGTGCAACGCTGGGTTTTCTTTTTAAATGCAATATGAACTCTGCTAATTACAAGTTTAATGCACCCGCTCGTGCTCTGTAACTACAAGCGGGGATCTACGCATTTATGCAGTGTCCCAGAATTTGTGCTAATTTCATCTGTAACTTTCATATTTATCACAGACAGTGCAACGCCGTGGTTTCCTTTGAACTACAATGTAATCTGAGTTAATCACTAGAACTCCACGTGGTGCCCTGAGTTGCATTATGCCCCCAATCCTTGTCGCCTGCTCATCAACGCAGTCATGACGTCTTGCGCCCTCGGGCGTGAATATCAACACCTGGCTATTGCCACAAGGATTTCACTGTGTATTGTATACTCTTTTCCTTTCAGCGCACATCAATTTCTTCAGTTTGTGTTAACCTCAATAACCCTTTCATTACATGCCTACGGCATTTGATTGCAATTTAATGTATTTTATTGTATACTTAATCAGGAATTATATGTTTTTATGGCTGGCTTAATTCACAATTTTATTTCCCAGTAAATGGCAATACCTCCTTTGTATAACATATTAATTGGTCCTTCATTTGTAGCTATCATAGGATTAATGTTTGGGTATGCAATTAAAATAACCATATCAGTCCACTGCCTACACACCTCCCAACAGTAGATTTTGAGAGATAGGCAAACAATTTTGAACTCTGGCACTTTTTTAAAAATTAGGGATTTTAATGAAAATGAGACCATTCTCTTGAGCGTTCGTTATGATATCCGAGGACTAAATTTAATAAAAAACTTTAGATCCATTTTTGAGAAACGTTTGGTAATGTTGAGAATTCATATAAAATATCTCCCAAAATCAAAATATGTTTAAAACTCGAGGGTCTTAAGTTCGTTTAGATTGATCGAGGAATATTAATTTTGGAGAAAATCGTCAGAAATATTTAAACGTGGTTCCTTAATGGATTAGAAGTAACTTTTGCTAAAAAAAAAAACTTAAATTTAAATATCAATTATCTCAAAGTAATGAGTTTTCCTTCACTTCTTGAATTTCCTTGATGGTTATTGAAAATCAGATAAGGGAGAGCATAATGTTGTGGTAATCTATTGCTTGTCGGTAATATACTACAGAATTACGTAGGCAGGAAAAGGTTAACAGTAGATTGCTTTGTAGTATTTTTTACATGCATGTCTTAAAAAATAAAAACAAATGACTGAAAAATTAACTTCATTTATATTCACAGATGAAGTTCATTTCTTTCATATCAATGTTGCTGTTGATCTTTTTCCACTATGGTGTGTGCCGTTTCAGCTACAACTACACTCCAGTAAATTGTGAGTAATCCAGTGATTTATATATACTATTAAACTAACTTAAATAACTCCGATGAGTTTGTGGGTTCAAACCTGTGGAACACCTAAAAAGATTCATTTTGTAAATAACGTCATAAAAATCAGAATTTCTCCCGTAAGCTTTAACACACACATCCCGGAACACGTTCATTCAAATTAAAGAATAAGTCCCAAATTGAATAAAGACAGTTTGTTAAACAGTTTATTTACATAAATCACATATAAAGTTTTATTTGTTAAAGCACATTCTTTTTAAATCACGACATTTCGACAAGTGTAGTTTGTCCTCTTTAGGTGATCAATAGTGTAAAGATCGATAAAGCAACTTACAAAAAACCTTTTTTTAAAACAATTATGTAAACAATAATCATTAGATGAACACATATTCCATGTCAATTGGGCCCACATGTTTTCTTATTAAAACATGTATGAAACTGATACGTCCAAGATATCCAGCATTTTGTGAGGAAATTGTATCATAATCTATACTTGGGTTTTTATGACGTGGTATCTCAGGGTACTAGCTCCAAGATGGAATTCTCCACGACTTTTTGTGCCTTTCTCAAAGCTGTCGCAAGTCGACCGTATCAAGAATCGCTGCAGATAGAGCAATTCTAGAGACCCAACCGAGAAAGACGCCAAAAGTCGTGTCATATTCCATCTTTGAGGCATCAGGTGCCACGTTAGAAAAACCCAAGTATATGTAGAAGTTGTCTAATTGGTGATCAAAGCTCACCTTGGTGTGAGTGTGGTCAGACCAGGGCAGGAAGTGAAAGTCGCGTCTGTCCGTCTGTCTATCCGTCCGTGTCTGTATGTTGCCTGCCTGTCTGTCTGTCCGTGTCCGTCTCCGTCCGTCTCTCCGACCGCCTCCGTCCGTCCGTCAGTCTCCGTCCGTCTCCGTCCGTCCGTCTCCATCCATCCCCGTCCGTCTGGAGACAGGACGAACGGACGGGCGGCCAGACGGACGGACCGACTTACTTTTGCCCGTCCGTCAGTCAGGTCAGTCAGTCAGGTCAGTCAGTCAGGTCAGTCAGTCAGATCAGTCCAGTCAGGTGATGTCGGTCAGGGGCCGTCTGTCGGCCGTCAGTCGCAGTCATTCAGTCCGTCCGTCCTTTCCGCCGGTTTGTCCGTCCGTGAGTGAACACTTCCAAAACTACCCGTAAAATCTTTTCCACATTTAAGAAACCTCAGTCGATCTGGCTCTAGTTGAAGCATTCAAATTAAAAAACTTTTTTTTTAATCGGGGATACTTTACATGAAATTCCTCGGAAATTTTCAAAATTTTCTCAAAAAGCTTCAAATTTTTTCTTTAAATTTCTTGTAAGAATTGTAGAGTAAAATATATTTTCAACGTTTCCAAAAAATTAAATTATTTTCCCTTCAAATGAAATTTTTCCCGTAAATAGTTCTTTCGTCAAGGTCATATAGATTTTTTAAAAAAATAGTAGTTTTCGCTCAGTATTTGCAATTTTTTGAAATAAAAACAAGATTTTCTCAAAAACAGCTATAATTTTTTTCCTTTAAATTTTTGAAAGAGTAATGACAAATGTACCCTATACGTTGACATGAACACCATATTTGTTGTATTCTTTTGTTGTTTCAAAAATTACAAACCTGTATACAAATACCCCCACTATACCCAGTGGCGGTTCGTAAACATGTCGTTAAGGTGTGCAATGTTCTCTTTCCCTTTCTCCCACTCTCTCTCCCCCTCTCTTCCCCTTACCTTCTCCCCCCTCTCTGTCTCTTTCGCACACGCACACGCATTCTCTGTCTGTCTGTGTCTGTCTGTGTGGGTCTGTCTTCTGGGTCTGTCTGTCTGTGTCTGTCTTGTCTGTCTGTCTCTCTCTCTCTCTCTCTCACACACATACACACACACAAACACACACACACACAGGCATACATTACATGCATGCATTTATGCACTCATTAATATAAATAATGACAAACACAAATCATCTTACGAAGTCTGATATCATGCTCAACAGTACCGTTCCGCTGTTGTTCTGTAACTCTTTCATTGAAGTTATTGATTTCTTGCGTTTAATATTTTCAACGATATTCATTGTTAGTTGCACAAACACCTTCGACAGAAATATGATCTCTTTGACTTCGGTTTTTCACAACACATTGAAACGTATCCTAATACATACGTTTACAAAACACTCCTGGGTTTTGAATACTGAAGAATGGTTTTGTAATTGCAACTCACATTAAAACATGAGAGAATACACGTATATATTCAATTTTCATCAACATATAATAATCAAAATTTTGAATGCAACACTGCGCAGCAATGCGTTTGCGTTTCGCGCACTAGCGCAAGAGCTCATTTAAGTGGAGAGATACACTATGTGATCAAAAGTATCCGGACAGCCCCCAAAAACATACATTTTTCATCTTAGGAGCAATTTGCTGCCACCTACCGCCAGGTACGCATTCTCCGCGACCTTAATAGTCATTATACATCGTGCAACAGCAGAATGGGACGCTCCGTGGAACTCACGGACTTCGCACGTGGTCAGGTGATTGGGTGTCACTTGTGTCAGAAGTCTGTACGCTAGAATTCCACACTCCTAACATCCCTAGGTCCACTGTTTTTGATGTGATAGTGAAGTGGAAACGTGAAGGGACACTTAGCACTAAAAGCGTACAGGCCGACCTCTTCTGTTAACTGACAGAGACCGCCGACATTTAAAGAGGGTCGTAAATCTATCTAGACTATCACACAGGAATTCCAAACTGCATCAGGATCCACTCCAAGTACTATGACAGCTAGGCGTGAGGTGAAAAACCTTTGATTCCAAGGTCGAGCGGCTGCTCATAAGCCACACATCACGCACGAAAATGCCAAACGCCTCCTCGCTTGGTGTAAGGAGCGTCAACATTACACGATTGAACAGTGGCAAAACGGAGTGTGGAGTGACGAATCACGGTACACAATGTGGCGATCCGAAGGCAGGGTGTGGGTATGGCGAACCCCTGGTGAACGTCATCTGTCAGAGTGTGTAGTGCTAACAGTGAAATTCGGAGGTGATGGTGTCATAGTGTGGGAGTGGTTTCCTGGAGGGGGCTTGAACCCCTTGTTGTTGTGTGTGGCACTATCACAGCGCAGGCCTACATTATTATTGTGAGCACCTTCTTGCTTCTCACTGTTGAAGAGCTCTTCGGGGAAGGCGATTGTCATCTTTCAACACGATCGAGCACCTGTGGCACAGGCTGTGGCGGATTGGTTCCACGACAATAACATCCCTGTAATGGACTGGCCTGCACTGAGTCCCGACTTGAATCCTGTAGAACACCTGTGGGATGTCTTGGAACGCCGACTTTGTGCCAGGCCTCACCGACCGAAATCGATACCTCTCCTCAGTGCAACACTCCGTGAAGAATGGGCTGTCATTCCCCAAGAAAATTTCCAGCACCTGGTTGAAAGTATGCCTGCGAGAGTGAACCTGTCATCAAGGCTAAGGGTGGGCCAACACTGTATTGACGTCCAGCATTACCGATGAAGGGCACCACGAACTTGTACGTCCGTTTCAGACAGGTGTCCGGATACTTTTCATCACATAGTGTATCTTACACTTTCTTCATTGACTGTCACACTTCTCTCAAAAACTTGTGCTAGCCGAGTGTTACATCTTCGAGACATGTCAAGGCACTGGCAGAGATCGCCACTGCGTCGACACAGTAGTACGCGGAATGCTCCATCGGTCCATAAGCCACCGTTGTCCACTCTATTTCCCTTCCGAGCCTGCGGCAGTCTTCATTGCCAGGGTCGCATTTCCTGAATGTGCGCTGACTGACTTTCACGAAGGGCGTTGGTAGCGGACTGGCAATGGCAGCATTCAAACGGCGGGAGTGTTAAAGTAGTACCGTGTTTCGTAAATGCTCTGAGAGAATTCCCCTCTTGCTGTTTTACCTTTAACTGTGCTGGTGAAAAATACTAACGTAACTGTGCTGGTGGGGTCTGAGAGATGCAAGACGGGAAATAATTTACTAAATGCAATATTTTTTAACGAAAAGTGTATTTAATGATGACATGATGATAAGTTATATTTTTGGCAAAAGTAAAGAAATTAAATATAAGCAGAAAAACGCATCAATATTGATAAACGCACAAGAACAAACCGAAATGTTTAGAATGCTATGTAATTTCCGAAGCAGAATATTTGAAACAAAGTTTGAGTGATATAAAACAAATTTGAGACAGTTAATGCAAAGATGTCTTTCTATCAGCGCCTTTTGGGCAATCTTTCTTATTTTCTTTGGAACTACTGATTGTAGTCTAACCACGGGTTGATTCCGCAACTTGTTACTACTGTCCAACAACAATACCTGGATTTCTTTGTCGGTGATTGTCGAGTTTCAAATGCAAAGCTGCAATTAAAATAAAAAATGAACTCTTTTTAATATACACAATGTATTTCCTATCCATATTCTAATAACCGACGTTGCTAAATACTCAATTACATAAGAAATTATGTATTTAAAAAGACATACGTAACTAAGCTGGTGGGGTCTAGGATACCCGGAATCGTTCAAAACTACTATAACTCATCACTCCACAAACGTAACGTGAAGATGGCTCGTTAGTTCACAAACCCCACGATTTGAAAGGAATATACAAGTTGCTGAGAAAATATTTATAAAACTAAATTATTTAAAAATATAAGTGTGGGTCTCACAGACCTCACCAGAACAGTTAAAGGTTAAGAGATATTCCACCGAATTAATTTGGGTGTGCACATACGAACGTGCGAATACCCACGAGCCGCAACTGACTATACCTCTGTATATTTTTATTGTCGGTCGGTCAAATGTATTGGTGCCAAATTTGGGGGTAATGCATCTAAGGTTTTTGTGGTATATGAGAAAACAATTACATTTTTATATTTTAATAGATACTTATCTGCTTACAGATACTGTTGGACCACTAACGTGCGATGTGGACGCTGATTGTAAGACACAAATCCCAGGTGCCGTCTGTTACTTTGGATCTTGCATGGGTGTTGAGGAACGCCCTCATATGATTACATAACACTCAGTTTCACCAATGTGAAAATTCAGAGAGACGCTTTACGCTTCGAATTAGTTTTGAGAGATTCATTATATGAGTCATGAGTAAACATGACGATTACTGGCACATTTTGTTGTAAAAGTTAGAATTGTAATCTTTAGGCACCAAGTCAATTGTACGTACACATTTGGTTATCGATTAGAGCCTTGTAATCAAATGGAAGTTTTACCATACTAGTTTCGGTTTTGTGTTACAATGTGTTATAAATTGTGTTAATTATAGTAATTAACGAAACGAGTTATAAAGAGGGGATAATTGCATGAATGGTATGTTGAAGAAAACGAGCGATGATAGAAGCGAGTTTTCTTATATACCATGAATGCAATTATCCCCCTTTATACACATGTTACGTTCAATATTTTTTCGTTTCCATTGACAAATAATTCAGATTAAATAAAATTCAACGCATCTCTTCCACCCATGGTGTGCATTTCATGACGTAATATTGCTTTTGAATAAGATCTATTTTAGTGGGCCTTGCATTGTTTATGTTGCCTCGAAATATTTGCAAATGGAAGAAACTGGACATGTTTCTGATAAAATATAAGAAGCTGACAAATCATGAAAACATCCCACGAAAAGTAAAGACAGGTAAGAGAGAGAAAATAAACATTGGGGGGAAAAACTAGTCACTTGTGACAGTTTTGGTAGAGCATACTTTTAGAACTGGTAACCACAACTGACGTTTACATTTTTTACATTCGACATTCTAAGACCAAACGTTTTACACATAAAACATTTAATACATTTACGTTAAATATTTTATGTTGTACTATAAGTCAGCTATCTTAACGTTTACTTACCCAATTAAGTTTTATTCATTCGTTATTAATACGTAGTTATAGGTATGTAATATGTGATGTACTTTTTTGTTCACGTTTCATGGACGACTGCAATTGCTTCGTTTGTTATAGTTTCTTAATTACAGATTTCCCCTTTTCTAAATTTGATTGGTGGTGTAGTTTTATGCACGCTGCTATTAACATAAAGATAATTAACGATTTTTCATGGAATTAATGAGCATATTTAGTTAACTAAACGAAAAAAATATTAGTTAAATATTTGGATTAATGAAATTTTATTCGCCTTCAATAAATCGCCTTCTTTAAATCGCCTTCAAGATATTCTGCCACCAAGTTACTACACTTAATTGCAGAATTAACAATAAATCTAATATACGATCCTCCTCTCCCCATCAAATACTCCCCATCTCTGCATTCTATTCAAACTGTGATCTCTTTGATATCTCCGACTACCTGCCTATCATATCTAAGCAACCTAATCTACCAGGTGAACTAGGCATTTCTCAAAATTACTATTTTTAACAAAAACCTACACTCAACATTACTGGACAAAACAATGATGGTCATTACACAAAAACGGCATATACAACATCGATTTTCCAAATGAATACATGATTGTTGAAAGGAATTTTGAAATAATTCCTAAAGTAAAAAAAACATTTTGGGCCTATCATTCAAGAAATTTTACATTTTTTAAAATTTGTTTCTGTTGGGACCCAATTTTCTCTATTTAAAAAGACATCCAATTGTTTGTGTATACAATTTTTTATGTTCCTTTTATGTTTTGGACTTACGACTTTTCAATATTAATGAGGGTAATCACCCAAGATGTTTTATAAAAATCTTGAAAATTGTAACGAACAACCAAACAAAATATGAAAGAATGTTCACATATTGTATATTATACACCCAACAAAATATTTAATCTATACTAGGCCATTGTAAGAGATAATAAAACTATTTTCTGTCTTCTGAGTCGACTTCACAATATCCTCACAATACCTTTTTCTTAATTCTTCCATTTTTGAGTGCTTTTTGAGCACTTTTCGTTTGTGATAGTTCTCATTATTTCTGCAAAAATATTTCTTACTTCTCTCCGGCTGGGTTGTGGTTAAAAGTGTTCTCTACGATGTATGGGCCAGTTACCACATGGACAGAATGTAATGCCGAGTACTCAAATTGCTAGAATGAAGCTGATGAAAAATCTTTTCTTTTCTTGGAATGCTTCTTCCAAAAGATTCATGACTATAGGTTCTTTTTACTTTCTCGTATACGTAGGTATATACGGCGTAATATACATTGTGTAGTAAAAGTTATGCAATGCTGAGGAAAATCGATTTCGAGATTTCAAGGAAAATGTTTGTTCTCCGTCCTGTCGGTGTCAGTCCGTTCTGTTCGTCCTCGGTCTGTCCGTCCGTCTCCGTCTCGCTCCGTCTGTCCGTCCGTCCGTCTGTCTCGTCTGTCAGTCCGTCCGTCTGTCCGTCCGTCTGTCCGTCCGTCTGTCGTCCGTCCGTCTGTCCGTCCGTCCGTCTGTCCGTCCGTCTGTCCGTCCGTCTGTCCGTCTTCCGTCCATTTCTCCGTCCGTCTCTCCGTCCGTCTCTCCGTCCGTCTCTCCTTCCGTCTCTCCGTCCATCTCTCCGTCCGTTACATTATTGCATTTGTGAGTGGAAGTGCTTCAAATTACTTCAAATGAAGTTTTTTCAAAACTCCATGGGTTCCTGAAAAAGAACTTCAAATTTCGCATTTACAGTCATGTTTAATCGCCTTTTTCTTAAAAAAGCTTCAACTTTTTTAAATACAATTTCTATTAAAGACGAGATTTTACTCTTCTTTAATATTCTTGAAGTAAAATTTCGGATCTATTCTTAGGAAACCAAAAAGTTGAGAAAATGTACTTTGGGTGGCTATAGATGGAAGTGGCAAGAGGATATAGCAAGACCATAAGGCCAGTCCCCACAAAGGAAATTAGAAAACTTTACTAAGAGAATGTCTGTGCCATTCTGTAGCACCACTAGTTTACATTGGCAATAATTTGACAGTATTTCATTGATGTGGAAATTCTGCTATATTTCTTGAAACTTCTTGTGAAAAGTCTCTGTCATAGGTAAGGAAAGAATGGTCCCACATTGGGAAGCGAAAGATTATCTCAGGAAATCTGTTATTTTCTGCAAGTCCCGCACATATTCTTATGATTGATTAATTTCTGTTTTGTGTAGGACAACTGACTGAATAAAGTTTCGGTCTTTTAACGTCTGTAAAATATTCGTGGATATAATCTAAAAGATACAAATAAACTTCGTGGGGTTCTTTTCTTGCCATTCCTTCATGATACATACAAGTACTTGTATACATTTAGTAACTGTCTTTGTGCAGGTATTGAGTGCAAAATACATTAATCCACAGTTGCCTCAAATAAGAAGAAGTGTCCAGGATTGGATGGAAGAGGCAAATTCTGCAAGGTGTCTGTTTACACTTTTCACTGAATTTCGCCATTGAAGAATTAAATTGTTTATATCTTGCCTTATGCGCATGCGCGCTCCATTGAGTGATTAAGGAAACTAAGTGATGTACTTGGTTCCTTTCAACTCTCAATCTTTTGATTCTGCTTGGTAAAAAAATATAAGTAGTGTCTCGAGTATGTTCGTTTCTTCATTAAACGATGAAGAAGAATGAAATAATTCAAAAGCATCGCTAGGTGCAAAATGAAAACCATGGACCTGGTTCCTTTCAACTGTAACACCCCCACCTTGACGCCGTAACTATAAAAGTCCCAAGTGGAGGTTCTCCCAGGGTTGACCTCGACTTACCTTTTTCCCGGCGCCAGCTGAAGGTTAATGCTTTGCCCGGCTACCCCCTGAAGATCCTGAAATATTTGGCGGGAGCATGCGTGGCGTGGGCATTGGCGTGCAACTCGCAATTAAAAGAATTTTCTTTCTTAACTTAAATTTAATTTGCCAAAAGTGATGATGATGATGATCAAAAATTCCGGTGAAGCCGGATACATAAGAATAGACTTAAACCTAACTTACATCTAGATTACACTACAGAGCGGTCATTCGCCCATCACTCGCCTCAGCGACAGTCCAGGGCGGGAGTGGGTTCGTTGTACCGGCGCTGGCGGGGTGACGAGCGGCGGTTCTGTCTGACGCCCGTCCAGGTAGAACCCGGGCATCGAGGTGATGCCGGCGGCTCAGGCGGCGTCTCGGGTCATCCACCCGAAGCGGCGGCGGCGCAGGGGATGGCGCCGTCGCTGGCGGTCGGAAAGCTCCGACCGGCGCGATGGCCAGGCGCCTGAATGGACGCCGGGGTGGCGGCGGTAGCGGCAGGGCGATAGCAACGCCGGCTCTCCGCGCGGTGTCCGGTAACTCGGGCGCGGCCGTCGGGGCCGACTTCGCGGGGCGGCGCGGTGGAAGCGGGGGCGGTCTTTACAGCCTACAGGTGCCCGCGAACTATCGTGGCCCGTGTCGGTAAAGCATATTTGCTCATCCGAGGCAAAGTTCTAATATGCGTTAATTTACGCGTGGCCGAAGCCCGAAACCAGAGGAAGGTCTGCTCTCTACCACTGTTCAAACCAGAAGGACCCAACATCTCCTTACTCGGAGCTCCCCGGCTCCGTAGGGTCACATGATCGCGTCCGCGCGATGTTCACGCCTATTGGCCTGCGACATCACGCGACACGGGGTGGCCAATCGCGGCTATATCGACGTGGCAGTTGACGCTATGAAGTAGCGTCTTCAATGGAATTTGGTCTACGTCAGAATTTCGCCGAAATCGCCGGCGCTGGTCGGCGGCGGCCGGAAATTCCATTGACGTCACGGCCGCGCCCCTTTAACAAAGGCGAGCCTGTTCGCCCGCATCGGCGGCGCACAGGTAACGGGAAAACGCCCCTTTTCCTACTGCCCTTCGACAAGCGCCTTCACCACGCATTTTAACATGCGTTTGAAAATATAATTTATATCCATAATTCGTCGATGTCATATGTGGGCGACTGTCCCGTTACACAACAAACACCGATTCCAATGTAGAAGCAATGAAGACAGTCGATTAAGACACATACAAAGGCAACAACAAACACTACTAAGAAACTACGAGGCTCACGAATATGTGTATTTTGCCGCATATGTCGACTGTCTGACTTTGACGGCTAGCTAATGGTGCCTTGGTTCCATGTCTTGGCCTACTATAACTTCCACGCTTGAAGAGTAAGAGAAATATTTGGCGCGTATCACGTACGCACTTCACTGTAATTGGTAAACCCCATCAGGCTGAACTTTTATTTGTCAACATTATTTTTGCATCCACCGGGAACCGAACCCAGAATCACAGCACGGGAAACTAGTACGCTGAGCCACACTAGAGGAAGACATACAAATACGATGACCTAAATACAAAAGCAGCACCAACAACAACATTCATAAAATCATCAAGGCTGTACGAGAAAAACTTTTCAGCCAGGTCGAATTCAGTCGCTGTCTGGAGAAGAATTCTAGCGGCCGGCTGCTCTGATCGGTAGTTTTCCGTAATTTCTCCGATCAACACCAGGCGATTGCCTGAGCAGTATCCTAACAAACGGGCCACGGACCGCGCGCGATATTTCCTTCCTTTTCCTTGTCCTATCCTCTCCCCCTACACACCCACTTACACTAACATGCAATACACTACCACATATTCCGGGAGACCGGTCGGGAGCTTAGAGCTTGTCCCGGCTGGGGCGGTGCCCCGCTGGTGGGAGAGTCCAGATTAGGATGAAACCCCACTAACCGACGGTAGGTCGGCGCCGGATCTCGCCATCCAGCGGGGAAAGATCACTACTATCTTCCTAGAAAAACATGCACCACACTTACGGGACTAATGACCAAAGCAGTTGACGCGCTCGGAAACACGAAAAAATCAATGAATTAAAAATGAGAAAAACCTACCCAAAAATCCTCACTTCAAGCCACCTCCACAACCTGACGTTTTATCCGATTACAGGCCTGAGAAGGGAACAGAACTGTGAACACATCACATTCACAGGAGGGATATACCTGGACAAGGAAACCTCGCTAGGTGTCCCGTACGGCGGAACAGGATTTCGCCCGCAAGTGGGGGAAGGTCATCGCCACCTCTCGCGATAAATACACGCACTGTTCTAACTGAGCTAATGACGTTAGTTGACGCACCTGAAAACACTAACGAATCAATCTCAATTGTCACCTCACGTACAACAGTCTGGGACAACTAAAGACCACGAGATAAAGCAAGAGGGAATATAGACCCGGCGAAAGGTTATGGTAATCTATATCATATGAGAGGGTTCAACATCAATATCAATATCAATATCAATATCAATTCAAACATGAATATCAACAGAGGGTGAAGTCGAGAAACAGGTTTTGTAGAAAAGTTAGGTAGAAATGGATGAAGTTCTGTGGGCTAAATTCCCACAATGTGACATCCTCTTCATTAGATCTATCCAGAAACCGCTGATCTTTATGTATAAGTTTATTATTACAGTAAATCCTCAATAACAGGGAATTTTAAGGGACCGAAATAATCAGAGTTTGTGTTCGTATTACTCTAGTATTACAAATGTCTGTTTTTCCGTAATCCCTTGCCGGGACAGGCCTTTTGTTCGTGTTACGACAAAATTCGTGTTTTTTGATTTATTGATTTTTTCGTGTTTCCGGGCGCGTCAACTGCTTTGATCATTAGTCCCGTTAGTTTAGTGCATGATTTTTCGTGGGAGATGGCGGTGATCTTCCCCCGCTGGATGGCGAGATCCGGCGCCGACCTACCGTCGGCTAGTGGGGTTTCCCCCTAACCAGGAGTCTCCCACCAGCGGGGCACGCCCCAGCCGGGACAAGTTTTCAGCTCCCGACCGATCTCTCGGAATATGTGGTAGTGTAGTGCATGTTAGTGTGTGTGTGTGTGTGTGTGTGTGTGTGTGTAAGGGGAGAGGATAAGACAAGGAAGAGGAAGGACATTGCGCGCGATCCGTGGCCCGCATGGTAGGGTACTGCTCCGGCATTCGCCTGGTATTGATCGGAGAAACCACGGAAAACTACCGATCAGAGCAGCCGGCCGCTAGAATTCTCCTCCACACAGCGACTGACTTCGACCTAGCTGAAAAGCCAGTCGGAAATCCTGTCGCCGTGAGGACTGGAACCTAGGACCTCCCGGTCAGAGGCGCTGCAGTGACATCAGTTAATGCACTGAGCTATCGCTCCCGGTAAATTCATGTTAAGCCGAGTTCGTGCTAACGAGGGTTAACCGTATATAATTATATAATAAAAAAACATAATTAACATCATTTACTTATCGTCTCCTATATTATTTCAGTTGTGTATTTGACCTTTGGCGGCTCTCACAGGCAACCAATCTTTTATAAATGAGGTCTCTAAAGAAGGAGAATTTCTCGGAGACACGACGAATTGCAATTTGACTTTTAAAAAGTGAAGTATTTGTTTAAAAAATGCATCTAAATACTCATATCAAGTGCAACACACAACACTCGGCCACAGTTTTGAATCTATATCTTTAAAGCACTCTTAAACTAAGCGTTTAGGGCCTTAGAAACTAAAATTTTGAGGCCAAAGACACGTTCGTCGCACCATAATATACAGAGTGAGATCATCTTCAACATTCTATAATTTTTTGCTGGTTCGGCGTTTCTCGATTCTACCCCAAAAGACTTTTGACAAAACACAAAAGTCTTTAAAGAAGAAATAAGGTCATCTTCGTCAACATATTTTTTACAATTATTATTTAATTATTTCCCCGTCTTTGTAATATCATTTGATATTATTATTACTATTCCCCTTTTATATTCATTTATATTTTTTTTTTTTTTTTTTTTTTATTATTATATCTTTTGCAATATCAGAATGTATATTTCTTCATTTGTATTTACAATCTGTGTTAATTCCCCTCACCATCGCATTTAAAATTTTGCAATTTTTTGTGCTATATGTTCCGTATCTTTTGCAATCATATAATGAATCTTTGTTTATTGGTATTTTATAATGTTTAATCTGAACTGCTACTAATCCTCCCGTTGCATTTCAATTTTTTCAATTTTATCTGCTATCTGTAACTAAAATTTACATGTATCTATTAATTGTAATTTAATTTTAGATCTTATTTTATGTTTTATTTGTAATTTTGTTATATTTTTCTGTACCTTGTAGACTGACGATGACGGAAAAGTCGTCGAAAGCAGGCTGTCTTAATAAAAATTACTAGTGAGAGCGATTAAATCGCACGGTTAGTCAAAAAAACAAACTGTTTTCTGCTTAAATTCTTTTTCACTAATGATTATTATTAATCAGCTTCAATCATATTCGAAAACAAGCAATCTCTAACACTGTAGGCAATGTATGAGATTTCAGTAATAAAAAGAATGAAGGATTTTCAAAACATTTTCAACTACAGAAATCAAAGATTTTCAAAATTTGTTTCTTGGTAATACTTTACAAATAAAGTAAGAATCACTACAACAATTGAATTGAAGGTTTTATTTGTTTCCCTTTCGGATCACATAAATTCAGGTTACACAAATTTTATTGCACATAACCATCCTTCATTTACTTCTACTTATTATCTGTCACCATAAAGTCCATGTATATTTCTGCCACCAAGTTATTGACCCTAAAATAACTATCAATCTAATATTTCATTATAAACAACATTCAATGTAAAAGCTTTTGAACTGTTTTTACATTTTCCTTGATTTGTGCCATCTTGAATTTGTACCCTAACATCAGCAAACAAACTTACTCTAGAGAATGCCACATAAAGTTGCCCATGTGCAAACACAGGAGAGGGAAGAAGCGTCTACATATTCTGCTGTACCCTGTCCTTCATCGTCTGAACATTCAGATAAGGAACTTTCAAGTTCAGATGAAATCAACGTTAGTGGATTTTTAATAGAGACTTTTGAGAGTATATCAATTCCGAATGCTGCAATGGTGAGGCATCAAACTTTCATTACTCCTGAACTAATGGTTTAGACAGATGTCAGCTGCGTGTAAGAGATTCTGTATACATCCTTTAGGTGACAGCACAGGCACTTAGCTTCAATATCCCAAGAACTCTCTGCTAATATATCTTCGATTCAGACAGAAGAGGAGAAGATAACGTTAAGAAACAAGTCGTCTTTAAAGAGTAATTTATCTGAAATTATTAGTATTCATTGGAATGCTCAACTATTGCCTGCATTGAATATCAGGGACCCAAAAGAAGAAAGACTTCCAATTGTTGTTGCAATTGGAGACAGTCAGCAGCTCATCGATTTTCCAAAATTGCGGAAGTCTTCTGAAAAATATCACACTAACCCTGTTTGGAATCTTAACGCATTGAGATATCGAAGTTAATGAACAAATCCCTTGCAGTGACACAACTTCATCAAACACTTGACGTTTAAAAGGAGCATATGTCTTTCTTGAAGAACATTTGGACAGGAAATTGTTGTTCTTTCCGTGGTATCTTTACAGATACAAACTCCTTTTACAATGAGTGTTTGAATGTAAAATACGTGATGTAAGCTTTAAAAATGTTTTTCTGTTGATTATAACTGATTATGTCAAACCATGGCTTAAGTACAGTGCAACTGTAAAAGTCTATTATCAAGGTATCTGCTTTTTGAAAGTTCTAAAATCACATTAAAGTTCTAAAATCACCAAAATTCCATAATTTCAAAAGCAGCTTGAAAACAATTTAGACACTGTATTATGTTAGACACTGTATTAATTATTTATTAGAATAATTGTCTGTCGTATAATGTCTGTCGTAATTGTCGTCTTTGATCATGACGTAGACGGACAAATCAAAATCAAAATGGTAGCAAATTTAGACAGAGCAAGTCTACATATGGAAGAGTGATATATTCATTTTTGTGGAGAATTGGATGGAGAATAATAGGGCAAGCGCAATATATCCCGATGGCAGTTCTTCAAGTATTCATTCATTAATATTCAATACAGGTCCTAATTCAATTAAATTATTTCACTGAAAACAATAGTCGACTTTGCATCAACCGAACTCAGATATCTGTTCTCTTACCTGAAGATGGATACTACTTTTATTCAAAACTGTCTTTCGATCTGGACAAGCAACTATTCGTATTCAGAAGCTCAATAGTTGTTTATAAAATTGAAAGCTGTGAATGACTGCGCTGAAAGGGCTATTAAATTAATACAGGTTTTTCTTGCACTACTGAATGTAGATGAGCGAAAGCAAGTTGTGTCGTGTTGTTCAAGAACATTGTTCACTGCACCCATATTGCAAGATAAAGACGCTGAAAAAAGTACCCACAAGAAACGTAAAAACCATAACACAGTCTAAAGAGTGAAAATGAATTAAATTGTAATATAAAATTATTTATTAAACACGTATCAGTAGTTTTCCACCGACTTAAAACAAAATGAATGGTCCCTAACATTCAAATTTCACGCTCACATCGGCACAATTTAATATAGGTCTATTGAGATGGAATTTTTTTATTGAGTAAATTTTACCCAATGGAACAACTTTAGACTAATCCCTTTGAAATACGAACATAATCATCAGCAATGCGGTGCTGACACAGCACTAACCGTGACATTGCGTCAATTCATGTTAGTTGTGGGGTAGGTTTCCCTGTCCTAGCGCCTAAGGCCCGTGTCACACACGCGTTATACGTTGACGCGCGATAGGTAACGCAGGTCGTTTTTAACACCATCTCGGGTTCGGAACGGCTAAAGCGCTCGTGTGCCGTTTTGTATTAGATATAGTGTTATTCTACGTTGCTTAGTGCGCGTTAACAAACGCTCGTGTGCAGGAGTCCTAACCAGAAGCATATGGCGTGTGTATAGACAGTTTCATCTACAGTGCGAGTAATTTTTCTATGGTGGAAACTCAAAACTCGAACATCACACGACGTAGCTAATTTCATAGATCGGAAAGCAAGTTTGAATCGTTCGTATTAAGTTGCAAAAAGCGTCGGAAACGTGGGATATAAAGACAACTGCGAGACTCCGCATAAAATTGGAAAGGGATTTCATGTATGGTGATTGTAAATTCACAGAATACTGCATGTAGCTGATATTTCATTTTTATTAACCATATTCATTTATTACAATATTATGGAATTTCTAAATTTCTACTCCAAAGTATATTTAAATCTCTACATCACATAACCTTATGAAATTTTAATATAGATCACACACCTTATCTACGTCGAATTCATTTAAAATTTGTTTTTAGACTTTCTTATTGCCAAAATGTCGCTAGTTAAGTAATCTTAACCCAAAAACTTATTAAAAATTACAAGTCTTATTTAATTCATTAAAAATGAGTCAATACAACCAAAATTTTTATTTTAAATTCAAGAGGAGATGGGCGAGAACAGACAAGTACAGTAGGTGGTTCGCATCTTGATTATCGATTCTTCGTGATGTTTAATTTTCCAAATTACTGCTAGACAAATTATTTTTTTGGACTGCACTCACGGAGATTCTGGGCACTTATGGGCAATCCAAGTATAGTATTTGTGACCGAGCTGGTGCTGCAACAGAAAAATAAAATTACGGAAATATAATAAAATGGAATAAATATGTACTGTAGTGCTCAAATATTAAAATTTGAAAGGTTTGAGACAGTAACTAGATAAGCCGTAGCAAGCCTCCCGCTACCGATAATTTTCTCGATTTCAGGGAGATTTGCAGTGTCTGGCGTGTCTTACCTTCTTACTGCCTCAAGCTCTTCATTAGTGATTTATTTTATTGTTATTATCTGCGTATGCATCTTGAATTTTGATGCGAACCAACTACCGTTTGGGAACGTAGCTCGTATCCCGTGGCCGGAGTCAGGTGCTTGGCTAACCGGGAGACAACGCCAACGATTTGCCAGCCATTCTTCGCCCATCCTCTGGGCATACTGCTTGGCCCAATCCCATGGGCATTTCGCCCTGAGGAAGGTCGCTGAGTGGCAGCCGAATGGCTGGCATCTGTGGCTAGCACGCGGCGTCTCCCGGGCAGTCAAGCTGCTACAACTACCGTTTGCTTTACACCGGCCTCTGCCTCCGACTTAATCACAAACATCTAGCAGCTAAAGACCGCTTTAAAATAATATTAAAACCGTTACAAGCATGAATGTGTTCTGGACAAGTCAGATAAATGACTACAAAATCAACTTCCAGAATTGAGAAAATTCATATCGAGCCTATTTGGTCTATATAGAATGTACATGCTTTAGGATTTAACTCTACAATAAGTTTGAGAAAAAACAAAATTGAAAGTAAATTCGTTTTATTTCATGTATCACAGGTCAGTAATGTGTGAGCAAGGAGCGTTATTGAGAACATTAAATAACGATGTAAGTTTGTTCCCTGATGAAAGAATATTTACATCGGCAACTTAACGCCCGTATTGTAGCAAAATGTGGAGGTCACGTAAAATCTTTTCTGTATAAACAATGATCAAAATTCATAATTCGAGGTTCCGTTGAAAGTTACAAACCTGTGTTTCATCATTTTGTATGTTATTAAAAATAAGATTCAATTGTCTCAATTATGAAAAATATTTTATAATGTCATCGTCCATCAACCATGTCACTATTAATTCTATTAAGGGATTAATGATTTTTGGCTGGTGCGATTGAAAATGATTGGGGTTATATTTAAACATTCACACAATTAAGTGCTCATTATCAAAGCACACGAAAAGAATGACGTTGTGTGATAACTTACGATCCCCAACACAGGGCACATCACCAGTTGGATAAAGAATAGACAATTAAAAATAATCTGATGGTTGAACTTTTACAAAATGAAAAAAAATGCTAAATTTTACGTAATTTAAAAACCTTGTCAATTAAAAAAAACTAGCATATCAATTTAAGTACGCATATTGATACGTATATTGATTGCGCGATTGATAAAACAGCGAGAGAAAAACCAATACTCACGCTACCACACATCGCAAAAGGTCGTCTGGTTTCTCGTGATACAGGGCGAAGACTCCTTAAAACCTAAAACAGATAATTATAATCAGTAGCGTCTCGTGACTTCAAAAGTTGGTGGTTCACAAAATTAAGGCCAAGAGATTCACGGAAACAAGTGAGGGGACGACAGGGTTTTCTCCGTCAACGAACCCCAGTACGTAAAACACGTCTCTGGTATACTACTCTTTGCTGTATGTTGGTAGCACACGAATCTGGTTCTTTCGCAAGTTAGCAGATTAATTCGCACATTATCCTAAGTGGATGGATAAGGTTAGAAACATGAGTCATTCCGAAGTTTTCTTCTGAACTTAGTAGAAAGCGTTTGCCAAGAGGTGGTGGCTAGAAGAACTAACAAATTTAGAGGAAGTGAACTAACAAATATGAACTTACGTCTCCTAGTTCATTGCAAGCCGCAGACCGTCCAGGCACAGCACGAAGATTGCCACGAAGCTACAATGGGGTACCACAAAGGATGAAATTAATTGTGTCACAGTGTTCTCGCAAGTGATATTAACTGAATTATTGCTTCAATATTGATTTATGCGACACTTTGTGGTCAAAATGCAAGTGGAATTTAGTTGCGAAATCGTACAAAGTTAGAATATTTTTTAATTGTCTGAAAAAAAGCCTTGCAAAATGAGGCACAAAAGCATTTGAAAATAACACAGAAACCGGACGGTAACGACATGGCTAATCATGTCAAATATTGCTAAATAACTTCGGGGTTAACCAGTTGTAGTCACAACAAACGCAGAAGTTGAAAAATAAAAACCGTCTTTCTACTAGTTTCAAACTAGTAGAACGAGGGGCTTTTGTCTATTATTGACGAAACTAATTGTAAATAGAACTACTGGGGCAAATGACCGGAATGTAAAGATGCTTATACCCAAATAATATTTTCAATTTGTTTCTTACTTTTCAAAGGAGAAACAAAGGGTTGAGTTGATGCCATCAAGGTCAGTTATCGCCGCTCGTGCAAGAGAATTTTAACGCACCTCGTCTGTTTTACTTCCCAATAATTTGTTATTCAATTCTCCGTAATAAAGACCATGGTAAATGCAATACAAACAATAGTAGGTATGAATTCTACATTATAGTAATATTTTGAAGCTCTTGTGCGGGCTGATTTCGCACATATCCTGATGAGAACACCACTATTCATTTCTCTCGTTCTATGCAACCAATTAATTCTTTAGTTTCTGTTCGCTATTACAAAACGTAACAGTCATAGAAATAAAAAAATGATTCTAAAATGAGGCAAAAAACTACTTATCGCATTAAAAAGAGTTTGATAATACAGGTATTTAGCAAAATGTAATATATATTGGAAATGCAGAACACTATTCCATTTATTTCAAATAGTAGCTAATATTTTAGCAGACCATTTTCATGAAACTTTTCCGGTGTATTGAGAACTTTGTCCAAGATTAAAAATTAGGTTAGACGCAGTGAACATCAGCACGTCCACTTTTATACTCTTAGGAATTCACAACCATTAAACCGCTCTCCTGTAAAATCAGTATCTGGTAGCATAGTGCCCTGAGAGTCCGAATGACTGAATTCTACATTATAGTAGTTTCGTACCAGTGAGAAGTTTGTTCTCGCAAAGAACGACCTACCTCTTTCAAATAGCTCTCTGGAGAAAATTCCTGCAATGAAGGAGTTTCGTTCGTATTTTGAGCAGACTGCTGAGGAGCAGATTCTGGTGTAGAAGTTTCTTTCTGAAAAGCATTAATATAAAAATATTTACTTTGTATCAATAAATTCGATAAATCTTCACCAGAAGAAAGATTAACACACTCATTCCCTTTACATAAATAAATGAAATAATTTATAAAAATGGTGCAACGTCATTACTGAACATTGTGTAAAAAAAGGTTTTTGCCAAGAAAAAGCCCCTTGTACTATGTGGATTAATTAGGAGATACATATCAGACCTAAGAGCTAAACATATCGCAAGTAGCCTCGTCTGTCGAAATCGACAACACTCCTTTACGGTGTGATGAAATAATGGAAGTCATCTCCGTCAACTTAATAGATTGATTTTGAGAGTCGGCTTTTGACGGCTTTGCAAATATAAACAAAATAAAAAATAAAATACAAACTAATAATTAAATAAGATCATAAGTAGTACAAAAGAGTATTAATATAATAGATATATTATAATTATAAAATAGCAAATCTTGCAAAAAGTGGAGAAGAATACTTTGAACCGCTGTGCTAATCTCGCAGTGTGTGGCAAAAGTTGGAAGACTGCGCGCAGAGGAAATTTGAAACGGGGTTTAAAAACCTTTCTGGAGCTGCGGGCGAGGGGTCGGAAGAGATCCGATTTTGTTTCCTTGGAAAGGACTCAGGAGGCGGGGTGGAGTGGGGTGCATTTCATATTTTGTAATTTCATTTGCTTTTGGTCTGCAATCATAATTTTAAATGTATGAATTATTTATTATTAATCGCCCTTTATACTTATCTTACTTTGTATTTACTTTGAATTTTATTTTATTTCAATTTTATTTGTAGATCGACGATGATGGCAAAGCCGTCGAAAGTCGGCTCTCTAATCATTTTAGCTGTGGTAGATGACTTCCATTACATCATTACGTAATTACGTCAAAAATGTCACATCAGCATTCACAAAACTCTCTTAGGAGCAACGGAATTCAAAATTCCACAACTTACGTATGCAGATCTTACAGGTGTTTGGGCGCACGAAGATGTGCGACGTAAATTCGCTATTGCCTGCAAAAAAGAAGATAAACATAATCAAAAATTAGAAAGGAAATGTAATAGATAAAAGAATAAAATTTAATAAATACAAGTAATTCAAAGATTTTCATTTCAATACTAACAATTCCAATTGTATCCCCTGTCTTTTGTAATCTAGTAACCCTTGACAACATTATTCTAAATCGTAGAAGGTCAATTTAAAATACTGTTATTACAGACATTAAAAGATCTACGGAATAAAAATCAATAGTTATATATAATATCTCAAAAGTGGCCGTTTTTTCTCGATTTGGTACTAACATTTTCAACAATTTCTTATTCGTTTTTAATTGCATGGGCAGCAAATATAAAGTTACCGAATTAAAAGTCTGTAAACTATCATCTCATCCTCCTTTTTTTCGGGCTGAAAGCAATTCTATCTTAAAAAATATTTAATTTTTTAATATTTGCAATTGTCCATTTTAGACAGAAATGCATTTAAACTTATGGAGGAATATGGAGTTACACCCAAAGAGGGAACAAATACTCAAGGTCAGAAATTTAAATGTACATTATGATTTTGACTAAGTCGTGTTTCTGGGCGCGTCAACGACTGATCATTAGTTCCTTAAGCGTAGTAAGTGTTTTTATGAGTGGCGGCAGTATTTTTCTTCCGCTACATAGATAGGCCTCCGGGGGTTTCTCCATCCAGGTATCTCCCTCAGAGGCACACCATCTCAGTTGGCATAAGATGAAGCTCTCGTCACATGACTATGTTAGTGTGTGGAAGTGTAGTGTATTAGGAACGTGTGCGCGCGTGCGTCTGTGTGCGTGCGCGTGCGTGCGTGCGTAAGGGATGAGGATAGGACCAGGGAGGGGAAAGAAAAGTGCGGTTCGCGGCTTGTCTGTTAACTTCCTTTCAGGGTGGCCGGCTGCTCTGATCGGTAGTTTTCCGTGGCGTTTTCTGCGATCAACGCCAAGCGAATGTCTGAGCATTACCCTAACAAACCGAGCACGGATTGCATGCGATATTTCCTTCCTCTTCCTTCTTCCCCTTGCACTAACACACACACACCAACACACACAGTGAGACCAACATCTTCCAGTTAGGGCGGGGAGAAGATACCTGAAGCGGGAAATCTCCGCAAGCCGACGTGCGGTCGGCGCCCATCTCTCCAGCTACCGGAGGGAACACTACCACCTCTCGTGATAAAAACATCACTACACGAACGGGACTCAAGGCTGTACGAGTTATCATTACGTGTCGCGACTAACCTCCTGTAGCTCTGGACTCCTTACTCCGTGGGTAGGAGGCGGGTTGAAGTATTTGGGTGCCGGCTTCCCTAGAACGTAGTCTGCAAGGTACATCCCACCTCTAGGCTGCAACATTATGAAGGAACTCATAACATTCAACAAATCAATATTTTAAATTGTTTAAAATGTACATTTCTGGAACAAAAGAATATCTTCAATATTAAACACCTTGAAAATAAAATTCTAGACTATTTTACAAGTTGGGCTATACACATTTTGTTGGTCATTTTTCATCCACTATTTTTTGCCGCTTACATTCAGTGATTCGATGTCTTCAACATCGTGTTTCCATATTATTTTAAACTTTTGTAACGGACTGTGATCCTCTGTACAGCCTTCTCTGAGATTTGTTAGCAAGAGAAACTGCAGGTTATCTCTTAGATCTCGATTTTAAGGCCAGCTTTTGAAATGGATATACTCAGAATGAGTTACTTAGTTACTTAGTGCCCCTTGTTACATATACCTAACCGCATTCCTGGTCAACTCAATTCTTTGAGCTTTTGCACGAATTTGCAAATTTTATTTCTACAATGGACGGAGACAAACTAAATGAAACAATTTTTTTACTTCCTACATGCCAGATGTGGATTTAGCCGTTATCGCTAAGTCATTGTACACTGTACATTGTACAAATAAGAAATTACAGTCAAGCAAATTTCTGAACAAAATGAATTGTAACAATATGTATAAACATTTTCAAATATAAAATGATATCAAAAATGTCTTACACAAAAAATGTATGTTTATGTAAAATAATGTAATTTTCTTTTAAAACTACTAATTTTTCAAACAAATCATCAGACAAACTCCTAGTTGGCAAATGTATAAAATCTGTAAAGTGAAACCGTCATTCAACTGGCGTGGATAAAAAACAAGTGTTACAGCGAATAAACGATTTTTTATTGTCGGATAATTGTCCAGCATTTACAATGACTTAGATTCATCATTTAAAATGATAAGATAATCCAAATTCAACAGCTGAAAAAACCTTTAATTTTGTTTAAATGACGTGCATTCACCAGAGGAATGAAACTAGAAACTATCCTCGCTCTAAACTATCTTCTTTCTATGTATTTAAGTATTTTAAGTATTTTTTTTAAAATGCACCTACTTTATGTATTTAAATTCAACCAAAATTCATATCCCAAAACTAAAAATTCAGTTTTTCAAATACAAAATGTACTTAAAACAATATTTCCAATGCAAGTATAATACTGCCCAACCCTGCCAACAAGTATTTTCTTCGTTTGAAAGATATGTAATCTTCTATGTTTTCGCGATAGTTAACCCACACCTCCATGTGAAGCACGATAAAGAATAAGATCTTCTTTTTGATGTGTGTACGGCTGGCAAACTAAGAATGGATTTTATACTTAAAAATTCTATCAAATTTTAAAGGATGTGGTCATCTACCGCACATCTTCAATATTAATTGCTATGTATATTTAAGATGAATATAGATCATTAAATATCTTTACTGCCATTTTCAATGTGCGCAAAAATATAACTATGTGGTGTCCCGCCATGCGCAAGGTGCCTTGATTACTTTTGTTAGACACCTAGGCACTTCGGAAAAATTCAGAAACCATGATAGTTCCCATTTTGAATGAAAAATGCAAATACAATATTTGATTCTGTAATTTTGCCTATACCCTTACTGCGCACACTGACCATTCTCATACTCACTGCGGCAATGCTTACGATTTATCTGACACCTGACGAGAGGAAGGCTCTAAGGAAGAGACCGTCCGCTTACGCAATATTTTTTGTGCTTTTCTTAAGCAGTATTCTTTATGCTTCAGACCACTAGTTTGAAATTATTAATGTGCGACCACTTGCAAAGAAGGTAAATTTCATTAGAAAAGAAATTGCAACATGAACAGTATATTCAATTCACATCAATCATAAAAAATTACGTATGCACGTGGAAATTATCTGTGTGAAACCTTCAATTTCGAGTTAGAAATGCGTAGAAACTCGATTAGTAATATCAGATAAATATTTGCGAACACTTTTTTGACGGAAAGTTAAAATTTTGAGCCCCAATTAGATAAAGCATTATCCCCTCCGAAATATCCGTTCTTCACTTATTAGAAATTTATATTTAATAATTAATTTCTTTCCAATTATTTTTTAATAGATAGCAAAATCTTTGCCTGCTATTTAAAGAACACGGTTTTACAAAAATAACCGAGTTTTCCTAGGCCAACAAACTAAAATATATCCTAACTATTCGGTAGATTACGAGACTTTCGTCAGGATAACTAAAACCTAATTAATTTACACACATTTCGACGCATTCCTCTTTCCAGGGATATGAAAGCAAAAACCACATTTTTACTTACAAAATGAACTCAAAAATTTGGAAACGCTACTAAATATTAAACAAGACAAATTAATATTTATACTGAAGAAAATAATTCAACTATAATTCCAACAAACCTTACGAAATCTGTTCCAACACATGTCTTATAGATTGTGATGGATTCCTCCCTCATTTACATCTACAAGTACGGCATTTGTGGCTACGAGTCATTTCATATTTGTCCTTTACAAAAAAGTGTGCCGACCTCCAACGTACCTGTCGGCCAGGACCTCGAGGTGTGCACACGCGGCTTCGTGGAGTCCTCACCCTTGGCAAGGTCTCGTAGATACGCTGATGCTGTTCGCGGTTGGTTACCTGATAATAAAACAAGAAATACAAAATAATTCTCAGTCAAAATTCTATACTCAAGTTTATCAAGAGTATAACATCTTGATATTTTACTTATAGAATCTTCGCTTATATTCGAAGATTTGTGTGTGTGTGTGTGTGTGATCTTTATGCGACTTATTTTTCCAAGACCTCGGAAACTCTTAGTCGATGTCACAGTAGACGTTTATGAACGTAGGTGTGAAACTCAAAGCAGTATCTTATCTATACCATAAAATTCAAGACTTCTAAGACAAAGCTCTAATCAGAACAAGCTACTGAAAACTCAGTTACTGAAAACCAGATATTGCGAGGCCAATTGGGTAGGTTTTATTAACCATTTAAGACCACGTCGTTGATACTTCCGTTTCCCACAAGTTTCGAAGTATCATAACCGGCATTTGGCCACACGTAACGAAGCAATTATAAATGTGCAGAATGTTAATTGAAAATCACGAAATTTTTCATCGTGATAAAGTATACAATGTCGCAGTCAGCAGTGACTTGTGATAATTGGCAATTTCGTAGAATACTGCAATTAACATCTATCAAAGACACGTGAAAGTTCCGGAACAACAATTTCGTGCAGATAAACTTGCCGGAGTTTAAATTGAACGGACAAATTTAATGAAGCAGCGCTCGCAACGGCCTCGGGAAGGTGGCCTTTCCAGCACCGAATCTGATACGAGAAGACAGTCACAAAATTAGATTCTGTCCAATTTTTATTTATTTCTTCATTCATTGATTGATAAGTGATTCCGGGCGCGGCAACTAATAGGGTCAGTATTCCGGAAAGTGTAGTGCATGCTTTTTTCTCGGGACGTAAAGCTGTTCTTCCCCCGTTGGATGGCGAGACCCGGCGCCGAGCTAGCAGGGGTTTCCCCAATCGGGTATCTCCCACCAGCCGGACACCGCTCCAGTCGGGACAAGCTCTAAGCTCCTGACCAGTCTCCCCGCATGTGTGATAGTGTGGTTCATGTAAGTGTAAGTGTGTGTAAGGAGAGAGGATAAGACACAAAAGAGATAGGCAAGATCGCCCGCGGTCCGTGACTCTTTGAGAGGGTACAGCTCCGGCATTCGCCTGGTGTTGATCTCAGAAACCACGAAAACTACCGATCAGAGCAGCCGGCCGCTAGAATTGTCCTCCAGACAGCACTGATTCGACTAGCTGTCTGGCTAAGTCAAAAATCGGCCCCCGGGGGTTCCCCCCTGCGCCTTATTTCAGGTGACCACTCTTGACCTAGGACCTCCCGATCAGAGGGACGCAGGGACATCGGTTCACCCTGAGCCATCTGTCGCTCTTTTATTTATTCATTAATATTGATTCCCTACTCTTGAGAATAGTTTCGCAAATTTGGTTCCACCATTATTCCAATTCTTTAAGTACTTCTGAAACAGTTTTCATTACAGGGTTGAGTTCCTCGTGAGATTCTGCTTTTATTTATTCAATGTTGAGAAACACTTTAAGCTTTTGGAAAAGGAGGAAGTTACCGGGCGCCATGGACGCCGAATACGGAGGCTGAGGCATCGTAACAGCATTGTTTTTGGCTATAAACTGAAAGGTTTCGCCACAAATCCGGATGTGTGTGTGTGTTTTAGAGCTTCACGCAAATTGGGCACTTGAGTTGTTGGCTTCATTCAGTATCTCCGGGGAATGTTCATTCTACACTCCTTTTGACTGTATTTCTACATTTTTGCTGCTATTTGTTTTATTCCTCAAACATGCCCAAAAATTAGGAACGAACAGGCTTTCTTCAATCTTGTTATTTTTAGACCCACTCGTGAATTATCGAGTGTATCGTATGTCATTGGCATTCTCAGTTTTACTTGTCCCTCTACGTACCCAGTGAACAAACTTATTCCGTACTGATTGTTTTGTGTAATTTATATGTCGACAGTGTACAAAAACCTTTACCAAATTTTGCAGTTTATTCTTATCAAATAAGTTTTCATACCCGAGGTAATCGCGGAACCCATGACCTCATTCTCTCAAGCATGCAAAAGATAAGAACTGATAAGAGGCAAAATGCTTGTGTTTTTGCGAAAAATGTGCAAAAATTGTTGATAAATGTTGAAAATAAAATTACTTCCCTGCATTGAACAGAACATTTTATAACAATAAAATCATTTAAACATCAACTGAAAAAAACCTTTTTTAAGGGAGACCTTAATTTTTCACTATTTCTGTCTAAATTTGACTGGGCTGTACTACTCTGATAAATTTATTTTGACGAAATAAGCGAGTTAAATAAATTATTAGCTAGTAAAATAAATGATTCCATCAAAACGCAGAGCGTTTTAAATATCTGTCACTATCATTTTTTAACCTCTTGTGATTTATCTAAATCCGATTCAACCAGCTACCGTGGCAACAAAACTTGAGTCTGCCTAAATACCTGCCCCGAATCCCCGGCCGGGGAGGCCGCCCGGCGTCTAGGCGTTAATTTCGTCGCCGCCGCTGCCGCCGCCGCCTCCAACGCGGCCACGCCCCCCGCCCGCTCGGGCACGCAGTCGGGCAGCGACGCCTGCAGGCGCGCCTGCGGGCACAGGGGACGCGCGCGCTCGGCGCTCAGCGGGGGCGACAGCACGCGGCGCATGGCGCACCTCAACCGCACCCACTCTGCACTACTCGGCACTTGCAAGCACTTGGAAAGCCGATCGGGTGGAAAGTACGTCAGCAAGCACTTGCAAAAAACGAGCGGGTCTGAGTGCGTTTGCAAACCTTGCAAAGCACGATCCAATTGAGAGTTCAGCGAGTGCTTCCCCGAGCCCAGACGTCAAAAATTGCAAAGCACGATAGAGTTGAGGGGTTCGCATGTGCTTGTGAAACACAATCGAGTTGACACAAGGTCAGCAAGCATTTGTAAAGCACTATCGAGCCAAGAGTACACCATCGAGCACTTCAAAGGCACAATAAAGTTTTGCAGATCTCCAAAACTTGCAATCACGATAGAGTTGAGAATTAGCAAGCACTTGTGAAAATTGGCCGAGAACTGCAAAAGGCAAATCACGATCTTATAGAGAGCGCACTTCACTTCTTACTGAACCTCTCCCCACAGGCCCGACGCGAGCCAAATGATGCTCGGAGGCACCAGTAGCACTAACGAAGAAAGTAATTTCTCCTATCTGCGAGCATTTCCGACAGAGATGGCGAAACGCAAACACTGACTCGCTGAGTAGCTTTGAAACGGGGCGAGGCAGGAGGGGTAGTAGCCGTGGAGGGGGGAGGGGGTCAAGGAGCGGGGTAGGAGGGGAGTAGTGCTGGCAACTGAGTAATAGGTTTCCCTCCGATTCTTTTCCGCCTTTTCAATCGGAACCTTCGTGTAACCTCAGTGTGTTTCTTGACCGCGAAATTCAAATATCTCACATTTCTCGCGTATTGCTCTGAACCCGATGGTGATGTGTTTATAATACAACAGGCCCATAAAATGGGCAGGAATTTCTGATCAACCCATCCGACGTGTGAAATAATCTTCTGAGACGATTTAGCTCTGGTTATGCGTCGAGCGTCCGGAATATTGACACCTACGCATATCCGTGGACTTGAACTTTCCGATGGACTGATTTATAGCATGGGGGCTGTATTCTATTAATCATAAAATAATGTTAAGTAATATGAAGAGAGAGTATTTAATTCAACTTGTTATTCATGATATGTGCTGTATCATGTGAAAAGATGTAAACTAGAGGAGGGAAGCACGCGAATTGTACGTCACATCCTTAAAATTGCTTTGCATTTTATTTCTCAGGCATCACTCTCGAGCTCAGACCGGCAGGCAATATATGCATATGCACATTCTGATTGGCCCAGTCACCTGAGTGGGTCCGCCGCGTGAACGAGAATCTCGGACCTCCGATTCCTCGAATTGCGTTTTAAGAACCAAAGCATCTAATATTGGCGTATTTACTTCACGATTTAATAAACGCATCAACAGTTTCATAGTACGAGGCATTTATATTCTCCAATGTTTTTAATTGTTTGTCAATAAAATCGTAA
This sequence comes from Teleogryllus oceanicus, assembly GCA_964035755.1. NCBI lineage: Eukaryota > Metazoa > Arthropoda > Insecta > Orthoptera > Gryllidae > Teleogryllus > Teleogryllus oceanicus. The sequence continues at coordinate 12,681,220 of CAXIVR010000010.1, forward strand.
ATTAGCACTTTTGTTCGCTAATCGTAAAACTCGGCTCTTGTTGAAACAACAATTTTTTAAACTTTTACTTGCTCGCACTTCGTAAAAAGAGAAAATATTCTAATCGTGCGCCGGAAAACAGCTAATTTTCTTCGGCAGTAAAATCTCTGATTGCCGAGCTTTGGCAACGAAAATGTGGATAAATCCTAGTCACAGTACATCCTATACATAGTTACATCCTCTAACGCGTGGTGTAGCCAGAATCTATGTTTTATGAGTCCTTAATACAGAAAATTGACAGCAAAATGTCTGTGTTTGTCCACCTGCTACGCTACCACCTCATCCGTTCAGCTGATTATCTCCAAAATTGATATTCCCCTAGGAATCTGAACGAACGGTCTTACGGAGTTTGAAACGGATATTTTGGTTTTTGAGTGTACTTTACATAAAGACTCACTCACACACATTTTCAAAGTTCTCGAAAACGGCCCAAACTTTTTTAATTAAACGAGTTCTTGAAACTTATTGTACCTTAGAACTGAGGATCAAAATTGTTTTCTTTCATGATGGAGACACCCGCTATCCAAGAGGGGAACAGAGCCCTGAGCCACTGAATAAGTACTACCTATTCTGGTAGTACGTATTCTGCGCCTGAACCTAAGGAGGGAGAATTGATTGATTGATTGATTTTTTCGTGGTTCCGGGTGCGTCAACTGCTTTGGTCATTAGTCCCGTTAGTGTAGTGCATGTTTTTTTCTCCGGAGATGGCGGTGATCTTCCCCCGCTGGATGGCAAGATCCGGCACCGACCTACCGTCGGCTAGTGGGGTTTTCCCCTAACCACAAGTCTCCCATCAGCGGGGCACCGCCCCAGCCCGGACAAGCTCTAAACTCCCGACCGGCCTCCCGGAATATGTGGTAGTGCATGTTAGTGTAAGTGAGTGTGTAAGAGGAGTGGATAGGACAAGGAAGAGGAAGGACAGATCGCGCGCGGTCCGTGGCCCGTTTGGTAGGGTACTGCTCCGGCATTCGCCTGATGTTGATCGGATAGACCACGGAAAACTACCGATCAGAGCATCCGGCCACTAGAATTCTTCTTCTCCAGACAGCGACTGAATTCGACCTAGCTGAAAAGCTAGTGTTGAAAATCCTGCCGCCGTCAGGACTCGAACCTAGGACCTCCCGGGCAGAGGCGCTGCAGTGACATCAGTTGATGCACTGAGCTACCGCTCCCGGTAGGAGGGAGGAGTAGAGCCACATGACATTATGGATCATGATGACGAGCCTGGAGGAAACCGACAAACGGCGGGGGCATTCAGCAGAGTAAAAGCGCCAGTGGTGGCCATTTTTGTAGTTTTCTTGGTATTTTTGAGTTGCAGTACAAAATTACTTATGTGGGAAGCAATGGGTGAATAGTACACATCACTCCAAATAAATTCCTCTCATAATATTTGATTATTTTCAATTTTTTTATTAATCTACTTCCAAACAGCGATTTCGATCCAGTAAAAGTCACTTGAAAATGGCAAAATCTTGGTAATAGCACAGTATATGTATACTGTGGTAATAGTCTGACTCAGTACTGTCCATTTTTAAGTGTGAAGTCTCCAAAACTCATTTTACAAGTTTTGTGCTTAAGCTGGCCACTACTTTTAAAGTAGTTATTTAAGTGTCTTTAACCCTGCATGTTTGGGATTTGGAAAATTGTTGTCATCTTGTTCGCTGTGTATCTTCGGCTTGCTAACTTGATACTTCGTTTATGTACAAACTTTTGGTCTCAGAATATTGTATTATTAGAATGATTGTTGACGAACTGGCTTTGTACATTATTGTTAGGAGAGGACAATTATTTGTTAATTTTACCCCCTGACTACGTTATTATATAATACCGCGCTACGTACCTGCGCCCAAGGTGGTAGGGTTTCTGAATCAGGCCAAGCACAATGGCTGCAAAGATCTGGTAATCTGAAATGCAAGGTCAATTTGATTATAATGCAAAATATGTTTTAAAATAAAAGACAACAACTGGAATTTCGCTCCCTATATTTACTTTTATTGCTTTTATTTATATATTGGATAAATCGGCATCGAAAGTACATAAAAGCAGATTTAAAGAATCTATTTGTTTTGCATTTACAATTATTTTGTTTTTATTCGTTTATTTCATTAAATATAAAAAATAAAAATGAATAGGAAGAGTGTGATGAAAGCAACTTTTGAAAGTAAACTCTTTTGTTTAGTTTATTTGCTTACTCTATTAAGATGTACAAAAATTAGGAAATAGAAGTAGAAAATAGGTGTCCCTTTAATGTTTTCAAATTGAAACCTAAATTCATAAGTGTATAATAGTCAAAATGCGCGAAAACTTTGAAGAGGAGCTTATTGACTTTAAGCATAAGTTACCATTAATATTCACTATTTTGTTTCATTACATATTCCCTTTGATACGTATTGAATGTATAATGTGGAAGATTTGTCCATAATATGAAAAAAAACAATTTTTAGGTATAATTTTACCAAACGCAGCACGAATCAATCGTTATTACAACACACTCATCAGGGTCTTTTAATTTTATTTTATATAATCATTTATATCATATCGAAGAAATATTCCAGAGTTTGCACCAATATATATTTCTAGACAGACATTCAATTTAAATAGTTACCTGCGAAAAGACGTTCAAATTCCACAGTTCATTCTGAAAGCACACTTGCAACGGAATAAATATGTTATTCTTACTTAGTGAACTGCGTATTTTCCAGTTTCTTGGAAGAACTGGTTTCATGTTTAAATTCCTTAATGGTAAGTTGTTTATTGAAAGTTATTTACAATGATGTTCTGAATTAAACCAAAATGTAAATAAACACTTGTTAATTCATTTGTTTATTTGTTGAAAAGTTATATTACGGTTCTTGCATCAAATGTTTCATTGCATCAACGAAAATAATTATATTTGAAAACATGAAACAAGGTTTTGAAATGCACCCAGAATTATGTTTTGACCATTTTTACATCGAATGTGAAAATATTCAATACATTCTGAAATACAAGATACGATCCAAAAGTAGTAGGACTGATTTTATTAAAAATAATTTATTGCACATATCTGCTTAATAATCATCGAAGTAGGGTCCTTGTGCTTCGACACACCGAGTATAACACGTCTATCAAGCCGTGAACGCTTTCTGAAAGTCACTTGTGATGCTGTTAAGAGCCCTTGTTACAGCCGCTTGGACATCTTCGATGTAGATTATCTTGGCTGTCCGGGTGACGTCGCGTTGAAGGCTGTATTGCCTGAAGAAGATCGCGAAAAAGATGATCGAAACGCAATTCAGCTATTCAGCGGCGTCACCCAGACAGCCACGATAATCTTCATAATCCTGGCTGCGGAAGCCTACGACTTCGTCGTCGATGAAATCGACACGTCTCTTCATGGTCCGTTTCAGAAGGGTAAGAGGAAGAAGTCTGCCGGAGCCACATCGGGGCTCTAGGAGGAGGGGGAGGGTTGGTGACATCACCTTACTGTGCCAGCCGCTCCTGCACCAATAGCGTGGTTTGGCACGGTGAAGCTTCTAAGAACGGACAGGAATGGGCGACATGTCTGGTCGCATAGCGTTGACTCGTTTTCGCAACCAATCGAGCTCTTCCCAGTAAAACTGTCCACTTACGGATTCCCCAGTGGGGATAAACGTCTTGTGGATGATACTACGATGATAAAAACACCAGAATCATGGTTTTCAACCTGGACGTGCTCATCCGGGCCTTCTTCGAACGAGAAAACGTTTTCGTGTGTCATTCTCAACTGTCATTGTCCCAAAAGTGTCTCAACTGTCATTGTCCCAAATGTCATTGTCATGCTCCAACCCAAGGTTTGTCTCAGTGTCGTACTGGAAACACAAGGTTTCGTCTCCGGTAACTATGTTACCGAGAAAAATTGTTTTTTTCTAACTCAGATCGGAATTTATGTTGAAACTTCCTCACAATTCGCTGTTTGCTTATCAGACAAGATTCTTGGCACAAACTTCACGCAAATTTTTCTCATTGCCAAATATTATTTAATGATGGTTTGAATGGTGCCGTAATAAAGGCTTAACTCCTCACTAATCAGACAAATCGATAACAGACGATCAGAGTGCATACGTTTTTCACTTTAGTCACATTTTTGTCAACCCTTGATGAATGACTGGCGACCGGAGCGTTGGTCATCCTCGACGAGGTTCCTTCCCCTTCCTGAACAACTCGTGTCTCTTGAAAACCCTCGAGGGGCTCATGGGAGCATTGATCATATGGAAGGTTTCCGTGGGGGGTTTACTATCAAATTTGAAGCAAAACTTCACGCTGTAGAGATTCCGATCCATGATGACACTTTTTAACAATGATTCATTGGAAACAGTTTGCTCATTTTCAAAAGCCATACAGGATACTGCGGAGGGTCGCGTTGTGTTCATGAGGGACCCCGTCACAACACCCAGAAAGGAAGTCAGTCCTGCTACGTTTTGATCGCAACCTCTATCTACTATTTTAACATTTTTATTTGTATACAAATTGTATTGAATATAAATATACACATTTTGGGTTCGTTCCTTCCCAAATGTCATTGTCATGCACCAACCATCCAAACAATTCAAAATGTTTGAAAAATAATCGTACTGTAAAAGTATTAAATAACACACAATCAATTCATGATAACTTTACAAAATTGATATCTCTTCTCAGAATATTGTTTCTTTTTCTACATAAAATTGTGAACATTATTATTATATTTGATTATATCTTCTAATTTCTTAAGCATCTAGATAAGTACTTACGAAATGCAACTTCCAGATTTCTCCAACCATGGTGACAAGAGGGAAGATTTTGCAGCCTTCAGGTCCCACTATAAAAATATTATGTAATTAGGATCTATTGAGTAAAATACGAAAACATGACCCCTTAAATATTGTTCAAAATATCGTCTACAGTTATAAAAACATATTGACAATATTTTTTCAAATATTTTATTTCCCTTCTTCCAGTCTCCTTTCTACAAAAGAAAATCTTATTTTAATACTTCTTTTACGTTACGAGTTTTTGTACGTTTGAATTCAACAATTTTAAGATCATGCAATTGGTGCTGTTTGTAGGGTGTACATTAAAATACATTATTTCTTAGTTTGAAATTGACGTGAATATTGTCTGCAGCACAATAATTTATTTGCACTGCATCGTCTGCAGTAAAAGAAAATCTCTCCATTTAGTGGCACGAATTCTTGTCGATATTATACAAGTAGGTCTATGAATATATTAAAAATAAAACGTTTTTATTTGTATGCAAAAGAGATAGAGAAGAAAATTAAAAATAAAACTTTAGAGAAATTATTTTTTCAGGCCCCAAATTTCAAATAATTTAAAAACCAAAATTTCAAATAATTTTGAACCAGTCAACATCGATCACAATGGCATTAAAGATCACCACACATTAATAATGAACCTCAATAATTGTACGCCCCTATTTTCTAAACGATTGTCGACTGAGGTTCGCTAGGTGCTCAGACAGGTATTCATTTTAAGCCCCTGAGTGGCGAAGTTTTGCCTCATTTAATAAAAAAAACAAACGATGTAATAATTTCAAGTTTCTTCCAAAAAATTCACATCCTGAGAAATGGGTTTTCTTCTTACCTTTTTTTATTTATAGGCCAATAACATTGTTAGCCTCACTGAGACGTTAGAGGGGCATGTTTGAAACCATTCCACGTACCAGCGATTGAAAAAATTGTAATTATAAATCTATGTTCAATTGGATAATTTGTTCCAAAAACAGAACTTCAATATCCTACGATAATGTTTTTTATAAAATTGAAAATATTTTCTATGAAACATTTTATTTTTCATATTTCTAGTTTATTTATTGAATTTTTACTTAATCCAAATTAATATTCCTTAAAACGAATAAAAATGAATTTTATATTCATAAAGAAAAAGTTATTCATTAATATTCCACTTATATAAGTCAACGAATAAAAATGAATTTTATATTCAGCATAAAGAAAAAGTTATTTTCAAGACATGAAGTCCACAGAACATTCTATCTGTAGACCCTCCGTGAAAAATCCTAGCTGCGACTCCGACTATTAGAAATAATATTCTAAAAATTTTCTCAAACGTCACTATACACTCGGTTGATTGTAGGAAATTATGTAATACATTGAAAGACGCCCGAGGGTATTACCTAGAAACGTAAAAATGAGCAGCACTTAGCTGATGTAACATGTGAAGAATTCTCTTCTCCCCGCAACGTGTGCTGCGAATCGTCGCGAAAGCTCTCGCGTATTGTAACGACACTATCGCTTCGGAAACGTCAGTGACTCACCTGATCCAGATACCACAGATCGGGCGAGAGGTCATCGCAGTTGAGGTGAATGAAATCGGACAAGAGGAGGTGCTTCGCTCCGGGGTCTGCACACAAGTGCGGCGTTGACGAAGATCGCAGCCCGAGAAAATTCAGATCCGAATCGTCCTGTGTGATAATTAACAAAAAATTAATCACGATTATCGACTAACTGGTTTTCAGAACCAGTAATCCGAACCTAAAGTCATGAAAGTACCAAAATCATCCTACGACCTTTTTTATTTCTACACCAATTTGTCTCTTTAATAATTGAACGTCCCTCGAATATATACTTATATGCTTCTCAGCATGATTTGTATCCATTATTACAATATCATTTTCGTAACGATATCGGAACAATGTAAATCACTCGTTAAAACTCTCCACAATGATTAACTGCAAGTTCGGAACCGGCACTTCATTAACATCTGGCTCGAAAGAATACATTTCACAGGTCGATGCAGTCTGCGGCGGAGCTCAAATATTTTAGAACCAGTAAAAAACTGTCCTCTGACCGGAACAAAGCAAAAGAACAAGTGTGATTTCCTTTTTACGTCACTCACCTCTGACAAATAGTACTCCGACAATGACCGACTGGTAGTCACATTAGAGTAGGTGATGTCGGTCATGATTGAGTCACACTCGCCAAAAGTACTACAGTGCTCAAAATCCTGGGGATGTTAAAATAATTTCAAGGTAAAACATGAATTAAAGTCATTGTTTTAAATAAAAATTAAACTTGTCCTTTGTATCAACATTGTATAATGTGTTGTAAAGCGATACATTTGAGCCATTAACGTGTAAACAATTTTATTTGCTAAAAGCATTTTGAAAAAAGTTTTTGAGTATTATATTTTATCCTTTTCCACCAGGCTTAGCAAAATATTATGTATAGTTCCTGTTTTAGAGCGTAAAATTATTGATAATGTTGAACTTTCATGAATTTCAAATAAAAATAGATTAAAGTTCTGTGCAACTCCATCCACGACGATAATCAAGAAACTAACACTTTCAAACAGTAACGCTTGAAGATTTTTATTTTTACATTTATTTATTTTTCTATTTATTTCTGTTTGTTTAGACAAATGTCTGTCCGAATGCGACGCGTTTTAACCGACATTCAGCGGTCTTCCTCGGGACGCGTTTTAACCGACATTCAGCGGTCTTCCTCGGGACTTGGATGCGAGCTAGAAAGTTTCAGGCTCGAGTTTACAGTCCAAGTTCAAGTTTATAGTGAGCTATAAAATTTAAGGTTCTAGTTTATACTCCGAGTTCGAGTTTATAGTCAACTAGAAAATTTCAGGTTCGAGTTTCTAGTCCGAGTTCGAGTTAATAGTGACATAGAAAGTTTGAGGTTCGTTCTGTAGATTGCATATGATTGACAGACTACCCAACCAATCAAGACCTACAGGTACGTCGCGATCAACAACCCTGCGGACCTGGGTAGCATCGCAAACGTGCCTTAGTAGTCTTCACTCGAAGGTTCGTGGATGTGAATCTCGTCTTGGCCATGGATGTTAGCTTGGGAATAGTGGCATGGTCTCAACTATTCCAACCCGCCTACTATCACCTAAAAGAATAATACTTCCTTCCTGTCCCTTTTTCCCGTCCTTGTAGGAAGTACGTAAGGTAAGACGATGGAGTAGTGGAAGATAATAGCAGTTGCTGGGCCGCCTTTGGTCAAGGGGAATAAAGTACAGGAAATGGGTTTTTCTACTCCCATTGCATAATGCTGTCATTTATTGACTGCAACCAGTTGCACTCATTGCGATACAGATTTCATTATGATACAGGTTCTTGACGAATCAGACAGAACGGCTTCTTGACAGAAAAGTTTACAAACCAAGTATTGACACCAAATTAATAATTGAGAATCGTTTTAGTAAATTTTTCGCTCGATTGTGTACATTAAAACTGCATTTGATATTATGCTTATCAGTTTTAATTTCTTTTATTATTGGTAATTTTTTCGTGGAATATTCTGTAAAATAAATTGGATCGTAATTTTGCTTTGATCCTATTTCACAAGCGCAGTACTCCCTCGCAGACAAGTAACTACAACCACCTGCGGTAGCATGTGAGGGTAGGCTTATGTGGCCATAGCTGAATCCTATATGTCAATTGCAACGAAACGATCCACTGTAAACGTTTAACGCATGAAAGTCGTAGAAAAAGTAACGTATGAAGCTCGAAGTAATGGTTATTAATACACTGGTGTGAAGTTTACTATAGTCGCTCATACCTCGCTCGTATCGTAATATTACAGTCGAGTATTAATTCCCATCACTACATCATCGTCTCATAATGTATTATTAAGGTAAAAGAACGTTAGGGCCGTTTCCGTTAAATTTATGTTTTACCAGAATAATGATTAATGAATAAAAACTCCTGTAACATAAATAAGAACAAGACGCATTTCTTGATAGCGTTACGGGGTGATTACAAATGGCAGGAGTTGTATGTGCCATTAGGATTAATGTATACTATTAAACAATTTTTCTAGAAAGTTTGTCGTTGTCTTTTTAATTTTTAAATTTAAAAAATTCTATAACTGTTAGAGGTAGACTCAACTCTCCTGTTAGAAGAATGGATGGGAGTATGTATGAAAAATCTCTAGAGCAGCTAATCGACACACCTGAGCTTTGGCCACATTACATGGCGAATGAAGAAACTTATATCGGATTTTTTATCAATAACAATGCACATAGGTGTACTAGAACAATCTACTATTAAGTGTGTGCAAGTGCTAAAAGCGTTGACATAATACATGGCTAATATAGCATACGACACCTTTTATGTCGGGTCTTTGTACCCATGAAAACAGTAAGAAGGAGACTCAACTCAGCTGATGAAGGCAAGAGGTTCAACCTTGCACACCAACACACTTGCGGGTTCCTCTGATCTGCGCTCAGCAGAACGCGAGACCCTCCGCGACAGCACGTACAAAAACAATCATACCGAAGGCGAGACTCGAACCCGCAATTCTTCGGACCGAAGCGCAGAGTTAGTACATGCTCTTAGGCTAAACGGAATGGTTCTACGAGCCTATATGTCGTTGTATAGGGCTGTGTGGAGACCAGCCGCAATGGACCTCGACGCGTCGACTGGTGCAAGCGCATCAGCGTGTAAGAGAAGAGGGAGGGAGAGAAGTGGCGGTGAATTCCTAACGAAAATATACCGCCGCTAAGTCGATGACGATGCTGAGAAATCACGACCGACATGTCCCTATAAAAAGATCACGAAAGAAAAATGGAAACACCTGTAGCACAAGATTCAACGCGGCTTCATTTGGAAAATGGCATTCGCTTGACTCTAGCTGCGCCAGCTTACGACATTATTGTTTATCTTTTTCTATTCCCATTGCAGAGTGCTGTCATTTGATAACTGCAACCCGTTGCATAACGATACTCATTACGATACAGGTTGCATTATAATGCACGTTCTTGACCAATCGCTGAGAAGGTTACAAACCAATGATTGACACTTCATTAATCATTGACAATCGTTCTAGTAGTTTTCTTCGATTGTGTACAATACATTTAATAAATTATGTTTGTCAGTTTTAATTTCTTTTATCAGTCATTTTAACGTGAAATATTATTTAAAATAAATTTAATCATAATTTCACTTTGATCCTATTTAACTAGCGCAGTGGTAGTGGTAGAGGGAACATTTGACTATGTTAAGATGAGAACGCAAGTTATTTTGTGTTAAATGTTGCTGCCGTATGTTTGTCATTAAAAACCGGTCAATTCCTTAGTTTGTAATGTCTAGTGAGGACGAGTTGGCACCTCCAGAAATAAGAGAAAAAGCGAAAATGGTGACCTCGGAATTATTGCCGCAACTTTCATACTCTCTCGTAGGCGGACTGGTAAACCAAAGCCACCTGCGGCAAGTACGGTAGCTGTTCGCTAAGTTGGCTAGGTTCGCTAGGTAGAATCTTGCTTGTCAAATGCCACGAAGTTACCATAATTAGTAGAAAAGGTACCGTATGAAACTCGGTGTAATGAGTATTTATACATTCCTGTGAATTTTACAATACTCGCTCGTTCCTCGCTCGTATCGTAATAACACACTCGTGCATTAATTACCATAATTATATAATCGTTTCATAATACACTATTAGTTTACTTTTTCGCCAAACCGCCAGCTGATTCCTCAGTTTGTCAATAAAAGAATTTGCTTAGAAGTGATTACACAAGTAGAGCGGAGAACTGCATTGCTCAATATTTCCTCTTCCGACTGGCCCGTCGCTGGGCCCTCGCGTGGATTGTCTTTGTTCCAAGCGCTCCACTTCCCAACCCAGCTCGGAAAAATAATTTTTATTCAATTTAGTTATCCGAAGACAAACTTTATGATACTGAAATCAGTGTCATGTAATAAGAGTTATTAAACATTAGAGTTCTAATAATCTGTACCCTGTTATGAACTGTATCAACTTCAGTCTGTCATATTTCGCGGGATAAGTAGTCAAATTTAAAAGAAACATTTATGTCACTGACAAATTACTTAAGTGAACAAAATGAACGACATTACAAAGCGCCAGGAAAGTCTCACCGCAGTGGCACTTTGCTGGTGGGAATGCTAGCAACAGAAATTGTGCTGGTAGCCCAAGCTACAGATAAACAAAAGAAAACGTAAATTGGGTGCTAAACGAAATTATAATACAAGTGCTGTTCTCTTCACTTGTTTCGCAATGATCTGGTTGCTAAGAACAAAAATTAAATTTTTAATAGGAGGCCCTGATTTGACTCAGTGTGGATAGAATTTCCTGGCGCACTGTATATTAATACAATACTGGTTATCAAAGACCGTTAGGCAAAGTTTAATAATTCTCCATTCTCTCCTACTGATATTATTCGATACTTATATCGTTAATACCTACAAACTTTTCGTGAGAATTGAGCAGAATAGACTAGATTAAATAGAACTAATATCATTTTCAATAAAACGTATGAATTTTCCAAAGATGTGCATTTCTTCGAATGCGCGTCGTTTATTGACGGTTTTCACAAAATGGCGAAAGTATTCCCACGATCTTAGTTGCAATATAATAAATTACTTACACAAATAATATGAGAAAGTACGTGCTGTTGTAGCACCATATGTTTTATTACACTCTCCCTTACATAACTGTTATTTGGATTGTTGAGGCAGCATCATATCTTTCGCAATAATCTCTCAAGCGACTGCCTTAACTTCATGAACATAGAGATTATGATACTTAATTATATAAAATAAATTAATAAAAAAACAGTGGGATCATGATACTTAGAGATTAATAAAAAAGTTGCATTCAGTAATACTATACATGTTTACTAAATAAATATGTGAGGGTATTATAAATAATGTTTGTGCAACATAGCCATCTATCTTTTTAATTACCTGTGTGTTGTCCTCCGTAATGACGTTCGTGTCGCACACCTCGTGCAGGTCCTGATTCATGGTGATTTTATTTTTTCTTGACGAACCTCAGCGACTAAGTTGTTAACGCCGCCTTGATCCTGAAGAAGAATAAAACCAGAATCTCCTTGTTTCTCAATGATTCAACAAAAAGCCTTACGAACTTGATACAGAGAATTGAACATCTAAATTATGTAACTAGATTGGTGCTTCCCTTGGGTTTCTACCAATATCGGTTCGTCACATGTTTCTTAAAAGAAGGAAAGAAGTCAATTGATAAGGCACTTCAATTAAAACACAACACATTATATTACTTTCGATGCACTTCCTGAGGTCTCTGTCAGTCCACTTCATAAGATTGCAATGGTTGCTGAATCCAGGTGTGACCCATGCCTGCCGGAGAGTGAATTAACTTACCACCTATGACACATTCATCTGGTTGAAAAAGAATTTAATATATATCAGTTCAACGGCGAAAATCCTCCTCCCCTATCATATAGGTCCACGAAAAAATGTTTTATCTTTTGGTCGCGGCAGCGCTGTGAGAAAGCACTGTGAGCAACACAGGAGAGGAGGAAAGGATGCAATTTTTTTCTCAAAAACACTTCTAATGATTTCGATGATAACGTGTTTTCGTGTAGCATTAATGCGTGCGTAATTTAAAACTTCTTTAAAATAAATTTTCTCGTAGCTATGAAATAAAAACATATACCATTCTCTCAAATATCAATTATAAAAATAAATATACAAATTACAATCCTTTTGGTAAGCGTACCCAAAAGAAGAAAACATGTGAGAATGACTTTCCTTCCTTCTTTCCTTCCCCTGAGAAATAGTCATTGATTTCTATATTTATTCTGTGCTCTCCCGGCGCTGTCACGACGTCTGACGTCCACGTGGAGGAATCTCAAAATTGGCGAATATAGTTTTTAGACAGATACTGAAAGAAGTACTTACTTTTAGAGCAAGCACTGCATAATAAAACGCAATTTATAGCACTAGTACAAAAGCTGTGATGACTCTCAAATGATCAGATAAAGCTGTAAAAGCAACAAAGAAAATAATTTCATTTAAATAAGGAACCTTCGCTGTACCAAATCGATAATCAAAGGAAAACAGTGAAAGTAATGAACATAGCGCTGACAGCGTGATACTCGCAGTGTCAGAAATCGGTCAGCTTGTGCGCTAGGCGTTGAAAATGTCACACGTTGTGCCTTACACATATGACATCGTGAGGTAACAAGATTTCATCAGAGAAATATAGAAAATCTATTTTGGGGCAGTAAATTTTCAGTCTCTGACACTTCGAACTGTCAGTACAATCTTTCTTTAATTTCAAGACGGTGCGAATTTCCAAATTTCTCTTCGTAAAAATATCATCATTATAAATAAAATCTCCATTTCGCTGGTCCGAAGTTCATTTTAGATCGCTAAAATATGTTATATCTTTTTCAATGTTCGGTCTGTCTACTTCAGGCCGCTCAGCAAACTTCTCTGAGGAGAAGCTGCTGCCTTCTCTTTGCTCTTTCTAGCAGCTCCATCGGCAGTCGGAGCAGATTAGTTATCTTATATCGATCGGCGGCTTTAGGCACAGTGGCTCGCGTCTTGCTTTTTCGGGGTATTTTCCATTGGCTGGGCTGAAAATGTCTCACTGCACTAGGAAAAGATATAGAAAAAGGTAAAATATTTTAGTTATATTTATTGAAACATCGGAACATGTATACACATTTCTGTAATTTGAAAATGAAAAAGACTATTTTCAATGCAGCACGGAAAGAAAAGGTTCTTTTTGCAAGTTGCGCCGAATATGCCAAATGTTTAGTTGCAAAAGAGTGCTGAATTACATTAAGAAATTTAATTGCTGCGACATTACAGTTTATCGTGCAGCTAATTATGAAAAGTACTCTAAAAGTTACTAAATAAACTAAAAACGGAAATATTGACGGTTAAGGAAATTAAAATTAAATTAATCTAATTGCGAAATCAATTATTTTTCTTAATGCATTTCACATTGTGGTCTGCAGTGGTACTTCTCATTCGAGATTTACAAATTTTCAAAGAAAAATTCCACTCTTGGTACGTCGTTCTTAATATTCGAACAGTATTGCGGTGCAGTTTCCAAAACGTTTTTGAGGGACGCTCTCATAAAATTCTAATAACAATGTCTTTTGATTGAAATTTTCTCCTTAATTCAGTGTCACACTGCAAATCAGTCATTTCTAATTGTGTTGGAACATGGGCGGCCAAAATTAATTCAAATTTGGCGCCGAACTTTAAAAATCTACAAGTTTAACAATTACTAGGCGCTAATTAACAGCAAAGAACATGCATTTTAAACGTCCCGCATGTCGTACTTATATTGTTTTGCCAAAAACGGCGGGTTAGCTTCCAGAGAGAAAGGCGAAGGCATTTTTCTTATGAAACTCTTTGGAAGGACAAACAGTTGAAGAGTTGAACTGCTTTAATACACGCTCGCTAGATCGCGCCTGATACTGGAGACGCTGTGGAGTTGTCAACATTTAGAGAATTAAACGTCTCTCCAAATGAAGGCGCCATAGAATCGCATTATTTAAAAAGGTGACCGAAACTCGCGAAATTCGCGGCGACTTGCCTCGCTCGAGTAAAAAACCGTTAAGATGCACCTGTATATGCTACCAGCTAACAATTGAATTATATAGGGTTAGTATTGCGACCTTAGCTGAGAGTTAATGGCGCGCAAGCTCGCTCCCATTGTCAGGACTTCCAGGAAATATATTCATATGACGCCACGAGATGCAATTGTTGGCGAATTTTTCAGCCGATCGTTTGCACAAAAGATTGCCTCGTCAGTAAAAGGGCGTAGTTATTCACATCTTGGCTGCATGGAAGAAATTAGATTATTAATTGGTGGTAGTGGTGTGTGTTTGGACGTGTAAAAGCTGATAGGAAGCTGAAATTGTATGTCGCACGAATTACAACAGAAAACAATCTTCTGCTCGTCTAAGATAACATCGACAACTCCTTCAATTATCAACAATATTCACGCTGAGATAAACTAATAGTTCTCAAATAATTGCCTTTCAGAATTTTCCCTTGTGGCAAGCTAGGAAGTTGTGGCCACGCTTTGTGGGCAACCCAATCCAGCATTCTGTGGCTCTCCCAAACAATTTACTGGAGCTATTTTGCAGTCTCAACAAATTGAAAATCCCAAGCAACATCGAGATAATAAGGTGTAACAAATGGATTAAATTATAATTGTTAATGAAACAAATCCTTAAATCTGGTTTCATATTTCAAACAGTGTTCTGAATACATTTATACTCTCTCCAAATTTCGATGTTTCGTGAATGTTTGACAATGAAGTTGAGTTCTTCTTTCCGAAAGGGACAGTTTTGAATAAAATTAACATATTTTATATTGTGATATTGTACTGTTAAAACAACATAGGAACATCAAAATAAATCCTAAACTTCCTTCTTGAGAAGTATTGTTTATCATAGTACTGTAATGTTCCTTACATTCTTAAAGAGTACTTGTCATATTCAGCAGCATGATTAACCGTACAATGTCGTTGCAAATTAAACTTAGTGATTAAGCATTTTTTGCAAAGAAAACATTTGGCCTAGTTGCCGCAATCTTAAAATACTTTTCTTTCCATCTGCATTGAAAATTGTCGGTGTATACGCTCTGGTTTGCGAGTATTCCGTCGACATACATGTTTCCGCGACTGGAGTTATCGGAACACTGACAAAGGTTATTGCCAGACGCGCAACGCTCGGGCACCAAATTTCTCTGCTTAAGCAGCCCTGGTCTATTTCGATTTCCCCTCAAGCTACACCGCTGTGCACGTAGTATGTATAAATGTAATACCTCACCTTTGTGTTTTCCCATGAATGCAAATATTCCTGGCTTCTCGCCTCATCGTACACGTATAAGTAATTACTAACATCTCGGATTCTCACCTGATCAAACGCATGAAGGTAATACTTCATGTCCTTGGACCGCGAGAGGTGGCTCAGTGCATCAACTGACGTCACTTCAATGCCTATGACCGGTTCGCGTTTCGACAGTGGCAAGAGTTTCGACACTTGTCAGCTAGGTCGAATTCGACCGCTGTCTGGTGGAGAATTCTAGTGCCCGGCTGTTCTGATAAGTAGTTTTCCGTGGTTTCTTTCTTTTCCGATCAACGCCAGGCGAATGCCGGAGCAGTACCCTTACAAAGGGGCCATGGACCGCGCGCGAACTTTCCTTCCTCTTCCTTGTCCTATCCTCACCTCTTACACACACACACGCACGCACACACACACACACACACTAACACTAACATGCACTACACTATCACATATTCCGGGAGACCGGTCGGGAGATTAGAGTCACCGGCTGTGGCGGTGCGTGGCTGGTGGGGGACATGTGGTTGGGGAAATCCCTGCTAACCAACGGTAGGTCCGTGCCGGATCTCGCCATCCAACGGGGAACAGGGGAAAGGTTACCGCCACCCTCCGAGGAAAAACGCATGCACTACACTTACGGGACAAATTATCTCATTTTGTAGACACGCCCGGAATCACTAACAACCAATCTACCAACGTCCTGGGTTTTTACCTCATTGTTTGCGCGAATGTAAATATTCACTTCTTGAGATTTTACCTCATCGTATGCGTCAATGTAATATTTGTGTGGGCGGGAAGGTAATATCTCTCGTCCAGGAGTTTCATCTCATAGTATGCATTACCTCACGTCCTGGGTTCTCGCCTCATCGTGTCCTCCGCTGAGCTCGGTGGCTAGGTGTGCATGTCGCTTCGAATGCAGCGTCTATTCGTGGGAGCTGTCGTTTAGTGGCGGAAGTAAATCGGTGGACGTGAAAAGGAAGCAAGTCTGTTGCCTCGCGACCACATTCAACGGGAGGCACAACTATAGAGATGATAACCATTGTTTCCAACGTTTCTTTTACAGACTCGTAAAAACATATCAGCGAATTCTATTGCGCCAAGAATGAATGTTAGATCGAAAATTAAAACTAATTATTAGTAAAACATATTCAAGATATATTTCACAAATAACATATCAACCGAAGTGATTTATTCCAAAGTTTAATTAATTTCAATAACATTCCGCTTCAACTGTGATTCACATATTCACGACACGTGCTTAATATGAGATGTGTGCATTGGTGGAGGAGAAATATCTGCAAGGTTGATTCGTATGCTTCTACACGATTTTCTGGTTTGAGTCGCCCAGCATCGCCCTTTCCTAAGTAGTAATGAAAAATTTTAACAAAACATCGATACATGGTTACTTCGATATATAACAAAACTTTTTCGATGTCGATGAAAACATCAACAAAAAACATCCATGTTTTAAATATGATGAAACATTTCGAAGTAAAATGTCCTCGTTCTAATGTAATACATAACATGTCAATATTAGTTTAAAGTATATTTTGCCTTAACTTTGATTATCATCTTAATTTTCTAATCAATTTTCAATGTGATCAAAGTTCATATTGCAGTTAACGATATTAACACGTACAAAATAAACAAAAAACGTTACCACACTGGAGAATGGTTGCGGATAGAAAACGCTTTCGTGTCGCCTAGGATTGACAACAGTGTCAGTTACCAATAGCTGTTGATTGCGAGTTGATAAAAAGTTAGATACAGGAATTTTTACATATTTATAACATGAGAATTTTATAGGAATAGGAAGGAAAGATCGCGCGCGGTCTGTGGCCCGTTTGTTAGAATACTGTTTCGACATTCCCCTTGTGCTGATCGGAGAAACCACGGAAAACTACTTATCAGAGCAGCCGGGCGCTGGAATTCTCCTCCAGACAGCTTCTGAATTCGACCCAGCTATTTAGCTATGTCGAAAATCTTCCACCATCGGAACTCTATCCTAAGACCTGTATGCCTGGAGGAACTGTATGCCCTCAGTTGATGTCCTGAGACACATAAGACGGTGTCAAGGAAGATGAATGATAGCTCGCGGGGTGTGTACATGTCTACCGCGCGCCTATCACGCACTTGTCATTTACATGGGGGGGATTAATCCTGGAGTGGGCTCCTAGGCGCAAGACTTGTAGCGTCGTGTCGCTAAAACCAGCGTGGGCACGCGCCGCGGTGTGCACCGGATGCGTAGAAAAAGGCAGAAGCGATGACGCACGAGTTTTTCTGACAGGGTGTGCGCATTGCTAGGGCGGAGGCAATGGAGGCGGCGGGCAGAGTCGCGAGGGCTATTTAAGAGCCGTGAGAACAATAGCTCTTCCTTCTTTGTGATCCTGGAGGCAGCAGCGTAGGTCGTTCGTGAGAGGTGCGAACGGCAGGCGGCGCAAGGAGCCGGCAGTTATTTTTGTGACTAGTGAGACATGTAGTTGGTCTCAGGGCAGGCGGTACTACGCACGGCGAAACACTAGGTAGTATGTTGCGGTGTGGTAGCCGTTGTAAATATCTCTCCTAGCGGTGGCGTCTATTTAGTTAGTTAATTGTATACAGTGTATTGGTTATTTGTGACTACGGTCTAAATTGTGAATAAACCTGCTGTTATTACAACCCACTCTCGTCTGTGTACTGATTACACCCGTATGACGCAGTTGACCCTTTGGGTATCTTCCCCATACAATGCCTGTGTCGGGCAGCTCTGCCAACTCTGAGCTACTAGCCTTCGCGGGCTGTCTTTGCCCCGTTTGTTAAGGTACTGCTCCGACATTCGTCTGAAATTGATCGGAGAGACCATGGAGAGCCACTGATCAGAGCCGCCGAGCGCTAGACTTCTCCTGCACCGCGCATGCGCGTCTCATCACATCTCGTCCGTTCAGGTGTGACACTGGGCACGGTATTTTAATTGAGCGTCCTGAAGCAGTAAATAAGTGGAATTTTCTCGAAAATGAAAATTTTCCATCCGAAACTAACCTATATCAGAAACAACAGTCTAAATGTTTTTGCACCAGATGTCCTCAAGTCACAACGACTACTTGTTTTGCACAAAACTTCCTCAATCGACAAGTCTGCATGATGATTTTGTACCTTTAACTAAAAAGCACTTGATTAAAATAAATATTACAAATAATAGGTAATATAGCTAAAAGAGTCGAATGTTTTGATTGTAAGATTCTTACATGATTATTTACGTCAAGCTGTCACTTTGCTGAAGTACTTCAATTAGCTTTTCTTCAGGAAAGCCTTCTGGACACACAAACGTCTTTGCCACACTTAAAACTCTGACACGTGATAGTTTCTTGCACACTGTATCATAATCCCATCATTAATTCATTTCTTTGCGGTCAGAAATTCAGATGAAACAATCTTGAGTGAGCCGGAGCTCACCATGGGACTGGTTTCTCTTGAACGAGAAGAGATGCAACTAAAACCTGACACACAAAAAGGGGGAATGTTAAGAAGTCGTTAGAGGGGTTGATGTCCTTAATAGAATTAAAAGCAGAGTATTTGCTCTTGGACATTTTTACTAATACGAAATGTTTACGAATTGAAAAGTTATAGAATCATTTGAGCATTCAGTACCGAGAAATGTATGTATAAATAATGCAATCTGCTAAAAGTAACAGCAAATTATATTCAAGAAAAAGGTTTATATAATAATTCTACTCTCATATTATTCATTTTTACTTCTATATTCCATAATGTATCCTAAGATATCGCTGAACTTAACCCTTGAACGCGTCATTACTTCTTGAGGCAACATGTTCCCTTTCACATCTGTTCACGGTAATTGTACACAAACAATGACGGGTCCTTGAATGTTTCCCTATGGAAACAGACGACCTGCATAGCTACTGCCGCAGCGACACACTGAGATACCTGCATCCGAAGATACCAGATACGCCTTGTTTTTTTATGTCAAGCTTCCACTCTGCTCCAAGACTTCGTAAGGATTTCCCATTAGCAGTCTTTAATGGCAGACTTCTGTTACTAACTCTACTAATGACTGACGCCCAAACTGCTTTATCGCATTTAAAGCGCTACCACGCCGTGCATAGTGAAGCACCACCTCATCACAGGTACCGCAGTAATAGAATAAAAGCTCTAGTACAGCTCACCGTTAAGAATATATTCATAGCATTCTAAAAAATAATTGGGGTACATGGCCGAACTCATACAACTTGATAGCCGATTATCGTATCTCTTTGGGAATAAATCCCTTGCCTAATACTGATGTTTATTCTTGTAATATTTGAGTTAAGACCACTGATTGCTGTAATTACGTTTCAATTCCTCACTGACATCACCTCAGTATTCCGTCACTAGGTAACAGTCTCGACCGGCTGACGTTGCTCAGGGCATCAACTGATGTCACTGCAGTGTCTCTGACCGAGAGGTCCTGGAGTTCCAGTTCAGATGAGGGCAGGATTTTCGACACCAACTGGATACTTAGGTTGCATTCAGCCGCTGTCTGGAGGAGAATTACTTTTACTCAAATTACCATGAAAACATTAACGAATCATACATCTTTGTTTTAATTTTTTATGACATATCCACAGCTAGCAAACAAATTCTTTTTAAAAACAATCAAAGATGATTACATTTCTCGAACATTAATAGTATTACAAACAATATCTCTACGGCATATTATTTTCCCAACGAATCCGTATTCTTAGATGAAAATTGATTTTTAATATCGAGAACCATTTAGAAACTCTGGGGATAGTCCACCTGGAATAGTTACGATGTTCCAATCATTTAAAGAACAAGACTGTGTCATCATCAGCATATACTAATTTTGAAAGAAAGCATGCTCACAAGATGCATATCGAAAATCCTTTTGGTGAATTCAATTAAAGGCTACGTCGTATTATTTTAATGTGAGTGTATGTGTGTGTGTGACATGACTGATTGATTAGTAATACCGGGCGCGCGAACTGCTAACGTCATTAGTCCCATAAGTGTCGTGCATGTTTTATCTAGAGAGGTGGAGACCCCTAGATAAAACATGCACTACATATTTTATCCGTGGGGATTTTGTCCCACTGGATGGCGAGATCCGGCGTCGAACTAATATCTGCCAGCAGGGTTTCTTTTAATCAGGTATCTCCCACCAGCGGAGCACCACCCCAGCCGGAACAAGCTTTAAGATCCCGTCCTGTCTCCCGGCATGTGTGGTAATGTAGTACATGTTAGTGTAAATGTGTGTGTGAAAGGGGAGAGGATAGGAGAAGGAAGAAGAAGGAAAGATCGCGCGCGATTCGGGGCACATTTGTTAGGGTACAGCTCCGGCATTCATCTGGTGTTGATCGGAGAAACCACGAAAAACTACCGAGCAGAGCTGTCGGCTGCTATAAGCCTCCTCCAGACAGCGGGTGAATGCGACGTAGTTATCTACAGTCGAACCTCCTGCCATCGTTAGGACTCAAACCCCAGTACCTCGCGATCAGAAGCACTGCAGTAACATCAGTCGATGCCCTGAGCCACCTCTCGCGGTGTGTGACATGATATTTCGTCCGCATCAAGGGAAGTATTACAAAGTTTCACAGTCGCATGCCAACGTCATACCGATACCTGGAGGACACACGTTAATGAGGAGTCTACAATTGGGGAGGGCGTTCGTTGCAAAACAATTGAAATAAAAATGAACAAATTTAATAACTAGTGCTACACGTATTTAACAATATCTTACAATTATTTTATGAGTATGTGTGTTGAAATATTTTCTGATTTTGAGGTAGGGTAAGGTCTTAAACAGAGTGTCCAGGGAGGAAACGAAGAAACTTCGAAAATAAGCGCCTAAGACAAATGTAAGCATCTTTTATCTAATAAACTTCTTGGATATTCCAAGGGCTGAGCAGCAATAAGTACTCAAAAGTGGTTTGAAAAAATACTTTGTATTCAAAAATTTCGAAACTACAAAATTGAAGATATAAATTTTTGCCTTAAACAAAGTCTTTTCTACAAAATCGGCTTTTTAAAACAATTCAAATGCAATTTTAAAAGAAACAAGTAGTTTGCACGTAATTCTCAGTTCAAATTAATGCCAATTACAAAGGTAATATTTTCTAAAAAACTTGTCTTATTTTTTTCTGTAAACTTTTTCCATGAATTAAACAAGGCACTTAAAAGAATGGTGTATGTCTCAGTTTCGTTGATCTCAGTGAGTTTTCGAAAATTCATGTTGGAAACCTTGGGTTGGGACATTTACATTTTTAAGTGTGGGTGCGAGATCGAAACTCACAGCGTTTCCGTAGCGAAGAGGTAAGGCTTACAGCAAGTTAACTCGGAGGATCTAAATTCTATTCTCGATGTAAACAAAAAAATGTTGGTTAAAAACACTTTTGCATGCTTATGTAGTAGTATAATATAATGGGGCAGTTAGAAATAATGCCAGAAAGTATGTGCTGTTGAAACACCGTTTTGAAGAACTTGTGCTACATTCTCTGTTTGCTTCAATTGCACAAGTCTCTTCTACATTGACAAATACTATATTAAAATAAGATTGCAGCGTGTTTATGAATAGGCCTGGTTGAAAGAAAAAGCATGAGTTTTAACAAAGCGATTTCGCATGGGGTGGTTTCGGATTTTTTGAAAACATGCGACAAGCATTGAAGGGCGAAACTATCAGTAGGGTTAGTAAAAGTTCTAAACATTAAACTGCTAAACGATGAAACAGTAATTCCTTGCCTAAACAAAGATACAGGAGAAAACTACGCTCGGTTGCATAGTTGACCTATTCCCCTCCAATTTGTAAGCGACTGTTTCATTTTCGCACCCATTTCTTGAACCAAAAAACATTGTATCACACAGTGGCGTAGCATAGTGAGGCGGCACTTTTAAGTGCGGCAAAATTTCACAATGAATAATAATAATAATAATAATAATAATAATAATAATAATAATAATAATAATAATAATAATTTGAAAAAAATTAAACCATTTCATTTCATATTTTTGTCGCACCGATGCGGGCTGATTGAAATGAGTACTGAATCTTCCATCACTTATTCTGTTCTAAAATTAAATATAAAAAATTATTTTACGTCAAAAACAGTTAAAAACTTTATTGTCGTGCTACAGGGAGAAGCGAATTCTGTGCACGTTTTCATAAATCTGTGATCCCTGCCCTAAGTCATACACTAATTGAATTTTGAATACAGAAAGAAATGAGCGTTTTTTGCAAGGATTTGTATCGCATTGTATTGTTTTAAAAATATATTAGCTCCAATGTAATAAAATCTAATTTCAAGGGTAAATCAACAATAAATTTCAGCTCTCATCCCTCATCATGTCCTTCGTGAAGGAAGAATACTTCTTGCCCCGACGACATGGAGAACGATAATTTAAATAACTAAATTTCCCACTGAATTCTACAAGACGTGCACAGATATATATTCATTTATCATTTATATATTCCTTTTAACAAATTTCTTTTATCTTTCCTTTTATCGAATAATAATAATGACATCTTACTCATTGTAGCGACTGGCAACACGGTCGACAAATTTCGAAACTGTGATTTTAGTGCTCACAAATGTGTGTAGTGTTTATCAAATTTTGAACGTTGTTGAAAAATTGTATTGTTTTTGTACGTATACATTCGACAATATGAGTATTAATTTTTTATTTACGTTTGTATTTATGTAATTGTGTGGTTGACTATCTGCTACGTTGTTCAAGTCAAGTGATTCTCTAAATATAAAGATTCAAAACAAATAAACTTCAGTAAATTAGGTTATATTTTTAATGTTACTTTCGTTAATAAATACAACTCATATTTTTATTGTTATTCTTTAGAATTACTGTATATTTTAGACTGTTAAATTAAAATACCTAAATAAGAGGAAGGTTTTCTCCGCCCCGGACGGCTCGCACCCACGCTACGCCCCTGTATCACAGTTATTGAACCATCTTCAATGTTACACTACATATTATATTAATATTACATGAAACAATATTTGTTCTAATATTTTTTGTATGGCTTTCATCCAGCCGCCAGCCGTTTACCCTTTACGTTCCGATGGGACGTATATTCCGCCATACACTAGACACCAACACACTTGCGGTCTTCTCTGATCTGGTGTTAGCAGAACACGAAGCCCCCGCAACAACACACACATGAAAGACAAAGGACAAACAACCATGCCCAAGGCGGAACTCCAACCCACCACCCTTCGGACCGAAGCGCTGAATCGGTACACGCTCTTATCCACCTCGACCATCCAGGTAAGCTTGTTCTAATATTAATTTAGAAATAAAATGAAATTGTTAAAATGAAATATATTGTTTAGGATTCGAGAGGCATTCATGACCATATTCTTTTAATATTTGTTTTTGTTCCTATTAGCTCTATAAATACCCTCTTGTAGTTTTCCTTTGTTTTTTTGTCATTTCATACAAGTATTTCAATTAAGGATTTATGATAGGTTACGTCGTGATATTATTTTCTTAAGTGGTGTGGAACATTCATCCGGATAGAGAAAAATATTCCTTATAACAATACGTACAATTAGATGATATATTTTTGAAGAGTTTGAGAACTTTTCTGGTAGTAAAAGAATGAGAATTCTTCTCGGGAGTTTCTGTAAGTAAACATAAAGTTCATTAGACATTTTATAAAAGAGATAGATTCAGATGTTATAAACTAGTGGTAACGCATGCTATAACTGGTATTCTTCTTTTAGTGTTGCTAGTTATTACTCAACAACTACACATATTTTTTAAAGTGCAGAATATCATTTTAAATATCTAAAATTGAATTCGTTCGTTCGTTCTTCGTTCGTTCGTTCGTTCGTTCTGTTCGTTCGTTCGTTCGTTCGTTCGTTCGTTCGTTCGTTCGTTCTTCGTTCGTTCGTTCGTTCCGTTCTCGTTCGTTCGTTCGTTCGTTCGTTCTGTTCGTTCGTTCGTTCGTTCTGTTCGTTCGTTCGTTCGTTCGTTCGTTCGTTCGTTCGTTCGTTCGTTCGTTCGTTCGTTCGTTCGTTCGTTCGTTCGTTCTCGTTCGTTCGTTCGTTCGTTTTTTCGTTCCGTTCGTTCGTTCGTTCGTTCGTTCGTTCGTTCGTTCGTTCGTTCGTTCGTTCGTTCGTTCGTTCGTTCGTTCGTTCGTTCGTTCGTTCGTTCGTTCGTTCGTTCGTTCGTTCGTTCGTTCGTTCGTTCGTTCGTTCGTTCGTTCCGTTCGTTCGTCGTTCGTTCGTTCGTTCGTTCGTTCGTTCGTTCGTTCGTTCGTTCGTTCGTTCGTTCGTTCGTTCGTTCGTTCGTTCGTTCGTTCGTTCGTTCGTTCGTTCGTTCGTTCGTTCGTTCGTTCGTTCGTTCGTTCGTTCGTTCGTTCGTTCGTTCGTTCGTTCGTTCGTCGTTCGTTCGTTCGTTCGTTCGTTCGTTCGTTCGTTCGTTCGTTCGTTCGTTCGTTCGTTCGTTCGTTCGTTCGTTCGTTCGTTCGTTCGTTCGTTCGTTCGTTCGTTCGTTCGTTCGTTCGTTCGTTCGTTCGTTCGTTCGTTCGTTCGTTCGTTCGTTCGTTCGTTCGTTCGTTCGTTCGTTCGTTCGTTCGTTCGTTCGTTCGTTCGTTCGTTCGTTCGTTCGTTCGTTCGTTCGTTCGTTCGTTCGTTCGTTCGTTCGTTCGTTCGTTCGTTCGTTCGTTCGTTCGTTCGTTCGTTCGTTCGTTCGTTCGTTCGTTCGTTCGTTCGTTCGTTCGTTCGTTCGTTCGTTCGTTCGTTCGTTCGTTCGTTCGTTCGTTCGTTCGTTCGTTCGTTCGTTCGTTCGTTCGTTCGTTCGTTCGTTCGTTCGTTCGTTCGTTCGTTCGTTCGTTCGTTCGTTCGTTCGTTCGTTCGTTCGTTCGTTCGTTCGTTCGTTCGTTCGTTCGTTCGTTCGTTCGTTCGTTCGTTCGTTCGTTCGTTCGTTCGTTCGTTCGTTCGTTCGTTCGTTCGTTCGTTCGTTCGCTCGCTCGTTCGCTCGCTCGTTCGCTCGCTCGTTCGCTCGCTCGCTCGCTCGTTCGCTCGCTCGTTCGCTCGCTCGTCGCTCGCTCGTTCGCTCGCTCGCTCGTTCGCTCGCTCGTTCGCTCGTCGCTCGCTCGCTCGTTCGCCCGCTCGCTCGTTCGCTCGCTCGCTCGCTCGCTCGTTCGCTCGCGTTGTTCGCTCGTTCGCTCGCTCGTTCGCTCGCTCGTTCGCTCGCTCGTTCGCTCGCTCGTTCGCTCGCCGTTGCTCGCTCGTTCGCTCGCTCGTTCGCTCGCTCGTCGCCCCGCTCGCTCGTTCGCTCGCTCGCTCGCTCGTTCGCTCGCTCGTTCGCTCCGTTCGCTCGCTCGTTCGCTCGCCGTTCGCTCGCTCGTTCGCTCGCTCGTTCGCTCGCTCGTTCGCTCGCTCGCTTCGCTCGCTCGTCGCTCGCTCGCTCGCTCGTTCGCTCGCTCGTTCGCTCGCTCGTTCGCTCGTTCGCTCGCTCGCTCGTTCGCTCGCTCGCTCGTCGCTCGCTCGCTCGTTCGCTCGTTCGCTCGTTCGTTCGCTCGTTCGTTCGTTCGTTCGTTCGTTCGTTCGTTTTTTTTCTGGGGGCTTTTTCCCGCTTCAGAGGTGCTCACTATGTCCCGCATGGGGACACATATGCCGCATTGGGCGCTTTACACTAGACATTGGCACACATGCCGGCTTCTCGGTCTCGGCAGGCTCACAAGATCTTGCGCAATAACACACACATAATGAAAGACAAAGGACAAACAAGCGTGCCCATGATGGGACGCCACACGGCAGCACACGCTCTAGCCACCTCGGCCATCCAAGACGACCCGCGACAATCTCCCAATATCAAATAATGGAGTCAATATCACAAAATAATGGAGTGTTAAGTAAGCGTTTGTATTTCCGCTACTTCACACGATTGCTCTCTTGAATCTGATGTTACCAGCGCAACATTGACACTGACTGCGTGAAGATGTGTTCTAGAAGTGGTTTGTTATCGCGGTAATGATGACCCGGCGCGTTCAGCGTTCTGTCTCAGTACAACCTGATGTAAAGTTTAGTTTGCTGCTGCCTGTAATTAAATTGCATTTTCTGCCTATTTATAAAGCTATTACCGCCAAAAAAAATCAACACGAGTCCTTCTACATATGATACATACGATGGTACGTACCTTGTTCAGGTATTAGGGGCACTCTACAGAAGTATTTAGTTGAAAATATTACCTACCGTCAACGGATGTGAATGTATATGCTCGTAGTTCTTGAATATCTAGCTTAGGAGCCATCAGTTCGAGAATGTCTGCAAAGAAAAGACATTGCTTTCAACGAATATATGTTTTAATGATAATTTCTGATAATTATATAAACTAGTGGTCAAACAACAGCACACACTTTCTTGCAATATTATAATGTTATCGTTATGTTGTTTTTTGATTGATTTTTTCGTGTTTTCGGGCGCGTCAACGGATTTGGTCACTCGTCCCGTAAGTGTAGTGCATGTTTTTCTCGGGAGTTCGCGTTGATCTTTCCCCGCTGGGTGGCGAGATCCGACGCCGACTTACCATCGGCTAGTGGGGTTTCCCCCTAGCCACGACTCTCCCACCAGTGGGGCACCGCCCCAGCCCGGACAAACTCTAAGCTCCTGACCGGTCTCCCATAAAATGTGGTAGTGTAGTGCATGTTAGTGTAAGTGTGTGTGCGTGTAAAGGGAGAGGATAGGACAAGGAAGGGGAAGGAAAGATCGCGCGAGGTCCGTGGCCAGTTTGGTATGGTACTGTTCCGGCATTCGCCTGGTGTTGATCGGAGAAGCCACGGAAAACTACCGATCAGAGCAGCCGGCCGCTAGAATTCTCCTCCAGACAGCGACTGAATTCGACCTAGCTGAAAAGCTAGTGTCGAACATCCTGCCGCCGTCAGGACTCGAACCTAAGGCCTCCCGGTCAGAGGCGCTAGAGTGCCATCAGTTGATGCACTGAGCTACCGCTCCCGGTTTATCGTTATATAATGTTATGTCTTAATTCCTCATGTTCTTATACTTCAAATATCACTTTATCCGGTAATTAAATGAAGTGTGAAAAATAGATTTTTTAATTCAAAATTGTATTGAATTCCTTGTATTCCGAGTATTCATGGACATATCTGATGCATATTTTAGCTTTGAAATATTCTGCATAAGCAGTATGTGAGAAAATAAAATAATGGAGAGTGAATAAATAATACGATCCATTCATTCTATCTATAATTCATTCAATCTAACATTTATTTTCTCATCAGTAGAATTATATGGAGGAATAAAATTGCATTTTTTCACTCAAAATTGCATTGCATTTTTGTCTATTATAAGGATACACAATATATTATTGCATGCTATCTTAACTGGATAATATTATAATTTTATGAATGATGGCTAAATAATACAGCTCTTTAAGAATTATTTGCAGCAATTATATGCTGCAGTAATTTTGTTTTTACGAGAAGCATTGGCCACACAAACAGTATTCAAAAAGAAAACTTAGAAAGCATGAGTACCGAGCAGTAATGTCAATTACACAAACACTATGGTTTTGCACGATTTACCGAAATTTTTTTCACACTAGTCAGACAAGGAATTTTTGGCTATCATTGTAAATATCTCAGAAATAACTGTCTGTAATAATACTTTTTTTTATAATTTGGAACGTGCTAATTCTTTAAATAATTTGAATTAACTTCACTCTTACGCCTTAATTTTCATTCTCTGGCCACCCGATCTGTCGGTACCCGTATAGAAGCTAGTCAACTGTAGGTTTTTAAATAATATTAAAATACTTTATATTCTGCACGAGAAAAACGATAAATTAATATAAATACATACAACCCTAATTGATCTAATTTCAATTAAAATAAAGTTAATTATTTTGCATTTCTTTTGAACAATTCTGATATTCGAAAATTTTTCTTGTGACCCATAGTTGGCGGGACGTCTATATATGCTTCTTTAATTTCAAACAGAAATTACGCGAAAACTATTAATATTAACGAAAATTGTACATGGCCTGTTTTTAAAAAGCTGATTTTATTACAATATTGTCTGAGGTAAAAGTCTCTGTATTCTAATTAGTAGTTTTGAATGTTTTTGCAATTTTCGAAAAACAGCGAAACCCGAAAATTCAACCTAGCAACATATCTTTTATCGTCCCTTGTTACATGTGTGGAGAAAACTGAAAGAAAAAAATTGGAACGGTTTTTGAGAAATAAACTAAAAATTGCCTACATTTCGGCCAAAATTACACGAAAACTACCCATATTTTCGAAAAGTTAAACAGGACCTTATTTCAAGATTTGGCTTTAAGGAATAGATTTCATTTAGGAAAAAATCTCTATATTCAATATTATAGTTAAAGGAAGACGACAAAAATATTTAAATTTTTGTAATTTTCAACGAAAATGAAACCTGCATTAAATCTCATCTCTTAAGCAAATATTACCCTATCCGAAAACAAAGTTTAATGAAAACATTTAAAGCCAATTTTTGAAAATTTTGAAAATGTCCGAGGGGCTTCATATAAGGTACCCCCAAAAATTAAAATCTCGGTTTCAAATTCCAGGGGCCGTGACATCAACCAAAACGATTGGGGAATATCAATTTTGTATAAAACCGGCTGAACGGTTTATACCTTATCGTTGTGCAGAGATGGATATACAGACGTTTTGCCGTCAAACCATTTTTCGGTCTCAAGGACGCACAAAACATGGATTCTAGCTACACCACGTTTTAGAGATTTTTTTTCTACATTTAGCAACTGGATTTTTTCTCTTTTTCGTTACCAGGAACCGGCAGTAAGAAATTTTGCGTCAAGAATTCGCCGTTTTCCATCGTACGATAAGAATAACGATAATAAGGGGGAGATATTAAAAATAACCCGACTGTGCGCCTTCCTTCTAAGGCAGGCATATCGAATCTTGCCCGGACGAACTACTTGCCTTCTTCGGAAGTCCAGCGCTTCTACGAGCTCAGGTAACTTCCCCTGACTCCGTTCGCATTTCCCCTCCAAATCCAGAATGAAGTGTATACGCGCAAGCATAGTCGGTGCAAAACGTGGATTGATTGATGATTGATTGATTGTTAGTGATTCCGGGAGTGTCAACTGCTAAAATCATTAGTACCGTAAGTGTAGTACATTATTTTTCCTCGGGTGGGAGCAGTGATCATCCTTTGCTGAATGGCGAGATCCATCACCGAACTACCTGTCGACTAGTGGGTTTTTCCCAACCAGGTATCTACCACCAGCGGAGCACCGCCCCCGCCGGGACAATCTCTAAGCTCCCGACAGGTCTCTTGCCTTGTGTGTAATGCATGTTAGTGTAAGTGCCAAGGAGAATGCCATAAGTGCCATGCGAGAATGTACGTGCGGGTTTTGTACTACTAGTTTTTTTCCGTAATCGAAGAACAATATAACCTTTCTTTTGGCTTCAAGTAGTCGGGCCAAACGTATCCCCTCTTTTTACTTCAAGAAGTCGTGTGAAAAACATAGCCCTCCTTTTTGTTTCAGGCTGTCGGGTAAAATATAACCCTGCTTTTTGCTTCGCTCAGTCAGGTATCTCTTCTTTTAGCTTCACGCAGTCCGATTTAAATATAAACCTCTTTGTTTGCTTCGTATAGTCGGATATAATCAACTCTCCTTTTTACTTAAAAGAATCGTGTAAAGCCATAATCCTCCATTTTACTTCAAGGAATCAGATACAAAAACCTCTCCTTTTTTTAAACCTCTTTTCCTTAAGCAATCAGTAAAAACATAATCCTCCATTTTGCGTCAAGCAGTCGTATAAAAACGTAAACCACCATTTTGCTTCAAGCAGTCGGCTAAAAACATAACCCTCCATTTTGTTTCAAGCAGTCGTATAAAACCGTAACTGTTCCATTTTGCTTCAAGCAGTAAGATAAAAACATAACCTCCATTTTAATTCAAGAAACGTGATAAAAACATAACCCTCCATTTTGCTTGACGCAGTCGGGTATAAAATGGAGTTTAGTTGAGGTACGTGCCTCGCAGCTGGCGCTTTTTCCGGTCCTGGATCGCGCCTCTGAGAGCGTGACGCAGGCACGGGCAAGGGCGTGCGCGGGCGAGAGCGCGGGCGAGAGCGTTGACGAGGGCGAAGGCGGGCGTGGCGACGCGGGAGAGGCCGTACGGGCGAGGGCGGCTGTAAAGAAATAAATACTTACAAGTGATGTAACATGGGTTCTTCTTCTCTATCCGATAACTTCATTTTAATTTCAATTTCTTTTTTTGACTGAATTATTGATTGTTTACTGATTCGGGGCGAGTCAAGTGGTTAGGTCATTAGTGCCGTATTTGTAGTGCATGTTTTTTATCGGGGGATGTGGCTGTGATCTTCCCCTCTGGCTGACGAGTTATGGCGCCGATCTACGTCGGCTTGACAGTACTTTGTCGAGGTGTCTACCCCCAGCGAGGAACCGCCCCAGCCGGGACAAGCTCACAGTTCCCGACTGGTCTCCCAACGCGTGCGATAGTGTAGTGCATGTTAGTGTAAGTGGGTGTGTAGAGGGAGAGGATAAGACAAGGAAGGGGAAGGACAGATCGCGCGCGGTCCGTGGCCTGTTTGTTAGGGTACTACTCCGGCATTCGCCCGGTGTTGATCGGAGAAACCACGGAAAACTATCGATCAGAGCAGCGGGCCGCTAGAATTCTCCTGCAGACAGCGACTTAATTCAGCTAGTTATCTCGCTAGTGTCGAAAATCTTGCCACCATTGGTGCCCAAAACCCTTGGACAACCCCATCCTTAGCGCTGCAGTGACATCAGTTGATGACGTGAATCGCTTTGTCGGTAATTTATTTATAAACAAAACCTGTATGTAATGCCCAAAGAAGAATTTTCATCTGTGCTGGAGGTTATCTTATTGAGTTTAGGTCAAAGATGAATATCAATATTTCGAAATTGTCGATGTTTTGGCTTTTATTACGTATTACATAGGGTATTTTAAAATGTACTCAATTTTAACATAAACATTTTACCGAAAATTTCGTGAGAGAGGCTTAATAAAAGCCGAAGCGTTGGCAATTTAAAAATATACACAAACTCAGGAAGTTACTATCCAGTTACTTAGGAGGCAAAGAACAACTAACACTTTTAATCTCCGCACGTTTTCGTAACCTCCAGAATGCCTACCTCCACTCTTTCTTCTACATACCTCGAGGAAGAAGGTAACAAAAATTGCTGTGAGCAATATTTAAAAATTATAAATTTGAAAAATATTTTTTTAAACGTATTTGCTTCGACAATTGCAGATTTTATTTAGTTGTTGCTCTCTAAAATCAAAGAACAACATTAGCAATGGCGAGAAGTAAGTCTCATAATTATTGGGTTAACAAATAAAATTTTAATGCAATTTAATTTCCTCAAAAACTAAGCCTAATTTTCTTTTTGTAAAAATTGCAAAATTGAAACTAGGGTTGGAATCTGTAATTTATTAAAATAAAGTAGATGAAAGCCAGTTGATGATGACTGATCAAGACATCACTTCACATTTATATGGAATGAAATAGCAAGATTTACTGCATATTGAGATTTTTTACTTGGTGAATATAAATGTCAAACTTTTTCCTCTGCGAAAAATTCAACTGCGTGTCGTGGGTCATCTTTTCTTAGATGTGTGCCAATGAAGATAACATTGCAATAATTGACATGTCGATAAATTAGTGTCATTAGTTTTGATACAATGGACTTAAATTTATACGTACAGTCGTAACCTCACAGCAAATTGTCTCTGATGTGATAGAAAGATTTAAAGATTTATTGGCAACTTTTAAATATTACATTCAAACATTTATTTACAATCATAGGTACATTTTTGGGCTATATAAATATCCCGATGTTTCTCAACAAGATATTATCAGAACATAGAAAACTTCAAAATAATATACTCCAAATACAAATATAAAAAACATCGGAAGAACATTGTTACATCACTTATAAGTATTTATATATAAAATTGAATGAACATTTTAACATTTTTGTTGGAAAATGTAATGTATTTAATCACTTATTTGTAAATATTTAATTTTTTATTATATATCACGCACCCATGGAAAGTTGGATGGCTACATTGGCCGGACTACCTCCCGTTAATAAAGGCAATCACCATTTTGCACAAAAGGCTCACAGCACTAACGACTGCCAAAACACAAACAATGTGAAGTAAGACCTGGACAATAAACACAACAAAATTTCAAAAGAAGTGTTAAAGAACGTGAGAGAATAATCGAGACTGACTTTAACAAAAGAACGTACGCCTCATACAATGGATCACTTTTACCCGAAGTACGAGTATTATTTTTTAAATATTTCTCGTAAAAAACATTAATGCAATTAAATATAGGATATTACAATTTTCATTAATATTTTTAAAAGTCTGTGTTTTGAATTTCTATAAATAAAACATTTTCATACGTCTGACCGCATCCGCTATTACTGACAAGGTAACATAGCACACAATTAGTGATTTGTGTGTATATTAATTGAAATAAAATTAAACTTAGTAAGGCTGTCTAAAAATATTATATGACAGATGTAAGTGATTTTATTTTACTTGTACGTTTACGCCTCTTGGCCTGTCGGCCGCGGGTCACAAACTTTCTTACTCGCACAATAAAATGCCACTTTTGTCACTTGTTTCGTAAATAACAATTATAAACCCTATAAGTGTGTATTTCAGCAGTGGATCGTAAAATGCCTATTCTGCTATTAATAATTAAATTTAGAATGTTTGAAATTTTCTTGGGTTTGTAAATGCCTTTTTTTTCTAGTAGAATCACCTCAAATAGAGACAGCTCTCTTAGGGACTTCAAGTTCGGCACAGTGTACAGCGGTCGACGCAATATCGATCTTCTGGGCATGCGCATGATTTGAATTGAATATGACTTTTGAGCATTTGCGCATGCGCAAATGTTTGAGATTGCTATCAAATTATTGTACGCTACTCTGAGCTTCCCCATGTTACTCATGTGCTCGCGAACAGTTTTTACGCTACTCATCGCTGCCAACTGTCTCAAATTACAATCCAGATTACATCGTAGACCTTCTCTCGAGCTGGGTATTCACGATAACGTCGATGTGGAAGCCACACAATATGATCAACTACTCTAGGCCTGCCAATTTACATCTTACTGTTCTTCCAGTCTGCGAGAAAGTTTTATGAGGAGTGAACTATAAGTTATACAATATTGAAAATTAAAAGCGACCTAATATGTCTTTGGACAACCTAATTTGTTCTTAACGCATGAGCAAGTCATTTGTTGTGAACTATCAACAGGGTTGGGCAGCATTTAAATACTTGTATTTTAAATACATTTTGTATTTAAGAAATTATTTTTTAGTTTTTGGACATGTATTTTGGAGATAAATTTAATTACATTATACTTGAAATACATTAATAAGAATAAAATTCCGAAATCTTAGTTTTACTTTCATTCCAAATTTCGTGGAACAATTAACACAGATGAACCTGAAATTTTTTGTTTATTTTTGTTGATTTCTTGGTTTAATTACACTAATAAAAATTATGTGCATGTAAATATAGTATAAGTTTTACAAAATGTCTTTTCAGAGTTGCACAGTATTTAAATTCTTGTATATACAGCATTCTCTAGAATAATTGAGAGCTGTTCGTCTCGATTAAAATCTGTAAAAGTAATTTGAAAGGTCCTTCTTGATCTTATCTTAATTGTTTAATTTGCATTATTATTATTATTATTATTATTATTATTATTATTATTATTACATCTAGGATGTTTTTGATATGTTTTATAATTGAAAGTGTTATTGTTTAAAAATTGTACGATTATTGTATTTGAAATTATAGTTATAATTATTTTAAGTATTATATGTTAATCAAAAGCTCTTTTATTTTGAGTATGTATTTAAATACATTGTTACAATTTATTTTCGCAATGTATTTAAATACTAAATTTAAATTATTTTGCCCAACCTGACTATCAAACATTCAGTCAACTCTATTCAAATAAATTTCATCAAAACATAATTGTCAAAACATTGTATTGTATCACTTATGGTACAAACTGAGGTAATGCGTACGTACATTTCTCATTGCTTCGAAGTTGATTGTGACAAAAAGTGCCATTTAAATAAAAGTGCCAATAAACCACATTGAAGCAAAATAAAAATATATTCCAAAAAGTTATTTACATCTTCATTTATAATATTAGAAAACTTATACAACCAATAATTCCCAGAGCCTAATGTAGGCGCTTGAAGTAGGGTCTAAGAATCCGAAGTCTAGAAGGAAGCATCGAATCGCACCTCATTACAATACGCAATTTGGTAATTATCAAATGATGTATTCAGACCCAATTTATTTCCAATCGAAAACAAAAATATTATTACAAGAATATCGTTCAACGCTTTATCCACGATCAAAACTTCTTAGGAACTATAATTTTCGTTCAAGTTGGGCAATTCTTTCTAATGATGTTCATAGAAGTTAATAGGAGGCCGTTAATATTACCTACATTACGACACAAATCATTGTTGTTAATAGTAGACTATGTATTATAACAACACTTGTATCGTGTATCATTATAACTCTTTTTACGATACTGATCTCAGCTTCGTTAAGTTTGACTCCTGATAATCGGAGTGGACAAATAAAATTACATCCATTTTACACAACAGACAGAATTTATTCCTTTTCCTCTCTAACATATGGTTGAAAAAACAATAAATGCTCCGGAAAAGTCGGGTTTCTTCTGCAAATTATATAATATGTAAAAAGATTAATCATTATATTGTAACGAATATTGCGTCACCGGCCGGCACCACCAAGAACTACCTGTACGCGCGGATTGCGTCATCTGCCAGCGCCACCACGAGCTGCCTGTGAACGCGGGTTGCGTCACCTGCCAGCGGTCGCTGCAGTAGATTATTCCAGAACGTTCGCGGGGTCCGGAAAGTTCTCGACGGTACTCGACGGTAACAATATTTATCTAACGTGAGGTGTACGTTCGTTTGTTCGTGCTACTGCATGATGCTACATACCTCGGGGGGTGATTCCTCCACATCATCCGATATCAGGTTCAAATGTTGTGGGATGGACGGCTAAGAAGCAAACAAATTCTATTTAGAATCTCGACAGATGTTGGGCGATTTCACCCTCCACTGCAAAGCCTAGATGGAGCGCGGTATTAAATTTTAAAAATCTTCGTTTCTTATTCATAATCTTATCTACGCCTCAAGTCACATATCAATGAGGGGAGGGACACGACGCCCACGGGGTAGTTTTTTCCCTATCTTTGGTTCGAGCTGCCATTATTAGTGCCTTTCTTAACCCTAAGTGATGGTTAGAATTATACGGCACCAATCGTCGGTTTCCTGGAATTCTGTTGTATATTAATAAGATTACGGAAGATAGCGATTTGATTTAATTTTCCCACAACTTCATTTGCTTCTCGCTAACCGATGACATTCAAGTCATATGAAAATGTTTGTCTCTTGGCTTTTTTAACTTATAAAAATGGATTTTTTGAAACTCAATTTTTGGGACATTATTCCATAAAACTAAATGTTGACGAAATAAAAACGCGTGTGCTACCAAGCGGAAATTGGTATAATGTCAGAGATAAAGACCCATTCCACGTAAAAGAGATTTCTTGGAGTAGGAGTAACAGGGGTTACCTTTGGAGCATGCACATCGTGCTATACTCCGATTAAAGCAGGAAGTTCTCTCGAGGTGATGAGCGAGTAGGAAAGGGGGACTGGGCCATCTAATCGCGAGCTTTGTTACAACTCATTATTTTTTGGTATTGAAGCTCCTGATTAAACTACAGCGTCCTCTTCTCTTTTCAGCCCGTGGCCTTGACAGGACTGTGTTTTTTTCGAAGTATAAAAGATCGATATTTAGCACTAGTGCTACAAGAGACAATACTCACATTTTCAGATAAAACTGTGAATGCAACAAAGAAAACAAAATATTTTCATCTGATCAGCTACAACTGGTTTTAATGTAACATGGTACTCAATTAAGTGATTTGTTTTGAATCCTTGAATTAAACATAAAATTCAAGTCAGTAAGACTGTCTAAAAAATAGTGTATGTACTCACGTGGTTGAAGTGGTTTTATTTTGCTCGTAGAACTCGGCCTATGGACCTCTTGTCACAACTTTTCCTACTCGCAAAATAAAAATTTCCCTTTTACCTCTTGTGTCATTAATAGCTTTTCTGAACATATTTACCTTGAAATCTCATTTGCGGTCTTTTTTAATTTTTCGCCTTACGAAATTATTCATAAGAAGAGAAAATTATGTAATCGTGCACTTTTTTAAAAAACGGCGATATTTTAAAAATTTACAACAGTATTCCGGAAATGCGACGCAACGTTAACTCATCCTTTTAAATATTACTCATGTATGCCATTATATTGCTCGCGCTAATTGAGCGTGAGGAAAGAGTTCTCACCACCCGCCAGTAGAGGCGCTGCGGATCGTCGAAGTGCAGGTCGTTGAGCAGCTCCTGAGACGGCGGCGGCTGTCTGCGGAGCGCCTCCCACGCCATCTCTTGCTGCGCACGCAAACCACCACGAGATCACAGCGCGGCTAAAGGCGCGGCTTCGCTACTTGTTAACTTTTAACACCAACGTGTTGAAAGTGAAACTAATACAAGTGGGGAATCCTAACGCGTCTATGCTGAATGTTACGTCATTGACATTGCGTTCACATTTCTACATGCTTGTTAACATTACGGCAGAGTTGTTGTTGACAAGGGCGATGGATTTAGACGAACGTAGTATTGCGTATTCTAGAGATTTGCTGATTGTGAGAGGAGTACTGAGTTTACTTGTTCATGAATTACTGCCATTATACTTGCCAAACCGTGGGCTATTTACCAGCTGTAAACCACTTTGAATTACATGAAATTTGTATTTTTTTTTGTATTTATATAGTTATCGGCTATATTGCGATTGCGTTGGTGCTATTTTCTTTCAGACTGCGTCACAGCAGAA
This sequence comes from Teleogryllus oceanicus, assembly GCA_964035755.1. Classification (NCBI taxonomy): domain Eukaryota; kingdom Metazoa; phylum Arthropoda; class Insecta; order Orthoptera; family Gryllidae; genus Teleogryllus; species Teleogryllus oceanicus. The sequence goes on from CAXIVR010000010.1 coordinate 12,718,834, forward strand.
TTCGAACTTAACCGTAACCTCCCGATCCGCTTATATTCCGTACGCACCAACATAACCTACAAAAGACTCATTATTTCTTCCAATGACCATTTCATTTTACTTAAAGCTACGCCATCGACAATCTTAATTAGAAACATAGCTGTCGCCATGCAATCTCACAATCTCTATCCAAGTTTAGCCGACAATATACGAACAACCGACTGAATTTACACGATTTCCATTCCTGCTGGAAAGCATACAACGTATTAAAAACGTTAAGTTCAACATGTTGAAAGTTAACATAAGTAGAAGAGATGCAGCAAGTGTACATTCAAGATGTTGGTGTTAAATGTTATGTAGTGGCGAAGCGCCATTATATTAAGTTCAGAATGTTTATTTTCACATTCCTTTGAACGACTGCCATGGGGTGTTAGTGGGGAATATACTAGTTACTGCAATAATCGCTCTCCATATTCTAGCGGCATGAAGCTGATTCCTTTATCTGTGGCATGATAAAGTATAAGAACCAAAATTTAGATAATTTGCCATTGCACAGATATTAGATTGGAAGCAAATACTTCTTGACATCAACACTTGCCATATACACTGTATTCACATTTCAACTTAATATGTATACGTGCTAGGGTTGGGATTCCAGGGCTCTAAAAATGTGCACACATTGGAGTTCTTCCCCAGAAGTCTCAATCATTTTAAATGTTTTCACATCAAGTAAATAAATAAAAATAAATACGTTTCGTCAAAAACAAGCTGATTCTTTCACAGATTTTTACCAAATTCCATTAAGATATCAACAATAAGATAAACATATAATAGTATGCAGTTTTTAATTTAACCCCCCCAAATACTTATTAATTAATAGAAATAATTATAAATATACAGTATAATTTAACTATAATTCCAAGGTACAGGAACGCCGTTTCGTCAGTTCCGCCAGAAATCAAGCCCTGATAGTGTGCAACAGGAAAGACAACCTTTAATTGATCTCCAGATCCTTTCCTTCCTTTCCTTTACAAAATAAAATAATGTATATCTAGATCTATCAATCCAAATCTTAATTAAACATTTCGATAAACATACTCGTAATGCAGGCTCCACGTCCATGGGCCATTCGCACAGAGAGAGGTCTTGCAGTACTTCCCGCTGGTGGGCGATCACTTGCTCGTGCTGATGGAAAGAGGACTGGCAACAAAATGAAAGAAGCACTTGATAGCACCTGTAATTTTTAACATTTGCAGGCCATCGTACATACTTAATGCCACCCTGCTTGATGGAATTTGAATTTATACAAACGCAGACTGCTTTGAACTCATTTTAACCTGAAAGTCGGGGCGGAGTGCAAAAGTCGCCTCATTACTGACTCCGACGACTCGTTCAGTGGAGGCACGGTTGGAACGAGAGAAGGAACGAGAGAAGGACTTCAGAAGAGGAAAGGACGGCAGAGTGCAAAGCGGGCAATGCCGGTGAGAGACCGAGGTTGGAAAGAATCCGACGACATCGAGCCAAAATCAAGACAAAGACGTGAAAGGCAATGGTAACTACTGAGTGATATCGAGTGGAGTGACGAACAGTAAAGATTGAACGGGCAGTAGTGGTGTGGGACGAGGCAAAACGTGAACGTGTGCGGCAGAGTAAGCATGAGTAAGAGGGACATCATCGGTGGATATAATAAATGGACTTGGAAGAATTGGAAATTATGCAAAGAGACGAAGTGCGTTATAGCACCACCATCAGTTTTAGTGGCGCGTGGGAAATCCACACTGTAAAAAGTGAGCAGAAAACCACGTGCGGAACTCAATAACAAGATGAGATACAGTAGTTTAAATAGGAACGTTTTTGTGCATTGCAGTGTCGCATATGGTTATGATCATAGTAAAATGGACAGGAATCTATTCATGTGGGAAAACCGTTGCTGAATTGGCGGCGGGTGGACATCGCGTGCCCGACAAAGCACGATGGCGGCGTGGGAATTGGACAGGCGGCCGGAGAGGGACCGCAGGAGCCGAAGCCAAGGCCACGAGGCGGGTGAGACGGCGCCGACTCATCACGTCACGCGGGCATGTCTGGAGACGGTGAGCTTGAAGGAATCTGATACGCAACGAAAATAGTAAGAATGTTCCTAGACGGGACTCATTATTATGTTGTAATAGGAGTAAGTGAGTGTGGGAAAGGGAGTACACGATTGTGAGACGCATATAATGGGGTCTTTCCTGTAGCAATAGATAGGATAAATTATTATGAGGGATAAAAAGGGTATTTTGGAAGGGCATGTACTGTTTCGCAAACAGAACGAACAAGTGTCGCAATTATGATGTGATTATGGTTCAGTATATGCAAAGAGAGCTTCCATCAGTAGTGTGAAGTGTAGATTTAAGACAAGGAAAAACATTAGTGTTCATTAGCAATATGCTTTTATTTAACAAAAGAATAAAACTGAGAATAGGAAATATTATTGTTTGTAAGAAATATAGTTAGTCCATTAAAAGCACTAGCTGAGTAGAGGAGTAATATCATATTTGTCAATATCATAAGTGCCATAAATATTCATAAAAATAAGATATCCAAATATTTAAGAAATATTAGGCTTTTGAATTATATTATATATATATATATATATATATATATATATAAGATAATATACATCAAACAATCAAAATATATATATATATATATATATATATATATATATATGTATATATATGTATATATATATGTATATATATAAACATATATATATATATATATATATGTGGAGTCGTATATAAAGTTATGTAATGCTGCGGAAAATCGATTTCCACATTTCAACGGAAATACACGTTTTGGGGTCCCCGAAAAAAAAAAGTGTTTTTTTTTTTTAACCTACGTCCGTCTCTGAACAACACTGGCGCCTAAACCATTCGTATGATATTTTTCAAAATGAATATTTCCCTAGCGATCTGGCTCCATTCGAAACTTTCCGATTTAAAAAAAAACAATCTTTAAATTTTGGGGTACTTTACATGAAGCCCCTGGCACATTTTCAAACTTTTCTCAAAGGTGGCGCCATTTTTTCTTTAAATTTGTGGTAAGAATAGAGTGAAATACATTTATAAAGGGGGCATAGGTCCGCTTTTCACTGTTAGCTCTGAATTTTCGAAAATTGGAAAAGTTTTGAATTTTTTGACGTATTCCAACAACGTCAATATTGAAGCATCTCAGAAAAAATCATAAGAAATTTGGCACATCAATGTTTGGAATGATTTTAGAAAAGAAAAACCTTTTCTTATGGATGCATATTTTATCACTCTTAGAGTAGGTACCTCAAGGTAGTCTTCATCCAGAGAAATCTCTGGAGCTTTTTGACTAGGACTACTTCTCTGTGAATCGACCTTCGCTAAACTTCTTGTTGTGGAGGGCTTTTGGTCTTGACCCGGTAAATGGGATGACGATTTCCCAGTTGCCACATTTCGGCTTACAGATGGTTCTATGAAAGAAACACATTTCAACTTTGAGCAACACAATCACTCAGCGTCATTAGTATACAAGAGTAAACATACAAGACATACAAAACATACAATACATACATTTCATACAAGAGGAAACAAATAATTCAAAGTTTTCAAGTCTTTAAGCGCAGTGTACATTGAAACAATAATCGGCTTTCTCTTTGCAGTAAATTAAGTTAATTTAAATTTGAAATGGTAAAATTTAATCTATATAGACCTGTCTAGGATTGCTCAAGGCGGAGACATTAACTAAATTAAAAGATATCTATTATATGTGACAAATTTTGGGGATAACAGAAGCTCATTGTGTTACCTGAATTCAAATTAGGTGTAGTATCCATGTTTTTAGTGGTGAAAAGGAATATGTCATAACCAAAATTGTTTCAATTACATTTTTCTACGATTTTAAATTCTTGCCTTCACTATGTTCTTTTCTTCATTGTTCATTATGCTTACTGGTTGATGGTCCATTTCTCCGTGTTCCTAAGTCCTCAAGATATCAATTGAGGGAGATGCTTCTGGAACTCAAAAGCACAAATATAACACTTCCGTATATCGCAAGAAGATAAGAGCTTATGTTTACTTTAATCAACTCTATTGATGACTTTCCTGTCATCAAATTATAAAACTAATTGAAAGGTAACTTAGAGTCTATTTAAATGCTAGATAGTATATGAATAATGTGTATGAGATAATCTTGAGACTAGTTTGTTTCGTTATAGTTTCTTACTAAATTATCTTTCATTGTCTTTTACAATTCAATTTTTATATTATATTTGTGAGAGAAAATGACAAATAAGATGCGTCTCTGTTATAAAATAACCCATGAGGCATCGTTATTCTATAATTCAATACATCATTGACATAAAACCATAACAATGTAGAATGCATATATTTTGGATAATTCTTACCTGAATTTTGTTATATGCAGAAATCATTGGAAAGTAGGCTGGTTAGTTTCAAAATTAAATTTATATTTGAGGTTAAGGATTTGATTAACACATTATAACTTCTTGTTTCATTTTCCAAAGCTCAATAAATTTCTTTTTACCCACATGTTTTTTCAATATTCCAAAGTTCTCACCCCATTTTCTTCCACTACACTATCCAGAAGCTAAGTGATCTGCCATCCCACTTGATCTTCAAACCAGAAGGCATCAATGTTCCCCATTACAGGTTTACAAGTATTCACTGTCCATGGTGACATCATGATTTGTTACTTGGTTACACGACACAAATAAACATGACTCTTAAAAGCTGTACGTCAATAAAACGCAATGTCACAAGATAGGATTGGAAAATAATTCCTGTGTAGTAATAATAACGTAATAATAATAATAATAATAATAATAATAATAATAATAATAATAATAATAATAATGACTCAAATGTTACTGATAACCGAAACAAATAATGGAAGAGTTATGGTCAACCTCCATCGTCTACAAATCCTACTACACGCGCAAGAAAACCATACCTATACCTACAAAAGAATCAAAAAAGTCTTGAAACATTAAAAAACCACAAGACACAATGAATTGACAGAAAATATTTCCGAAAAACTAGCCTTCCCTCCCGTATTGTCCGACTCTCATAATCTCGAAAGACTGCGAAAATAGATACTTCGAGTACGCAGGTGTCAGTTCAAAGCCCAACCTAGTGTGTGGCGTTACTGAAGAAAAATACAAATGTCTCAGAATAAATGTTACAAACTTCTCGAACATGATGTGCACATGTGGCAGTGAATCAACTTTTGCAAATTAAAATGAGTATGTGTGTGTGTGTGTGGGGGGGGGGGTTCATAAAACAAATACACACGTGATATTTTCCCTGGTAGTTAGGCAGTCTTATGTTTCGAGGTTAACGAAGTCCCTTATCCAGGATCAGTGCCTAATGGTTTGTCAAGATTACAGTATAATACAGAAGTCATAGTTTAAGTACAAATGACACACGTGTAACTACGTTGCATGAAATGTCTCATCAAATTTTCATTTTAAAAGCGATCATTTCTGACCTGTACATGCCGTAGAAGCTTGTAACATTTAATTTGAGGCACCAGTATAGATAATAAATAGTTACATACAGAGACAGATAATTAAACTGATGAAAATTGAGAGAGGTAGTTAGAAATTAGTATAAAAAGGTTAAAAAAAAAGGAAAATAGATGAAGAGATAAAGATGAACAAACAGAGATTAAGCAGATAAATGAAGAGAGAGAGAGAGAGAGAGAAAGAGAGAGAAGAGAGAAGAGAAAGAGAAAGAAAGAGAGAAAGAGAGAGAAAGAGAGAGAGAAAGAGAAGGGTGGGAGATTGGGAGGGAGAGTGGGAGGGAGGGAGAAAGACTTAAATGCTAGGACCATATTGAGTCGCTCACTTCTCTCCTGCGCCTCATTGACGTCGTCGTTGGTAGCAGGCTTATCGCTCCTAAGACCACATCAGGAAGCACCACCAGCTCATTCAAGTCAGGTAATCGGTCGCGTAAAGATGACTCTGAATCAATCTATACGAATTAACGAAATACAGGTGAACATTTCATAACCTGTCGGAAGCCGCAGAAATCTCTGTCGGCCGCTGCGCCTTCACTGGTTACCATGAGAGCTGCTATGGCCATGTTGCAAACGTGAAGTGATTTCCCGTTCCGTATTACGCATCCTACAGGACGCACGAAAGATATCTGAACTTTCGAAGTTTGTAAAAAGTTGTAAATAATTCGAGAAAGTATGTGCTGTTGTATCCTCTTTCTTAATTACCCTGTACCGGGAGCGGTAGCTCAGAGCATCAACCTATGTCACTGCAGCGCCTCTGACCGGGAGGTCCTAGGTTCGAGACCTGACGGCGGCAGGATTTTCGACACTAGCTCCTTCAGCAAGGTCGAATTCAGTCGCTGTCTGGAGGAGAATTCTAGCGGCCGGTTGCTCTGATCGATAGTTTTCCGTGGTTTCTCCGATCAACATCAGGCGAATGCCGGAGCAGTACCCTACCAAACGAGCCACGGACAGGGCGCGATCTTTCCTTCTTCTTCCTTGTCCTATCCTCTTCCTAGTCCTATCCTGCACTAACATGCACTACACTACCACATATTCCGGGAGACGGTTGGGAGCTTGTCCCGGCTGGGGCGGTGCCCCGCTGATGGGAGAGTCCTGGTCAGGGGGAAGCCCCACTAGCCGATGGTAGGTCGGCGCCGGATCTCGCCATCCAGCGGGGGAAGATCACCGCCATCTCCCGAGAAAAACATGCACTACACTCACGGGACTAATGACTAGAGCAGTTGACGCGCCCGGAAACACGAAAAAATCAATCAATTACCCCGTTATAAACGTATGCGTTGGACTGCACTGCGAGTCTCCAATCTTCCCATAATTTTCTTGTCGTTGCTACTACGATTCTTCTGTTAGTGTTCTATTTGAATAACCGATTGTGCGCAAAGGTGCCTCACTCAGAAGAGAAAATCCGCGGAAGCATCACAAATCACAGACATTTAATGTGCAGCGCCTTCTGCATGGTTGCGGGCGGGAATTTGCCCCAGCAGCACAATATGGTCTCATGATGCATACATTTGCAGGGGATTTAGGGGATCAAACATTGACACTTTTAGCTATTAACCTGTGTTCGTTCGTATCCTATAAAGAAGTTTCATTCACTACTCTTAGCAGGCGACTGTTTAGCAGGTATACGCTCTGGCGTAATCAAAGCGACTTCGTGTACCTGACAAACATTAGTAGTGGATGAGCATAAGGAGTACGTTTCATCCGTATAATGTTGTCACATTGCGATTTTGAACGTGTTCATTGGCAAATAAACATAATTTTGACTCCTAAATGTGTAATAGTTTGTCACATTATTTCGTGTCATCTGTAGAAAGGCAATGAAATAGTAGCCAAAATCTCCGGCAAGTACAAAGTATTACGCATTCTAGACTTCAATAAATGCTTATTTGCATATATGCATATTTATATTTCAATATATGCATGGGTTTTTTTTAGTACGTTTATTTCTAACTCATTGGCCATGACTTAAAATAACTGTGCCGCCTTGCCGGCGGAGCCGAATTCGTTTACAAATATATGCATATTTCAATTTTGCCAGGTTCCTGGTTGGGTGACGGCCAGGAACCCCGGGATCTAACGTCGTCGAGCCCCTGGCCGAAGGGATAAAAGGCACTGACTAACTGCGACGTGACGAGACTCGACAAATATAGTAATTAACGGAGGATTAATCCAAAAATAAAAAGCACATTAATGGAGGATTACTCCCCTGTGCAAAGCGCTCAGCGCCCCTTAAGGGGCTTGGAGACGCGTTGCGTCAAGGTGTAGACGCAACAAATAAAATTTAAAAAAAACAAAAAATCTTAGGAACTGTGCATTCTCAGCGCTGCGATGGCGGTCGTAGGAAGACGGAGTGACAGCCACTGACCTCACCACGTGGGCGACCGCGCAGCTGTTTGCACTGCGCAGGCACAAGTGCTCCTCTGTATGTGCATATTTATTCTAGAATGTTCCAGAAGGTTAAACGCGCCTGTGGCAAACCCGGAGGGGGATAAACCCCGCTAGCCGGCGGTGGGTCGGCGCCGGATCTTGCCATCCAGCGGGGAAAGATCACCGCCATCTCCCAAGGAAAAAACATGCACTACACGTACGAGATTAATGACTTGTTGATGCGCCCGGAATCACTAACAACCATCCACCAACCAACCAAACCCGGTCATGGCACATTCCCACTCTTATATTTTCGAACGCTTCTCACACAAAAACGATGTCGAGGAAAGGAAATGATCTTGGCCGTCCGGATGACGCCGCGTTGGATGCTCTGGTGCTGACGCTTCGACCCTCTTGTCGCGGCCTTTCTCAGGGCTGGTCTTCTTGAGCTTGAGAATTCCTGTTATGAGTTTCTTACGGCTTGCTCCGTGGGGGAGATCTTCCGTTTTACTTTGATAAGGTTTTTGCAGTTTTGAAGTTTTCGCGGGCGCCCTGATGATTGTCTCATTTATGGGCGCCCGCGGGATTTTTAAGTAATCACTCATTCGCCTTTATGTTTACTTTTAGTCACTCGTTGTTGGCTCATTTCCTCTTTTGCACTTTCTCGCTTCTCCTGATTTTGTTGTTGTTGTTCCTTTTATTTGTTTTTGTCATTCCCGTTTCGCGATTGCTACCTGCCTTTTTTGTTTTGTATTGTTTTATTTGTTATTTTGTACAATTTTTGATCTAACTACAATTACAATTATGATAAACCTTAGAGACCTACTACACTAGAACGTAAAACATATGTTATAAACACAAAAATAAAACATATGCGCCGGAGTGGTTGCGTGTGTTTTCCATAGTTTTAAGGGCCTGCTTCCTTGGTGGAGCTTTTCCCTTCTATTTCTAACCGGGTGATGTGTTTGAGCTTTTGCGAACGCCCTGATGATTGTTTCATTTATGGGCGCCCGCGGGTTTTGGCCATGATCATATACTTGTTTCATTTCTCACTTCCTGTATTTGCATTTGTTTTTCTTTGAATTTTCTGTTGCTGCTCCCTTTGTTTAAGTCATTCCCGGGTTCGCTCACGTGGCCGGTTTTTGTTTCTTTTCGTGATTTAATTTCGTCATAAGATACATAGTAGATAAGTAGATACATAAGAAGACATTAGATACATATATAATCTAATACATTATTACTTTATATATATATATATATATATATATATATATATATATATATACGTAGTGGTTTCTCCGACCAATCAGAAGGTCGAGCGTCAACCGGAGGAGGTGAATTCGATCGGTGCGGCGCGTGAGACGGCAAAGGGCGGTCCGGGATCGGCCAGCATAGGCCGAACCGAAGTCGATCGGCATGGTGCGGTCTGCAGTCAATGGACGTCATGGAGCCGTCCGGTCGGGCGGGAGCTCGCGTGTCAGCCCATAGCCCTGAGGAAGGCCACAACAAGATTGACGAAACGTTGGCAGCAACGCCTTCGTCGGGACATCACCCAGACTGCCAAATCATTTGCATGACTCTACGCAGAATTCTATAATTTGACAAGGTCCAGTAAAATTAAAATGAGAAACTTCTCCGTTGTGAATAGATGTGCATGGCCGCGCGGCGTATAAATTTTCATGCCTTTGTGTATTTTATATCCTTTTCTTAGGCAGTTCTACATTGGCACTAATGTACATATTAAACAAAAGTGTTTTTAAACTGTGCGGTAATCGCAACTTTCTAAATTGCGATCAATTCCTCTTCTTTTACATCCAGTCAGAACGACACTAGTTCACCTTGGTAAACATGAAGTGCTGTGTGTCAATTGAATTGTTTAAGAGAAACTGTCTCGCGTAGGCAGAATTACTTTAATGTTCAAATGCACGTACTGACGACCTTCTCAAAAGTATCGCCTGTCCTACACAAGCGTAATCTTCGTGCGCCAGCCATTTTTTCGGGGACTGCATCTCAAACCATCGTTAATAATCGTTTATTGTTAGTGATTCCGGGCGCGTCAACTGTCATTAGTCCCGCAAGTATAGTGGGTGTTTTTCTTCGAGGGGTGGCATTGATCTTCCCCGCTGGATGGCGAGATCCATCGCCGACCTATCGTCAGCAAACGAGGTTGTCTCCAACCTACTGTCTCCCACCAGCGGAGCACCGCCCCAGCCGGGACAAGCTCTAAGCGCCCCATCGGTATTCCGGCATGTGTGGTAGTATAGTGCATGTTAATGTGAGTGAAAGTAAGAGGTGTGATTAGGGCAAGGAAGGGGAAGGAAAGATCGCACGCGGTCCGTGGCCCGTTTGTTCGGGTATTTCTCCGGCAATCATCTGGTGTTGATTGGAGGTACCACGGAAAAGTACTGATCAGAACAACCAGTCAGTTAATGATCTCGGTCTAGCTGAAAGCGTCTAGCATCTAGCGTCAAAAATACTGCCATCGTCGGGACTCGATCTTGGACCTCCCTGTAAAAGGCCCTGCATTGACATCAGTTGATGCCCTGAGCCACCTCTCCCGGCCTGTTACTAAAATATATATGGGTTCAACAGGAACCGGAGCATTCAACGTGAATAAATGTTTCTGATATATCTATTTGTGGAAACCGTAGACTAAATTATTTTCAATTACCGCACTGACTTATGACAGGGATCTAGCTAAGCGTATAATCCCACCTTGTTATGCAAATCACTTTTAACTTACAAAACGCGAGGCTAGACAACCACAAACGACCTCCAATTCAATTATTTAGAAATAATTATTAAAGAATTATTAGGAAGCTGTTTTTAATTCCAATATTAAAATTTTAGTTGCAATGGCATGCGAGGTAAAATATTGATTAAAAATAAAGTATGTGCTTAAGTGATTTTGGAGGGGTGTATTTTCGAAAGCAAAGATCGTTACATGTCACATCTGTGACAAGTAAATGACCTCGACATGGCAAACATTGACAATCATACAATTTCAGTAAAGAACGACTTGTAAATGTGTTTATGATTGTGAGACCATTGTTGTTTTGAATCTTGGCGACAAATTTGAACAATCACTATAGGTTGGTAATTCTGGGTGTCCAGAATGGAGTCAAAGTTTTCAGCAATATTTTCGTCTAAAATATGTCAATGAAATTAGTAAGCACGTTAGATAGAATGACAATAATTTATCATTCATTGAAGCCCTTCCTTTTTAAAATTTAGCCGATTGCTCACAAACCTCATCGATAGGCTCCAAATCCTCTTCAGATTCCTCGTCTTCAATTATTCTGGACATTTTCTTATTCTCAGGGAAACTCCGACTTGTTCTTCTACTGATACTGAATGACTGCGTACATACAAGTAATTTATTCCTTTCTAATATTTTCTTTTAAAGTTTTGGACAGGTTGCAATACCAAGTGACCTTAAATGGCGCTAAGACCAAAATAATAATTCCAAAGAAAGAAGGAAAATGCCATTATAATTACATACTACAGAATATTTCATTACTTTATTCATAAATGTGTATCACCACTTGTAAAGTGTAAATAACATGAAAACGAAAAAATATAACGCTACAGAGTTTTTTACATTGGAAAATGGTTTTAGCCTTTACAAATTCTTTAAGATTATGATTTATGATAATGATACAATCCATTTAATAATAAGCCAGGTTTAAATTGAGTGAAATACAGTTTTGTTTGCATTTTAATGAAATACACTCTATAGTTTTAAAACATTCTTTAAGTTGCATTATTATTAAATATTAACTACAAATTGTACGCAACCTATCGCTATATTATTCTACTCTTTCTAATGAATTTTATATGATTATTATTTAGTTACTATATTCATTTTAAGCAAAAACGCTTGTGGTATTGACGATTTATTAGAGCAATAATGGAAAGATCAGAAGGTGTTCCGACATGCAGACAATAACATTACCTACGAGTGAAATATATTATTGACATTTTTATTGTCTATTCTTGAACCAACTTGGAATAAAGAGAAAACTATTATCTCTGTTTTATCAAAGCCAAGAACCTATACTTCGCATACAATATCATGTATCATTACTTATACCCGAACCTCGAGATATATTATGATAAATAACATCTAGGTGAGCAAAACAATTTAATTAAAATATATTACTACCGTTGTAAATAACAATGAAGAAATATATTGTCTCAAAATTTGTTCGCCAAAATTACATTAGAGTTAATTAGAGTAAAGATCGAATGGTTGCTTTTACAGCTCTATCCTATTCAAGGGCCACACACATCAAGTACCCTTCAATTGTGCATTGGCTGCACTGCGGAGGTATGGGCAATGTTCTGCGTTTCTCTTTGTATAATGAGTCAATCCAAAATTACTTACTTCAGAACAATATCCAGTCGGATATGCAGGAGGCCAGGCAAGTGGACGTGGCACTAGCAATGAACCCTCCAGCGCATTCCCAGCACAAACATACGGCATCCGTGTCGACAGTTGTGGGCTTTGAGACGGTAATAAGTCCACTCCTTGATGATGGTGTTGTGGTTGTTCAATTTGCATTCGACGTGAGGTTGTTTCCCACGAACACGGAATAAATCGAGAAGTCACGCCAGAAGACGGATCATCGATCGTGTAATTTGGCGGAAAAGCTTGAACATGAGACATATGTGGAGATGAAGGTGGGATTGTTGTTGGGGTCCGGAGTCTCCTTGGTTGTTGCAGTGGCAGTGATGTGTGTAGCGGTGAAAAAGTTTGCGTTGGTGAATGATTCTGCAAATCCCTTCGATACTGAGCTTGCCACGATGATCCATAATGCGATCTAGGTCTGATCATATCTGCTCTGAAATTAGGCGATGCATATTGAAGAGACTGTGGAGTTTGCAGTCTTGAATTCATCTCCCACATACGTTCACACTGTGCTCTTCGCATTGTATAATCGTATGATGGTGGTACAAACGGTGGAAAAAATGTAGCTGACAACTGCATTAGCGCTGAAGGTGGTATTTGAAACGTCAAACCGTATGGTAAAATCTTCCCCTCGATTGGTTGGTATGGTTGTGAATAGTTCATTGGAGCTTCATGAACCGGAGAAAATGTTTGATTTAATGGTAATTCTCCAGGACGTGGAATTTGCAATGAACCAACAGGAAATTGGTCTTCCAGTGTTGGTTGTTGAATTGACGATGGAGGCAAAATTTGTGAAGAGGTTTGAACTGATGGCAGACGTGGTGGTAGTGTAAAATTTGCAAATGAGGGATCCATCATTGCACACGCATACAACGTTCTGGAGAATCTATTTTCCCATTCGCATCAGGCTCTTATTACATTATTTATGACCACATTTGATGAAAAAGTCTGCGTATTGGATCATCAACCACGTTGGGAAGCCGTTAAATACAGAAGATCGTTTCAGAATATACTAGTGAGGTACATTAAAATTCCTGACAGTTTACCCTTATTGTGCAGCTTGTAGTAATATTGAAGTCTTCACTCGCTCATTGGGCATTGAATAGGTTGACGTATTAAAATTAAATTCTGAATCTAAAGAAATTGCTCATTGGATTTCGATTGCAATTGAGTTGTCCCATGATCTTTCCAGGGTATCTGGAGTTTAATAGAATTTTGATGATTATATATCTGGATAACAAAAATAGTAACTTCAATTTTAACAGTAGACATTGTATTTAACGCAAAGAGATAAATACAGAGAGAAAAAAATATAAAGAAAAATTAATGATCAATTTTTACCTCTGATTTTTAATGTACTTTTAGTCTAAAATGAATGAAACGTATACGATGAAAGAATAAGTAAAATGTATAAAAAAACTCTTGTGTTCGAGAAGGACACTCCGTAGATATTCATATAATTAATTTTTGACATTCGTAAGAAATATTGAAAAATATTTACAACTACAAGAAGCAAATAAAACCCAAAATAACATTTTCCTTGAAAATGTATGAATGTTTTAATTGTAATTATAATTTTAATGAATTCACTGACAAGAATGGCAATGTAATGGGACAAAAATCAGCGGGAATTAAGATCCACCTCTCCTAACTTGTCAAATTTGTATTTATTTTCAATAACTAAAGAATTAACGTTTATAATTAATTTTAATTTTGAATGTAAATAAAAAAAAAACTCCCATGTAATAAAATCTATTTTCAAGGATAAACAAGTAATAAATTTTGAATTTTGAAAGGGAGAAAAAAAACTCCCATGTAATAAAATCTATTTTCAAGGATAAACAATAATAATTTTGAATTTTGAAAGGGAGAAAAAAAAAAAACTCCCATGTAATAAAATCTATTTTCAAAGATAAATAAGCAATAAATTTTGGTTTATTACCCCGACAACAGGAAACGATAATTTGAATAATTGTATTTCCCACTGAATTCTAGAAGACGTGCACAGAAAATGAAGTTACATTTATGTTCAGAAGCAAAACAAGGGGCCATCTCAGCATTTGCTCAATGGATCAGGGAAACTGGACGAAAAACCTGATCTAGTACGTAATCTAGTACGTAAATATCTTAAATATAACCCAATAAAATGACAAACGTCACAACATATGCCGAAATAAATATGCCTGTACGTTTTGATTAGCAGAATGTACTTGCGGGAATTTTTAAGAAATAAAAAAAAAAAGATTTATGCATTAATGTATGAGAATTTTCAAATACTTAATATTAAAATATCTTGATGTTTGGTAGAATGGAAAGCTATTCGATATACTTGTACATAACCAAAAAACACCACGAAATATGACAATATAAACAAGAACATACCTTACGTGATCTGACTCATTGTGAAATTTTGGCCCCAAAAAATGGAAAGGTCAGGATTCCTAATATACTCTTCAACCATCAGGTAGTTACAGCAATAAATTGTTGATCGAATCGCATTGAGACTACATCGCAAGTATCATTGTACATTGGAAATAATTGTAGTTGGAAAATTAGTACGAAAATCAACAACAGAAGGGCGTGGAAAATGTGTTATGTTTAGCATCAAAACATGATTAGCATTGTGCATTTTACTTAAAGTATGGATGCTTGGAACGATCAAGCAGAACATTACAATCAAAATGTTTATTTAATTTATGCTTACGCCTGAATGGAACTTAGTAACACTCGGAGGCGTTGTCTTTGGAAGAAGGGTGATCTAAAAACTAGTAAATATTTGAGAAATTATCTAAATGCAATGCTTTTTCTTACAAATCATTCTGTTGCAGTTTTCAATACAAATAATTAATTTTTTTCATGTCAGTTTGCAAATGGTAGTGATAATATATTAATGTTTTAAACATGAATAAATTAACCTATAACTACCAAAAATGTTCCGAATAATGCATTTTTACCATGATGTAACTCTATTTCCCGTTACCATGGTCATTACAAAATGTAAATTAACAGAACAGGCCCTAGAATCACAATTCTTTAGCAGTTTAATATGTGTAAATATGGAGCATTTAATGGATGTTGATTAAAGTAAGCACAGATAGTTTTAGGGTATCCGATTCAAACTAATGGATCAATTAATGCACAAAACTCTTTTTATTTGAAATATTCATTACGTAAAAAATTCCTTGTATCAGAAAAAGCAACTAACGATTTCGTTTGTACCAGTGACGGCTTGTAGGTGTAGTGCTAATGGACCATTGCACCATCAACAAAAAGAAGCAAAAAGAACATTTTTACCACAAATATGTGTACAAAATATCTTTTCTTCAAAATATGTTTCTTTATAGTAATTCATTTGAACCAGCGTTTAGTCCTTCGTTGCTCCATCAATACTGTTTTCAAACGCCCAGGGCATAGTGATATCGGCTGGTCTCTTTCTGAACCGCTGAGTCTCCTACGGATTGGGACTGTCCCTGCCCATTTAACGCTGAATAAGAATGCTGTGTTGGTTTATATGCGTCTCTTGCCGATGAGACGGTGCCAAAATTGAATTGGCGCAAAAGTTTACGTTTAATTTCACAGAGTGCACTAATGGCACTATCGATCAGACTATCTCTCGCTCAGGATGACCCCGATGCCCTGGTATTTCGTACGCCTTTCCTTGAATTTCGCACATTGAGAGGCGGTGTACGCCGTGAGGGTAAGGCCTCATTCACAATGCAAACTTAAACGTAACCGTAACGTAGCCGCAAAAGCTAGAAATGGGTTATAAAGCGAGATCATTCACAATGCCTTGACGTAAACGTAGACGTGAGACGTAAACTTAAGGAGCTCGCAAGCTCCAAGCTTCTACGTTTAAGTTTACGTCGAAATTCTACCGAAGACCAATCAGAGAGCAGCATGAAAAAAAACAAATGCACAACAAAATCCGCGAGAAGGAAGGTCGACTCCAGATCTATTCTTGTTTATGCGTGTGTATTGGTGTGTATAGTTAAAAGGTAGAGCAAAGAAGTTTGGGAGTTTTGGTACGAGTTGCGAAGTGTTGATTCAAAATGGCAAATAAAGCGCCTCCTTTTTTTTAAAAATAAAGCGCCCCTAAAATTAATGCTGCAGAAGCTTGCAACAACACAAGCTGCATGCCTAAATCTCTCTCCATGACAAAATCTGAACGTGGCGTTAAATATATTAGCGGTACACAATTTAAAGCTCACTGCTCGCATATAACCTCAATAGGTAGGGGCGCAACAGCTGCTCGCAAATGCAAAAGGTGAAATCGATAGGAGAGTCGAAAAAAATGCAAGAGACGCATCGATCAATATGTTGAATTCTGATTGGTTCAGGCAAAACCTACGTTCCAGCTTACGTTTGCCATTGTGAATGCTCGTTTTTACGTGAAAAGTTTACTGCATACGTTTACGGCTTACGTTACGTTTAAGTTTGCATTGTGAATGAGGCATAAAGGCCTCCCTTCCTCTTCCGGTTCACTTTTTCAGCGAAGTCAGGAAGCTATGACCTCTTGAGATTATTGTGGCCGCTCAGGCTTTCAGGCTAAGTATTTTTATTTCTTCTTTTTATTTTTAGCTTGTTCTTAGTTTAATCTTCATTATAAATTAATTAACACTGTCACTGTAAAATTAAACTTTGTATTCTGAAATTTTATTTTAGAGATTACTAAATACAATTTGAAAACATGGCGTCTATGTTTAAAAACATCGATGGGTGTTGATCGAAGTTTTACTTTTGAACATCGATAATTGGTAACATCGATGTCGCATCACTAACTGGCACCACCAATAGAATTCCGTTTCGGCCGCCGCTGGTTTGTACTGTCTGTATATGATTTCTGTAACGTCTGTTGGTATTCATCTTGTCTGACTCAAATATTTTAACATTCGAGACGTCCAGAAAAAAAATGAGATTTTGGTACATCTTAAGGTAATTCAGTATGTGAATGATTGGATATGATTGGATGTCCATGAGATAGAAATGGAGTTTCAATTTATGCTTCCTGATCCATTCCTATCTCACTCCTCTTTGCCCTACAAGAGGTGGTGAGTGGAAGACGGTGGGGCCCGGGGGCAAAGGTCATCCAGGAGCTGACGTCCGGCAGTGACCTTTCGCGCGGACAGACCTCGTGAGCTTCCTGTGTGTACGTACGATAGGTGCACTCAACCATGTTTAAAATTTATCACAGATGCCGAAGGTCTAAGTCTCGCCGTCAACTTGGAAATGCTGAAGTGAGGCTAGTAAAATTGGCTTGCTACAAGTGGCAAGTTAAATATTGACTCGCTACCTGTACGTAGGTTAATTTGATGAATAAAATAAGAGCAAATGTTTGTTACAATACAATTTTTTATTCGTCATTTTACAAAACGCATGGCGGTCTCGAGAGGTGGGGGCTACAGTGGAGGTCCGAAGGTCGTCCAGGGGCTGACGTCAGTGAGTGGTCTCGGGTGCGGGCAGCGCGCGTGAGGCAACGTGTGCCTGACGCCGTGCACCATCCATTGCCCCAGGCCCGTGGGCTTGTCGGCGTCCTCGTCTTCGTCGTCAGTGTTGCTCGTTCTTCTCCACCTTTCCGGCGTCGCCGTCAAATTCCGCTGGCGGAATCGTCACATTTATACGAGCGTAACGGGTGAAATATGGTTGGTGATTTCGTCAACAGATAAGGTAATGGTTCCCGTAAGTGTAGTGCATGGTTTTTTCGGGAGATGGCGGTGATATGCCCCCACTGGATGGCGAATTCCGGGCCGACCTACCGTCGGCTTGTGGGGTTCCCCTAACCAGGACTCTCCCACCAGCGGGCACCAACCCAGCCGTGACATGCTCTAAGCTCCCGACCGGTCTCCCGGAACGTGTGGTAGTGTAGTGCATGTTAGTGTGTGTGTGTGTGTGTGTGTGTGTGTGTGTGTGCGCGTGTGTAAGGGGAAAGGATAGGACAAGGAAAAAGAAGGAAATATTGCGCGCGGTCCGTGGCCCGTTTGTTAGGATACTGATCCGGTATTCGCCTGGTGTTGATCGAAGAAACCACGAAAAAGTACCAATCAGAGCAGCCGGCTGCAAGAATTCACCTCCAGAAAGCGATTGAATTCGACCTAACTGAAAAGCTAGTGTCAAAAAGTCCTGCCGCCGTCAGGACTCGAACCTTACGCCCTCCCAGTGAAAAGCGCGGCAGTGACATCGGTTGAAGCAGTGTGCTACCGTTCCCAGCCGGGTAAAAGAGAATTTGCTTTTGATTTTGTAAGTTGGTAAATTGGTTTTGTAAATTGCTTTTGGTTTTGTAAATTGTTTTCGGATGAATTATTAAATTTTAATATACAATTTCTATGCTTTAGTAGAGGAAATGAGAATTAATATTTCTAAATTAGGGGCAATGATTGCCAACTGGCTTCTTCAAAAGTCAATCATGAGTCAGGTGCCCAATGATGTCCCGCCACCTTCCCACCACCCGCCTATTCACGTTTCGGGAAAGTATCTGTGTTTCGGCAAACGATTAAAAAAACGAGTAATAAATATATGACAATTCATCAAAATTACTTGTTTTAGGCAGATTTAGGCAAAAAAATATTAAAATTGGCATCAACCAACGTTTTAGGACATTTTAGTCCCTGTTAGATGCTTTCAGTAGATCTTTTTTATTCATGATTCGTAAACATCTGCAATGATTATCCACAACCTCCTGAAGGAACTAAATAGGCATTTGTCCTACCATCCGAGGTCTAATTATGACACAAATATGAGATGCTTACCTGGTAGTACTCGTAGTTCGTAATATCAAGTAAGTTTGCACCTCTACGTGGTAGGATGTACCTGTAAAGCATAGTATGTAACATGATACTATATTTAAGTATTTTCCCAAGACATAGAATAAATTGCAGGTGAGTCATGTCCAGAATAAAGCAGTAAGCTAGCGTTTTATATGCTGTGAAATGAAAACGTTTCTTGGGTCATTTGACTGAGAAATATTTGTTGCTGCACAGCCGTTCGTCACGAAACTTTCTTGGATTTCAACGTCACGATGCTTGTTTTTATGGTCAGTCGAAATGCTAAGCACACTGATAAATATCGCCAGGAGAGAAAATATTATTTTTTCAGGTTAAAAATCCATGATACAGTGTGCAGAATATTGATTGATTGATTTTTTCATGTTTCCGGGCGCGTCAACTACTCTAGCTATTAGTCCCGTTAGTGTAGTGCATGTTTTTTTCTCGGGAGATGGCGGTGATCTTCCCCCGCTGGATGGTGAGATCCGACGCCGACTTACCGTCGGCTAGTGGGGTTTCCCCCTAACACCAAGACTCTCCCACCAGCGGGGTACCGCCCCAGCCGGGACAAGCTCTAAAGGTGCGTGTCCACTTGAGAGCAACCCTCTCACGAGTTTGTGTCGAGAGCAATTCCCGCCATTGGACACAGTTCTGAGAGCAGGCAACGGATGTGGCGTGATGCTCGCGGAGAGCGGTCGCCATCTTAACTACTCGCCAGTGGACATGCCTACGCGAGGACTCGCACCGACTTGCTCTCAGCATTCGAATCGTGCTGAAGTTACTGCGAGCGCCCGCGACAGGTTGGTGTTTGTTGCCTCGACATGGCTGCTACCGAACAGAAAATTGCACTAGAAATGGAATGTACAATTGAAGAAGTAAACTAGAGATGCTACAAAATGGCACACACTCTTTAGTAGTTTACTATAACCTTGCAGGAAATTGAAACAAATAAATTGGAGTTATCTTTGAAGAATATTTTGAAAATATTCCAAAGGTTTCACGTAAAGTATCTCCAAAATTTAAAGAATGTTTTTCGCAGAGCTTCGAGTCGGGCCAGATCGATCGGGGAATATTCTGTTGGGAAAAACGTACGAATAGTTTACGCGCTAATGTTGTTCACAGACGGCCGATCACGCAGAAAAGGCCGGACAAACGGATGTTATGAAAGAAATCTAAAATGTTTTCGGTATCGGGGGCTCTAAAACGTGAATTTCCTTCGAAATCTCGAAATCTAATTTTTCGCATCATTTCATAACTTTCTCTATATAACGTATATTACTCCGTTTATACGAACCTATTCGAGAAAGTATAAAGAAAATTCACTACTCTAAGGCCCCTGTTGTGTGATTATTTATATTTGATACTGAAGTAAAACGTGTAAACAAGTAGCCTACTAATGGAAACTATTGTGTGTGATCTTGAACTTTTGAGGTTAGGTTAATCAATGTGCGTTGCTTAAAATTTATTTATTAAAGTTGCGCATCCTCTATTTCAAATACTTTGACAAGTTTTGAACAATCACTCATCTGTGGTCGACGACCAATCCACATTCTCAACCTTATACTTTTCTTCTTTTGCAAAGAAACGTATTAAGTAACGAAAGCCACCGTGGCTATCTTCTTTGCCTCCAGCTTAATCTCGCATCGCCGAGCCTACTGCTCTCCAGCTGGCAGGCATGTGAGAGGCCATCGCGAGAGGGCGCGGTGAGTGCTCCCTCAAGAGGAAGGTATTTCTGCGAATCGCTCGCAGATGGGCAGGGTATTACGAGCTTCTGTCGAGACGAGCTCGCGCTAGTAACTCTTTAGTGGACACGCACCTTAAGCTTCCGACCTGTCTCCCGGAATATGTGGTTGTGTAGTGCATGCTAGTGTAAGTGTGTGTGTAAGGGGAGAGGATAGGACAAGGAATGGGAAGAACAAATCGCGCGCAGTCCGTGGCCCGTTTGTTAGGATACTGCTCCGGCATTCGCCTGGTGTTGATCGGAGAAACCACGGAAAACTACCGATCAGAGCAGCCGGCCGCTAGAATTCTTCTCCAGACAGCGACTGAATTCTACCTAGCTGAAAAGCCAGTGTCGAAAACCCTGCCGCCGTCAGGACTCGAACCTAGGACCTCCCGGTCAGAGGCGCTGCAGTGACATCAGCTACCGCTCCCGGTGTGTGCAGAAGAGCAACGATCAATCTGATAAGTTAAAAAGTGCGGCCAATGTGTCCGAAGACTAAAGTTCTCTTCAGCTGAATGGCTTTGTATGTGGGTGTTATAACTAAAAATGTTTAATATTTTAATGTGACCGGTCTTCAGCTCCTGCTTGTGATTTTAGAAATAAAATTGCTATATTTATTTAATTTTAATACAGCTGGAGGAAATGAGAGTTTAAGGGAATTGTTATTGTTAGATTATTCCCTTGTGGGAAAATTTCTTAATATGTGAATGTAGAGATTTTATTTACAAATGTTTTCATATAGGGTTGGAAAGTAATAATAAATTATAGAAGAGTGATGGTTTCAATTTTGTACGAAATAGTACATTGTTTGTATTTTTAGATCTTTGTGCAATTGGGAATTGCGCAAGAAACAGGGAGCATTCGTAATTTGTCTACATTTCACGAACTGGAATGGATATTTCCTTGATCTCTCGGCGGTTCGTTTTTCAAACGATAAGCAGCGTTCCATTTCTCTAAAAAGTGTATGAAACCAAACTTGTTGATGTTCTGAATGATGAATCTGAATGAATCTGAATGAATCTCCCAAATGATGTTCTGAAGAGATACAGGTTGCGATGAAGTTCAAAACTCGCTTAAAATTATTTCTATAGGAATTCTCTTCTCTGAGGTCGAAAAAGCTGTTTCTGGTAACATATGGAAGAAACTTCCCGTGTTCTTTTACTCAAAATTGTATTTCCTAGTTCGTGACATTTTTGAATTACGAATCATATTTATATTATGCAAGTAATTGAAAATTTCTCGTCCTCCCCCTCCTTTAGTGTTAGTAAGTTAATGTTTGTATCTTATTGTTAGTATGCTAATTAATACATTAAGGATAGTATGCCAATGTTACCAGGAATGTATGCCATGATCAGATCAGTTCAGTGCCAGTGTATATATATATATATATATTTAGTTCAGTGCCAGTGTATATATATATATATATAGATGGTAGTGTACTAATATCGTAATATTAGTGTGTCAATGTTTGCATGTCAGTGTCTTCATACCTGTACTACTATGTCAATGTTAGTAGATCAATGTTGAATGTATCAATGTCCGCTTGATAACATTAGTATGTTAACGTTAGTTTGTCAATGCTAGATTAGTGATAGGTGAAATTAGTTTGGGAGTATATGGTCAGACAGAAGAGCAGACCTTACGAGTCTGAATCTCGACACTCAATAAAGGTAATGCTCCGTAATTCTTTGATGTGCTGGTTATATCGGAGTAGTTCAATTTTATCAGTATTACATTGGTAAAAACTGGTAGACATAATCGGCAATGCAGCGAAGAAATTGAAAATCTGTATATGTGGCTTAAGGAAGATGTTAAGTTGATCCACGTTCGATGAACAGATTAAAACATTTTTTTCATTAAAAAGGCTAAAGAATATGGTTTTTAACCGCCTCTTGCAAAGGATATTGGTAAGAACAAATTATTTCACATTATACTATAGCTCTTATTTGTGTTTTATTTTCCGAATTTTTGGATGAGTTGTTAATAAATATGATGTTAATTTGTGATGCGTTGTGATTTTGTTTTGATGAATAAACATAAATTAACTGATCACTCATCAGAAAGAACCATTACGTACGTATGATGGTATTGCCATGTGTAGTATTTATGTACCGAAAAACTAAAATTGTGACAATTTCAAACTATTGCTTTAGCCAACAACATTACAAACGAATATCCCACGTACCTCGCATTGTCTGCGAGGCGAGTACTGTCAACCGCTGTTCTTGGAGATTCTTCAGCGAGCTGCTGGAGAACGGATGCCAAAGAGAGAGGCAATAAAAAGGGAAATAGATTGCCCCCAAAGGGTCTGGGGACACATAAAAGCACACGAAACAACGAGGACGTAGGCTTCTGTGGTCGGGCTCTATGCATACTCTGTATATCCTTCGACTTTTCTATAGTATCCGATGACATTAGGTCATTAGTACACCTGTTGTCTTATAAAATGTATATTTTTAACAGTGGTAAGCACATTTCTGAGGTCATGAGCATCGTTGAGAAGGATGTTGGTAAATTAAATAAAAATATTTCTTTTATAACGAAAGAGGTTTAACGTGGAGCTAATGTCATCATCAACTATAGAAAAATGTGAAGCATAATACCGTGTCTTAAGCATGGCTGTCAATCATACATTAAGAATACGAATCATATAGCATTCTTCGTCTAGAATTAAAGGTCTCGTTATGATACCATCAATCCCACTGCCTTTTAAACCTTCATTGACTCCAACCCAGCTTTACACAGCCTATTCAAAATTACCTTACACCCTGTGAACACAATATAATACGTCGTGTTCCCGTTCTTCAGGAACCAGAAGTGTACACCCACAAGAGAAAAATGTCACGCTCCCATGCGCCTGCCACCCATAAAATACAGAATTTGTGGGGAGGGAAACGTGCAAACTTCGAAAATAAGCTCTTAAGGCAATTTTATGCATATTAAATCAAATAAACTACTTGAATGTTCGAATGATTGAACCGCAATAAGCACTCAAAAGTTGATTTGAAAAAATGCTTTCTAGGCAAGAATTTTCATTGTAGAAGCATAGATACACTCCAGAACATGTAAATTGTTTGTTATTTACAAAATAAGCAAACATATTTGTTCAGACAGAAAAAATAACACAGAAATATAAAAGCAGTTGAATTGTGTAAACGTTTTTATTGCTGTGTTATTTTTTCCTTGTGAACAAATATATTCATTTCTTTTGGTAAATAATAAACAATTTACATGTTTATGAAGTGTGTCTATGCTTCTGGAATTCACATTTTTGCATAGAAATCATTTTTTCAAACTAACTTTCGAGTGCTCATGGCGGCTCAGCCATTCCATGGATTATCCAAGTAGTTTATTAGATAAAATACGCTTAAAATTGTCTTAAGAGCTTATTTTCGAATTTTCGACGTTTCTTCCCCGGTCACTGTATATATGTACCGGCAGACCCTATGCAGTGTGCATAAATTACCGCACTTCACTGAGATTAAGTACAGATAATTGTTTTAAAAAAAAGAAAACCCTACAGATGACCTTTTGTCTCCAGTCCTCTCACCTAAAGAAGAACTTATAGGATTCCTTTTGGATTTAGAGTGTATGGGGCGTTTTTGATTGCAAAATTGAACACTAAAAATTCCTGAACAATAATCTTTGTATTCAATGACAAAGAAAATACACCACATAAAGGGAAAACACACAAAAAGCAACAAAGAAACAAGCAGATAAACTCCAACGGTTCATGTAACATAGTCAGCACTACCTTCGTGGTACGTAGTACCCTATTAATATTTCTATCAGTTATGAAAATAAATTTTCAATTAAATTCTACCTTGCCAGAGCACACTTTTTTTACATAGGAAGGTTTCATTAATAAGAGCTTACATTTTCTTCTTGACATACACTTACATTTTGTTCTTGACTCAAATATTTTAATAAAAAAATAATTGCTATTAGCGGCAATATCATTGGCCGTTAGTATGTTAGTGTAGCTAGTTGTGTGTATAAATAAGGGATAGGTCAAGGAAGGGGAAGGGAAGATCGCGCGCGGTCAGTGGCCCGTTTATTAGGGTACTGTCCCGGCATTCATCCAATCACGGAAAACTACCGATCAGAGCAGCCGACGACTAAAATTCTCCTCTAGATAGCTACTGAATTCGACCTAGCTGAAAAGCTAGTGTCGAAAATCCTGCTACCGCCGGAACTCGAACCTAGGACCTCTCAGTCAGAGCCACAACAGTGACATCTGTTGATGCACTGAGCCACCTCTCCCGACCGCTTATTGATGAATAGGCTCCCTCAACACGGTCACTTCCCCCTCCACTGACGGCCAATGACGATTCCGCTTATTGGTTGTTTTTCTGGTTGCAGTGCCTGACTGCCTAAAGCCAACCATAGAGAACACACAAGCACATTACCACATTAAAACATACGCAGACACAAAACACACACAACCATGCCTGAAGCGGCATTCGAACTCACGATCCTTCGGTTCGACTGCCTTAGAGATCTCGGCAAACACCGGATCGGCATGTTTGATTAATTTCTGTACTACTATTAACATTTTCAATTCTTAGAAATATAATCAGTATTATTAGATGTTCTGAAACTTTATAAAAGAAAACAACTAATAACGTTTTTAATCAATAGGACCTTGATTACACCTCATTTGACGGTGCATATTCGTTCCCCACTCAGCTGCTTGATTATCATTGACTTTCTTAAAATGTCATTGATTCCCAGGGGTTTGATGCCGACCTAGTTGAGAACCACTGCCTCAGTTTTATCAACCGAAGAAGAATGAAGAAATAAAAGAGGTCATCTCCGTCAAAATATTAGCTTTATTAAGATAGCCGGCTCTCGACGGCTTAGCCGTCATCATCAATATCACTGCTTTCAGCAAAAGTCGGTGACTGTGCCGAAAGCCGGCTATTTCAGTAAAAATATTAAGTTGACGGAGATGACTTTTCTATTTCTTCATGTAATAACGTCAACGACACCGCATCAGAATTCTCACAATTCGAAGAAGAACCTTTAAAGAACGCCATAGTGATACGTACTGTAGCGAACAAATTAATCTGAACAGAGGGAATTATCGTAATATTTTCATTATTTGATAAGACTCTTTTGGTACGCAGCTGTCTTGTTGTGAAATTTAATCGACTCATTGTTGCGCAATTTTCATCTTCATTGCTGATGATGAAAGATGAAAAGTTATTTAAGAACAAGACGTTGACCTCCCAACAGGTTCTCGCACCGTGACACACATCAAAGAAAGCTTTCGTTTTTTTCAAAAAGATCAATATTCAAGTGTTCCAGTGGCCAGAAAATCCTCGTAATCTAAATTCAATGGAAAATCTATTGTCTACAGTGAAAAATAAGACTCGGAAAAATGAAATGTGACACAAAAATAAACCTTCTTAAGTCACTTGCCAAGTGTCTGGTTTCGATATGAAAAATTAAAAAACAATATTTAACTTTAGTAGAGTCAATGCCTAAGAGAATAAATGAACTTATTAACAATAAAGGCGAGCATATAAATTATTAGTACATGAAAAGTGTACGTTTGCTATGTTTTCCAGTGTGGAAATAAAATGTTCTAAAGGACAGCGTGTGTTCGGATTAATTTGTTCGCTACTGTAAGGTCTTACGGCCAGATCAGCGAGAAGATCCTCCCCCATCTCCTGCGTTGGGTCGTGTCGCTTTCTCGGCGCCGGAGATGGCTGCACACGGAGACGAGAAGAACTGTTACTAAACTGGCAGAATATGCTTCACTTAAACTAATGTTTTTATAGCGCTGAAAAATTCATTTTTTCTGCTTTTCCCCGAACCGTTGATTGGACTCCTAAAAAACGATTTCTCGAAATTAAAGTACTTTGCGAATTTTCGAAGCGAATTTTCGAAGCTCTGCGAATTTTCGCAGACCTATGAGTCAATCGATCAGAAAACATGAATACGTGGAAATACGCTATATACTGTTTAGAAGCTCGAGTTCATAACCGGTCTAACAATGCCGGGTTTATTAAGCTAGTAGATACGTGTGGAAATGTGGGTCAAAACTCGAATGAGTCAATGAGAATTTATTGGTTCTGGGCGCGTCAACTATTATGGATTGGTACCGTAAGTGTAGAGAATATGATATCTCGGAAGATGGATGTGTTCTTCCCTCGCTGGATGGCGAGATCCGGCGCCGATCTACACGCGGCGGTGATTTCCACCTCCAGGTATCTCTCACCAGCGTGGCACCGCCTCAGACGCGACAAGCTCTAAACTCTCGACTGGTCTCCGTACATGTGTCGCAGTGCAGTGCATGAAAGTGTACATGTGCGTAAGTAAGGGTTAGGATTGGGCAAGAAAGAGTAAAGAAAGATCATGCTTGAATTCTTGGCTGTCCGGGATTAGCCGTGTCATGGTCGATGGAGCTGACGTTTCGGCCATCTTCAGAGCTATACTGCTGAATCAGCAGTATAGCTGTATCAGCAGTATAGCTCTGAAGAAGGCCACAGCAAGATGGCCGAAACGTCAGCTCCATCGACCATGAATACTGAATCAGTATAGCTCTGAAGAAGGTCACAGCAAAATGGCCGAAACGTCAGCTCCATCGACCATGACGCGACTAATTCCGGACAGCCAAGAATTCAACGACTCCGGCCGCGGAAGCCTACGACTCTACAAAGATCACGCTTGTTTTGTGGCACGTTTGTTAGGGCACTGCTTCGGCATTCGCCTAGTATTGATCGGAGAAACCACGGAAAACTTCCGATGAAAGCAACTGGGTGCTAGACTTCTCCATGAGACAGTGATTGAATTCGACCCAGCTATATATCTAGTGCCAAAATCCGCCACCACTGAGAGTCAAAGCAGTTAAAGGCGCGGACCCAAGTTTTCGTCCCTATCAAGACATTGGTTTAAATAATTAAGTACTATTTAATCTATTCTGAATGAAGGTGTCCACTGTATATTATGTACACAGGTATACCTAACTTATGTCAACAAAATTTCATATTCTCTCTTATCGATTTTTTCAAGATGTTCGATTACCTCCACAAATTTTAGTTTTGGGGAAAACTCGACTGTTTTGCTTCGTATAGGTGCGCAATTCTGTGCTGCAAAGCTCCGGGAAACGAGCTTCAACTCTGCTGCGTTGAGTGTGAGGAGAGGGATGGATCAGTAATAGTCACGTGACAGTCGTACGATTTTCCTTCTTCTAGTCTTGCTAGTTCGTCCTCTCATCATCATCAAAAAATTGTTAATCCGTTATGGCATACACCGACTTCCCCTGCCCTCAGGTCAATTGAGTCATTTCAGTATTAGTTCGTTCTCTCATTATTATCAAAAACGTTTGTTAAACCTCTATGTCTTACACTGACTTCCCTGACCTCAGTTCAATTCAGTCATTTTAGTGTTAGCTCGACCTCTCATCATCATCAAAAACCTTTATTAAACCGCTTTGTCTTACACTGACTTACCCTGACCTCAGTTCAATTCAGTCATTTTATTGCTAGTTCGTCCTCTGATCATCATCAACGTTTGTTAAGGCACTGTGGCTTACACCGTCCTCAGTTTAACTCATCCATGTTACCCTGAAGCACTTGGCTCGGCCTCTCCGCCGTCATACCACAGTAACCCGCAATACAATAACAGTCTGCATTCTTTTGGCACTGCTGTGAATCACGCATGGCCTTGGCAACGTTTGGAACATTTTTACAAATTAGGGAGATATGGTGGCGAATAATGGCGGACACATGGAACGTAGTCCCAATGAAGGGGCATCTTCCATGTGATCGTCACACTCGCCCCCCTGACATGGGACGGTAAAGCGAAAGTTTGATAATTTGACTAGACGATGCAGGATGGTTTGGAAAGTCCCAACCATGGTGCGACAAACAAGCGAACATCCATGTTCAATGCGGGATTCGAACCCAGTGACCTTTTCAGACGAGTCTTCCAAGACACGTTCCCTACAGTAATCTCTGCTACCCAGGTATCTGCTACCCAGGTATCTGCTACCCATGTATCTGCTACCCAGGTAGCAGCTATCTAGAAGAGGTGCCACGGTCGACACAAACATGATCCAAGGACGCGGTGTGCTCGCTCGTTCTGCACAGCGCAGACACATCACGAACATAAGACTACCTACGGACTGCGTTTGGAAAGCCAGGTCAACGTGGCTGGTCGCCATGCGGCGAGACAAGCGAGTAGTGCCAGTGAGAAACATTTTGAATGTGGAGTAAACATACAATTTTCAATAATTACAAACCATTGAACCATTGGTATTATTAACATAAAAGATGCAATATATTTTTTTTAAAAAGTGCTTCATATATCTGTTTTAGTGACTTGTTAGAAGGTGATGATGGTATATGGATGCATATAACATTACCGCTAATATTGTGACGCAAGCTGGTGCATGAAGATCATTTAATGAATCCGGATATGCTGCACATATATCTTCTTGCACATGAAAATAATTACTCAGCGGTATAGACCGATGCTGCACAAAGAATTGTTATCTGACACCCTTCTGTGCCAATGTGCAGATTCATCATGTCTGGGCACAGTGCAGTATATTATTTGAAATGCACATTCCACTTATGTAAAGCTCTGGGCAACAGCTTTCGCCACTCCAGGGATTCTTACTAGGAGGTGCAAGAGTTCGAGTTAAGATAGTGGTGGATTTTCGACGCCAACCATTACAATAGAGAAGTGGAATTCAAACGCCGGCGGCGGAGAAGTGAAATTCAGCCGGCGGCGCTAGCCGAATTCGTTTACTCCTCCGTGAAGTCACGAATGTTAAGCAAATTCGAGACTCGGGGGTTTCTGGTTGGGTGACCGGACAGGAACCCCGGGATCTAACGGCGTCGAGCCCCTGGGCGAAGGGATAAAAGGCACTGACTGACTGCGACGTGACGAGACTTGACAAATATAGTAATTATTCAGTGTAATAATTACACAGTAACGGAGGATTACTCCAGAAATAAAGCACATTAATGGAGGATTACTCCCCAGTGCAAAGCGCTCAACGCCCCTTAAGGGGCTTGGAGACGCGTTGCGTGAAGTTGTAGACGCAACAAATTTTTAAAAAAATCATAGCAACCGACTGCTCTGATCCGAAGTTATCCGTGATTTCCCCGATATTTTTCAGGCGAATGCTGGATCAGAATTAAAAGAAACGGACCGTACTTCTACGTTCTTGTTCTATTACATACTCTTACATTTACATGTTCTACGCTACATATCAGGAGACCAGTCGGTGACTTAAAGCTTGTCCCGATTGGACAGGGTCGCGCTGGGGGAGATACCTGGAGGAGAAAACCCCAGAAGGACGTGTAGATTGGCATCGTATCTCATATTCTAGGGGAACAGAGATATCACTACTTCTTACGCTCTAAGATGCACTACTCTTATGGGACTAATGAGAAAAGCAACTTACGCACCCGGAAACAAAATCAACCACTCTCATAAATCCATTAATTTGCGTTTCTCGTCTAATGCAATAACAAGAAAAAAATCTCTCTTCTGGTAAAATCATCAACTGTCATCAAATTCATATTGGATTCTACCGTTCTATACTTAAAAATATAAAAATATTATGTTACAAGATTGGGTAATCTACTGGGCTAACGAAAATACTTAATAAATATAATTGGTTACGAGTTGGTACTGTCAAGGGAGCAAATAAAATACCTCTCTCAGAAGGAATACTTGTACAAGTGAAATTACGTCGATTAATGAATGCAAAAGCATTTCGCGAAAGAATGCGCCTCTTCTTACTCAGAATAATTAATAATTGGGATTTACAGAAATCAGTATCGTTAAAAACACTAATAATCAACAGCGGAGGAATCGTTAGAATACCAAAAAATAAGAAAATATATTCTTTATATAAATAAATGGGAATGGGCATATGTCTGTCACATATAGGCACAAAAACTTCTTGACCGATTGCGCGGAAATTTCCACACTTTGTTGTTATTAGTATTGGGAATATTCTAAGAATAATTTTAATGAAATCAGACATGTAGGAGGGTTGTTTTTGCAAAGTTAATCGACGAGATCGACTTATGCCATTCTCAGAGGACCTTGCTTGACGTGCGATCTATGTATACCTTTTTGAACTATGCGCCCAACTTCGCTTCACAATATCGAATAGCACCGAAGTTACGATCTAGAAAATAGGAAGTCTGGACCAAATACACAACATTATTCGAATAATTGATTTTTAACGTTTAATGTAATACAGTTAAGTGTAGCTAATACGTAGTTAATCTTTATTGAATAAATTGATCCTGAAATTCAATTGTATTTATTTAATCCACTCATACATTTCCAGATCCGCTAGTCATCAAATAAAAACAATTGCGAATTTGTGGAACCAAGCATTTCTTTATCGTCGATATAATTGTTAAGCAAAGAATGCACATCGTTACTTCGTAATTATTATAAAAATATTGTCTGTATTTTATTCTAATAAAAATGTAAATCTAAAACAGGAAATTATCGAAGACGAATATCATACTCAAAATAATTAATTTCAAATGTTGAATGCTTAAAAATATTAATATACATTTTCTAGCCGTCTTGATCAGAAGGTGTAATTTTACAGATCGTTAAGACGGGAAGGAGTATTTGTATTGTTTGTCACTTATTCTCAAACCTTTTTGTTCTAGATACATCTCTTTCTTTACTTCGAAATGTCTTTAGTAGCAGAACAATTAGGTGAGTGTAAAGTCAAAGTACCTGATACGGAGATGGTTTGTCACGAACTGGAAGTTCATTCGGTGGATCCGCAAAGAAGCTGAAAAGATAAAATATCAATGTACTTGTACATTCTTGTAATGGAATATTAATCAAACAGTGACTATCAAAATAAAAAGACATTGAAAAATTGGTATTACTCATGATACATCTCCACAGAAAAACTTTTGGTTTGCTGAAGTAACTTTTACGCTTCTATTAAATATAATAGATAACAAACAATATAGTACTTATTTAACTAATGTAACTCAATGTAATTGTTTCTGTTAGTAACAACTAGCTATGTAATTTATTACTTATTGTAACATTAGCTCTTCTGAGTAAATAATTCAATTTTCCGTTGTATTACATTGCATTATGTCAGGCAATTTTTAAAATCTTAATACATAAATCCAGACGCTTTTGGGAGCTTGAAACGTTATCTCTCAACACTGAAAGGTGGAATTTTTGTACGAGCAAGTCACTAGGGAAAGAAATTATTTCACGGTGATGAATTTTATTTATTTATTTAGTCAAAAAACAGTCAAAAACTGTATGTGACGTATGGGGGAGAAAATCATCTGCGCACGCTTTCTTGAGTTTCAGAGTCCCTTCCCAACAATTTAACTATTAATAGTTGAAAGATGAATAATAATAATAATAATAATAATAATAATAATAAATAAAAAATCGATGGATTAACATTTCAAAAACTAGATATTTTTGTTGTCAAATAATAGAAAACTTATTTTTAACGGTAAAGGAACAAACAGATTTGATTTTTCTATATTGTTAACAAAATAGAAACTCACCCTAAGCTCTACTACCACTACAAGCAAAAGTAAAGTTCAACAAAACGTGCGCATAGTGAAGCTACATTTACGTCCAGAAGCAAATCAAGGGGCCATCTCAGCATTTGCTCAATGGATCAGGGAAAC
The DNA here is from genome assembly GCA_964035755.1 of Teleogryllus oceanicus. Taxonomy (NCBI): domain Eukaryota; kingdom Metazoa; phylum Arthropoda; class Insecta; order Orthoptera; family Gryllidae; genus Teleogryllus; species Teleogryllus oceanicus. Next base: position 12,751,288 of record CAXIVR010000010.1, read on the forward strand.
TGGACAAAAACCCGATCGAGATGGGGGTCATTGACCAGGAAGTACATTATTTGTTACAGGCATATTGAGTCTTTTTTTAAATTATACAAAGCAAATGTAAACTAATTCATTATGCTATATCTTGTTTTTGTTAAAGTAAACATTATTTTCCTTTTTGACGATCAGTATAGTGTCGAATTGTATAGAAACAGTTTTTCAGCAGAAAAGATTTTACTTTTAACTTAAATTTGTGTAGCAATTTTAATTGTTTAAGTTCATCTGCCAATGCGTTGTAAAGTGACGTACATGTATTGTGTGTGGATTTCTTGTAGTGAGCTGTTGATACTGACACTTGATGAACATTCATCAGTAACTTTCTACGTAGACACAAAGGGAAGTATGGTTGAGCTTTTATGATTTCGTAGACTATTCCACTCGTGAAGTTAAAATCAACATTGTTTATCTTTCACACAAATACCCCAATCAGGGCGATGTATCTCAAACACCTTCTCTCCTTTTCCATCAGAGTTTTCTTACCACTCCTTCCTACTCCCCAATAATAAGCTGTGACTCTATCTTACGAGGGTGGTATGCATCGTGTATCGCTGTGTTGACATGCAATAAGCTGCGTGTGTACGTACTATATCATAATCTCTTTGAATTTAACTTTCTTTCAGTTGTTTTCAATATTTGGCGCATTTTGGAACTCTGTTGGACGTAATTAAATTTGAGGAATAAGCTCGCTTGGCGAGTCGGCGATTTATCGACAATTACCAAAGCACTCTTGTTATTACCTATGATAATTTTCTGAGTGATCATGAAGTTCACAAATATAAAAATATGGTTCTATGTCTTCTAAGCTTTAAGGTTAAAATGTAATACGTTTCAAAATATCTTCTATGTAGGTGCATCTAGATTATTTCATGATGCACTTAGGCACGTACTTAGAAGAACAAACCGAAAGTTCCTGTCAATGCCAGAAACTCTTGAAAATAGGTATCTGGTATAAGGAATACTAAGTATAATGAGAAGAGGCCTGACAAGTCGGAAACGCAGATTGGTAAGACAGTCTCATGTAATCTTTGAGAGAAATATCAGGAAAAATAAAGATATTTGCGTATACTGTTTATGTACCTTCATGATGTGGATGTGCTTTTATGGATTTTTACAGCATCCTGACATATATCAGCACATTTTGTATTGTTAACTCACAATATGATATTTTCTTGACACAAAAAATTATGTTGAATCTCTAAAAACAAATATTTCTAGTTTTCAAATGTTGCTAACCGCGATTTGTTGGTAGGGTAAGGGCCGGTTTCACCAATGCTTGTTAACACGCTAACTAGAAGTTAAGAGATTTTAACGGTCCGTAGAGAAAATACGTTTTCACCAAACTTTAACGCTTGTTGACTTTCCGTTAAAGTTGACGCACGATCTCAGCTCCGTTAGCAGAACTTAACGCCTGGTTAAGCTGATTGCAGGACAGCGTTCGAACACACAGCAGACAAAAATGGAGAAAACTCTGCAATATTTATTGGAAGACGACGATATTTTAGAAAGCCTGGAAATATCTGTGCGCCCGCGTGTATTCAGGGACTTTTCAACCAGATTCAGTGGTACCAAACAATCGACACTAGAAATCCTGGAGCAGGATCTGGAGTTTTCATCAAACAGGTCCGAAAATATTACATGTAAGAGTAATAGTTTACATACCATTTATCACAACCAAACCATATAAGTAACAGTTTTGCATGCACATTGAAAACTTTCTTATTATATAACCTTCATGAATGCGATTTAGGTTATGAATGGCTTCGTTCATTACGTGCATTATATACGTGCAAATTGTGTCACTATTCAATCTTATCAAAAGAAAGGCTTCAGTTTTCTTCAGACACAAGTCATTCCAAACATTTTAGAAACTATAAGTTCAAAGTATGAAATGAATTAATTACATAATATTATAATTACGTTCATTATGTATTAAAAAATAATAACTTTCAATTTATATTCATTTCCAGGAACGAGTCAATCGCACTAATTAACCAGTAACTTATGACTCTCCGTTATTTTGCAACTGGCAGCTACCTGCAGGTTATGGGTGACTATATTGGAGCCAGCAAATCTACGGCTAATCGTATTGTCCATAAAGTTAGCTGCGCTTTGCAAGACTCTTGCTTTATTCTCTGTAAGCAGAGTAAACATACTCACCACAGAGTTTCCAGTTCACGGCCTTCTAAAAGCAAATACTTACGCATTTTGTACACCTGTTAAAGTTAACTGGCAATTAGCTAATTGAAGCCGCGGAAGCGTTGATGAAACGGAACAAATCTTAACGGAGACGTTAATTTTAACGACTCGTTTACTAACGTCACGTTAGGTGCATGTTGGTGAAACCGGCCTCAGTGAGGGTAATGGAGGTTACGGGGTAATGAGAGTCAAAGGTAAATACTGTGAACAAACCATTCTGAAAGGAGCGACATGTGTTTCTAACATTGGTCATGATCTATAGCCATTCATCCCCGCAGCCAAAGAAAGTTTACATCGATTATCGCGTTCGTAAGAAATAAAGTAAGTGATTGGTGTTAGAATTTGCTTTCAGAAAATAAAGTCTTACTCACGCAAAATTGGAGATTTCTGGAAGAATTAAAATTTGTTGGAAAGGAAGAACTTCATTTGATACCAATAGTGAGTAATTTTAAACATTTAAAAGTTTATGAGTAGTTGTGATAAAAATGTGCTTGTGGGGTAATGGTGGAAAGTGATTCTTATTATCGCAGCGTGACTGCCATTGCCCAAACAAAATAATTTATTGATCTGAATGAGTTTAAATGATCTCCTGGTTCTATTAACACATGTAGCAAGAATGGCTGGATGGATGAAGAATTCATCGAATAGCTCAAATACTTTTAAAGCCTTACTTGACCAACTGAGGTTATCCAGTGCTGCTGATGTTGGAAGATTTTGCGAATCACATTACTTACGACGCTAGCAATTATTGCAAACAAAATAAATACTGTTTGAAATAGTAAAGTGTTCATTTTGCTTCATATTTCTTTAGTGACTCCCATTACCCGCATGTGAGGATAATGATAGTCAAAAAAAATATTTGTAAATTCGATATTTGAGAGTGTTTTAGAAAATTTTTTATCATTTTTTGTAGTTAAAAAACTCAAGCTTAATAACTAATCTGCGATATAAAAGCATATTCTTGTTCATAGGAACAATTCGTACTCATTTATAATAAAAAAATTAAAAGTGACCTTCATTCTCGTTTTTCCTACTACCTTTATTGATCATTCAACGATGTGTAGTGTAAGTGTGGAGAAGAAATTAATTGGAGTTCAAGAAGACATGAGAAGATTATACTTCTCCGCCACACGGTACAAACAGTTTCTTCTGTTTTGTTTCTTTGACGAGAAAATAAAACAAAATCAAAAACAGCAAAGTTTAATGTAAATAGTTCTTACACGGTGTTAATAAAGTACACAACATTTTCTGTTAAAACTTATTATACTTACGGAACAATGTCAACAGGTGAATCACTAATTTTCAACTGCGGTCTGGAGGAAGGTGGTGTCAGCTGAGGAAAATTACCAAAAAATACACAATTCAACCATGAAAAATCATCATAAATAAAACTATACGATTTACTATGAATCATGCCCTGATTCCAAATATGTACTACTTACAGTTTCTCTAGCATTTTGTGATAATTATTGTGCAATGATTATTGTGTGTGATGTGCGAATTATCCCCCAAAATGAACACTTACCTTGTCGACAATGAAAATCATCAGAAAAGAAAATATGAGAGCTTGACTACTAGCTGTTTGCCCAAGACTTTTCCGGTTTCACTAAGACATTGTGCCAGTGAATAGGCGCAGTATGAATTTGAAACTACGTCAGTTCGTTTGTCTGACATTAACCTACCAACACACAAGTTTAGTCTGCCCAACACTAGCACCTCAGTTGTATCGTTCAGTGTTCATGTCGACGTTTGTGCCTGAAAAAGAACATTGGAGGCGCACATTGCTTTTCTTATTTAATCCAAAGCAAAAGTCATCGTTGAAGTCATCGTTTGCTGGTAGAAATATGTGGTGAACGCTCCAGCGACTAGAACGTGTGCGACATGGTTTGTAGAATTTAATGTGGTGATTTCAATGTGAAAGACAATGTGCTCTCCCCTAGACCACAAAAATATGAAGGCAAGCAATTGCATGCATTTTTGGATGATGCCCCAACTCAAACTCAACAGCAAGTGGCAAAAGCATTAAATGTGTCCCAAGCAAAAAAACTGCAGACGTTTACGAGTAAGTGGGATGAACAATAAACTCGGTAAATGGGCCCTACATGATTTGAATGAACTACAAATGCACGAAAATGCGCCCTCTCACACAGCAAATCCAGAGAAAGTGACCTTGAAATCGCTTGGATGGGACATCATTCGGCCCCCGCCGAACTCCCCCGACCTGGTACCATCTGACTATCACCTCTTCGCATAAATGGAGCTCGTGGTAGCAGATCATCATTTCAGAAATTTTGAGGATGTCGTAAAATGGCTCGACGAAAGGTTTGCTGCAAAAGACAAGCAGTTTTTCAGGCATGGGTTTCATAACTCGTCTGAAAGAAGAGAGAAGAGTGTAGAATTCGATGGCCAATATATTGAATAAACAAAAAATTAATTTCCCTTGAAAAGTACCTTCTTTACCGCATATACTGGCAAAAATTTAAAAAAAACGTATGCAAACACCCGGTAAGTCTCAAGCCTTGATTCCAAATATGTGCTTAGATTTTCTCTAACGTGAATAATTTCTGAGATAGGAGGCTTTCTTATGGTGACAGTGCGAATCTTCAACTGCAAAGCCGTTCCTTCAGGAACTGCTGCTGATGAGGACGAAATGAGCTCTTGTTTTGACTAATGCATTTCACAACAGATAAAGAAGAGTCATAAACACAAGAGTTTCTATTGAGTCTGAAAAAGAGAGTGCTCATCAAGGCAAGCGAGGCCATGCCATATCAAAATACTTTAACTAGTAACGTATTTATGGAAGAAATCACTATTAAATGATTATTAACACTCTTCATTGAGAGCTTATGAGTTGGAAAATATACACCTTTCTAGCTGTATCCGAACTACTTGCTTGCTTTTACTGCACAAAGCTCGATATGACCGTCACAACCCAGTACTAAGACTTTCAGATACACTCGCAATGCCCCTCTCGTTGATTCCAAGATTGTATTTCTCTCTCCTCTTCACATAAAACTTGGATTAATTATTTGATGATGATGACGATACGTTAGGCACATCACATCCAATACGACTGCTGTGAAACATTTCTAAAATCAGCGAAGCAAAAATGAAGGAAGGAATCCGAGAGATTTTAAAAGTTGATGCGTTCACACAAACGATGCCTCCAGAAGAACAGGATGCCTGGACTAGTTTTCGGTGGGTGTATGAACATTTACTAGTGAAAAACAAATATTCAGATTTTGTTGATGGAATAAAGAGGCTTTTGTGTATATTTCAAAAACTCGGATGTAGAAGGTCACTAGTTACACTTTCTACACTTCCATTTAGATTTTCCCCTGATAACCCCGGAGACACAAGTGTTGAACAAGGTGAGCCTTTTCACAAAGACAGGAGTACGAAGTCTGGAGTTTCTGGAATGACGTTTTGCATAATATATTGTGAATTTATATGTTCTTTTTTACCTGTATATTAATATTAATGTCGTAACCACTTGAACCTTGGAATTTGATAATTGAATTTGAAAACCGATTCTGATTATTAACATTGTTATAGTTGATGAATTGATTGTTTAGGGTTTCCTGGTGCAACAAACACGGTAGTGATTAGCCGCGTTAGTGTAGGGCATATTGTATCTCTAGATGTGACAATGTTTCTCCTCTGAAGCGTGAAATCTAGGACCAACACGTCCGCTTGCAAGGTCTTCCGCCTGAAAACTTCACGAGGCTTCGCCTCAGCCAGTATATGTTCTAAGCTCCCATCTGGTCTCCCGATATGTGTGGTATTGTAGTGCATGTTTTTATCATGGGAGGTTAGTGTGTTCTTCCCCGTTGAATGTTGCGATCCAGCGCCGGCCCACACGTCCGTTAATGGCGTTTCCACAAACAGGTATCTCCCTCCAGCAGGACACCGCTTCAGCCGAGACAAGCTCATTCCCCGAGTGGTGTTCCGACATGTGCGGTAATGTAGTGCGTGTATGTATGTAAGGGGGAACAAAATCGAAAGCACTCGTACAACGGTACCTCTGCGATGTCCCAATATGTCTTCAGATCGATGTCGGAATCTCCCTCTCCGGTGAAGTCCACTCCGGTAAACGGGCGAGTAGCTCCGGTGCACGGGCGAGTAGCTCCGGTGCACGGGCGAGTAGCTCCGGTGCACGGGCGAGAACCTGAGTCTTCAGCCGAGTGGAAACTGACCAAATCCATTTCGCTCTATCCAACAAGCGAAACGACTCTCATTTAGTTACGGGGAATTTATTGTAACAAAAAAGAAAAATGTGTAATTATACAGTAATACCTGTCTCAACCGGAATCAATTGGGGGACAAAAAATTCCGGTTTAGGGAAGTTTCCGTTTTATGCAAGGTTGTTCATTTCATGACCCTTGTGATATCGACGTTATACCCTTAAACTAGTACATTACACGGCCTTAGAATAAATATCAAAATACTTTAACTTATAACGTATTTACGGAGGAAATCACTATTAAATGAATATTAAACATTCTTCATTGACAGCATCTGAGTTGGAAAATACACATCTTTCTAGCTGTTTTCGGACTACTTGCTGGCTTGAAATATGTATCAATAGATAAAATATGTAATTAAATCAAAATGTGTGAAAATATGTAAAATAAAAATAGTTCCAATTCGTTCGGAATGTCGTGTTAAGTCTAAAAAGATATTAAAGAATGCAGGTATCTTGCCCCTGTAAAAATGTTTTTACATGAAAATCCTTTCTCTAGTTATAACTAGGACCCGGGTGTTTATGACCTAAAAATGTTAGAAATATACAAGTATTTAAGAGCTAAAAAATACAAAAATATGACAATAAATATACATTTAAAAAATGTTTCATTGTATTTCCGCAACCTTCAAAATTTTTCTGCTTTATTGAAAATTATTATATTGAAAATGTACTTTTAAAGTCTTGCACATTCACAATTTACTCCCTATTCTCTGCCGTCCCATAAAAACAATTCTATCAGCTAAAGTAATTTACAGAAGCATTGACCTGGGCAAAAACGTTTATTATACGTTTCTCTTATACAACTTAACCTCCCAATTCACATATATATATTTACTATAAGAAAGGCAGACAAAAATTGGATACAATTGTAAAAAATTATATAAGTTAGGAGATGTGAAAAATCTATTTTAGACGACGACAATCAAAAAAAAAAAAAAACCAAGGAAAAGCCGAAATATGATTGTATGTGACACGTGAAAAAATGCATAATTTTAATAATTATTGATAAAATCATGCTTAACTTACCTATTATCCAGAAATAACACAAAGAAAAAATATGACGTCATAAACATCCGGGCTCTAGTTATAACTAGTTATAACTAAACACGCCGTGTAAGTAATTTCATCATCATTTGCGCGACAACTCATGAAGAACCAGGTTTCGATCCAGTGGGTTGCAAATATTGTTTACTAGTGAGGCTTGCACAGTACCTCAGGTTAATCCCTATATCGATTACAACACCGATATTGACGCCACATTTAGGTAGCTTCTCACCGTGTATTTACGAGGCGGAATTCCCGACCCGATCATAACGTGAAAATTTCCCATGATCGCTGAAAAATCGAACCCCGTACTTCCAGATTTGAATCTCCAGTTCGTAGCTAGCCGTGCTAGCACGTACACTATTGGTCGGGTGAGTAATTTAACGCTTAAAAAACTAAGAGTAAACACTCCACCACCTTACCCCAGACGGTTACTATTTTACTTATACTATTGCTTATACAGACCTTAGGACTATAAACAGACTATCGGAAAGCCAGAGTTGACAAGTCTGCTCAGAGGGTAAAAAAAAGTGCCGGTTGTAAAATTACGACGATCCATTGTGTGAACAATGGGGCAGGTAGTAGCGCCGACAGATTTATCACCGACGAGGGACAGATTCGCCAAGCATGCCTGGATTAAAACGTCCCGTTCACGGACAAGCCAGGATTGACGAGTCGGATTTAACTGACACCGCTGCTATTTGCTTCAAGACAGATTATTGTTTTTGCAGGCGCGTCAAATAATGTGATCATTATTCCCATAAGTGTAGTGCATGTTATAACCCGGAAGGTGGCGGTGTTCTTTTCCCGCTGGACCGTAATATCCGGGGACGATCGAAGGGGTGCCCTTCATCTCCCCCAGCAGGATACTGCCTGAAACGGAACACGCTTTAACCTCCCGACTGATCTCTCGACTTGTGTGATAATGTAATGCATGTGTCAGTGCATTTTTAACGGGAGAGGAGGATACAAGAATGAAGAAGGAACATCGGACGAAGTCGTTGCACGTTTGTTAAGGTACTGCTCCGACATTCGCCTGGAAATGATCGGAGAAAGCACGTTAACCATCAATCAAATCTGTCGAGCACTTGAACTCTCCTCCATACAGCGACTGAATTCGACATAGCTACCTTTTTTTCAGTTTTATAAACCGAAATAGACTCGAACAATTCGTCTTGCTTGAGAAGGGCCGCTTCAGGGGTGGGGTTAGGAAGAACTGGCATCAACTTATGTGCAGTGCCTTTGACTGGGAGGTCCTAGCTTCGAGTCCCGACGGTGGTAGTATCTATGACACTAGCTTATCAGCTAGGTCGAATTCAGTCGTTGTCAGGTCGAGAAGTTTAACGGCCAGCTGCTCTGATCGGTAGTTTCCTTTCGTTTCTCCGATAAATATCTCATGATTGCCGGAGCCGTATCGTAACAAACGGAGCACGGACCGCGCGTAATATTTCCTTCCCCGTCCTTGTCTTATCCTCACCCCTTACTTAAACACACACTTGTATACACAACACTAACACACGTGCTGGGTGACCAGTAGGAAGCTTAGAGGTTGTCCCGGCTGGGGAGGTGACTCGCAGATTGGGAGATACTTGGTTGGGGAAAAACTTACCCGACAGGTAAGTCGTCGCCGGATCTCACCACCCGGTGGGGAAAGATCATTGCCACCTCCCGAATGCAGCACACTTACGGGTCTAATGACCTAAGCCGTTCACGTGCCCGGAATCATGAATCGCTCAACCAATTCGGGGTCGGGGTGGGGCTTGTTTCGGCGATGCGCCTCCTGCCCAAGAGCGCCCACCGCGGAGGTGCTGTCCCAGTGGGAGCCCTCGTAGACGCCCTGGGTGGCGGTGGACAGGTCGCTCGCCAGGCTGTCGTCCCACACGTCGGACTGCGCCATCGAGAACATCTCCACGTCCGACGTCATGGAACTCGTGTCCTCGTCCCAGAAGTCTGTGCCCTACACACACAAAAGGTTTTCGTGAGTAAGGACTACGTTTGGAGCCTCTGAAAACACAGGTCAACAATGAAAAATTATCAGAAATAAAACTTTGGGAAATGTACTATATATCACGTCCTAATTCCAAATATATACTTACAATTTCTCTATCATGTATATTTTTTCTGATAAGATGGTTTAAAAATTGTGAATGTGAGAAATTTTCCCCAAAATAAGAACTTACCTAGTCAAAAATGAAAAGTCATTAGAAAATAAAATATGTGAGATTTATTAAGTGTCATGCCATGATTCCAAATATGTGTTTTGATTTTCTATAACAGGAATATTTTCTGATATATGGCGGTTTTCATTTGGTGACAGTGCGAACCGACAACGACAAAGCCGTTCCTTCAGAAACTGCTAGCTATGAAATGAGCTGTTTTGACCAGCGTATCTCAAAATATATATAGAAGAGGTAGAAACAAAAGAGTTTCTCATGAGCCTGCAAGACACAGTGTTCTCAATGTTTCTCTCGTTGATTCCAACATTACATTTCTCCCTCTTGTTACTATAAAGCATGGATTAATTGTTGGGTGAAGACGTTGGGTAAGGCAAACTTTAGGGCATTCCAGTATCTATGTGAAACATTTTCAAAAATCAGCGCAGAAAAAATGAAGGAAGGAATCTTCCCAAATCCGAGAGATTTTAAAAGATGATGCGTTTACACAAACGATGACTCCAAAAGAACAAAATGCTTGGACTAGTTTTCAGTACGTGAACATTTCCTAGTGAAAAACAAATCATCAGGATTTGATAATGGAATAAAGGGACTTTTGTGTTTATTTCAAAATCTGGGCTGTAGAATGTCAGTGAAGTTAAACTTTTTACACTCCCATTCAGATTTCTGCCCTGATATCCTCGGTGACGTGAATGATAAACAATGTGAACGATTCCACAAAGACATCAGGACAAAGAAGCAACGCTACGAAGGCAAATATAAATGCAAAACCGTAATCGGTGCTAAAAATTGATTTAGAAAAATATGATTTATACTTCTGATGTTTCATTTTGTAGACCTGTGTAATTCATGAAATATGTATAAGTTTATGCCCCAAAACATCCAAAATATGTACTAAAGTATAAACTGTACAAGTGTCTAAAATGAATGTTAGAATATTGTAGGGCATGTACAGGGGCCGAAGCTGATCACGTCTTCCCTATGAACATATGGTGTGGAATTTGAAACAAGGAAGTTATATGAAGATATGTGACATCTGCTCCTGACAAGCGCTCCGATGTACGGCAAGCACGCGAAATCGCTCTGCATTAAAACGTGATGTAGGGAACTCCTGTTCATATGAGTTGCCTACATACCAAGAGGATATGCCGTATGGAAATATTTTGCATTTACATTGAAATATGCTCTCCACTCATAATTAAGCCTTATAGTTCTAGGGGATGATGATGGCTGGGAAAAGTTGATAGATTTTCGAACATTTTGACGTGAAATACCTTTGCACTAGTCGATGATGAATTGCTTGACGCTGTAACATTTTATATTTATGATATTTTGTGATTTTAATATTTGAATAGTTCTATAAAATACCGAAATATAATTATTTCAGACATCTTAGTCTTCGGAATACTAACTTATTCGCCAGGGTTAACTTTCAACAACATTAACGGTCAAAATGACTGCTCATAAGATTGGGACGACGACAAATGGCACGAGCTCTCACTGAAAAATATTCATGCAGACGTTGGACTGTTCAAGAATTTTATAACATCAATCAATCTTTGCAAGCATTGACTGAACCTATTGTGACGTCGTCGTGATGTGAAAACAACACAGACACGGAGTTCTTTGTACAGGTTTATTTAATATTACTGTATATTACAATATTTACATCATCCTCCGGAAACTACCGCTGCACTCCACAGCACTACCATTCCTGAGGCAAGCCGCCTCAGCCTGACCCAGCGTGCTAACTTGTAGCGCCGCTCCGGCATCTGCTGTAGCCACCCTCGCAAACCTGCGACCACCCCTCACGGATCAACAAATGCCTCCGCACCGCGATTCGGCCCAAACTCGAATGCCAATCGCCAACACTCCACCGCGTCTATAGCGAGGAGTCACGTGACAGACCTCCCACGCTGAAGACCCGCGGACCGCGTCCCCTCATTACAGAGTTTTGGGCCGGTCGCACAATGGGGCCCGCCGACCAGCTGCAGACGATCTGTCGTCACACATCATTCTGCGCTAGCTGACCCCCGGATGTTCTCAGACACGCCCCCTCCGGCTTGCACCCTCGAAACGACCGCTCCGGTTGCACCGCCAGCCCGACGCCTGGACCACCCCCTTCCACGCACTGGCCCACGCCTTGTGCGGTCCGGCGACTAGGAAATGCTACGACGTTACACTATTAATATGAAAGGCACTATTGCAAAGTAAGGAAAAAGTGAATTATAATATAATTATTATATCATATTATGAAAAAGTAAAATAATCTACAATTAATTAAAATGGGAATACATAAACAGAATAAAATCACTAATATGTTTTCCGAAAATCAAAGTATGAAGCCTGGAACCTTTTTACTTTTTGTTATACCTAAAATTTCATTTGATCTTTTACCCAACCCGTTAATATTATTTCTATAGTTCAAAAAAATTAAATCAGCATTTTATTCACATTCCATTTTACTGGCATTAAAATAAAATGCGAAACAGATTATCTGTTTATGATATTAAGACAATTTTTATTTGTAGACAATCTAAAATATCTCAGTGAGTTTCAAAAACTTATTTCTTTTATTATTATTCTTTATTATTATTATTATTATTATTATAAACTTATTTCTTTCAAAACACTACAAGTACTTCCTAATGAAGATTCAATGTTTATCCCTGTTTTTTCGGTACCGACAATGTGTTTTGGACCTTCTAAAGTCATATAGTTAAGGGACTACATTTCTGATATCAAGAATTATTCCACAACAAAAAAACTGAGAATCTATATCAACATTCAAGATGGTAATTAAGCCGATTAGTTGATGTATTAACTGATCTGTATGGTAAAGAGATTTTAAGTACCTGTGCGTTCTGTAAAATATATTCCATGACGAAGCTGGGAAGATGACAAATGTCAGCGACGAATCTTCCTTAGATGTTAATTCTAAATAAAAAGACAACCAAGGTTAAACTTGTTAATTGGTGGCATAGCTTTTATAATTGTCGACTGACGTCTAGGAAAATACATATTATTTAAAAAGTATGCTACGTAAGTGCTGTGCATGTTGTAAGTCAATGTTGTTAAGAAAAATGTCAATATGTCATAGCAATCTGTGCGGACAAGCAGTCTCATCCAATAAGCTAATTATATTAGAAAACATGTAATAAATGGAAATTAAATATAGAATCTCGAAATTTAAATAATGTTTTTGCAATACAACGTTAAATGATTGAAAAGAGATCTGAAGTTCTATATTTAGAAAAATTCAGCCTTACTTGGCACGACACATTGTTATGGTTGCAATATTATTGTCGCACTACGACAAAAAATCTTAATAGAGCATCATTCTTTTACACGTTCAACTACTTCTACCAGTTACTACTCTAATCTTTAAATCCCGTCCTTATTTATAAAAAATATATATAATTACAGTGAAGGAAACAAACTCAAAACTTAAACTACAAATCCATTCATTGTAAGCAATAAAATGTAATGTCTTGAAAATTTGTAAAGTTTTTAAAAAAAAAAAAAAAAATTTAAAAACTATTTACACAAAATTGGGTTTTATCATTGTATCTGGTCAGTTTACACAAAGTGCATCATGGGTGTTTTGAGGTCTTGCAGACCACACTCTGTGGTTCTAATGCATCTCTGCACAGCGGCCGTGTGACAGTTTGCCTAGCAGTTGTCCGAAGAAGACATGGTTTGTGGATGGATCAACGGAGCCGAAGTTGCCCAACAATCTCCAAGAACAGTTGCCCCGCGACGGGAAACAATATAATTTTAAATCATCTCATATTGAAATATTTTATGTGGATAGAATGAAACGGCAACGGGGTATCAGTACCTACTAAAAACCCTTCGTTATCACCTTTCATTCAATTCGCATTATAACCTTGCGTGTAATTTCGCTGAATATTCACGTTATTTATCTTTTATTTCATTGTTCAGTCGGTAAGAGTATTTGTCTGGATAATACGTTTCGGTATTGGCTCCCAGAATATGCAGGTATATAGGGAGTAATATACGAAGTATAGAGAAAGTTATGTAATGCTGCAAAAAATCTATTTCGAGATTTTAAACGAAAATACAGGTTTTGGGGTCCCCTGAATCCGAAAAAGTGTTTTTTTTCAAAACGTCCGTCCGTTTGTGAACATCACTAGCGACCATACGTAGGATTTGTTTCAAAAATGGATATCACATAGTCCATCTGGCTCGACTCGAGGCGCTGCGATTTTGAAAACCACCCGATATCTCCTACCAGCGGGGCTCTGCCCCAGCCAGGAGAAGCTAGCAAACCGTCTCCCGTCTTGTGGGTACAGAGGTGTATAAGGAGTGAGGATGGGACCAGGACGAGGAAGGTGCGTGATCCGTGGCCCGTTTGTTAGGGTACTGCTCTGGCATTCGCCTGGTGTTGACGGAAGAACCACCTAGCTATCTAACTTCTCGAAAATTTTGCTACTCGACCCTAGGACCTCCCGGCCAGAGGGACTGCAGGGACATCAGTTGAGTAATTCGAAAACCTCTCATAAGTGAAAGCATTTAGCCCAATTTATGCAAAAACTACGCTCCAAAACGTGGGCTCGAGCTACGTTTCTTAATATATCAGCATCCGAATGACAAATTTTTGAACTTCATATTACATTTTTAAGGGGATTAGTTCTTCTGGGTACACTCACGCTATTGCAGTGTGCAGAAATGTTAAGAATCTCGAAATCTATGAAATATTAAATTATCTATTATACATTCCGTGAAATTTAATCGTAAAGGCCCCAGGGTTTATGTTTGATAATAAAGGTTTAACAATATCAGAATACTCATTCACTTTACCAGACATGAGTATGAAGTATCGTGTAGATCAGGGTAGTCTTTTGACCTTAGATTTAATTATGACGCTATTTTCATTTTTAAAAGGATTTACAAATTGAGAAAGATACAACTAGTAATGTAATACAATATAGATAGAATAGAATACAACTAGTAATAGGCACAACGAGTAAAAGAAAATTCTATACTTTCGTTTACATTTTATTAACGATTTTCGTGTAAAAGAGCATCACAGAAGTTGTTTAACATGCGCTGGAAATTCAAGCAGATAGTTTTTCCCAAAATATTGTCAGCAGAACCACCCATAGTTATCTTCTACTTCTTCCATATCATATTCACGCTGTAACAGAAAAAAATCATAAAATCGTATTACTCAACCAGTCAGAAATATGGAGCACTTCAAAGTTACTACCATTATTAATGTACCAAAACAGGGAAATCCATTCCTCCAAACTGTTTTTAAAATTTTACAATTTGGCAAAACTGACGTCACATCTCCGTACCTATCAGCTTGTATGCTACCCAATCGTTGTGCCATTCAATAAAAACTGTTTTCAGTGATGGAAATAGAAAGGCTTATCGCAGTTTGCCGTCATTCTCATAGTGTTAAGTGCAATAGTAAGAACATCAGTGGTGTAGATAGTGATAGACAAAAAATAATAGACGTCTATAATATAATTATAATAGAAATAGATAACATATACTTGGGGTGATAGTAGTAATATTAGTAACAAAAATAGTAGTACTAGAATGGAAAGTATAGTAAGGATAGTAGCATAGTCTTAATGGACCCACGAACCGAGGTCTTGTTTTAACAGACAGTTGGTATTTCTTCTATGCATATGTAAATTTCTTTGTTATGCAGTAGCGACCAAACGCATAGTTCTTCTCATTTGGAAATGTTTCTTCGAGTCATAAAAAGCGACGTACGTTTGAAGGTTTTTATTTATTGATTCGTGTTAATAAAGCGGTCATTTTAATGATATTGTAGTGTTCAACTTGTTAAGAGTAAATCCACATTTAGTTTAAATTTCACTTATGAATTGCATGTCTTCGTTTTCATATATTGTAGAGGCGTTGAAGAGGCGGTAGAGGCGTTGAAGATGACGTCCTTTTGATGTGTCCTTTTGATAATTATTAAATAAAAGGAAGGAATAATTACTTACTTCCATAGTATCGAAAAGAAGGTCAATAATATTTTAGTTTGTAATTTATTTTTTTACAATTTTGCTACCTGGCTCATCAATTGCCCCAACGATGTGAGAGTGTGAGTGCAAAGACATTAATGGTCATATTTGCCATGGACAGATCCATAACATATTTCGGACAGTTGGGACCCACATAATTTTTTTAATATTTTTTAATGCTGAGCTTGAAAGAAAAACAAATACGAATATATTCATAACGGGAATACGATTTTGTATGTGATGAGTTCTATATAAAGTAATGATTTTTTTATCGAGTAAAAATAAATTGATTGCCTATGGGGGAAGGCATTCGGTGCCTCCTCAATCCATCTAGATATCTGCATTTTTATAAGTCCTCTTTTTAGATTGTTATTTCAAAGTTCCTAGTACATGACAATTGTGTCTTGGTTGAGACAGAATTACGACCCCATACCGTCTTTGTGACCTGTTTCTTTGTTTCGTGGTTGGTTGGTCTTTGTTGTTAGTGATTCAGGGTGCGTTAAGTAATGAGATCATTAGTTCCGCAAAAGTAGTGCATGTTTTTCCTCGCGAGGTGGCGTTGATATTCCCCCACTGGATGGAGAGATCCGGTGCCGACTAACCGCCGGCTAGTGGGCTTTCCCCTCAACCATGTGTCTCCCACCAGCGGGACACCGTCCCAGCTGGGACAAGCTCTAAGTTTCCGGCCGGTCTCCCGACAAGTGTAGTAGAGTAGTGCATGTTAGTGTGTGTATGTAAGGTGTGAGGATAGGACAAAGAAGAGGAAGAAAAGATCGCGCGCGGTTCGAGATCGTTTGTTAGGACACTGCTCCTGCATTCGCCTGGTGTTGATCAGAGAAACCATGGAAAACTACCGATCAGAGCAGCAAACCTCCTTAGAATTCTCCTGTTTGTGTCAAGTACTCTCCTACAACGGGAATTGGGTCATCTAAAGAAAAAGAAATATATAAACTAATACGTTGAATTATTTACCATGCCATTTATAATATTGTACACAAATCTTTTAATTGACTGCTTCTGAATTAAC
Source organism: Teleogryllus oceanicus (assembly GCA_964035755.1). Lineage (NCBI taxonomy): Eukaryota > Metazoa > Arthropoda > Insecta > Orthoptera > Gryllidae > Teleogryllus > Teleogryllus oceanicus. Next base: position 12,768,019 of record CAXIVR010000010.1, read on the forward strand.
AAAAGCAATTAGAATAATGTAGTGTTCCCTAAGTTGCTTTGATGTGTAACTTGGTGATATTTCGTTTAGAGCTCCACGTAAATAAATGAAACTCATATCTCCAGCAATTAACGTTCATATCTAATTCACTTGGAATCCCCCTTCTATATAGATGTCTTTAACAATCATCTATTGTATATTCATTGCCAAGAACCTACAAACCTAGTAACGTACGTTACAGATGGCAACAACGATTGACTACTACATCTAACCCCAGGAACATTTACGATTGTTAGGACGCCAGCGAGTTAGTCAAACAAAAAAAAAGGGGTTTGGTACGCGGTATTAAAGTTAAAAGAATATCAACGTCAGTTTGCAACCAATCACTTTCACGTCGAATAATCTAGTCATAAAAACGTGCCAGTCGTTCTTCTTGAGCGAGGTCAGCCACGAATTCACTCCATTGGTGAGGTCCTTGTGCGAGAGGAGGGCGAAGTATATTGGTGACAGATCCGGACTCCTCGATCAAGTCTTCTTCCGGCTGGGGAAGAAATGAAATGTGTTGTCTCAAATGTAAAATGTGTCTTGTTTTGAAGACTAAGAAGAGAGGTTCAGAATAAATGTTACAAACTTTCAGAGCATGCAAAAGGATCAAATTTTATCACTTCTTCCTTTAGCGCCCTTACTTCACAAGAGAAAGTATTGTAATCGTGCGATGTAAAACGGTGAATTTCGACATAACTCTTCTTACCGGGCCCTAATAACGAAAAATTAGATAAATCTTGTTCTTATATGTAGTAAATTACTTCCTCTAACACATTGTGTAGTCAGAACCCATGTTTTGTGGGTCCTTGTGGGAACTCGATTAATGACAAAACGTCTGACTGTCCGTCTGCGGTCAACTTGAGCGCCTAAACCGTTCAGCCGATTTTCTCCAAAACTGATATTCTACGATCGATCTGAACCAACTTCAAACTTACCGAGTTTGAAATGAATATATTGATTTTTGACGATATTTTACATGAAACTTCGACATTTTCAAAATTTCCTCAGAAACGGTTTCAAATTCTTGAATAAACTTTGTCCTCGGAAAGCATAATGAACGCTTAAGAGAATGGCGCAGGTCTCATTCTTGTGAAAATCCCTGATTTTCGGAAAATTGCAAAAGTGAAATTTTTGGGGGTCTACAAGTACAATATTGAAGATAGAGATGTTCTCCTTGATAAAATATTTTCTTTGAACACAGATCTTTAAATTAAATCGTGAACGATTTTTCAAAATATTAGTAATTTTTGGCGTAAATTGCGCGAAACATGAAGGCAATTTTAATTTTTTAAACATTTTTTCTGAAAGCTATTCCAAAATTTTTCATTAATTTTTTTTTTAAAAAATTATCGGAGAACTCTCTGTATTTTCGAAAATTGCAATAATTTAAAATTTTAAACAGATTTTTAAAAATCTTTAAAAGAAAAAGTATACAGAAATAAAAAAGTAATTGAATTGTGTAAATTGAGTGCTCTTTTATTTCTGTGTTAATTTTCCTTTGTGAACACATATATCCATTTATTTTCTAAATAATAACTACCTACATGTTTCTGGAGGGTTTATATTTTCTGAATTGCAAAGTTTTCCATATAAAGCATATATTCAAATCAACATTTGAGTGCTTTTTTGGCTGAGCCATTCGAATATCGAAGGTGTTTATTACACATTATTGCTTAAAATTGACTTAAAAGCATATTTTCGAAGTTTCTTTGTTTCCTCTCTGGACACATGTACTCTCATTATTATTAGTAGTAGCAGGATTAGTAACATTAGTATTCAATATCTCGCGAAAAAGGTTGGCTAGCGTAGTTCAGAGCGTCAGTTATGAATTCCATTTTCCCGAATAAAATTGCATTTTTTGAATACTTGTTTTTACTATCATTTATCAGTTCATATCACCAAAATTAGTACCTATTTAGGAATCACTAAAATATTCCTTTCCTTTCGAACAGAACAATAGCAGCCAACTATTCTCTCCAGATTATTCTAAACGTGCAGTTAGCAAAATCTACTTCCCCATACCTGAGTGTCCAAACTCGAACAGGACGAGCTAAGCATGGTTGAACGACATGATTGATCTTTGGGGTAGAACTTGGGGTCCATGATGAAATAGGTACTTTTGGATGAATCTGCAATTTCCTCGTCATTAGAATGTGATGGTACCTGAAAAACAACAAGAAAGAAAACTGTGTTTTACTGTATTAAGCCAGAAAATTGCATAGAATCTTATTTACAGATATGTAGTGAACGTATGTGAAAATTGAAATATTGCAAACAATCTCCTTTTCTTGTAACCTTGTTTCTTTGGATGCAAAGTGACAGTCATTACATTATTACGTACCGAATGATTTTCATTGCATTATAACTCGTGCTGTAATCACAGATTGGTACCAATATAGTACCATAGTGATCGATATAGTACCCAAGATTTTCAACCGAAAGGTTTCTGCAGAATTGAAAGCCTATATTAACATGAGCATTTCCGCTGCTATATGTAAGGGCGTGAAAAAAACCATCTCTTGGCACATATATTTGAATGATTTTGTAAGGTTCACTACTTTTATTTTCACATTATTAGCGTTTCGAAATTGAGACGTACCTACACTTTGATTTCTAAATAACACTGGATTTGCTAACATGAAGTTATTCAATGTTAAATTTTAAGAAAAACAAACTGATTTTCCGAACTTCGCAAGTCACAAAAAATATTTTAAGACATTTCTTGCAAACCGTAATGTACTCCATCATTCGAAGTATCCCTGCGTGACAGAAGATCCTCAATCGCCTTCACAATTTCACCACGAATCCAATTCAGCATGGATAACTTCCGTACATAACCTCACAATATTCCGGTGCACTGGACTGCAGTGACGCGGTCGTCAGTACAATTTAGGGCGCTCCAAGTGCGCCCTGGTTCCGTGTCATTGTGCGAATGGAACATGCGCTTCTTTCCACTGGTGCGCCGTAGCGGCGGAATGGAAGCGGTCTCCCGGAATATGTAGTAGTGTAGTGCATGTTAGTGTAAGTGTGTGTGTAACAGGAGAGGATAGGACAAGGAATGGGAAGGACAGAGCGCGCGCGATCCGTAGCCCGTATGGTAGTGTACTGCTCCGGCATTCGCCTGGTGTTGATCGCAGAAACCACGGAAAACTACCGATCAGAGCAGACGGCCTATCCTCCTCCAGACAGCTACTGAATTCGACCGAGCTGAAAAGCTAATGTGGAAAATCCTGCCACCGTGAAGACTCGGACCTAATACCTCCCGGTCAGAGGCGCTGCAGTGACATCAATTGATGCACTGAGCTACCGCTTCTGGTGAAAGAGAGAGAGAATAAGTGTGTGCTCTCCCCTAAGAGGGTGATTATTGGAGTGAGTAACTCTAGAAAACATTTATTAGGAAGTTTCACGTGTAACTTTTCCTAAGTGTGGGTGGGTGGGTGTTTGTGTATGTGTAGACAATAGCCTAAGAGGAAAGAGAGAGAGGAGAGAGAGAGGGAAGGAGGGAGAGGGAGGGAGAGGGAGGGAGAGGGAGGGAGAGGGAGGGAGAGGAGGAGAGGAGGGAGGGGAGAGGAGGGAGGGAGGAGAGGGAGGAGAGGAGGGAGAGGAGAGGAGAGGAGGAGAGGAGGGAGGAGGGGAGGGAGAGGAGGGAGGGAGAGGGAGTGAGGGAGGGGAGGGAGGGGGGGAGAGGGAGAGGAGGGAGGGGAGGAGGAGAGAGGGAGGGGGAGAGGAGGGGGGAGGGAGAGGGGGGAGGAGAGGAGGGAGAGGAGGGAGAGGAGGAGAGGAGGAGAGGAGGAGAGAGGGAAGGAGGGAGAGGAGGGAGGAGGAGGGGAGGAGAGGAGAGAGGAGGAGGGGGAGAGGAGGAGAGGGAGGGAGAGGGAGGAGAGGAGAGAGAGGGGAGGAGAGGAGAGGAGAGGAGGAGGGAGGAGAGGAGGAGAGGAGGAGAGAGGAGGAGAGGAGGGAGAGGGAGGAGAGGGAGGAGAGGGGAGGAGGAGGAGAGGGAGGGAGAGGGAGGGAGAGGGAGGGGAGAGGGAGGGAGAGGGAGAGAGGGGGAGAGGAGGAGAGAGGAGGAGAGGAGGGAGAGGGAGGAGAGGAGGGAGGAGAGGAGGGAGAGGGGGGGAGAGGGAGGGAGAGGGAGGGAGAGGAGAGGAGAGGAGGAGGAGGGAGGGAGGGAGGGAGAGGGAGAGAGGGAGGGAGAGAGGGAGAGGGAGGAGGAGGGAGGAGGGAGGGAGAGGAGGGAGAGGAGGGAGAGGAGGGAGGGAGGGAGAGGGGGAGAGGGAGGAGGGAGGAGAGGGAGGGAGAGGGGGGGAGGAGAGGGAGGGAGGGGAGGGAGGGAGGGAGAGGAGGAGAGGGGGAGGGAGAGGAGGAGGGAGGGAGAGGAGGAGAGAGGGAGAAGAGGGAGGAGGAGTGAGGAGAGGAGGGGGAGGAGGGAGGAGAGAGAGGAGGTGGAGTCACCGACGAGGTGAGGAGAGGGAGGAGAGAAACATGTGTCTACTCACAGCTCTTAGGTGACCGTCAGCTGTCTCGTACAGTCGCGCGGAGCGTCCGGTCAGGCGCTCACCCCGACGAGGGAGTCGGAGAAGGTGACGTGCACGTGGGTGGGGCGGTCGCCCACGCCATCCACCACCATGCCCACGGCGCGCGTGCCCGTCGGCGTCTGCGCGTACTCCTCGGGCGTCAGCCCGCGGAAGTACTCCGACCCCGGCGCCAGCACGCCCGCTGCACGGCACGCCAGGCCGCACCGCTCAACCAACCATCTCTTACAGGGCGAGTCGCGCAACTTTAGCACCTCCTGCGGCTTTTGAGCGGTTGACGTTATTGCAATGCAGTTTTCACGAAGTGCATGGGGGAATAGGGCGAGAGTATACATGTATTCATTTTCATTTTATCATTTGTATTTTTCGAGATTTTGAGATAACTTTGTTTTGTTTGTTTTTTAAAAGGAAATATGCATTTATTAAGTCTATCATGACGAGCGTAAAAAGACGAATCAAATTATATACATATTGTCAAGAATTTGAGTAATTTTTTTGCGTCTCTATTTAACGGATATTGTAACGCTCCGACACCTTCTAGCAGGGAGAGCTGTGCGCGACCTTGGTTGGTGGGATTTTACATTTAAATATACGTTCAACACGAGTCGCAAGGAAATTAAAATTACTGAAGAAATGCTTATTTAACATATGACAATATGTATATCTTTGAATTCGTCATTTTACGGTCGTTATGATAGACTGAAAAATATGAATAGTACCATTTGAAAACCAAAAACGTTACGTCAACACCTCTACAAATACAAGTAATAAAATTGAAACGAATCAATTATCCCCATTCCCTCACGCACTTTCGTGAAAACGGCATTGCAACAGCTTCAACCGTTCAAAAATTACAGCGCAAATTCAACCACGCATCTCCCAACAGCGAGGCCCCGCCCCAGCCATCACAAGTTCTAAGTCCCCAACCGGTTTCCCGGCATGTGTGGTAGTGCAGTGCATGTTAATGGAAGTGTGTGTATGTGTGTGTGTGTGTGTGTAAGGGGTGAGGATGGGACAAGGAAGACGAAGGAAATATCGCGCGCGGTCCGTCGCCCGTTTGTAATGGCACTACTCCGGCATTCGCCTGGTTGATCGGATAAACCACGGAAAACTACCGATCAGAGCAGCCGGCCGCTAGAACTCTCCTCCAGGCAGCGGCTGAATTTGACCAAGCTGAAAAGTTAGTGTCGGAAATCCTGCCGATGTCGGGACTCGAACCTTGGACCTATCCGGTCAGAGATGCTGCAGTGTAAAATGTCAGGGTAAAAATACATAGAAAACGTACATACAAAGGGCATTTCTCTGATTTTTAGGCAAATGCTTAATTGTTGTGCGGATGATAATGTTCTGACGCAGTCAAGGAGATTTCATGTACCTGTCGCAACTTATGCATCTGAGGTTTCAATAATATCAAGGGAAATGCCACAAGACCACATAAACGTGAACAACCAAAAACAAACAAAACATGAAACAAAAAACACAATCAGCCAAATCATCCATGCCCCACTCAACAACCTCAACCAGTGTAACGTGGTTAGGCGGAAAAGCGGGCCTGATGGCCCGAATCTCGCCACATAAATAGTCATTATTATTATTATTATTATTATTATTATTATTATTATTATTTTTATTATTATTATTATTAACTAATTCAGTTTCTCTAACAGTATACGTTTATTGGCTAAACGTGATTATATTCGACCATAGCAGTTTGTAACATTCGCTCCGAGCCCCCCCCGCGCGGGAGTTCGCGGGCGCACCCGAGTAGTCCCCGAGGGGCGTGCCCAGGGGCGTGCCAAGGGGCGTGGCGCCGCCGCCTGCGGGGCGGCCCAGCGCTCGGCGCGCGGGCCCAGCAGCCCCCACACGCGGTGCCCAGGCGCGCGGCGGCGACGGCAGGCGCGCGCACAGCTGCTGGCGCGACGGCAGCGCCACGGCGGCGGCCGCCGCCACCACCGAGCGGTGCGACGGCGGCGGCGGCGGCGGCGGCTGCAGCGGCGGCGACGGCGGGGACGTCGCCGAACACGGCACTGAAGACAATTTCATTTTTGAGTTTCATCTGCGATGGTTATTACCCCCGTAAGTGTAGTGTATATTTTTATCACGGGATGTGAAGGTGATTTTCGCCTCCGGATGGTGAGATTCGGTACCGATTGGTTGTTCCCGGGGAGATCGGCACCGATTGGTTGATTGTTAACAATTCCGGGCGCATCAGCTGATAAGGTCTTTAGTCCCGTAAGCGTGGTGCAGATTTTCCTCGACAAATGTAGGAGATCTTCCCCCATGGATGACAGGTTCGGTGCCGAGCAACACGTTGGCCTGCATGATTTTTTCCCAACCAGGTATCTTCCACTAGTGGAGTACCGCCCCAGATGGGGCAAGCTCTACGCTCCCGACCGGTCTCCCGGCACGTTTGGTATGAGGTGCATGTGTGTGTGTAAAGGAGGTGATAGAACAGGAAGAGGAAGAATGATCGCGTACGGTCCGTGACCCGTTTGAGGCGGTTCCGCTCCGGCATTCGCCTGGTTTGATCGGAGAAACTACAGAAAGCTACCGCACGGTGCGGTGGCGGCGGGGGTTGCAGGGATGGCGACTGCGGGACGACGTCAAAGAAGACACTGTAACCGGACGACACAACACACACATTCCTCGCCTACAGGAGTCTCCCGATGTACGGTACAAACTTCTAGAGCATGTAGTATGACATCACGTTTTGATAAAAGCTAAATACCTATCGCATGAAGCGCTACTGCTTTCAAAACGCACGCTCGCCACGGCAGACTCAAGTTACCGGAAATGACGCCACCATCCGATCACAGCACCGTTCGCTCGCAGACACGGGAATACGGGACGATCCGGAACGAAGTCCACGACGACTGATAGTATTGCCATGTTCGTGCGCGTTTTACACCAGTTGTTTTGTAATCTTGGCGTGTAAAGAATTCTATACTATGTATTTTCATAGTACTATGTTATTGCAGTATTCATAAATATGTTTTGTTAAAATATTTAATTCATTATAATGTTACCCGACAGTAATTTATTGCTCGTTCGTGACGAGTGTGCGTGCTACTTTTGGGTAAAACATTTTGTGCGGTATGTTTAGTAGTATTTCGGCTGCTGAAAGCCAAATAATAGTTATTATAGGGGGCGGATTTTGATGGCCTAAAACATCGACAAAAATGATCAATAAAATGCTCTTAAAATGCTCTTAAAATGCCCTTAAACCAAATAAAAATCACGATTGGTTTGGTTTGGTTTGTTTTTTTCGTGTTTCCGGGCGCGTCAACGGCTTTGGTCATTAGTCTCGTTAGTGTAGTGCATGTTTGTTTCTCGGGAGATGGCGGCGATCTTCCCCCGCTGAATGGCGAGATCCGGCGCCGACCTAGTGTGAGGTTTCCCCCTAACCAAGACTCTCCCACCAGCGGGCACCGCCCCAGCCGGGACAGGCTCTAATCTCCAGACCGGTCTCCCGGAATACGTGGTAGTGTAGTGCATGTTAGTGTAAGTGTGTGTGTGTTGGTGTGTGTGTGTGTGTAAGGGGGAGAGGATAGGACAAGGAATGGGAAGGACCGGTCTCCCGGAATACGTGGTAGTGTAGTGCATGTTAGTGGTGTGTGTGTGTGTGTGTGTGTGTAAGGGGGAGAGGATAGGACAAGGAATGGGAAGGACGGATCGAGCGCGGTCCGTGACCCGTTTTGTAGGGTACTGCTCCGGTATTCGCCTGGCGTTGATCGGAGAAACCACGGAAAACTACCGATCGGAGCAGCCGGCCGCTAGATTCTCCTCCAGGCAGCGACTGAATTCGACCTAGCTGAGAAGCCAGTGTCGAAAATCCTGCCGCAGTCAGGACTCGAACCTAGGACCTCCCGGTCAGAGGCGTTGCAGTGACATCAGTTGTTGCACTGAGCTACCGCTCCCGGTAAAAATGACGAAAATAATGTTATTAAAACCAGTTCGGATGGACAACTTCGGCTGTGGAATACATTATTGATGTAATCGAGGCTTCTTATATTTGTTCACGTGAACTCAGCTTTCAAACTTTTGGTTTGGCCTGTTCTTTACCAGAAAATATCTGTCTAGTTACCCCGAAATCGGCTGGACTGCAATGACGCTGACAGGCGTCACAGGAACCTTAGATTACATACCCACAATAGCCGACTTCACAACTTCTGAGCGAAGAAATCAAAAAGGCTACCAGGTACAGTACTCAGAAATTCTGTGGAGAATATTTGTTGCATCTCGTAAATATTATTTCAAGCAACTACCATTAAAATATTAAAATATATGAAATGAGCAAAAAATGAATTAAATGACGGCAAAAGGAAAAAAATGACTTATTAGTCGAAATCGACGAAAAATGCAAAAAATTTATAAAAGTGAGTTATTTCCTTTTGTCACAACATAAAATGAATTTCTATACTAAACGGCATTTTTACAAAGTTTTTAAATATTACTTATTGTACTTGTTCGACATACAAATGTGTTTCAAGAGTGTGTACAATTTTAATATTTTCATAATTCAGTAAAATATAACAATTAACATTGATATATAATTCGTAAGGTTACCCAGGAAGGGTCCTACATAATTACTTATTTAAATTAATTTAATATTTTTCTTTTAGTTTGAATTTCATACTCTATTTAAAGGTTGAAAGAGATCTTTTGAATATCGAGTCTTAAGCGAGAAAAATTATTACATGATTTGGCTAATTTAAATTCAATAGTGTTGAACTAGATGGAAGAAAAGAATAAAAACGATTTGATAATTTTGAAATATACGTACTTATTGAATCTATTGCTATTGTATTTAAAATTTGGCCATTACGAATAACCTAGGGAGCTTTTAACATTTGACGTCAAAACTTATTTTGAATAACTTCTAATTTGCGTTTATGTGTTTCTTCAGAATTCTAACGTGAAAAAAAAGAGATTTGATTAAAAATCCGGCCCCTAGTCATTTCTAGAACGTTTGGCGGTACCGGCGGTGGTGGGGCGTTGAAAGAAAGATCTTTTGAATATCGAGTCTAAATGCGGGAAAAATTTGCCTAATTTAGATTTGCCTAATATAAATTCAATAATTGTTGAACAAGATGGAAGAAAAGAATAAAAACGATTTGATAATTTTGAAATATACGTACTTATTGAATCTTTTGCTATTTTATTTAAAATTTGGCCATTACGAATAACCTAGGGAGCTTTTAACATTTGACGTCAAAACTTATTTTGAATAACTTCTAATTTGCGTTTATGTGTTTCTTCAGAATTCTAACGTGAAAAGAAAAAAATGAGATTTCATTGAAATCCGGCCCCTAGTCATTTCTAGAACATTTGGCGGTACCGGCGGTGGTGGGGCGTTGAAAGAAAGATCTTTTGAATATCGAGTCTAAATGCGGGAAAAATTTGCCTAATTTAGATTTGCCTAATATAAATTCAATAATTGTTGAACAAGATGGAAGAAAAGAATAAAAACGATTTGATAATTTTGAAATATATGTACTCATTGAATCTATTGCTATTTTATTTAAAATTTGGCCATTACGAATAACATAGGGAGCTTTTAACATTTGACGTCAAAACTTATTTTGAATAACTTCTAATTTGCGTTTATGTGTTTCTTCAGAATTCTAAAGTGAAAAGAAAAAAATGAGATTTGATTAAAATCCGGCCCCTAGTCATTTCTAGAACGTTTGGCGGTAAGAAAGTGAAAAATTTGATTAAAATCCGGCCCAGTCTTTCTAGAACGTTTGGCGGTAAGAAAGTGAAAAGAAAAAAATGAGATTTGATTAAAATCCGGCCCCTAGTCATTTCTAGAACGTTTGGCGGTAAGAAAGTGAAAAGAAAAAAATGAGATTTGATTAAAATCCGGCCCCTAGTCATTTCTAGAACGTTTGGGGTAAAACTGAAGCATATGGACACATTAGTCATCGACGGCGGCCGCGGAGGACTCGGGTACAGCGCCTGCCAACGCCACCAACACACCATTCCGCTTTAGCAAGGTTCACTGTATGTGACACAGTTAGTTCAATCTCGCATATATCACAGAGGGGCGCCGGTAGTTTGTGACACAGCTGTGAATGTGTCGTGTTAATATGTCCGGAGCGAAGTCTGGATAGCACTATTTGTTCTCGCTTAGTCATTTGCTTATCTACATGTATTGAGAATAAATTTGGTTGTGTTTTGTGGAGGTGACTGGCTTTGTATTTGGTCACATCTGCCACCATACACACGTACTACACGTGATTGGCCACGGAGTTCACTTTGACAGACATCTTTATTTTATTATTACATTTTTATCGTGAAGTGGTTATCTACGGGCCATGTGAACATGCAATTATACCCACCGAGCCCCAGTCATATTTTTTCCTGTGGGTACAGACGTGACATTATTGGGAGGGAACAGCATTTCTATCTTGACACCATTTTTTCACACCAGGGTTCTTAGTCCTGGGAGATGAGGTATGGAAATGATGATGAAGGATGAAATTAACAATCACAAATGTACAACGGCACACACAAGTACAACCATGCCCGAGGCGGGACTCGAACGCTCTATTCTTCGGTCCAAGACCGCCACGGCTACTGCCTTATCAACCTCTGCTACCTGGATCAGCATTATTATTATTATTATTATTATTATTATTATTATTATTATTATTATATTGTTAGTAGTAGTAGTAGTAGTAGTAGTAGTAGTAGTAGTAGTAGTAGTAGTAGTAGTAGTAGTAGTAGTAGTAGTATTAGTATTATTTTTAAAATAATGTGTCTCAGATTCAATAGACTATTTTAAAATTCAATGAAAACGTTCCGGAGTCAATGATCTATGGTTGTTTTTGCTGAATTCCCATTTTCGTAAAGGCTCTCGTTTTTCCGGAACCAGTTTTTGTCGATCCTATTCTGCTAAAATCCTTATTTATTTGATTACGGTTTTTTTTAACCCTTCTCTGTAGGAACCTATGGGCGATCTTTTTGTCGCCGAAGAGCTACAGTTGCTGATGAGGAGAAAGCTAGGGATTTCTTGGCCATCACTCCTTGCCGAATGTATGTGATTGTTTCTACTGCATTTTGCTGTTCTTTTTCTGGATCTCTTGTTTCGTTGGAATCCGTTTTTATCGTGTCCTAGTGTTAGTCCTCAAAGACCTAACTAAGGAAACTATTGTCAAAATAAATTTAAAAAAAACTCCCATGGTGGTATCAATGATACATGTTTGGTTTTGCTGCAGTTAAATTTTCGTACTGATCCTCTACATCGATCCTATTTACTTCTGTTGGATCTCGATTTATACTTTTCCTGTCTATACTATAATACAGAGAAAAAAGTATTGGAATCACCTCAAAAATACGATTTCAATTTTATTGTCATATTTTTCGGCTGGTTCCCGATTCTTTTATTTATTATAGTTGCATTAACCAAAGGTTCTTTTTATTATTATATTTACATACTCAATTTTATTATATTTTACATATTCGATTTTTTGAAACATTGGTTACACATACAGTACAGTAATTACAATACAGTACCGTGAGATTATTTGAAAATTCATAACATGGAATCAATCTTGGTTAGTATGATGAAATGTACAGAAATTCAAATATATTTCATTAAATATATTGGTTTTCTGGCAAAATCGTGTAATATCCTGTTGGTTGGGCTTGGAATGGATGATTCCTTGAATCAGGAGGTAGGCGTTTTCTTTCATCCGGAAACTTAGGATAGACGTTCACTGTATGTGACACAGTTCAATCTCGCATACATCACAGAGGGGCGCCGGTAGTTTGTGGCACAGCTGTGAATGTGTAGTGTTAATATGTCCGGAGCGAAGTCTGGATAGCACTATTTGTTCTCGCTTAGTCATTTGCTTATCTACATTTTTGAGAATAAATTTGATTGTGTTTTGTGGAGGTGACTGGCTTTGTATTTGGTCCATTCTTGATTCCAGTTAGTCAATATTCTTTTGTTCGTAAATTTTAGGATATCAGTTGTGGTGCTGGTTAAGTTGTGAACTATATTGTCTTTTTCTCTGATTTTTCTATTTTTTAGAAATCTATAAGCGACTTACGCGGTCGATCTCTACGTCACCGAAGAGCTCCCGCTGTTCGTGAGGCGACAGGCGGCGGCCTTTGTCCCCGGCCGCGCCTCTCCTGGATGAGAAAGGCCTCTTGTTCTGGCGGGGAGGGCGTACAACAAAAGAGAAAATCAGGAACGAGAGAAGCTCTCTCGGCACGAGTTGCATACATGTGTTTTGTGTTAATGTGGAATATCAGAATAGAAGAAAGTAGAGATTCTACAAGCATACATATATTCTTGTATTAAGGGCGTGAAATGATTGTTCAATAAAGATTGATTTATATAACCTGTGGCGATGCAACAGGTCGAGGAAAGAAAAGCAATCAATTCGTGCAAGAAACAATAATTTTGCTCATGTAAACTAAGTATTTTTAGACAGTCACAAGTAAAAGTATTTCTTGCAGGGTATGCAGAGAGTCCTAAAAGTTCAATTTCTAGCACTAATACAAAAAGTGAAATGATGTTCAAATGTTCAGAAAAATCTGTGAATGCAACCAGGGAAACAAAATAATTTAGTCTGATCGCATCAGCTACTACTGGCCTTAATGTATCAAGTGATTTGTACGCTCGAATAAATAAAATTTAAGCCAGTAAGGTTGTCTAAAAATTAGGCTACTCGGCCCATCGACCTCTTGTCGCAACCTTTCCTACTCGCAAAATAAAAATATCTGTTCAATCAATAGTGGCATAAATCACTAATCTACTAGAATAAAAATTATTCTATTATGAATATCTTTCATCTCTTCTTTATGTGGTTTTCGAAACGAAGCATCATCTTTGTTTGCCAATTTAGTGAGAAAATATCCTATTTACATGGCGACCTGTTTTTTTTTCACGGCGACGTCACGGATTTTAGACGTTTCAAATAATGCACACGAAGTGATTAGTAAAATACCTCATTTTATGAGATCGTAGCAAAATAGTATTTTATTTTAAGAAGAATCAAAATGAGCTTTCAATTGCGAGGATGAAGAATAAGTCGTTAGCCGAGTCAACTCACCAGCCCAGCGATTAAACACACTTAGATTCTGAGAATAATACAATATAAATAATTAATATAAAATAATATAAATATTTATTATTTATATTATAATATAAATAATAAATGTAATTTCCACGCTGAAATCGTTCAAATAAAAAAATATATTGCACAATATTTTAAAAGAAGCCGGCGTCATATTTCATGGTTACTAATTCCGGGTAAACGTATAGCCAGAAAGCAATGGAAATTATTTTTGGTGCAACTGATATTTCTTTCGAAATTTCTGAAAAATTGATATTTCTTTATAAATAAAAAAATCTGAAGAATCCAGAGAACGAATGATTCGAAAACGCACAAAAAAGTTATTACGAGTGGAAAGAATATTCCCTTTTTGAAGTCAATATTTCTGTTTTCATTACTAGAAATTCATGAACAGAAATTAAATGAGTAATTTTACAATGTTTTTCAGCATATTTCTCTTCTGTTTCGTAAAAATCAGACGGCTATTGAACTATTTCTAAAATCTAAATGGATCTTCACTGTGCTCAAGGGGGGGGCATAGATCAGCTTTCACGGGGCATAGATCAGCTTTTATCCACAATGCAAATAATTCGATTTTTAGACACCTCGTTGCTACGAAGTTAAATTGATGTTTGTCAAGCCAAATTAAATATATAACAACAAAGAAACGTCATTTATTTGCCAATTTCCTTGTTTTGACCCTCATCGTTTCATCAAGAACGTTGCCGCGCCAAAACATTTCACACAAAAAGGCATTCTTCTGCTGCTCGTACTAAATGCGCTTGCTGTACTTTCACATTTACAGATCGGATTGATATTCATAAGCTACTCGCCAACTTGAAGCCCTAGGCTTCCGTGGAGTCATGCAAATGAAATTGTCCGGGTGACGCCGCGTCGAAGTCTAGAGTGTCGACGTTTCTACCATCTTGTCCTGGTCTTCCTTAGCCCTGACTCTGATACCGACCAGCCCTGAGAAGACCACGACAAAGTGGTTGGAACGTCGACACTACAAACTACACTACACTACAGATCCCGACAGGAGAGATTATTTGCATATTCGCTAAATTACTTGGGACGACTTGCTGGTTGGATTCCGCTGTTTTCTGTTGCGACTTGCACACTTCGACTTGCAGGTCGAATCACAATTCATGAACTATTCGCTAACTTACTTGACATAACTTGGAGGGATTCCTCGACCTGCTTCTGACTCTCCAACATCCTTCCGACTTTCACACTTAGTGGAATTTGAACTACTACCTAACTTACTTGAGTTGACTTGCTGGAGAGATTCCTCAACCTGCTTCCGAAACTGTCCGACATTCTGCTGGTCGTGCTGACAGATGGCAAAACAGCGATCACTTCCTGGATGCCATTACACGGCGAGCAGCATAGATGTCATAGCTGCCTTGCCTGGATCTGAGCACAAAACAACCCCGGTGAGGTATACCTACACCATCTGAATGGCATTGAGGTGATCTGAATGGTATGTCAGTACCACCTGAGGTGGTACTAAATACTTAATATGAGTGCGATTAAAACTGATGTAGTGAGATCTGAGATGCATTACAAAGAGTGGACACGAGCCAGTAGCGAATCCCGGGTGTATTTCAGAGCACAGTATTTCAGAATGGAGTCCCCACCGCTCCAAAAATATTTTTGAAATGCAATAAAATAAGTGTTGGTTTAAAACATAGACATGCATTTTAATAATAAAGATACTCCTTTACATGTGAAACGATCAGTAAGTTGATTTGAAATTATTGAGTAAAATTACAACAAAAACGTTGGCTCGAGGGGGCGAGGGGGCATGGGTCTCGTCTTACCACACAAAATCCACCACGTGGCCCAGGCCCTGAAATAGTAGTCGTGGCGTTTTGCTTCACAACAATTTGCTGTTTCTGTAAAACCTAATATTTATCTATGTACTTGCCAAAGAAAGTTGACCGATTTATTCCTTGTATATAACGTGACAAAGTTAACATAAAAGTCCGTAATTATGTTATTGTTTGACAGATAATTATTCCGCAGAGGTAAATCAAAAAGATTTAAGATAAAAATGTTTTGTAAATTACCCTACGAAAACATTGCGTGATCTAATGCAATCAATAACCACTTACTCTGCAAGATACGTTTCGAGCGTACTTTATAAACGCTTATAGCAGACAGGAAATTTATGGTTATGGGCATTGAAATTTATGGTTATTAACCCTCAAAAGGGAAGGTTATTTGAGGACACTTACGTTAAGGTGGGCCGGTTGCGACTCAAAAGGGCTTGTTAGCACATCGGCGCCCAAAATTGATTCAAATTTGGCGCCGTACTTTGAAACCTACCATTATAAGAATTCCTTGTCGCTAATCAACAGCAAAGAGCATGCATTTTAAACGTATCGCGTCGGAATTTTTCTCCAAAAACGGCGCGTCTGCTTCCGGAGGAAAAGACAAAAACATCTTTCGTTTGAAACTCTTTGGAAGGACAAACAGTTGAAGAGTCGAACTGCTTTCATAGACTCGCAAGATCGTGCCAGACACCGGAGACACTGAAGAGTGTCAACATCCCAAGATTTCGAAGAAATTCAACTACTACATCACGCCACGAGGGGTAATTGTTGGATTTGGTTTGGTTTGTTTTTTTCGTGTTTCCGGGCGCGTCAACTGCTTTGGTCATTAGTCCCGTTAGTGTAGTGCATGTTTTTCTCGGGAGATGGCGGTGATCTTCCCCCGCTGGATGGCGAGATCCGGCGCCGACCTACCGTCGGCTAGTGGGGTTTCCCTAACCAGGACCCTCCCACCAGCAAGGAACCGCCCCAGTCGGGACAAGCTCTAAGCTCCCGACCGGTCTCCCGGAATATGTGGTAGTGTAGTGCATGTTAGTGTAAGTGTGTGTGTGTGTAAGGGGAGAGGATAGGACAAGGAAGAGGAAGGAAAGATCGCGTGCGGTCCGTGGCCCGTTTGTTAGGGTACTGCTCCGGCATTCGCCTGTTGGAGAATCCTTCATCCGTGCGTTTATACAAAAGATCGCCTCGTCGTGGTAATTCGCATCTGGGTGGCAATGAAGAAATTAAATCTTGACTAGTGGTAGCAGTGGGTATTTTGAGCGCGTAAGAGGCGATAGCAAGCTTAAATTGTATGTCGCACGAGTTATAACAAAAAACAAGCTTCTATTCGTGGAAGGAAACATTGACAGCAAGGTAAAATTGAAAAACGTCTTCCATCATCAATATTATCGCTGAGATAAACTAATAGTTCTCGTATAATTGGCTTTCAGCATTTTCCCTAGTGGCAAGCTAGGAAGTGGGTAGCCACGCGTTGCGAGCAACCAAATCCATCACTCTGTTGCTTTCCCTAACAGGCTTTTTTCCATCAGTGAAAGTGACTGAGAAAACAATTATGTTGCATACACATGGGCCAAGAATATGAAAAAAAATCATATACATTTTTGTTGATCTTTTAAATTTTCAGATGAAACATTTCTAAATATTTTGTGTAGAAAATCTGTACCAAAATAAGAATGTAAAAAAAATCCCGAAACATTTTGAATCAGTTCTTTTTGTGACCAAGAAAAACTTAAATTTATCCATTTTCAGACCATTCATTTCCCCTCTTCCCTTTTTTATAAAAACAAACAAACATGCTTTTACATTTTCCCTCTACAAAACTTAAAGTTTGGCTTATGTTGGGATATGTGAGAAAAATTTCCGAATCTCCACTGCAGAATAAAAACGATTTGTGCAACATCCATCTCCCATCATTATTTCCTAATAACGTACGTAAATCAAACCCCCACACCGTCGCGACTGCGTCGTTCTAAATCATACATTCGAACGGGTGTCCTAGCGCCCTCATCCATTCACCCAGTTTCCAATAAAATGCATTTAAATTGCTTCAACTATTTTTATTTAATTTTGATTTGATTTATTTGGTTAAAAAACAGTAAAAACTGTGTATGACGTATGGGGGAGAAGATTATCATTGCACGTTTTCTTGAGTAACAGAATCCCATCCCAACATTTTAACGATAGCTGAAAGATGAATGAAAGTCAAATAACTAAAATAAATAATAATAATAATAATAATAATAATATAATAATAATAATAATAATAATAATAAAAGAAGAAGAAGAAGAAGAAGAAGAAGAGGAAGAAGTAGAAAATAAAAAAGACGCGAGATTAGTAACATTTGAAAAGATAGACATTTTCGTTCCTGAGTGATAGAAAAATTATTGGCAACGGTAAACGAACTGCAGATTTGATTTTTCTGCATTGCCAACAATACAGTAACTCACCCTCAGGTCTACTCCTACTACTACGAGCAGAAGGAGAGCTCTATAAAACGTGCGCATAGTGAAGCTACTTTTACGTCCAGAAGCAAAACAAGGGGCCACTTCAGCATTTGCTCAGGGATGGATCAGGGAAACTGGGCAAAAACCTGATCGAGATGGGAGTCATTGACCCCGAAGCTGAAGTACATTACTTGTTACAGGCATATTAAGACTTTTTTTAAACTATACAATACAAATGTTAAATAATTCATTATAATATATCATTGTTTTGTTAAAGTAAACATTATTTTTCTTTTTGCTGATTAGTATAGTCTCTAATTGTATAGAAACAGGTTTGCAGCAGAAAAAAATTAATTTTAACTTAAATTTGTGTACCGACTTTTATTGTTTAATGTTATCTGGAAATGCGTTTTAAAGTAACGTACATGTATTGTATGTGAATTTCTTGTAGTGAGCTGATGATACTGAGACTTGATGAACGTGATTTCTAAGACATGTGTTATAATTATAAATCAATACTGATGTATTGCATGAAAATATGTTCCCACCGTTAAGTAAGTCAGTTTTGAAAAATATTACAGATTCGTAAATAAATAGGCAAGGAAATGGGAAGATTCAGAGCTCAATGAAAAGAGGCTTACAGGGATCACGTGGATGACATTCTTTTATTATTCGAAAAATGTTCTTTTGCAATCTAAACGTTTGGGTACTACAGAATGAGCTACCCCAGAACATTATGTCATATCTCAGGCGGGGATATATTTGTTCTGTAGTGGAGAAATTAAGTTTGTAAATCACCTTTTATGTAGTAACGGATAAAGAACAAAAGAAAATTATATTTAATGAAATAATTGTGACGATTGGAGTAAGGTGTATCACATGAGATACAATTAGACGCATCTTATAACGAAAACCGTTTATATTAAATTAAAACACGTATCTGAATGCCTCAGTCACAGGTCGGTAGAACTGAAAGAAAGGATTCAAACATCTCATTATTCTGATAGGAAATGAGGATTTTACAACGTTCTTTTGTGTAGCATCCGACCGGGACCTTACGATTTGAGGTTTAATTGAGAGACACTTCAGACATTGGAGGAGTGAAATGCATCGACGTCTTTAGGTGAGTGGAACTTAGTAGCCGCTGATAAGAAAATAAATATCAGTGAAAGTCAAGACGCTTCTCTGGAATCTTACTACCACTGAGACCGTGAAGTGTCGATCGAGGTTGGAGAGCGCAATTTCACTTACAAAACAAAGTCTTAAAAATTGAGAAGTGTTTTCATGTTCCAACTAGTTCAAAATAGTTGACACATGTTGATATATTCACACAAAAATCAAATTTGACTTTTGAATCTGATAACGGGTTGGAAAAATTGAAACATTCTTGGAAGAATTAAAGGGTTTGTAGATTATTTCTTGAATTTCATGAACAAACTATTAATTTTTAACAAATTTTATGTCGGTGCATAATTGTCCGTTTCAATAGAGTGTTCTAAACTCCATGCGTTCAGTGGAAAGGATGTATACACCACCTTCACTTCCTCTTCAAGGTTCCATGTTGTTCAGACTCCCAAAACTTGCTGGAAGGTCCATAGGGCCTTTTTCACGCAAATTTTGACCGCCAGCGGCATGGGCCTGCTTTGGTGCGGTCACACCTAGGCCAAGACGTTGCCAAGTAACTGAATTCCAATCATTTGGATGCTATTGTTAAAAGTGCAACTAGGGGGTCGCTACTGAGAATTTTATTCCCTCCATATAAAATAGAAAATAAAACTAAATGCACTAAAGCAGCATATACGTTCGTGCATTATTTCTAACTTTTGGAATTTTCGAAAATTCGGAGTAAAACGAAAATGGATCTGGGCCATTTGTTTAAGCGTACTTTGCACTATTCGACAACAAAATTAAAAATGAATTTCGAGCCTTTTTTGTAAAAAAAATTAAAAGTTGCATTTACTTCAAAAGTATGTAAAATTATACGTTTTTTTAAAGGAGCATTAACTTATTTAAATATACATTTTTAAACAGAATTCAAACAGGAAAAAAATCAATATTGTACTTTTGCCATGTTTATTTTGTGCAATGGCAATAAAAATGTGTGAGTGTGTGTGTCTGTTCGGTTGGGGGCTCTCATCTGCAATCGCCCACAGCCCACGGAGGCGGAATTTCGACACTAGCTACGAAACCATTCTCTGGAGAAATCTAGATATGTTTGCTGTAATTGGTTCTTTCCTGTGATTTCTCCCATCAATGTCAAATATTTTTTATAAAAATACCTTGGTACGAACTGAGATTCCCGAATTTGATTCATTCTTTCTTGCCATAGCTCACCCAGAACATAAACGAGTCAAGAACATATTCGTGACTCATGGTTATCTGTTGAATAGGCTACAACAAGAGATATTGTTATCTCCCACGTGAATCATCCAAACATTTAATTCTATAGTCACTTGTATCCGCAACAGCAAATATAATTTGGATGAATCACGAAGAATTTTAATTGTTTGTGATAAATTATATTAGTTATTTATTTGTAATCATAACAGAAGACAATTTGTTTATTACTTTAATCAACTAGGGAATATTTGAAGCTTAATGAGCTTCAGACAAAAAACACACTTCATAACATTTTTTAACTTGACAAGTCTTAAGGCTTAAAAATCCCTGTAATGTATAAATTGAATATCTTGCTACAAATTTCAGAACCAATATACAACTTTTCAGTCAAGTGACAAAAGGATCGCTCATGAATGAAATCTGTAGTAAGTATTCTAAAGATGGGCTCAGTACTGAGATACAATAAAACTATGCGTTCTTTTATCTCAGCGGGTGTGTGCTGCAAAGACATCACTATCTTCTTTACTTATCGTTGTTCGTGAACCAATCAGCAATCACGTCCTATACAGTCGCGTCATTATTGCGGAGAGATCTTATCAGGGGAACACATCGATTGCCGACGGTCTGCGTTATCATTTTGTCTGCGACGAAAGAAGGGACCCCATATCCAACACTACTGGCCCAGAGAAGAAAATTGCACGTTTCATCATTTTGCCAAAAGGTAACAACAATTTTCATTATAGTTAGCTAAAATATGAAGAAATAATTTATTTGTAGAATGGTGTTCAACGTAATTCAGTCTTCCATGCTATAATTTCATATGCTAGATGTAGAACATAGAAGATTAAATTACTTTAGTATTATATAAATTAATTATCACGGTTTATTTTTGTGTACTATTTGTTTTGCTAGTTAATTGAAAACAGTTTTTATCGAAGTGTTACGCTTCCAAACTGGAGATTTATAACGAAAATATAATTTAAAGAAATAGTTGTCGGTATTCTGACTAGTTGCCATACAAGTAACGTGTCGTTAACAGTTAACACATCTAAGTTTTTACGTATGTGATAATAGATTATTATTATTATTATTATTATTATTATTATTATTATTATTATTATTACTATATTATTATTATTATTATTATTATTATATTATTATTATTATTATTATTATTATTATTATTATTATTCGAACAGAAACGCTGAAAATATTTCTCCAACCATTGAATTACATTAATTTATTGAATGACATTTAATTAAATATTATTTAATAGCAAGTAGTATTTAGTACTTTCGACGCTTACGGGAATTCCAGTACTCAATTTTTAATTGTTTGCTTTAATTATCTTGAGATACTAAACGTTTCGAACAGAGCTTGAAATAGGATCAACGACGTATAACACTCATTTAGACCCACTGTTCCCAAAAGAGGACGCACGTTTCCAATACTCTGCAGATAAGAACATTCAACTGTTACACATTGTTGCATTAAGCAACGATAAATGTTTTGATATTTGCTGAATTGATTTTGATATTTGATAAATGCTGTTTTTACCAGCAAGCAAATCTATTTCTCAATGCTTTGATTCTGAAGAAAAAAATTAGGAATGCAATTATTGTAATTAATGTTGAATCAGCGCTGAATTCTTAGATGAATCTCTATTTTTTACCAACCAATTCAATCTCACTGTTATTATAAGGGAACACTGCAAACGTAAATTCTAAACCAATTTTATTCGAGTTTAGTCCAAATGTTTTAATTTATCTGAAAATGACAATTTTATAAGTTTTTATACTTCTCACTGCAAAAATAAAATTATGGGTTTAAAAGAATTAACATTTATATGTCTGACTCGTATTTAATAGTATTGTTACCTTAAAACCATGGTACTTCGTTCAGCAACAAACATTTTACCGATAATTACCTCTTCAAAAATAACGCAGAGTACCCAAACTCGTCTTTCGAAAATACCGAAATGCACGTGGCATGGTAGTCTACAATAGATTGGAATCCTGATAGTTTCCGAGTAGCGTTGTACACAAGACTTTTCTGTCGTAAATATTCCTCAGTCCCATAGCCGTAATTAGGAAACAGTTTAGGAGAGCGATGGGGAGGAGAGGACCAAAAATTCATCTAATATGAGAAATGAGAACCAATTAAGAGTTGGTATATTATTATTATTATTATTATTATTATTATTATTATTATTATTATTATTATTATTATTTATTCATTCACAGTTCACTGGTACATAGATTGTAGTCATACAGATACAATACATCAAAGCATGACAACAATAAAAATTAACAGTAATAGACTAATAAAAATTTACCATTTATAGTATTGCTAATGCTAATGTGATTAAAATAGCAACTAAACACACTCATTACTTCTCAAGAATTTTCGGACCACTGTGCACGTACAAAGTATGACACATTTCTGGATATTTATTATGGCATTTTTATTTATTTTCAGCGTTTCTAGTGAATTCTTTTAAGTCTTCGGGATGACGCCCGTTGCTGAAAGAACCACCATTATTATTATTATTATTATTATTATTATTATTATTATTATTATTATTATTATTATTGTTTTTTAAACAGCCAAATATTTAGAAATATTATGATAGTCACTAATTATGTTAATAATTTAATAGATTTTTCTTTTTCGGGAATCAGTAAGACAGGTTTTCAAAAAACGTTTTTATCGTCCATGCAATACCACTCGACGTTTCGCATGGTATTTACACGCTTCATCCGATGTGAACAATATCAGGTACACGATATCTTTTTTCTGTTGATCTGCTCCCTCTCTGTTCATACTTGTCTCCTTCTCCTTAAAGCGAGAATGTAATATGTATAATGGAATTCAATAATTAAAGAGACAAATTGGTCTGGAGAAGAAACAGTTGGTAGGACAAGTTTGCAAATTTTAGGACTTTACGTTGGCATCACTGGAAGGATCCCTAACCATCTGGATGAACAGCATCATTGTGTTCATACCCTTAAGTTCAACGATAGCGAGTCGATTTGAAAATCCCACACTGGTTGAACAACGTTCTGTGATTTGTTTTTTAATTGCTGAATGTGAAAGAACAGCTAATATATATCTAGAATAACAAAGTGTATGGTGAAACTTGTGTGAACGCGGGAATGTTTACAAGTGGGTAGAAAGTTCAAAAGTGGTCGAGACTCAGTGACTGACGAACACGTTCTGGCCGCATCAGCAGGAAAAGTCATGTTGAGGGTGTTTGGGGAAGCTGTAGGTGCGTTTGTTTGTGATTGTCTCGTTGAACAGCGTATAATAAACAACCAATACTACTCAGATATGCTTTTGAACAAGGTGAAGCCAATCATGAAAGAGAAACGTCGTGGATCTCAGAGGAGAGGTGTGTCTCCAGAAAGACAACGCACGTCATCTCACTCTTGAACAAAGCTGTGGGTAAATCCCGAGTTTAGGGTGGCACGGTTGCTTTGATTCACTGATTCGGTTGATTAGAAGAGAATTGACTCCATGAACTGAATCCTTGTTTATATGTAGTAGTCGCGTGTAGTTAAGTTCATGATGTTACAGCAATAAATATAATTATTTAAAATAAAGGTAGATCGGGAGAAAAGCTACCCCCCTGCTCCAAAGTCCCCCTGTACGTATAAATCTCCGTAGCAACGTACCCTCATTAAGTGAACAGATTATTAGTATTTTTTACGCTACAAATTTAATTTTATAACATACACAATTCTTTAACCAACACATTTTTTTCACCAAGCGGTCCACGACGTGCTACCCCACGTCGTTACCCGACGGATCCAACGTGCTACGTTCGCGAGGGCCTTCCGGTCCTCGCTCTCGAGACCTGATTCGCGCCTCCGCTGTCGCTCCGGCGCTCACGCTGTATAATATACCTCCCTCACTTTTAAGAGAATTTATTTTAAAGGGAACACTCACTTTTAAGAAAATTTCTTTTAGAGGGAATAGTAAATAAATAGACATTAAAAAATGTCATTTCCTACTAAGAAAATTTAAAAAAATATAAAAGTAAAAAATATTGTACTCAAATCCAGTATTTTTGTGAAGTTCCGTAAATTGATACTATATATGTTAAGAATTTCCACATAATGTCACTAATACTTCTTTTTAAATGTTTTTTTCTCCACATATATTCAAAAAGATAAGTCTGAAATTGGTCTTTGACGCCATGCCGAGGCAATTGGCGCTTAATTGCTCTCCAAATGCTTTCGATTGTATTGGTGTGCTCATTATTTTCAGGATCCTTGAAGTGCAAAGAGTGGTTGACGTAAAAGAAATGCAATTAAAGAATAATTTCAAACTTACCTTTATAAATATTTGTGGAGAAGAATGCATAAAGCAAATGACTTTCATTAAATCAAACAAACGAATGGAAAAAAACAATTGCTTAGAAACGTATGTGACTTAATGTAGCCTTGACATAGGGGGGTAGCTATTCTCCCGATCAGCCAAGCTGTGAAACAATCAAAAAAACTGGGTTGGGAGGTATTGTCTCATCCCTCTTAGATCCTCTATTTACCACCATCTGATTTCCATTTGTTTGGTTTCCTGAAGGACGTATTACGTGGGAAAAAAGTTCTAGGATAACGAAGATGTCAAAAAATTTGTGGGAAATTGGTTCAAACACCAAAATAAGGTCTGTGCAGCCGCTGTAAAAAAGCTGATAACCTGTTGGGTGACAAACAAGTGCATAAATTTTGACGGAGATTATATTAAAAAGTGGAAAAATTATACATTATTTACATAAATTATACATATTATAAATTATCTATACAAGATTATATTAAAAAGTGACCTGTTTTGTAAAAATAAATAATTTTTTTCGCCAGGCCGATTTGTCTCTTTAATTATTAATGCCCCTTTGTATTTGCAATGGGACGTTTTCCCTTGTTTGTGTACTTCGGATTTATCCTTTTAATTTTTATAATGTTGTGTAAGTTTAAAAAATACTTAATTTAGTATGTTTTGTTAAGTTCTCTCTCATCTATCTATACATTTACTTACTACATAATTTTTACTTATATTTGTTTTTCCCACAATTTCATCCCCAAATTTTTTTTTTCACAAAATTTTTATTTTTTATTTCTTTTAGAATTAATTATTATTTGTTCACACCTGATGATGCGTGTAAATATCACACGAAAAATCGTGATCGTATTATTTGGCCCCCCAAAAAAATCTTTGAAAACCTGGCTATGGATTCTCGAAAAAAAACCTGTGTATTAAGTTGATATTCTTCGTTTTCTTCTTGCGAATAAGCCCTTGGAACTACGCAAAGTACTCAGGTGTTTCTTAGCCTTTATTTGCCCTATTTCTTTCATCCTTTGGCTGGCGCTTTTTTCTCTCTTCGGTCCACGCTTTTCCTGTTCTACACTTCGGTATTTCTTCCAAATCAATCCGCCATGACTGCACTTTAGATCTAAATGTGTTCCGGTTTTGAATGTCTTCTTCTGTAATCCCTGATAATTTAAGGTCCTTTTTAATTTCGTTGATCCATTTATCGTATAAGTAACTGCTTTCCTTCTATTTTCATAAAATTCAACTATTTGTTTTGTAAGACGTTGGGGATTCATTCTTTTGATGTGCCCATAAAAATGTAGTCTTCGTTTTCTGATATCACTCTGAATATCCGTATATTGTCTGATTTATTTTTGCTTCTGAGTTTGTACTGCTCGTCTGTGAATTTCGGACCAAGAATTTTTCTAATGATTTTGCAATCCTTTTTTTTCTTTCTTCATATTTTCTGCCTTTTTTCCTGTTCAAAATTAGAGTTTCTGAGCAATAATAATATTCGGTTTTATCACTGTATTATAGTGTCTCAGTTTCGTGTCCTTTGACATGCATGTTGTTATAGATATTTTGGGTGAGACGATACGCTGTTTTCCTTTTTTTACATCTAGATTCAGTGGCCTTAGTTTCAATTCCATTTTCCTCAATTATTTCCCCAGATATTTAAATTGTGTGACTTAATTTTGCCATATTTTGATTCTATGAAGTTAGGTGTGTCTTTGTTACTAATAAATTCAGTTTTTTCAAATGATATCTGAAGACCAACTCTCTCTACTAGTTCTTTAAGGAGCTCAATCTGTTTTTGTGCTGTTTGAATATCATGTGTCAAAATTGCCAAATCGTCTGCAAAAGCTAAACAGTCTACCGCTATTTTTCCTCTTCCTTATGTGATTGGTTGTGCAATTTTGAGGATTATAATTTGTTTACGCCATTGTGTTATTACTTTCTCGAGGATACAATTAAATAGCAGAGGTGAGAGCCCGTCGCCGTGCCTTACCCCTGTTTTGATTTTAAAGGGGTTAAAAATACATCCCATAAATTTAACTTTGGCCTGTTGCTTGTCAGGGTTTCTTTTATCAGTGTAAGAGTTTTCAAATCTAATCATTGTCCCCTTGTATTATTATTATTATTATTATTATTATTATTATTATTACTATTATCATTATTTTATTCAAGAAGGCGTCTTTTCCTCGCAGAATATTCATAGATATCCAATCACTGAGCCATTATCAGTCGTTGGCATTTGAACACGTCACTCATGGAAGGAAGTTATCTCCCGGGACGTGACCGCTGTACCCCCTCTGCGAAACAATCTCTTGAGACGCCCTGTCGCCATCGTGTCGAGACACTGGCCTCCGGAGGATTGCCATAGCAATGGTATTTCCTCGCTCTTAGGGTGCGGCGTCATGTAAAGTGACGCTTCCGAAAGGTAGATTTCAAGATAATCTAGAAGAATGGCTTGTCTTTCTTCTACAGAGTACTAAGAAGGTTCTGTACAAAGAAGGTCACGGGCATTTTTTTGAAGAAACAAGCAGTACTTGCGTAATTAGTGCTTGAATATTTTTCAATTTATAAAAAACTGAATTTTCCCTATTACCACTTCAGATTTCTTCTTTAATTTTTTTCTGCGTTTAGAACAAGGAACGCTTAAAAGAATGGCGTAGATCTCATTGTCGTTGAACTGTCTGAATTTTCGAAAACGACGAGCTTAAAAATAATGCTAGAAAGTATATGTTGGTGTAGCTCCACCAGTTGAACACATTCGAGAAATGTAAGTTGACATAGTTTTTATTTGAATGCTTTGCAAATTCTCAAATACATCGCTTCGCTTCGCATGTCTGGAATTTATTGACAATTTCCAAAGCACTCGTGGCATTACCTATGATAAAAATTAACCTTTATTGTTTTCAACAATAAACAAAAAAAATCTTAATAAAGTCAATTATTGTTTCACTGTGACATCTTCTCTATAGATGTAGAAAATAATATTAATCTAATTGTCTTATTTTAAAGGATTTTAAGGTTAATTATTTTTTAAAGATTTTCGTACATAAAATATAATCTAAAATTCTTATAAAGCAGTCTTAAAATTTAATGGACTCAAATGTAAACTATTAAATATTGTAATAATTATTTTAAAACATTTCAGCATCATTCGCAAGAAATGGCGGCAGTTGCTGGCGATAGAGTTGCTGAAAACAGCGCCGAAGCTCTTGGCAAAGCTCTTCAAATGATGGCGCAACAGTTGGCAAACAAGCAGGACACCATGCGGGAACAAACGAAGGCGGACATGCATGAACAGATCCAGAAGGCCATGCGCCAACACGAGGAACGTTCTCAGCAGAAGTTACAGGAGGCTCTTCGAATGCAGGAAGACCAGTCGGTCAGAAAATTCCAGGAGGCCGTAAGCGAGATGACATGGAAAATGGAGGAAAGAGCGAGGCGATTCGCGCCCTGGAGTGGAGGTTGGAGGAGCACATGCGACAAGTGGAGTCAAAGTTAGAGCTCGTGGAAGCGCGATTGGCTTTGTTTCGAGAAAGTGGTAAAGTCGAAGTCGCGGTAGATCGTGGTCCGTTGCCGTTGGAGCAACTGGAGTTCCGGATGAAGAAACTGGAGGTGAACGTCCAAAAAGCTCTGGAGTTTGTTTTCATTCGGGTGAAGATTCTCGAGGGCCAACAGGAAGAGCTGTCATCGCATGTAGCTGCCCTCGCATTGAACGAGGACTCCCAAACATCGACCAGCGAGGACTCAATCCCCTGCAATGGTTCTCCGAACATGTCTCAGACCGAAACCTCCTCTTCGCAGCAACCCGAGTCCTTTTCTAGTACTGCTTCTTCACAATCTAGTTCAGCTTCAACGTTTTCTAAACTTTCCTCCAATTTCTCATCAATTTTTAATAATATGTACTCGTCTTCCAACACCACCACAAATGCTTCTTCTCATCACCCTCCATCAACTCTCTTTTCCTTCAAATTTAATCTTCATTTTCTCAATCCAATTCAAACTCTCCCGTCAATTCCTCTTTAGCTCCAAATCCTCCGCAGTCTGCAAACACTGTTAACACTGCTCCCCCCTTACTCGCATCGTTCATCCCTCAAGACTTCCTCCAATTCCTCCTCTCTTCCCAATACTCCGTCAACCCCTCGATCCAAACCTCCTCGCATTTCTGCATCCTCCAAAACTCCCTCTGATAACTCTCTGCATTCCACGAGTCCTTCCATTACTGCTCGTCCGTCTGAACCTTCTTCATCCCTTCAATCCCTTCCCCAAACCAGCTCTATCTCGACTTCCTCGTTACCTCCAAATTCTCCAACAACCACCACCACATCTCGCATCAGTTCCTCTTCTGTTCCTAATCACTCATCCATCACCAATTCTCCACCCAATTCTTTACCCCCCTCTCCCCTCTTCAGCTAGCCTCCCACCTTTCAACCCTCCTGCCAGTTCTTCCTCTCGAGCTCCTCCGCGTCCTGCCCAGCCGGCCGTCATTACGCCGTCTCGTCACACTTCCGCCCGGCGGCGTCCCACCAATTCCCCCTTCGTCTCTCACTACCGCCTCTCCAGCGAGCCTCCCACCACACCCCCCTTCGTCTCTCACTACCCCTCTCCAGCGAGCCTCCCACCACACCATCTCCTACCAGTTCTTCCTGTGGAACTCCACCGCGTCCTGCCCATCCGGCCGTCATTACACCGTCTCACCACACTTCCGCCGACGGCGTCCCACCAATTCCTCCTTCGTGGAGTACCGCGTCGAACCGCGCATTTCCGACGGTCCGTTCTCCAGCGACGGTGGAAGCCTGGCAAATCTGCGGACGCGCACGAGCTGGCAACGGGAGTCGTGCGCTTGGCTGCTGAGCGCGGCGCCGACGTCACCTCCACCTCGCACGGGTGACGCCGCTATGGACGCGCCAGCACGCCGAGTCGTGTCCAAGTGGGCGGCCGACATCCGCAAACACATCACAGCCTTGATCGATTCTTTCACACATTCTTAGTTCAGGCATAACCACTAGGCCTGTTAGGCACAGAACCTAGGGCCTAGGAACATGAGGGGTCTACAATACAGCCTCCGGAAAAGTTTTTAAATATTTATTTCAGGACTAAAAATAAATAAATCACGTACATACAAAATTATCTATATTTTAATCTTAAAAAAATAACTTCAATAATTTATACATTACAATGCACAAACATTACATAGGTAGTAGGTTTCTAAAATAACGCGAAAAAAAAGGAGAAATCTTCCAGTCACATTATACGACGTAATTTTCGAAAAAAATGTGTTATCTGTATTTCTCTAAATTGCCTTTTTTAGTTCCAAACAGTCTAATAATTGAAGTTTAATACGGATCTATAATTTCTTCACGTACATCGGTGGGTGAGGGGTTAGCATACTGGCAGCTGAACCACTGATCGCGGCTAGCGCTGCTGATCACGACTTACCACATGGCCAGGTTATTTTCCATTTTCTTCGCGAGGGTCCAAGCTTCAGAATCATACAATACCATCGGTTTAATGAAGTCTTGTACAATTTGAACTTAGCGGTCTTTGAGATCCTTCTTGTCTTAAAATTTTTTGAAGAGGTTACCAAATCATCTATTGCCCGACATTATTCTCCTTCTAATATCCCAACTATTTCATTATTTTCAGTAATATAGGAACCGAAATACTCTGTGGCATTCACCCTTTCTATATTTTTCCATCTAAATTAACACATTTTAATTTTTGACTGAATCATTCGACATTTTGTCATCGTGGCTTCGGTGGTGAAATGGTTAGCGTCTCCTTGGGCTGTTGTACCCAAGTCCGCGGGTTAAAAATAGATCGAAGCTGTGAATTTTTAAGGGCGAAACAATCCCTCGTACGACTTCCTTCGGAGAGGATGTAAAGCCGGCTGTCCCATGTAGTAGATTTACTGCACGTATAAGATCCTCAAGTCTAAAAGAAGCCTCTGAACAAAATTCAAATCGCCTATTTCTCCGTCCGAGTGACACCTCCTTTCTCTGCTAGACGGCGAAAGGAGCATAGCGGAATTTGTGTGGTCAGGTGGAAGAGCACGCCTGATGGCGTGAGCCCCGCCACGGAAAATAAGGCATAATTAAATTCAATTGAATACTTTGCTTCTTGCACTTCTCCCCAGGGCGCGCGCACGGCGCTGCACCTGGCGGCGTGCCATGACCGTCGCGGCCGCTGCGTGTTCCTGCTGCTCAACGCCGGGTCGCCCGTGGACGCCAAAGACGCCGACGGGGACACGCCACTGCACTGCGCGGCGCGGCTGAACACGGAGGCCGCGGGGCGGGCGCTCCTGGCGGCCGGGGCCAACACCGGGGAACAAAAAAACCAGAGGCCTGGGGACATCGCCGGGCCGGATATGCGCATGCTGCTTCGGGCGTAGACGAGAGGTCGGTCAAGGAATGCTCAAAACAGGGGCGGATCCGCAGGGGAAGGGGGTATGGGACCCAATGTGCCCCCCCCCCAAAAAAAAGAAGACCTAGAGTTTTCGTTTGTTAGAGTTTGTGTTTGAAATAAAGGAAACTTTATTTCACAAAATTGATTTCAATATTTATTTATTATGTAATCATTTAAAAAACAATATTATACAGCAATAATATACAATATAAACACAACAATAATATACAATATTATTACAAATATGCTTATTATTTAACAAATATCTATGAGGCCCCCACGATCGGCTGGAACCGCCCCTGACTCAAAAGTGCCCCATCCAGGAAAATGATTTTATTACGATATTAAGCACTCGCGTCCTATTTCTTTAAGCAAATGATCGTGCGGGCTACATATGTAGTTTACTCGTAAGCGAACAGCGTTTTTTTTTTTTTTTTAATTTGTTGCGTCCACATCTTGACGCAACGCGTCTCCAAGCCCCTTATGGGGTGTTGAGCGCATTATTTTGGAGTAATCCTCCGTTAATTACCAAGTCAAGTCTCGTCACGTCGCAGTCAGTCAGTGCCTTTTATCCCTTCGGCCAGGGGCTCGACGACGTTAGATCCCGGGGTTCCTGGCCGGTCACCCGACCACGAACCCGCGAGTCTCGAATGCGCTTAACCTTCGTGACTTCACGGAGCGTAGTAAACGCATTCGGCTAGCGCCGCCGGCTTAAAATGTTTATTTTAATATGACGTGAAAGACATTTAACTTTAACATAAGTACTTTAAATCTACCTGTGTTCTGTCTGTCTGTACTTGGCGTGGGAGCTCGCGTACGGGTCACTTCCTACCAGCAGCGTCCCGGCCTCGCGACCATAGGTTAAGGGGTACGTATGGTTAGCACGAAGATATCCCCATGCTGTATTCTGGTCTTTCGAAACTTCTGGTCTGAGAAGTCTCATCGTCACACAGGAACATATGCCGGGACATTGCAACGAAAACGCACCTTATAACCTTGCCCGACCGGGAATCGAACCCGGAGTCGCGTCATGGAAAGGGAGCATGCTGACCAATGCACTCAACCGGAAGGGCACCTGTGTTCTGTCTGATGAATATTGGGAAAAGATACATTTATTTACATACAAAATATTTTGCCCTTAAGAAAGCTGCAGTTTGGCGTCCGAATTGTTTGCAACCATGACTTCTTTGCGGCATCTCACAATCAGTCAACATTCGATTCTTCAGTAAATGGAACTTTTAATGTAGAATAATGAGGTTGACAAACATTCTAGGGTGAAAACTTGTATACATCCTAGAAACTAGAGCAATTGAAGACTTCACCGCCAAGGCTTTAATACAACTTAAGAAACGATAATTATTTAAGACTTCGCCACAAAGACTTCATTTCTTTAGAAACTAGTCGTCTATTTCTTTAGAAACTTCACCATGTCGTGTTTGGGGGTAACTCACTCGTGTTTGGGGGTAACACCAGCTCATGTTATTCCCCTTTCGAACTTTCATTTCCTGAAGAAAGGAATGTTGGCTGACACATGCAGCATCCAAGAAATGGTTGCCAGCGATTCGGGCGTCAAATTACGACCTTCATCTACTACTCGCGCAACTTTTCTTGAACGATGACCTTGTTTCACCCTCCCTTGAGCAATAAACAGTTGAAGGCATAAGCTTGCAGCGAGCACTGATGACAATATTCCAAACATTAAAATTTAGTTGGCGCGAAATAGAAGCTAGTCAGAGCTAGTTGCTTTCATAGTCAAGAACTTATGTTCAGCTTTATTACCATTATTTAAAGAAATGTCCGAGGCAGGTCCAGGACCTTCAAGGGAGGCATCTAAAACTCCTATCTACTGTCCCTGCTGTTGTCTACCCAGAGCGATGACCTGGCCGCACACGTAGCAGGTTTGACTTTGATTTTCCAGAGGTTGTCATTATTGTAAATACTCTAGTGGCCGACTTTTTAACTAATACCCCCCACTCCGCCCGCATTTCTTCAATCTATCGTTCAAGAAAAGATGCGCGAGTAGTACTCTTGTCTCATTATTTACTTACA
Organism: Teleogryllus oceanicus; assembly: GCA_964035755.1. NCBI lineage: Eukaryota > Metazoa > Arthropoda > Insecta > Orthoptera > Gryllidae > Teleogryllus > Teleogryllus oceanicus. The sequence continues at coordinate 12,801,037 of CAXIVR010000010.1, forward strand.
GCGGCGCATTCAAGGTGAATCGGCTCATTAAACTTTACTTCCCTCTCCCCAAAAACCGATGACTCATGTTCATTAATAAAGTTTTTAAGATATTTAAATTAAAACCAATTGAATTCATTATAAATGACTATAAAACAAAAACTACATTTTAAATTCAATATAAATTGAAAATTATTTATTAGGAAACATCAATTCGGCTGGGCATTACCAGTAAAGGTCCCTCCTACAGAAATTCTGGTTGCACTGCTGTGTATACAAAATGTTGTATCTCAATATGGAATCATTTTGCATGTGATGCATCACGCAGAAGGAAACCTCATAGGACAGAGGTTTAGTCAGTGGGAAACGTGAGGGTCTAAATCCTCTTCCAAAATAATGGAAAGTGTTTGATAAGTTCATTGTGATTTTTTCATCATTGAATATACAGCACATAACAAAAATATTTACTATCTACAATTCCATCATATTCTAAAATCTCACTGACATGAAAATGTGTAAATATTTTGTCATCTGCTTTCATGAAAAAATTTAATGGAATAATCCCCTTACGTTAGGCATAAATATTTTTTTAATGTCACTTGACAAATTCTCCCAAAACAAAATTTAGGCTGTAGTTCCAATCGTTTCAACTAATACTACAAACATTTCAGTCGATATTAAATTTGTATAGTTTATGAATGAAAGAAAAAATTAACATACTGTAAACGACAAAGGGATAAAGTGAAGTTGCACAAGGAAATCTAAATGATAATGTTGGAAAATATCGTGGAAAGGCAAAATAATTTTTAAAGTTGTCCAGAACATTGACATTAAGTACCAAATGGGTTGAAAAGAATCTCTAGAAGATGCAAAACATTTCAAGAACTTTAAAAGTTACAGTTTTAAAACAAATCAGTACTAGTTTGTGTAAAATGTTTTAAAACAATTCAATAATTTTGTGATATAAATGATATTTATTACTGTGATTTTGTAAAATTGTGTTTGTTGTACCTCAATCTTAAAACAAAAAATATAACTTAAGTAAATTAAATAAGAAAACATTTCTTATTAACGCTTTCTACATTAACTTTTATTATTTTAACTTAAATGAAATTAATGAAATATACTATTCTTGAATCTATTCTGAATTATTCTAAACTGTATTGTAACTTTTCTCCCTTCTCCCAAACCTATGGGCCTATACAGTTTTCCTGTTTCCACACCACATAAAAAAAATCAAACCTTCAACTTCATAAGTTGCAATTGGACACAGTGTGTTACAATGATTCAAGAAGTTCATAAATAAAGATATTTACGAGAATTTATGGAAACATTTAGTACATGTCTTTCTATATGAGGATAATTATGTCAATTTTATAGGGCTTAGATATGCTGTGGGATTGATTGCAGGATCAAATCAGGAGTAAACAGCACACAATAGAAATCAAGTTTTATTACTTTAATTGAATAGCGGTCAAAATGTATTTTATTGTAAATTACTGATTTAATTTCAAAATCAAAAATTTATAACATTTTTTCATGTGATTAAATTGATTTGAATTAATACAAAGAACAGCAAATTGTGTTTTTGTTTTTTGTTGTTTGTGTTTTTGTAGTAAATCAACAGCAAGATAAATACAAATAAAAAATGTGATATATATTTCTAATTCAATAATAATTAGAAACTATATTCAAATGTTAAAACTCAATGTGTTACTGTAAAATATTGCATATTACCCTTGGCAAAAATATCATTACCCTCATCGTAACACACTGTGTCCAATTGCTCATTAATAATTAATTATCCACTCACACATTCACTCACGTCCAATCAATGGTTTCTTTTAGACACATGTAAAATAAATAACTATTATCTTCAAACAAAATTCATGTACAATAATAACAGTTGACTTACACTTCAGTGATGATCATTCCATTTTCGCATGACAATATTATTAATATTTAACTTCTATTTTCAATTAAATCTTAATTATAAATAAATTTTTTGGCAAATTTCATGTTGCAGGTAATTAACAGTTGTAAAATGTTTGATGTTTTTTGTTGATGTATTAATATTAAATGTTTTGATTTTGTGTATCAATATTTGGTAATATCAAAGTCACATCACTAGTGTTTACAGCATTTGAAGGGGGGTGATTTACACAGGATTAATAGGCTAACATTCATTTAGTCATGTGATTTGTTCTCTATTTCTGTTCAAATTCGTCGTTTATGTGTAATATGACGATATGATGTGTTGTATTTAGCTCTTGTTGCCATACATCTGCTGGGAACATGGTTCTCCTCATTACTTCCATCTAGCAGAGAATGTTTGCATAAAACAGCTTGCAAGTTTCTCCCACAGCAAGGAAAAATCAAGCTCCCGAATTGTGAACCGTAATTACACATAAGGGAGTGTGTAAGGAGAGAGAGGGGGTCAAGGAAGAGCAAGGAAAGGTCGCCCATGGTCCGTGTCCCGTTTGTTACGGTACTGCTCCAACATTCATCTGCTGTTTATCGAAGAAACCACGGAAAATTAACGAACAGTGTAGCGCCACGTTGGCGGCCGTGGGTAGGAGGAGGAGCGGAAGAATCGCATATCTGCGGGCTGAATATCCTTGGCGCCCCGGCGTTGGGATATATTTAGGCCAAGTGGACGCCAGCTTGACCTGGAAGGTCACGTGGTAGACGCGAGCCTCCCTCCTACACCAAGGACGGTCACGTGGCGGCTACACTCTAGGTATAAAATCGAGCTGACGAGCTCACACGGGGGTTTTGTTCTGGAAACCTCGCGCGATGCGCAAAACTTTACGCCCAGGCTGGAGCGTGTCGTGCCTCTTGCACGGGTGACGAGGTCACGGTAGTGGCGCGGGAGAAGCGTCAGTGGAGGCGGGGCCTCCCTAGCTATGTGGGGTATCCACAGGGAAATACTTAAAAGTGTGTAGTTTCGGAGCAGAATTTAGTTATTGTACATACTTGTAAATGTCTGTGTGTTTTTCTCCATGACGCCACAAGAGCAGCCAGCTACTAGAATTATCTTCCCGACATTATTTCTATAATTGAATACACCCTTACCCTCTAGCATCTACCATAAATGATTCACATTCAAAGAAAGATGTAAGAAGACCCTCTATTACTCCGAATTATGACATGAAATTCCACATAAAATTCAAATAATTAATCTTATTTGTTGAAATGTTAAATAAGAAATGTGTAAAAAATAATTTACATTGCTTCAGTTCAAAAGAGCCACACCTTATTTTCAAAAAACGGGCCAAATACAGATGGTCTTAACTTCCATAATTTTCATTCAAAAGTTTTTTTCTTTCTTTTTTCTAAAAGATAGAAGGCCTCTCTTTTTATGTTTAGATGAAAATGTAATTACTCTTGCAGCCTTCAAGTCATCACAAAAGTGCAAATTTTTTATTTAAAAAATCATTATCTTCACAGCTCAACATGGATTTCCCAAAAATTTTTTAAATCTGTTGACAAGCTTGAAAGCCTGGGAAATATACCTCAAAAGGAATTTAAAAGTCATTAAAATTGATGATATTTTTAAAAGTGAATTTTACCAGTGTTCAGATGTGATTAAGAATTATTGTTCCATTCAATTCCGAGTAGCGCTCGCTCCTGATCAAAGACTCCTGACTCCACTATTTGTAGCACTGTTGTTTATCATAAAAAAGTGTTAAAGAATTAAGCCAAAAACATTTGAAACTCTTGAAATTTTCAAAGATTCAGAGTTAAGAGGAAAAACAGACCTTTATAAGAGTATATCTTAACACTTTCTTGCTTAGTGCAACTCAGCTGTAACATAAACGCATTCTGACGAGTTAATTATTACCGATTTTATATTACACGTGATGTGCATACTGTGTTTATTTCACTCCATGCATTGTTAGGCAGTAAACTCGATAACATAACGAGATGAAGTGATAGTAATCTAGTGCCAGCGAGAATCGGAAATTCCTGGTAACACACACTGTTTCCGTAAATCAGAAACAAAATGTTTTTAGAAAAATAATAAAAATAAAGACGAATGATACTTATTATATTTACTTGCTTGATACTTATTTTATCACATAAATGATTTAATGTGAAATATAGCATATTTTGTTGGAGGAGTAACACAATTTAGTTTTGTGTTTCTTTCAAGCAATATTTACTTCTGAATTTTTTTTATTATTTTTCCCTTAATTAAAATAAATCAATGTAACACAAAATAATTATTGCAAGTAAAAATAAAAAATCATGCAATAAAGGGTTAATAAGTGTATTTTACTCTATTATTGCAAGAAATTTAAAGAAAAAATTTGGAACCATAAGCAACAAAATTTTGAAATTGTCCTTGGGGCTTCATGTAAAGTACCCCCTAATTTTAAAGAAAGTTTTTCAAAATTGCAAAATTGAGTTGATCCAGATCGATCAGGGCCTTCCATTTTGGAAAAATCCCACGTATGGTTTAAGCGCTAGTGTTCACAGACGGACATTTTTAAAAGAAACACTTTTTTGGTGTGTCAGGGGACCCCCAAAACCTGTATTTGTGTTGAAATCTCAAAATTGATTTTCTGCAGCATTACGTAAGTTTTTCTGTACTACGGATGTATGTACCTATACAAGAAAGTAAAAATGGAGCAGCTTTTGCGAAAATCTTGTAATCGATATTATGAGCAGTGGCAATGGTGCAACGGTTGGCATATCGGACTGTTATGCCCGAGTTCATGGGTTCAAAACCCCATCGAAGCCATGGACTTTTAAAGGCGAAAAATCCCTCGTACGTCTTCCATTGGAGGGGAAGTAAAGCCGACTGTCCCATGTTAGTAGATTTACTGCATGTAAAAGATCCTCAAGCCTAAATGAAGCCTCTGAGCTGAATTCCAATTGCCTGTTTCTTCGCCCAAGTAATACCTTCTTTCTCGCCTAGTTAGTGAAAGGAAAGTAGTGAAATTTGCGTGGTCAGACAAAAGAGCAGGCCTTATGGTCTGAGTCTTGCAACGTAAAATAAGGCATCAATTTAATTCAAATATTTAGCTGTTAAAAAACAAATAATAGTCACAGTTGAAGTTGAGAGATGGAGATTTGTGATCAATTGATTTTATTTGTTATCGGCAGCATGTTCAATATTTTTTGTGATATCTTAGGGGGGAGGGAGGAAAAGAAAAAGAAGGGGAAAAAAAATAAACACAAAATACTATTTCTGGGAAAGAACATTCATAAACAATCTTCAGCTACTACTCACTTGTTTTGATTGTTCTTAATGGATGGAGGAGTGTTAACAGACACTAGCCTGAATGGCCATGTTCAAACGTGGGTGTGTGCTTTTTTAAAGGTGTTCTGATACTTTTGGAAAATTAACACATTTCATTTACAAATGGGCGGTTTTGAAATTGATATCATTCACAAAGCTTGAAATCTTAGAATTATCTGGATTCAAAACAAAATCTCATTTCCAATGTCCACAAGTTTTAAAAAATTCTTTATATCAATTTTGAATGAATAATGTATATGTAATGTGTATTCAATATATTATGTATGTAATATACAGTAGAACCCTGGTATTCCAAACTAATTGGGGGTGTGGTCTGTTCGGATTTGGAAATGTTCGGACATGTGAAAAGATGTTCCATGCATATACAAATATAGAATTACCATACACAATGCAATGTAGTGTGCAATGTGAGAAAATATTATCTGAAATTTCGGATTTGCAGGGATCTATTGTATTGATTATATTACATACATAATATCAGACTTTTATAGTTTGCTCTAAAAAAATTAAAAAGTTGGAATTCTGAACTTTATTTGAATAAATATCATATGAGTGGCCCAGATGCAAAAGCTGCTACCTGCATGATAAGCAAAACTGAGATAATTGTGAAAAACTTGTCTCATGCAAACTTTTAAAATTAACGACTTCGTTCCCTTTTTTTTTATAAGTCAAAAGATAAAATACTCTATATTAATGGCTGAAATCTCAGATTATGTTTTATACTTTATAATACAATGATAGAATTTAATTATTGTGACTAAAAAAATATGTTTCATTTTAAAGCGAAGCCTAAAAATTCTACAAAATTGGCATATAAAAACACAAAAGTGTCATTATTTTACCAGAAAAAACTCACATACTTAACATCAAAAACAGAACAAAATCGAATGTTCAAAATTTGTTTTTTTTTTAATACATCATCATACTTAGGTATCACAGAATATTGTAGAAAATTCAATAAGTTCCAAATTGCATTGTAGTAAAACATAGACAAAATTGTAGAAAAAAAAAAATTGCTGTAAAGTTGCATCTTAGTCAAAACAGCAACAAAAAATTCGAGGAAATGAAATTTGCTGAAAATTGCTTTTAAGTGACATCGGTTGGAGGTATTGTAACAAACTGAATTTGCAAAACAATTGTAACAAATTGAAAGGTAGCTTTGAATGTCTAGATTGGTCAGTCATGTCAGCTGGTGTGTTTTGCATCCAGACATGGCACGGTGGTTTCCCAAAAAGTTTTTTTAATTTTTTCCATTTTCAATGGTTTATAGCGGTTTTCACCATAAAACCTATTCCATGTGCTGCCTATTCCATTGTGTAGGTGCTGAAAACATCTATACAGCAGTGTGCTTAACTCAAAATTGACAAAAAATTATTTTCATTTTTTTGATTTTCATGCATTTAGCTACTTTAACATTTGGGCTACTCATATAATCTATATCATAAAAAGGATCAGAAGATTATTTTTGAAGCCAGGGACTTAAGTGGGGAAAAATTGTTTAGAGAATATCCATTTTTTGAAAAATATTGTGTGTGATTTACCACTCTTTCTTACAAACAAACCCACATAGAAGCATTAAAAAATAGTGTCAAAATCTTATGATATATTTTTTGTAGCAGTACTTAATCTCGAAGCAATACGTATGAGAGGAGAATGATTTGCGAGAATCTAGGCTTACATTGCATCTAAATATTTTATTCAGCATGCAGTTTATAAATAATGATACATTTAGTTATTAACTTTTATTTATACCTGGTGCACCTTTACAACCTTATTAAGTGACAACATATTTTTAATTTAAAATAAGATTAATAAACTTGTGCAACCTTGTAATCACAAGTAAAAAAATAGATATTTATATAGATATACAATCGGAAAACATTTGCACTGTTTCTGCAAGGGTGCATACATAAAGCAGGTAGTATACGTTATAATCAACTAACTTACATTTAGGAACAACTCATTATGGTCCACCTATCATTGGACACTTTAAATGTGAGGGTACTCTATTGCACAAAACAAGACATTCAGTGTAAATGAATTTGAGGCCAAGATAATGATTTTCCTGAAAGGAATATAATATCCAAATCTTACTGATCTGATAAATTGCAAACATTTTACTTTTAAGTAGTTTTGTCTATTTCATGACTTCTCATTTTAGTCCTGAAGTACTACAACTGAACTTCTTTCACTGCCATGGCATAGCAAACAAACTATCATGTATACACACAAAGAAAAGTCATTTTCTTCTTGTTCTGTTAACAAATCTGGTCCTCTACAGAACCAAGCAAAAAAACAGGTTTATGTTAATACTGTTGCCTCTTTATCACACACAATTTCATTCTTCCTTATTTCAATACTTCAAAATTCCTTTGTAAGGTAAAATGCTTAGATACAAAAGAATGTAAGTGCAGATCTCAATAAAATACAGGAACACAGTTTTGAAATTGAAAGCTGTAGGCTGGATCACTTGAACTAATTGATTTGTCAGTTCAGATCGCAGACAGAATTTCAGCCTTCTTTCAGTTTTTCCAACAATTCCTCTACAAATAGAATGCTTCAAAACACCAGAAAGTAACTCGGTGCTGGCAGTGATGGATCAACAAAACAGGAACATGGTAGAATTAACAAACAAACTAGGTAGAGTCAATTGAGGAACTAGCACTTTTCTCAGCTCAGATCTGAAAGTGAAAAATACAATTATAGTTCGCTAAAGACTCACACTTCAGAGTCTTCCAATGGCTGCTTGTGTTTCTCAAATAATAGCAAAAGGCCTTTGAGAAACTCCAAGAGCACCTCCATTGTTCGAGTAAATGCTTGAATACAACGGGTAGTAACTGGGTGATGGCAGTGACAAATCAACAAAACAGAAGAAAAAAGAAATATAAAACAAAACTATAGGTTAGGTCAGATGACATATTAATGGATTTCTCAGCTGAGATCGCATGTTGCATTTCATCCTTCCTGTTTTCAATATTTCTAACAATTCCTTGGCAAAGTAAATTAGGAGTTGGTAGTGATGGGAAAAGAAAAGAAAAAAAACACTACAGTAAGTTGCCTTCCTTCGAACAATTCCATATTCTCCTCCATTCATCAAGTAAGTGCTTAGAACAGGAAGTAGGTAATGGTAGAAACAGATCAATAAAACAGATGAACAGAAACAAGTTAAAAAAATAAAAACTGTAGGTCAGCTGAGGAACTAATGGAATTTTCACCTAGGAATTTCTGGCTGAAAGAAATCCCTGTCCCTTAGGGTCCCTGACTTCCAGAGCAGCTTCTTCCATGGATCTCCACTAAACACAAGAACATGAGAAAGAAGAAAATTAAAATCACAGCAGGTCTGGTCATGTTCAACTAATGAATTTCTCATCTCAGATCTCCAGGTAAAGAATAAAGGTTTGCTTAAGCTCTGGGTTTCTCCACAATACACAAGAACATGGGGGAGTTGAAAATTAAAAACAGTGCATGTGGGTTCAGAAATCAATGGATTTCTCTTATCACATTCCGCAATAATTTCACATTCCTTCAATATTTCCAATAGTTCTTTTGCCAAGTGCAATGTTTGGATTCAAAAGGAAGAAACTAGGAATGGATCTCAAAAACCAGAGGAACAAAGAAGGTTTGGATCATAAAAAGCAGGTTGGACTGGCTGTGAAAAGTAGTATGAAAATTGTGGAACTCATGGATTTCGTAGGTCGGAGGTCCAGGCGAAGTAAAGGGAATATTTGTTTGCTTAAGCCCCCTGATTTTCAAGGCATTTTTTCCTCAACGGTTTCCACAAAACACAAGAACATGAGCGAGTTGAAAATAAACAAAATATGCTTTAGGTCGGTTGAGGAACTAACGGATTTCCCAGCTCATAAACGGCCCCACCCATCGCCTAGGCCCCCTGGCTTTCTGGGTCTTCCAGCGGAGGCTGCTGTTGCTGCTGATGGTCGTGCTCTTCAAACAGCGGCAGGTGGCCCTCCAGTAGCTCCATGTTCTCCTCCACGCGCCGCATGCGCTCCTCTAGGGCACGCACCGCCGCGTTGTTCAGCTCCATCTGGTCGACAACAGCCTGCATGCGTTCCTGCAGGCGGCGCTCATGCTGGCGCAGGGCATCCTGCAAGCAGTGATGGCACAGTTTAGCAAAACATTGATCCATAACCATAAGGTTTTCGATGTCAGTGAAAATAATGACAAAAAACATTGATGTTTAGAATATCAATGTATTCAATATGATAAAACAGATGGTATTTTCCCATCCTGTTTCCATTTTTAATTAGAATACATAAATGAAATACCAGTATATTTTGTTTGGTCATGTGTAAGTAATCTGTTAATAATGTTTATCGAATGTAAAAATATACAGAACATTGGGTTTTCTATTTTTTCACTTTCATAAATCATCAAAGTAAAATGTCCTGTGTCTAATATGCATATTACATAAATATTACTTTAAAGTATATTCTGTCTAAAAGAACACTAGTCCATTTTAATTTTCTAATCATTATTCTATGCAGACTAAGTTCAAAATGCAGTTTAACGATGTTACTACAAAATCATAAAAAATATGTCCAACTTTTTTCTGAAACATCGATGTTTCTGGAAAAAAATATTGAAAACAAAACATCAATGTTAATGCAATGCTTTAATGCAATGCGGAATCTCAAGGGACAAGTATGTCTTCCACTCTAGACAGGATTCAGCTCTAAGTCATGTAATACTGTAGAATTTATGTTGGCAGGATCCCAATTTATGTTCCCATTAAACAGATTTCCGCATTAACCGTTCCGCATTGAGCAAGTTTTGCTGCATATCGATATTTCTGTTGTAAAATATCGATGTTTTAAAAATTTTTCTTTCTCGCTAACACTCGCACAGTAGAGAGAAAGATGCTGCACAAAAAAACAACAAATCTTCGGCAGACAAATTCTTATAACAGGGCCCTGAGAAGGTTGGAAAAAAAACTTGGATAAATCCAGTTTCTAAATTTAGAAAAAAATCCTCTTAACCAAGCTGCGATCCTGAAATTTACTCTCTCTAAAGGTCCTCGGGTCCAATTGAACCCATATAACTTCTCTTACGCATTATTTTCTTTTTCAATGATCATATTTAGTGTACATAATAGGAAATTAACATTATACACCTTTCTTTTATTTTTAAGATTGTACATTAATGAGAAATAGTGCTCACCTGTTCAAAATGTGTGTAATATATTGCTTCTACATTTGCTGTCTATTCTAAACATGCTATACAAATGTGATTAACATGATTTTTACAGATGCAGGTTTTTATTTGGAGAAGTGCAAAGTAATTTTGTTATCTATTTTGTAACACAAATGCTATCTCCCCCTTTTCCTATAGAATCTATGAAAACTGAATTCTGGTGAATTATTCATCAGATTTTTAGTTTTTATTATGAGTTCTCTTGATGACGAAGTTTTGGCAAGAGTTCTGTATGTTCAATAAGTTTTACAAAAGATTCTTCTAACTTTTCTATAAAAAGTCTTATTTTATGATTATTTTTTTCTTTGCAATCTCGATTTACTTTTGTGAACAATGCAAATGAATTGATGCAAATATTTGTTTGTTACATCAAACACCATTCCCCTTGCAGTGAATGAGAACTGATGACCCTACGAATCGTACCCTCGTTCAGCAGCTTCCTCGATAGAATTATACATTATTATTTCTGTTTTTAGCCTTCTGAATCACACTCTCTTGCATCATTGTATAGTGCACTTTGAAGAACTACGTACTTGTTCTTTCATGGCACATATACTAATGTCGGGCCATTTGTAAAAGCAAAAGTAGAATAGAAGTTTGCTGTGCCTTTTGTACAAAAAAGTTTTGGCGATATAGAAGATTTATTTTTGCATATAGATCTGAGAATGATATCCCATTTCAAAAGCTCTTGACGCAACTGGCATGATGTAAAAACATTGTTACAACATTCTTAATGTTGTAAAACTAGTTATATTGTGACCCTTAGGATAAACCTTAGGATAATTGTAGCACAATGTTCATTCCCATATTCTGTTCTCTAGGATGCCTATCTGGTTTGCCAGTGTAAGTTTGAATATTCCACAGGTTACTTGTTTCTCCCACATTTCCCCAGTGATGCGCGTACCCTCAGAATTTGTATATTTGAAAATCAGAATGTGAATTACTTGTGAGTAGAACAAACAACATTTTGTAATTGTCGTCTTTCTAAGATAGCCAGTGAGCGTTCTTCCACAGGTTACAATGGTCCATTGAGAGGAAGAGATCAAAAATATGTGACGGGTCCAAATGGCCCCAAAGAACATACATGAAAAAATATCATAACTCCTCTCATAATGAAAATAATTTAACAAAATATTATACACGGATAGATAATGATCAAACAAATTTTCTTAAGAATACAAATTTCATTTGGGTGAAATGACCCGAGGAACAAGCAGGTTAACACAGAGTGGCCAAAATTCAAGTTTTGGGTTCTTGATTCCGAAAAATTCATTAATGAAATCAGTTCCTTAAAAATAGAGAAAAAAATATTATGTACAATTTTTCGAAAATTTTAGTACCTTTCGCCCAATTTTGCGCTTAAGTCCGTGCTGTTTTAGCACCACTACAGTACCGGCAGCGGTCAAGCAACTCTTGACAGTTCGTTGCGCTGTTGCCACACATTACGACGCATCACCTTCATGAGAGATGAATGAAATCTCAAAACATCACCTCTTACCGACAACGATCATACATCTTGATATGTCCATAACCTTTGCCACAGCCTTACCTCCGCGACATTGTGCGAGATGAGCGGCAACGTTGAACATTGGTTTTGAGAAAGTTAAGAAATCCTAGCAAGCTAATGGCTTCAGAGCAGGTCACGTGACGTACAACAGCACGTGGCGAGCGAACTGTCAGAGGCGCTTATACGCTGGGGGTATAAGTTGTTGGGGGTAAACGATGTTCCTAAGGATGAGCCAAAGTGACACAGCTAGTGCTGGCAACATAACTGAAGGTTCTGTGGTCGTTGTGCCCTCGAGTTCATTATACTCCCTTCCTGGATTCTTTCGTTTGCAGTTGGCTAACTTGTAAATGGCTTCGACGCTTCCTTTTATGTTATCGTCCGACAAACATATAGTGCGCCGCGAAAAATAATTGAAATTAGGAAGTGCAGTATCATGTGCTCGTCAGTAAAAATTCTTTTTTCTGTAAATATTACATTAAATTTACTTCTTGTGTGATAAATATGTTTATTTTAAAACCGAGACATGAATGCGAGATGCGTACCGGTGCACGTGTTTCCGGCTTAAAATCACTTCTTTCTGTTTACATTCGTTGCAGTTTTCTTTTACTGATTATGAGAGCATGATACGAGATTTTCCACATACGTAATTAAATTTAAATATTTCCCAGACTCGCGTACGTGCATATACGTCAGCGAAACTCTTAGACTTCTGCATAGGGATGTTTTCATGGGAGTCATAACCTAACACTTTACGAAGAGGCGTGGCTGCACAGCTGTCGCGGCGGAGGGATACTTCTCTGAATTACACGTGATGTTCACTTGTTTGGCGAACTGTCACTTTGGCTCATCCTTAGGGAAATCCTTCTGCACTGTGGTTTGGCCGTCCCGTACCTGCATGCGCTGCTCGTGCTGGCGCAGCGCCTCGTGCATGCGCCCCTCGCGTTCCTGCAGCGCCTCCTGCATGCGCTCCTGGTGCTGCTCCATGATGCGGTGCACGCGCGCCAGCCCGTGCTGCACGCGCAAGCACGCGTCGTCCAGGACGCGTCCAGCTGCTCGGCCAGCGCCGCCTCGTCCGCCGCGCCGCCGTCCGTGGCGCTCACTCCCACCATGGCGCGCTCGCTGGAGCTGGAAACGCCGCCAACAAAATTAGACATACAGTTCAATATGTCAGGTTATAGCGAACTCTCGGTCACAACGAACTCTCGGTCACAACGCACCTCGGTCACAACGCACTCTCGGTCACAACACTCTCGGTTACAACAACTCTCGGTTACAACGCACTCGGTCACAACGAACTCTCGGTCACAACAGAAATCTCGGTCACAACGACTCTCGGTTACAACGCACTCTCGGTTACAACGCACTCTCGGTTACAACGCACTCTCGGTTACAACGCACTCTCGGTTACAACGCACTCTCGGTTACAACGCACTCTCGGTTACAACGAACTCTCGGTTACAACGAACTCTCGGTTACAACGGACTCTCGGTTACAACGCACTCTCGGTTACAACGCACTCTCGGTCACAACGAACTCTCGACTCTCGGTACAACGAACTCTCGGTTCAGCGAACTCTCGGTTACAACGAACTCTCGGTTACAACGAACTCTCGGTTACAACGAACTCTCGGTTACAACGCACTCTCGGTTACAACGCACTCTCGGTTACAACGCACTCTCGGTTACAATGCACTCTCGGTTACAACGAACTCTCGGTTATAGTGAACTTTAGTCATTGGCCCTTTCACGTATATTACACATAAGCACAACGCGATTCGGGTATAGTGAGCATAAAAAATACAATCCCGTAAATTAATTCCTTCCTGGAATAATCTATCGCATCAGTGCCACATTTTCCAAAACTAGGCAGCTGAAAAAATAAGGCTTTCGTCGGCCAAAGGTCGTCATCCAAGTCTCCCATGAGGTAGAGTTAGTGGACACGAAATGGGCACCTTACTGATGTGTGATGAAGGCGATACAAAGGTGTTGCCACAGTGCAAGAGGCATTGAAGGGCGTCAAAACTGCACTACGGTAGAGACTGTGGACAATGTAGATCAAGTATGAAGATAGCACAAAGTCTGGAGAATGATCTAAAGAAATTACTAATGAAAAATGTACGCAGTGAACAATTCAACATAATTGATTTTTTAAAGCCAAATAAATACATTGAAATTTTCAGTTCGTGCTGTTAATGTTTGATGTATCTATATATTAATAAAATCGATGTGGAGAAATTCTATTTCGACATCGGATATAGTCAAACTCTGATATACTGAATCAGAACGGTTTGTCCCCAGAAATTCACTGTAACCGGAGTCGACTTGTCTATAACATATCATCCTCTTTTTGGCTCAATGACAAATTTAAATAATCAATTTAAACATCTAATTGAATTTAACTGGTATGTTTAATTGATTCATTAGTGATTCCGGGAGCATCAACTGCTAAGTTCATTAGTGTAGTGCATGTTTTCATCACCCAGTGCTAGCGATTTTCCCCAGCTGGATGGTGATATCCGGCGCCGACCTACCGTCGGCTAGCGGGGTTTTCCCAAGGCGTACTGCCCTAGCCGAGACAAGCTCTAAGATCCCGACCGGTCTCCCGGCATGTGTGGTAGTGTAATGCATACTAGTGTAAGCGTGTGCAAGCAAGGGGTGAGGATAGGACAAGGCAGAGGAAGGATGGTCCCGTTCGTTAGAGTACTTCTCCGGCATTCGCCTGGTGTTGATAGGAGAAACCATGGATACCCATCAGAGCAGCCGGCCGCTAGAAATCTCCTCCAGACAGTGATAGTGCTCGACCCAGCTATATAGCAAGTGTCGAAATCAAGGGACTCGAACCTAGTACCTCCCGGTCAGAGGTATTGCAGTGACATCAGTTAATGCCCTTAGCCACCTCTCCCAGTCCGAATGCATGAAAGCGCGCGAATCCCCAGTCGCGCACGTGTTGCATATCAGCCAATCCCTTTTTAATGGTCCAGGCCTCTCGACCAACTCAGAAAAAATAGCATACTTTATTCGTAAATTGCCTTATGTTTTGCACGTAGTTCACAAATGCGGCCATCTTTGTTTTTAGCCACCCGCCATTTTTCGTGTTTGACGACGTTTACAGTTTTTGTTAACTATTCAGAAGGGTTGTACCTTTTTAGACCAAAACATACTACATTCAATAAACTCTGGCCTGCCAATCAAAGTGTATTTTACTTACCGAATGAGTTTTTATTCGGGAACATTTGCAACAAAAACTATCGAGCGAACGAACAATTTCGATTTTCAATGTAGTCAGAGCCTTAATTTTTTCTGTTTTAGCACACAACAGTGTAGTTGCGTTACGTAAATCAATGTACCAGTAAAGTAAAAATGTACCAGTTAAAACTTACATTCTTGTAAAATAGGAATTTTGGATTTTTTTCTTTCAAATTTTGAACTCTAATATTTCTGTTTGGGGACGATACAATAATTTGAAATTCACAAAGGAAACGATTGCCAGGATACCAAATTGCAGTATACATTTTAACTTTTAGATTCAACCATTACTATCTGTGGTAAACTGAACTTTTTAAAGAATTCCAGAAACTGCTGTTATTATGACATTTAGCATGAAACATCATTCTGAACAATCAATTTGGATTTCATCAGTGACATTACGATAGGGCAGATAAACAGGATAATATCGCAAAAAAGAAAGCAACTTTCATAATAAACACTATTGTTCTCTTGCCTTTCTCGAATATATTTTAGGCCATTGATATGGTATTGCATATGGACCTTCTGTATAAAATTAAAAGGCTACCTCACTCATTTTCACATTTTCCGTTCTTGTCCTTCATACAGATATTTCTAAATTCAATACCAAAATGAAATCTCAAAATCTAATTATAAAAACTGGAGTATCTCAAGGATCATTGTTATAGGTGTTACACGGAGTGGATATTCTAGAGACAGAGAACATAATTACTGCCACTTTTGCTAACGATTCAGCCATACTTTCTTCCCACAACGAATCTTGGGGAACAAAAAAAAAAACTAATCACTAGGGAACAGAATTTATGGTAATAAAAACAAAATACGTACATATATTTTTTCCAAATATAAGAAAAAATAGAAAAACGTAAAATAAAAAATCATTACAGTGTTTATAATTACTCTATGTAAGCATTTTCCGAGCACAGGACGCCACGCCCTAAAATGAATTCGGAGCGTCTGAAAGAAAATTCTACCTCTACAGAAGTAACTGTACACTGGGTTTCGCCACACACAGCCTAATTCAAAATACAAAATATGTGCGTTGAATAAACAATGTTTATGAGGATTCGGTACTCGATTAATTGTCGTACCGTGTAGTTAGTAAGGGAACATACCATCTTCCCTCCCCAAATCCCTTTCACCGATAAAACAATGTTCTGTAAAAATATAGTTTTCTATCGAGTTGATAGGCCTTATGAATCATTGGCGAGCACATAGTTGAAATTAATTTACTTCACAAACATCCGTTCATCCTTGATTCCGAGTATGGAGTAGTTCGAAGATGCAGGGGGCAGTGCCCGGCAATTTTGGGCCTGGGGCACTGCTGAAATGTAGCCCCCCACCCCACCCTTCCCGAAACAATTAAAAATGTGGAAGTTGTATAAAGAAAGTATGAGATATTTTATTTCTACAAGTAACAAAAATTACGTTTAAGCTAGAAAAAGGTTTTGGAAATTATTGTAAATAATAGTTTTAAGTTAAGTATTTCGGATGAAATAATACACTTTCCACAGTGATCTTAAAACGCTAAACATTTTGTATTTAGTTCGTGTTTAATAAAATCACTTGTTGCACACATGAAATAATATGAATTTCAGTGGAACCTATTGTAATGTTAGCGTCATTTGATTCACTTCATAAGATAAGTAATGCCTATAATTAACTATTTACGGTAAAAATTTAATAGTAAATTTTATGAAATATCTGACTACTGTACTGGGACTTATAAAATTACGTAAACGGTTTTCTCGACTTCTAATTTATTTTTCAGTTGTTTTTCTCTCTCTCCATCAGTCCCATTATCAGGGGGCTCCGGGCGATCGCCCGGTCTGCCCATGCCTAGCGCCGGCACTGACAGGGGGGGAGAGTTTTTCATGGCGAAGGACCGCACCATGGTCGCTGAAGCGGATTGCATTGCTCTGTCAGGACGATGATTCCAGTAACATATATTGTAAACTCGCGTTTGAAATGTCCGTTCTGACGTGTAAATATATTAAAAGTTAAAGAAATATTGAAGAAATATTTTTTAAAAAGTGAAATAAAAATGGTTTTAATTAATTCGGAATGTCTTGTAAACTAAAAAATATTATTGAATGCATCTTGTTCCTGTGAACAAGATGCATTCAATAATATTTCACACTGCTAATCAAACTTTAAGAATGGTACAGAAAATGGAAAATCAAAATAAATGAGAATAAATCTGGTCCTTTTATTTTTATTCTCAGGAGAGAAACATGCCCAACTGGCCCAATCAACAAAACACCAATACCACAAATAGAAAGCATAGAATGTCTAGATATTCAATATGTTCACGTGAAAGAAATCCAAATCAACAAACAACAGCTTCAGTTACAATTAAGGTGGTTAGAGCGAGATACGTGTTATGTTTAACATCTCTTTTTTATTGTTATTGTACTAATCGAAAGATGAGAGGTTCGTCTATGTTCTGGTAAAATTTGAAACTGTTCCACCGTCTAATTTTTTATAAATGAGACCGTAAAGTTTGTCGTTTTAACATGGGCTCTTATGGCGACCCGACTGAGAAGACCAGAAATTTTAAAATTGTGGGAATACTATCTGTTGAAAATGTTTTAAAAACTCTTCCTTAGGTAGCTAGCATCTCGAAGAATCAACATGCGCAATTTGAAGGACATCTACCGTCTCAAATAGGAGAAATACGCAAAATTGTAGCCAAATCACTCCAAAGAGAGCATTCCGCGCTTTCACAGGGACGGGCCGGTAACGCCCAACTCGGCAACACTGCGCTTAGCGCGCTTCATTCAAATCGAGTGACAAGTCTCCGGCAAGGGGACTTCCTCTGGGCCCAATTAAAAGATCCTCATTCCTGAAAAACATTGCCTTTGTATATAATCAGATATTTAAATTTGATGGATAAAAGCATTTGTGAGTTCTGAATGAAAAACCCAATTCAGTTAATATTCCAAATGATCACGTCTTTTCTTTTATATTATATGAGCTATATAAACAATCTTGTATGCTATGAAAAGTATGAATGATAGACAGGCCAAGATAGGCTTAAGTCCTCAAGCGGAATAATGTATATTTTATATTCATATTATTTGTATTTATACAGTCTGCAATAAATAAATAAATCACTTTGATCAAGAACACCTAGAGGAGTAAGCTTCCTGTTCTACTGGGAAACAGGAAAGGGCCTGCAGTTGATGATAATGATTCATTGTGATTCAACTTTATGAGCCAATGGGTAATTTTGAGAGTTTATAGAAATATTTATACATTTCTTATAGCAATTTTTTTTTTCCAGAACAATGATTAATTATTTGAAAATAATTCATATTCTTTTTTTATACACAGTATGGACTCAAGCAACAAATTTTAAATTATTTCAGTTTGAGCTCTATAACAGCTTTTTTCATTTTAGCTCCAGAACTACTGGGGTGAGAATTCAATTCACAAAGGTATTAGAAATTGCTGGTGTTAATTTCAACCATTCAAGGTATAAATGTAGAGCTGGATTTCCCTACTAGCAAAATATGAAAGCTTGGGACTCCTTTCTCTGTGCCTGGATTTTTGAAAATAAATATTCTTAAAAACTTCAAGAAATGTTTTTATCTCAATTATAATCAATCAAATATTTTATTGAACCATAATATTTGAATTTAAAAATAAATTGAATGAAACAATAAGAAACGAAACATGCATTTATAAATGACAAATTGACAATGGAACTTTCAATTTTTAAGCATTTGTTAATTTACATTTGTGTTTGTACATGGATTTATCTTATAATTAGTGATTTTTAGTTAAAGTTTTTTTCTGAGTGCCCAACACAGTATATGCTTCAAGATCCACTGTATATAAAACAGCCAAGGTAAATTGATTGAAATAGTAAGAGGAATTATAAATTCAATCTAGGTAGTATTAGTATTTTAACAGAAATCCCTTTTCTCTGTAGCATTATTTTGTCAAACCAATTGCACTCCCAGCACAGTAGTAATGCATTTTGAATGGGTTTCCTGTCTTATTTACAAAAACATTTAAATCCATTTTCATGAAGAACAACTATTACAAAAGATCATTTCATATGGAAATCTCTTTTGCAGATTTTATCTCCAATGATACATCTTATTACTGAGGGTGTAAACTGACAGCTCAGATTTATATGATCCAGTGATTTAATTTTACTATCTTTAACTTGGTACTACTTTACACAATAATCTGTATCAAAGTTAATACGTTTAACATTATATCAAATTACACTGAAAACTTTTAAATCAGCAAATAAATTCCACTCATTACTTTTTACTGCTGAAAATATGGTACTTTGCAATTGCAAAATAGTTCCAAAATTTCAACCAATCAAAAGCTATTAAAACAAAATTTGAAACAGTATTTAAAGTGAATGAAAACAAGGACAATTTGAAGCAGCATGAGCCCTGCGAGGTATACAATATCACAGACATTACGGCGTTGTTTCCAATTTACAAAGACATTTCGCGATACTCAAGATGAGGAGATTTCGGCCATTATTAGTGATCACTGTAAAAAATATGTAGATATGTGTCTATAATGTTACTTTTTATAATTTTGATCTTGCTAATGGTTAAATAGTGCTTTTTTATATTCAATCTTATGCCTCAATTTTTCATTCTTTGACTCTGATCTGTTGTACTAGTTAAGAAACTAGTCAACGATAGGTCTTTATATAATACTGAAATATTTTTATTATCTATCTATATAACACAATTAATTCATATAATTAAAATTAAATAGAATCTCTGGTTTGTTTATACATGTTTCACAATACCCACATGTCTCACAAATAATTATTGTTGAATGTAAAATGGACTCTCTATCTACTAGGGAATATCTCGCTCGAACCACCTTAAGAAAACTCTACTGGCTTGTTGGTCCAAGTTGTCACTTAAAAATTAACTTCATCTGCAATTTGGTTCATATCTAATACTGCACTACAGAGACCACAATATACCAACTTTTAAAGCAAAAATCAAAGAAATAAGTAAGGAATATCACCATCATTTGGAAATGTATCCCAACCTTTTAGTTCTAAACCTCCTTGATCAAAAAAATATCTTCTCATAATACAATTTTTCCTAACTTTTGGGATACGTAACATACATTCAAACAAGATATTTTATTTTCTTCTTGTTTTGTTCTAATGCCAGTTTCTTTTTAGTAGTAGTGACTAGTTCTGGTAAAACTTTCTTGGTAGGTACTGACAAGTTCATTTTATACTGTAAATTTCTTAGGATTACTAAAAAGTGTATTTAAAAAAAAAATCAAAATATTAGATGTTTTAAAATTTAAATTGGTTTTTAAAATTTTATCCATGACATGATGCATATAAGATCTTCACTGATCATTGCAAGTATTATTCTACATAAGTAGTCTCTTTATTCCCAACACCTGCATTGCACTTTTACAGTTATTTTTAAAACATGTTCCTTTGAGGGAGTCAGGTTTTAAAAGTAAGGGAATACAATGGCATTGTTTTAAGTTTCCCTTGTATGAGGTACGGTTTGTTCTAACTTTCTTTTTTCTTTTGCTTATCATTTTCATTATGACTGTCATTATCATATCAATTAGACACGTCAGAAAATGTGATGTCTTCCGCAATTTAACAAGGCTATTTCATGAAAAATAGTATAAATATGATTCTCATTGAAAAGACACACATAGCCTACATCTGACTAGGGATTTACACAAAAAAACAAAATTGAGATTCACTTATGAACTGATTACAGCTATTCTCATTCTATTATATTACTTTTAATTCCCTTGCCTTCAGTGCCTTCTTAATGAATTCTTAAGTTTCATACATTTCTCCTTGATCCATTGAAAAAATAGTGTGATGGTTTGAGAATGAACTAAAGGTTTCCTTCAATGTCAGAAAAGATTTTTATATTAAATTATTTGTCCGAAACATCAATTATCCACCAGCTCACAAGTGGCATACAGCTTGTGCAAAATACGACATGTGTCTCCATCAGTACTTACTCTGTAACAGAAAATGGGTTGAAAACCAATTTTTAGCCAACGGTCATTGATCTAGAAGTCAAAATTATTTCCTACAGTAACAAATGTTCTTAAAATGAAAAGCTCTTTGTACTGCAGATGTCTTGGAGTTTACTTGATCTACCTTATAAGCCATTTACATTGATTCTCTCTCTTTCTCTTTACGGCAAAAACTCGTCTATTGAATTTCATTATAAAATATTAACTGTATATTAATTTTCTATTTCATGTGCTTATTATTTTATCGAGCTCCTTCACCAAAAACGCAAAACAATTCAACACTATTATAAAATATTACCATTAACTATAATAAACTTTCCCTCATTAATTAAAATGCACAATACCAATTTCCAGTTTTTAAAAATATTGATCTCATAAATGCAGTATTGTAAAAAAAACGGAGAATAATATTTCTTGATGTGCAATAAATCTAAATGTAAAATCATAAATTAGATATTCAAATATTACAGAGGTCTACTCATCACTTAGGTATTGCTCCCGAGAACAAGGGTCACCTATTGTTAGCATCAGATTGAGATTAAAATTCACTGAAACGAGCCTATTAGTTTCCCTCAAATTTATATAGGGAGTTGGATGCAATTCATAAAATTGTTAGTTGCAAGAATGTGAACATGCATCGTCGGCAAGCAAAAGAGCATAAACATGGTGATATACTTACACTAATTTAATAAATTGTACTGATCTTCTCAAAAACGTTTTCTTCGCCGCCGACGCGAGGGCTATACAAACAAAATAAAACTTACTCACTCGTCCACATACGTGAATACGGAATGTACGAACTGTCATTCCACTCACTGCCGATCCGAAGCCGATTCCCGGTGCCACCGGTTCCCGCTCGAAGTAGGTTATGAACGATAGTACGTGATCATCGAGCTCAATGTGAGCGTTGAATGGTTGAAATTACCTTACCATGAACGAAGATACCTTTCGCCGTTAAGTTAAATGGCATTCGTTCATCCATTAAATTCGCATTATTGTGATGCCAAATGGCAACACTACGAAGGCAAATAATTTCATCAAGAATCGAAGGCGGGAGATATGACGCCCAGCGGAACGACTTACCAATTGATTAAATTATTTGTTATGTGAATATCCTTGAAAGAAGTAATATTGCTTCGAAAATATAAAATTGTTTTCATGTTATCCTTGTAATTGTTCAAAATATAAAATTGTTTTCATCTCTTGCCTTCACTTCAATAAACAATTTGTATTTGCAAGTTGTATTATGCATTTCACTTGTTCTCAAATCAGTCATATTTTTAATATCTTGGGGAAATTTTGAAACATTATAGCACATAAAATAATTTTGTGTTGTTTTATTTGTAGTAATGACTTATTAGTATTGAACACCAGCTCCCTACATACTTGATTTGCACCTGCTTTTGTAAGTTCAGTTAGCGTCAATGACTACCAACTACCTTTTCATCAACACATACCTTCAGTAGTATTCAATGGAAGAAAATCAGCAGGAAAAAATTCCCTCCACTTAATGATATAGAGAACGCAGGGTCTAAATAACTTTTCAATAGATGCAATGGAGAATACAAATAAGACTAGATTATTTTTTTCACATACTAACAGAATATTTAGAAAATATTTGAAGGGTGACATCATTTTCTAGCCAGAAAAATATTTTCTATGAGAAATGGAATTTATTTGACAAAAAGATGTACAGTGATAAGTTTGAGTCATCTTAAGAAAATGGTGACTGAAGGCAACTCCTTTAACTTCATTATTCGCAGTCCAATCCAATGTTACAGATATGTCTCATCACATTCATAGTTCTGAAATACAAACAAATTTATATAAGAACTCACAGACAAAGAGGAAGTTTAAAATAATTAATATTATTTGTAATTTTAAAGATACCAGTATTTCAAATGAGAAGCAGTTTATCATTTAACTGATTTTATACTTCTTTGTATCCATATATGACTGATCAAAATTGATTCAAGAAAAGTGAGGTAAATATGAATGATGATATTCCTTGTAATTGTTTTACATAAGTACACAAGGCTTTAATGTATTGCATAAAAATGGCAATAATCAAGAATTCTAATTGATCTATTTGATAATGTAGGCAACAAATAGTAGGAAGCAGAATTTAAAGAATCACAAAAGTTATAAATTTAATATTATTATCTTTTATACCCAAGCTCATTAGTTTTATACCTTCGGTAGAGGTCCTCTGCAATAGGTGGGGTAGTAGTTGTCAGGTAGACAACTTATATTCCAGTTCTATAGAATAAAATATGTATCAGCAATTTTTTTGAAAATTAGAAAAAATAATATAACTATTTTTAATGCATTTATGCATCTACTCAAATAACAGTTCATCTCCCCTTATACAGTGTCATAATATTGTGAGTAATTTCATTTTCATCAGATCGGAATTAACTATATACTTCAATTGTAGAATTTAAATCATAAAAATTATGAATAAATCTTAAAATTACAAACTGATGATTATTCAATAAATAAAAAAATATTTCAAGAAATGAGAGCTTTCAACGCAACTTTTGCGAACAAGAAAAACAAAATTTTGAATCTTATAATTAAAATCAATATTAATTTGAAAATTCATAAATAAAACCTATGGTAAAGTAGGTTTCATATATATTATTCACAAAATCTAACATCAAAAAAAGAATAAGAACTATTCTTTAGAAACACTTGATTGGATTCCTGCTTCATGAAAGGTCAATGCCCATGCAAAAATTGGGCCTCCTTTCTCTCTTCCACTCTTTTTTTTTTATTTTAATTAGTTCATGAGATACTTAAAAAGGTAATTTTTAAATAAGAATATTTCTTTAAAAATTATTTCATTTTGTAATTAACAACTTTTAGAGCTGAGAATTGAAGAATAAATGAATTTGAAAATTTCTAGTTAATAAATCCAGTGAGAAAAGATAATACTAGATGATGGATTGGGTCAGAGAGATCCAGAAAAAAGAAACAAGCGTCTTGTAGCCAATATTGTGTTTATTTAATTGTCAGAGAACTGCAATATATTGATATAAATGGAAGCAATTTTGTTAATATCATCTGTCATTATTCTTTTTTTCTAAATATGTTTGTAAAATTTATGAAGGAAGGACAATGAGACTTTTTATTATCATCCTTTTTCACAGAACTTCATTTCTTATGATTTGTTACTAACATTTCAAATATTTTGTAATGATACAACATTATGCATTACATTACATATTAAAACTTATAACCTATTTGGCAATATGAAACACTTCTAAATACCAAGAAACCAGCTCTAACAGTTACACAAATGGATGGGTTTGGTCTCAGAGGTCGTGAACAAAAAAATTTCATACAAAAACACTTCTGCAAACAAAAGAAGCCGGTAGGAAAAGTGACTGTTTTGAACAGTTTCAACACCTAAATCATTGTAATGCTTCTTCTAATTTTGAAAGTGAATTTTAAAATTCATGAACATTCATCTACCTGCTGTGAGAACATTGATGGAGTTGTCCATGGACGTATTTCATCAGGATGAAACGGCAACTGTAAAATCGAAAACAGATTGGTATAAACACTGCTTGGTCAGAATTAATGGCAGATGTAAAACAATTCATAACATACCAAATATTCTTATATTTATCATAAGAATTCCATTGATTTCAAACCTTATAGCATTTAGAATTATTTTTCTGATTTTTATGAAAATACATCTTTTATATGCTACAAGTTTTTTATAATTTCTAAAAAAAATTTGTATTTGTAATTTCCAAAAAATTTAAAATAATAATAATAATAATAATAATTATTATTATTATTATTATTATTATTATTATTATACAACAATAATAATATTTATTTAGTCACATATACAATTACAATCGTGTATGACGTGACAAATATGAAATATACGGAAGGAGTACTGTAGCATGCTTGAGTGCAGCAAGTGAAATTATATTTATTGTCCAGAACCAAAACAAAGGGCCATCTCAGCATTTGCTCAAAGAACCAGGGAAACCTGGTGGACCTAAAAACCTGATCAAGATGGGAAAAGTAGCAGATACAACACTTATTTATTAGACATTCTGTGACTTTTTCTTGTCACTTAATGATAATGTAGCTAATGTAGTACTTATTATCTTGTAGCCTCTTGCAGCCTGTATGCGTTTAAACAAATCTTCAAATTTTCAAATATATGTTTTAAATTATTTAAGTTAATTCTTGAAACATGTTGCAACATCAAATCCATGATATAAGGGGTACCATCAGCACATAACAATAACAACAACAACCACAAAGACTCATTACTTCTAGTGTTTTTCCTCTGACTTCCTTATAATGGTTTCAGAAAGAAATACTTTTATCTCTCTCCTGTAAAATTTGCTATTTGAGACATACATGATATTTAAAGAAGGATTATGATATTTCTGTGGGTTCTCATTACAGAATATTACAACACTTAGAGATTAGGAGATAGGAGGTCGATACGTAGACTAGTCATTTCAGTAGATGAAAAACCTGTTAAAAAAAGGGCTTGTCAAAGGGCAATATTACACAATTAATGTTGTCCCCTAATCCAATGCAGATAAACTGATACCACAAAAATTCATTTCCATTCACTTACAACTGAAATCTGAGCTGACTGAGAAACAACACGCTTCCGAAAAATTGCTGTACAATTAAAACCAAGAGGAATTTTTTCATCGAAAAAATCTAGTAATAGAAGTAAAACCAAATCATGAGCATTTTCAAGGATATCCTTTGTTTTCTCCTATTCTTGATCATAAATATATCAGTTTCTCCTTCTCAACAATCTGCTGTTTTCATTTAATTTTTATTCTCTTTTGCAATGAAACTTTTATTAGTCTTATCTTCTTAAGTTTCTTCATAGACAAGAGGAATTATTATAACGCTACAAAAATCGATGACGAAATTTTGACGGAAATTTAGGTTTTGGGGGACACTGATACCAACAAGGTAGACCATTCCTTCTTTCTTTCCATCTTGCTTGCCTTCTTCCTTTCCCCCCCTTTTTCTTTTGATTCTTTCTTTATTCCTTCCTTCCTTTCTTTTTTCCTTTCTTTCTTTCTTTCTTGTTTCCTTACTTTCTTTCGTTGACACAGCCCGAAAGGTCATTTGTGGGAGCATATGGAAAGAAGGTCCAAAAAACTACTGTGTGATTGTACCTTTCGACATTACGAATGGCCACGATGGAGTGACATTCAAGCACTTTACCAGATCAGTGTACCTACATACTACTTGAATAGGATAGTGGCTGAATATCTCAATCACAGAATCCTGCGGTTGAGTACGAATGATGAACCCAAGGTAGGCTACACCTTACCGCTGGCAAACCCCACAAGCCGATGGGTCGGCGGGGGAACTCGCCTTTCAGCGGGGGAACATCACAGTCTCGTCCCGCGATAAATACATGCGCCACACTTTCGGAACCAATGCCCTTAGCGTTCGACTAACGAATCCCAGTTATGATAGCTCGTACCCTGTCGCCGAGTTGTGCTCTTGCGAGCAGAAAACTAGCAAAAGCTGGTGTTGTGCAGACCTGACTTACAGTCTCTACACGATCACACATGCCGTGCGCCCACTAGGAGTTTTAGAGCTTGCCCCGGCTGGGACGGTGCCCCGCTGGCCGTAGATATCTGGCTGTGGGACAGCCCGCAAGCAGATGGATGGGGCGGCTACGGATCTCGCGGAGGAGGATCACCGATAAAAGCACGCACTACCGTTTCGTGGCCAATGCCCTTCGCAGTTGCGACCGTGACTCCCAGTCGAGATAGCTCATACCGCGTGGCCGAGTTGCGCGGCGGGCGGCGTCCGGGTGCGGCCGCGCTTGGCCCGCAGCGGCTTGCCTGGGATGGCCTTGCCCTTGCCCGGGCAAGGCGCCGCAGCCGGCGGGGGAGGCGCGGCGCCCCACGAGGAGCAGCCTGCGGACACACCTGCCGCCACAGCGCCGTCAACGAGGCGATCGACGGGCGAGACACGGGGGAGGCCGGCCGGAAATTATATCCTACTACCGTACCCGTGCGAGAACTCTGGCATGTTAAACCCCTCCCCTTCCCCATTTTCCATTTCCATATTGAGCCTGTCTTTTTCTTCAAGACCCTCTTATCCTCCGTCACTAGTTCTATATGTCTTCTTGTAATTGATAACAATACCCTTGTGAATACAAACTATTGTTATTTTATTACCGAGCAGAGATGTTCCCCAAATAATTCAATATAAAGTAATTAGTTTCATTTCAAATACACTTGCAGATTCAACAGGTTCTGAACAGGTGGGGTTAAATCGAGAAACGTCGAACCCGTAAAAATGTAATAGAATGTTCAAGAAGATCCCATTCAGTAGATTATGATGTGAGGAACGTTTCTTGGAGGTCTCAACATTTTATTTTTTAAGGCCCTAGAACGCTTCGCTTAGGAATTATTTAAGGATATATACATATATTCGAAAATGCTGCCGAGTGTGGCGGGTTGAATTTGACATGGATATTTAAATGCGTTTTTAAACAAATTTTTCATATTTTTAAAGCCAAAGTGCAATGCGTCACGTCTCCGTGAAATTCTCTTTCTTTGAAGACCTTATCTACTGGTTGCGTGAGAGTGTCACAAAAGGTATGTATACTACTGAAATAATATAGGAGACGATGATTAGACCTCTGATTTTTAAACAAATGTCTAAATTGCTTTTCAGGTTTATTACATTTGAAATTAATTATAACAATTTTTCATATTGTTACACTGTTACAGTGAAATTTTCTAATTTTCAACTCCTGCGAACAACGCTTGTGGAACCACAATTCATAATCCAACTATGAATGTAAAACAGTAGAAATAGGATTCTGGAGCGCGAGAAAACAAGCATATATTATTCTTTTCCCCCATACATCATACCGAGTTTTTATTTCGACATAAAGTAAATAAATAAATAAAAAAGGGAAAAATGATTAAATAGATAAAGGAACAAATAGATGAACAAATAACAGAATAACTGCGGCGGCGGTGGTGTAGGGGTTAGCGTATCGGACTCCTATCCAAGTTTGCAGGTTTAAAACCGATCGAAGCCGTGGATTTTTACGGGCGAAAAAATCCTTCGTACGCCTTCCTTCGGAGGGGAAGTAAAGCCTGGCTAGTAGATTTACTGCATGGAAAAGATCCTCAAGCCTAAATGATCCCTCTGAGCTAAATTCAAATCGCCTGTTTCGTCGCCCAAGTAATACCTTCTTTCTCCCCTAGTAGCTGAAAGGAGCGTAATGCAATTTGCGTGGTCAGACGGAAGAGCAGGCCTCATGGCCTGAGTCTCGCCACGTAAAATAAGGCAAATTCAATTCAATAACTGAATAAACGATGAAACGGATTTAACGAATAAAAGAATAAACAAACGAATAAATTAATAAACGAATAAAACCATAAACGAATAAATGAAAATAGAAACAAATAAACGAATAAATGAAGAAATAAATGAATAAAAGAATCAAGGAATAAATGAATGAACAAATAAATGAATAAACGGGCAAAGGAGCAAACGAGTAAATTAGTAAATGAATGAGCGGATAACCGAATAAACGAATAAACAAATAAACGAGTAAACAAATAAACGAATAAATTAATAAACTAAACCAATAAACGATTAGGAAAAGAATAAAGAAATAATGAATAAACGAGTAACCATGTAAACGAGTAAAGGAATACAGAATAAATGAGCAACTGAAGGCGTGCAAGGGGGCGCACGCACAGGAGGGCGAGAAGTGCGGGGGCGGCGGCTGCAGTCCCGAGGGGCCGGGCGCCGGGGAGGCGTAGGCGAAGGCGGCGGGGGCGGGCGCCCTCGCTCCCGGCGCCGCCAGCCCCGCCTCCGGCCTCGCGCACGCCGCCGCACGCTGCGCACGCACCACCTAAGCGGTTAGAGCGTCCAGGAGCAAGGGATGCGATGGCCATTACTCACTAGAGTTCTCTAGAGTCCGATAAGAAATATTATTATTCAAATTATCATTCTTAATGTTCTCACAGCAGTAACTCACAAAGGGCACGATAAGAGCACAATTTCGGTTGTTTTGCTTTTGAAATTTTCAATATTCAGTAGCGAATAAAAAATTAAATATACAAAATAAATAAATAGTATATTATACTCCAATTTAAACAGAGTGGCACTTCAAGGTCTCGAGCTGGAAGAAGAGGAGAACCCTGTCATCCAACCGGTAGCTTCATTAAGACTTCAATTTTTGGTAATGAAGCTCTCGATGTTCCCCCTTTCCGTCCAGCTCGAGACCTTTGTTTAAATTGGAGTATAATGTGCTATTTATTTATTTTATATATTTTATTTTTATTTTCTACCGAATAATACAAATTTCAAAACAAAACAACTACAATTGTGCTATTATCCCTCACCGTGCCCTTTGTGAAGTAATCGACTTACTGTTGTGAGAACATTAAGAATAATTTGATTAATAATATTTCCTATCGAACTCAAGAAAATTTGCACAGATAATGAAGTTACATTTTTATACAGAAGCAAAACAAAGGGTCATCTTAGCATTCGCTCAAAGGATCAGGGAAACCGAAGGAAAACCTGATCGAGATGGGATTATTAACCAAGATGCTGTGGTATAATACTTGTTACTGGTTGTTCAGAATTATACAGTCCAAATGGAAACTAACACATTAAATATCATTGTAAAAATTAATATTTATTTCCCTTTTTATAACCGCTAGTCTATTCTATAATTATATCTACTACATAATTTTACATATATACATAATTACGTATACACTGATTAATAGTATTGAAACAAAAAAAAAAAAAAAAAAAAAGAACTATAGAGTAAGGCCTACACAACTATAATAGCACAGAATCGTACAAAACAATGTATTAAATAGATGGCCGGCTTAGGTGGCTCAGGCCATCAACTGATGACACTGCAGTGCGTAGAACGGGAGGTCATGGGGTTCGAGTCCCGACGGTGACAGGACTTTCGGCACTAGTTTCATGAGTTTCATGGCTAGGTCGAATTCAACCATTGGAGGAGAATTCCAGCGGCCGGCCGCTCCGATCGGTAGTATGTCTTTTCGGTAGTAACTGGCTCGAAGCCGCGACCATTGTCCTTCAAACAATTTATGTAATTTGGTATATGTATCTATTCTTAAGGATAAGGTATGCTGTGAGATCAGATAGAACAAAACAATGAAATTTTCGGTAGTGATCTTTGTGTGTGTGAAGATAAGCAGGTTTTTGTTTTAATTCGATATTTTGTCATCACAACTCCTGCTTCACATGAGCATGTTATTTTCAAAAGTTACCCAATTCTGACGTTTTAACGGACGAGTATTTAAAAACCTTATCAGCCCAGAAGGATAAGCCTAATTTCCATTAAAATGAGTGGAAATGTAATTTTAACTACGAGATAGAAGAGTCATAGTCACCCATGCGGGCGGAGTGGTGACAGTCAAATATATTTTGTTTTCTTAAAAAGCAACAACAAAAAAATAAGATATTTGCATGAGGAGGGGTGGGTGGCTCGGGTAGCCTTACATCCCCGGGAACGTCAGGTCCCGTGGAATAATCTGACGATTTATGCCCCATGAGGAATTACTAGAATCAGTGTTAAAGTTTCTTGGGTCTTCTTCTTTACTTCAAGAAGTAGGCACATATGCCTGTTCCGTCTTCACAATATTCTTCCTTCTTTCATCCTTTTCATCATTATTGTTAACGTAAATATTATTGCCACCTTTTTAGGTCTTCCGACGTCTTTTTTTCTAGTGGGTCGATAGAGCAATACCAGATGGAGTTTCGACTGGCGTCCATTCTCCGTATGTGTTGTCTCAAAGAATCTTTATAATTTTCTATTTCTTCATTTATGTTATAAATGCTCAGGTTTTTTCGGATATCTTCATTTCTTATAAGAGCATATTTGGTGCAGACTTTAACGTTCCTGAGGAATCTCATTTCAACTGCTTAGACTTTACTTTTGTCGATCTCTTTAATTATCCATGATTCACTGCCATACAAAAGAACAGGGACAGCCATTGTCTTGTGAAATTTGATTTTTGTGTCTTTCCGTGTTTTGTTATGGATGGTTCTATTTATTATCCCACATATTGATTGATAACTATTGGTTTTATTTTCAATGTCCCTATCTGTTATGTATAAGGAAAAACAACAATAGTTCCTTTGGAATCAGTTTATTATAGCCAAGCCACAATCCAAAGCCAATCCAAAATACAAGCCAGGTCACAACCAAAGTTTCAGAAGATGTACCTATGCGAAGTCAAGTTTCTGTCCGCCAGAAGAATCACACACCGTAGCACACGCACGTCAACCAGAACTCACTACTGTCACTAGGCACTCTATTACGGCTCCCAAAATGTCGCTGTCTACCGCCCCGGACGGGGCTCTATATATACGCCCCGAGGCATCGGTGCGAGTCTCTCACTTCCCGCCTCCGTGGCGGGGAATTGAGGGGAAATGCCCCTCCGGTGACTGCCTTGCCGACTCGGTCCGGTGCCCACGGAAAAGCGCCGCCGCTTGCTATGCTCCTGGTGGCGTCTTCCCGTACTGCTCATTCCTTCTCTGGCCGCGCCCCCCGGCGCAACCCTGCAGCGGTCACAGTGGGCCGCAACTATACTGTCCGGTGCAGTGTGCCCACCTCACCGAACCTCGTGGGCACAAATGCTGTGATACACAGCACCATGTACGCCATAACTTATTTCACATCCAAGATACTTAAAATGTGAAGCTTGTTCTATAGGAGTATCATCAATACTTATTTTCGAGCAAATGGGGTGTTTTCCACTGTGAGCCATGACTTTAGTTTTCCTTTTGGATATTCTAAGATTATATTCTTGTTCTCCAAGTTTATGTAGCTTGTATAATGCTCTTTGTAGTTTGTCTTCAGTTTCTTCTAGAATTATTATGTCATCAGCACATAACACATTTAAAAATTATTTCTACTTAGGTGTATGCCATGGCTGATGCAAGTTTCCATTTCTGTATTAGATCATCTATGTATATATTAAATAATGTTGGGATACCCTATTTCAGGCCACGGTTAACGACACGGTTCGTTTCTTGGGTAAAATACATAGTTTTTGTATTTGCCTTGTGGTCGTGCCTGACGATGTTTTGACCTGTACTGTTCGAATACTGCCTGAGGAGTTAGGGAGAGTCTGAATGACTACCCGAATCTTCCACAGAGGTGGAGGAGAACCCTCAATTAAATTGACCAGGTTACTTACTTTCAGATCTGGGGAAACGGATTTCCATTTTGTGCGAGATTGTAGGGATGTAAGATAACTTCTCTTCCAGAATTTCCAAATAATGTTCAATTGTCTTTTTATCGCGTTATAACGACGGGGTGTCGCAAACTCCTGTTTTTTTCCTTGATAAAAAGACAATGAATTAAGTGTGTCCATAAATTAAATGACTTGGAGTTAGTAAGAAGACTTTGGTATCCTTCTCAGAGCAAGCGGCAAAGGGCCGTGAGTATAACATGTGTTCTGTGTTAACAAAGAATGCAGTTCAGAGAGCAAAATACGATTTTGCTGAAGAGAGTGTTTTAAAGGAAATTTCAAGGAGCCTATGGCTGCCTCGGCCAGTCCATTGCGAAATGATGAACGAGGGGGCAAAATTGCCATTCTACTCCGTGCACAGCGAGGAAATTTTAGGTTCGAATGTTCCTGATGAGTTCTGAAAAACTTTGATAGTTCAACCCATTGTCTTTTAGATTACACTAATGTTCTGGCATATCACCATAAATGATCCTGAAATATCCGAATAAGATGGTGAAAAGTGCCCCCAAACCAAATCGATAATTACGATGCTCATATGAAAGATAATACAAAATGACGTAGATTCTGAGAAAATCAGCCTTCTCGGGCAATCTGTTGCAGATTCACGAGAAACGTGGTTTGCATGTTTAATTTTTTCTCAGCATCTATTGCGCGTATCAGACTGAAAAAAATTACAGAGACGGGGAAATATAGCTCAATTTGAAGGTATTTTGTCAACGATTTTTGACGCCAAATTTATATAGAAAAAAATTAATACATTTTTGAAATTAATTTTAGACGTGATAGCGTTGGAGAACTATCTCAATTTTTTCTCCTAAAACGGGTCTAATAACATTCTATAACATATTTGTTTCAGATTTTTAAACGATGAGGACGGTGAAAAAAATTAAAACCATTTTTTTTCAGTTGAAACATTTGAAATACGCAACAAAATGTGTTTGGAAAAACTTGTTTCATGAACGTTTAAACAGTGCACAGACTACCATCTACATTAATTTATCTGTGCGAGCCAAATGAATTTATTGGTTTTTTGTTTATTCTGGAAATTTTTCAAAATGGAAAGACATGATGCAAGGAACATTCTTCAAAATGGGATAAACAAGCTACTACTTACTCCACTTAGAATCAATCATTCTAATTTCGCCCTTAATGTCAGATATCTACCCCGCACTCCTTGCACTGTTCGCCGCTCTCGCGGGGATACGTCTGGCTCTTGCGAGCAGAAAGCTCGCAGAAGCAGGCGTTGTGCAGGCCTGGCTTAAGGCCCATTCACAATGCAAACACAAACATAAGCATGATATCGTAGGCTTCCGCGGCCAGAGTTATGATCTGGGCTGTCCGGGTGACGCCGCGTCGAAGGCTGGGGTGCCGACGTTTCGACCGACATATCGCGGTCCTCTTCAGGGCTGTACTGCCTGAAGAGGACCGCGATATGTCGTCGACAACGTCGGCACCAGCTCACCTGGTAACACAGATCACTAAACATAAGCATGACACAGAGACGTAAACATTAACATAAGCGATAGACTGAAGTATTTACAATGTCGAACGTAAACGTAAGCAAAATAAGAGTTTCAATTGGCTGTGAGACATTCTAGTTTACTTTGGTTGGATGTAAGAATCGATTTCGAGATCGCCTGTGTCCACGACGGGGAGGGGGGTGTCTTGCCATGGATTGCGTTAGTTCGTGAATCGACTTATTTCGATACTCGATTTTGAGTTAATACTGTGATTGGTTGAATTCTTATTTTTGACATAAGAATAAGCACAGATGCTTGAAACGTGCAAGCTTTTAAATACGTCTTACGTGTTATGCTTATGCGAATGCATTGTGAATGAGCCCGCGTATGGACGTAGTCCTAACTTTCGTGTTAACGCCATACTTATGTTTATGTTCGCAATGTGAATGGTCCTTTAGAATCTCTACACGATCACACATGCCGTGCGCCCACTAGGAGTTTTAGAGCTTGCCCCGGCTGGGACGGTGCCCCGCTGGCCGTAGATATCTGGCTGTGGGACAGCCCGCAAGCAGATGGATGGGGCGGAGGAGGATCACCGATAGAAGCACGCACTACCGTTTCGTGGCCAATGCCCTTCGCAGTTGCGACCGTGACTCCCAGTCGAGATAGCTCGTACCGCGTGGCCGAGTTGCGCGGCGGGCGGCGTCCGGGTGCGGCCGCGCTTGGCCCGCAGCGGCTTGCCTGGGAGGCCTTGCCCTGCCCGGGCAAGGCGCCGCAGCCGGCGGGAGGCGCGGCGCCCCACGAGGAGCAGCCTGCGGACACACCTGCCGCCACAGCGCCGTCAGAACGAGGCAGATCGACGGGCGAGACACGGGGGAGGCCGACCGGAAATTATGTCCTACTAGCGGACCCGTGCAAGAACTCTGGCATGTTAAACCCCTCCCCTTCCCCATTTTCCATTTCCTTATTGAGCCTGTCTTTTTCTTCAAGACCCTCTTATCCTCCGTCACTAGTTCTATATGTCTTCTTGTAATTGATAACAATACCCTTGTGAATACAAACTATTGTTATTTTATTACCGAGCAGAGATGTTCCCCAAATAATTCAATATAAAGTAATTAGTTTCATTTCAAATACACTTGCAGATTCAACAGGTTCTGAACAGGTGGGGTTAAATCGAGAAATGTCGAACTAGTAAAAATGTAATAGAATGTTTAAGAAGATCTCATTCTGTAGATTACGATGTGAGGAACGTTTCTTGGAGGTCTCAACATTTTTTAAGGACCTAGAACGCATCGCTTAGGAATTATTTAACGATATATATTAGAAAATGCTGCGGAGTGTTGCGGGTTGCATTTGACATGAATATTTAAATGCGTTTTTAAACAAATTTTTCATATTTTTAAAGTCAAAGTGCAATGCGTCACGTCTCCATGAAATTCTCTTTCTTTGAAGACCTTATCTATTGGTTGCGTGAGAGTGTCACAAAAGGTATGTATACTACTGAAATAATATAGGAGACGATGATTAGACCTCTGATTTTTAAACAAATGTCTAATTTGCTTTTCAGGTTTATTACATTTGAAATTAATTATAACAATTTTTCATGTTGTTACACTGTTACAATGAAATTTTCTAATTTTCAACTCCTGCGAACAACGCTTGTGGAACCATAATTCATAATTCAACTATGAATGTAAAACAGCAGAAATAGGATTCTGGAGCGCGAGAAAACAAGCATATATTATTCTTTCCCCCCCCATACGTCATACAGAGTTTTTACTGCGACATAAAATAAATAAAGAAATAAAAAATGGAAAAATTATTAAATAGATAAAGGAACAAATAGATAAACAAAAACAGAATAACGAACAACCGAAGAAACAATAAACGATGAAACGGATTTAACGAATAAAAGAATAAACAAACGAATAAATGAAAATATAAACAAATAAACGAATAAATGAAAAAATAAACAAATAAACGAATAAATGAATAAAATAATAAAAATAAATGAATAAACGGGCAAAGGAGCAAACGAGTAAACGGAAATAAAATAACCGGATAACCGCATAAACAAATAAACGGACTTAACGTATAAATGAATAAACAAATAAACGAGTAAACAAATAAACGAATAAACAAATAAACGAGTAAACCAATAAACGATTACGGAAAAGAATAAAGAAATGAATGAATAAACGAGTAACCATGTAAACGAGTAAAGGAATACAGAATAAATGAGCAACTGAAGGCGTGCAAGGGGGCGCACGCACAGGAGGGCGAGAAGTGCGGCGGCTGCAGTCCCGAGGGGCCGGGCGCCGGGGAGGCGTAGGCGAAGGCGGCGGGGGCGGGCACCCTCGCTCCCGGCGCCGCCGGCCCCGCCTCCGGCCTCGCGCACGCCGCCGCACGCTGCGCACGCACCACCTAAGCGGTTAGAGCGTCCAGGAGCAAGGGATGCGATGGCCATTACTCACTAGAGTCCGATAAGAAATATTATTATTCAAATTATCATTCTTAATGTTCTCACAGCAGTAACTCACAAAAGGCACGATAATAGCACAATTTCGGTTGTTTTGCTTTTGAAATTTTCAATATTCAGTAGCGAATAAAAAATCAAATATACAAAATAAATAAATAGTATATTATACTCCAATTTAAACAGAGTGGCACTTCAAGGTCTCGAGCTGGAAGAAGAGGAGAACCCTGTCATCCAACCGGTAGCTTCATTAAGACTTCAATTTTTGGTAATGAAGCTCTCGATGTTCCCCCTTTCCGTCCAGCTCGAGACCTTTGTTTAAATTGGAGTATAATGTGCTATTTATTTATTTTATATATTTTATTTTTATTTTCTACCGAATAATACAAATTTCAAAACAAAACAACTACAATTGTGCTATTATCCCTCACCGTGCCCTTTGTGAAGTAATCGACTTACTGTTGTGAGAACATTAAGAATAATTTGATTAATAATATTTCCTATCGAACTCAAGAAAATTTGCACAGATGATGAAGTTACATTTTTATACAGAAGCAAAACAAAGGGTCATCTTAGCATTCGCTCAAAGGATCAGGGAAACTGAAGGAAAACCTGATCGAGATGGGATTATTGACCAAGAAGCTGTGGTATAATACTTGTTACAGGTTGTTCAGAATTATACAGTCCAAATGGAAACTAACACATTAAATATCAATTTAAAAATTAATATTTATTTCCCTTTTTATAACCGCTAGTCTATAATTGTATAGAAACTACCGTGCGCTAAAAGATATAATGAACTATGCCATTTTAATGTGTGCGTATATGTGTGTGTGTATATATATATATATATATATATATATATATATATATATATATATATATATATATATATGTAGGGTCTTATGTAGGGGAGGGGGTGCTTACTAAACTAATTTTATTTACTAAACTTACAATCTACACTTAATTCTATAATTATATCTACTACATAATTTTACATATATACATACATATATACATACATATTGTATTTACGTATACACTGATTAATAGTATTGAAACCAAAAAAAAGAAAGAACTATAGAGTAAGGCCTACACAACTACAATAGCACAGAATCGTACAAAACAATGTATTAAATAGATGGCCGGCTTAGGTGGCTCAGGCCAGCAACTGATGACACTGCAGTGCGTAGAACGGAAGGTCATGGGGTTCGAGTCCCGACGGTGACAGGACTTTCGGCACTAGTTTCATGGCTAGGTCGAATTCAACCATTGGAGGAGAATTCCAGCGGCCGGCCGCTCCGATCGGTAGTATGTCTTTTCGGTAGTAACTGGCTCGAAGCCGCGGCCATTGTCCTTCAAACGATTTATGTAATTTGGTATATGTATCTATTCTTAAGGTATGCTGTGAGATCAGATAGAACAAAACAATGAAATTTTCGGTATTGATCTTTGTGTGTGTGAAGATAAGCAGGTTTTCATTTTAATTCGATATTTTGTCATCACAACTCCTGCTTCACATGAGCATGTTATTTTCAAAGGTTACCCAATTCTGATGTTTTCACGGACGAGTATTTAAAAACCTTACCAGCCGAGAAGGATAAGCCTAATTTCCATTAAAATGAGTGGAAATGTAATTTTAACTACGAGGTAGAAGAGTTATAGTCACCCATGCGGGCGGAGTGGTGACAGTCAAATATATTTCGTTTTCTTTAAAAAGCAACAACTAAAAAATAAGATATTTGCATGAGGAGGGGTGGGTGGCTCGGGTAGCCTTACATCCCCGGGAACGTCAGGTCCCGTGGAATACTCTGACGATTTATGCCCCATGAGGAATTACTAGAATCAGTGTTAAAGTTTCTTGGGTCTTCTTCTTTACTTCAAGAAGTAGGCACATATGCCTGTTCCGTCTTCACAATATTCTTCCTTCTTTCATCCTTTTCATCATTATTGTTAACGTAAATATTATTGCCACCTTTTCTTAGGTCTTCCGACGTCTTTTTTTCTAGTGGGTCGATAGAGCAATACCAGATGGGGTTTCTACTGGCGTTCATTCTCCGTATGTGTTGTCTCAAAGAATCTGTATAATTTTCTATTTCTTCATTTATGTTATAAATGCTCAGGTTTTTTCGGATATCTTCATTTCTTATAAGAGCATATTTGGTGCAGACTTTAACGTTCCTGAGGAATCTCATTTCATCTGCTTGGATTTTCCTTTTGTCTCTACTTTAATTATCCATGATTCACAGCCATATAAAAGAACAGGGAGAGACATTGTCTCGTAAAATTTGATTTTTGTGTCTTTCCGTGTTTTGTTATGGATGGTTCTATTTATTATCCCATTATCCCATTATTATTATTGATAACTATTGGTTTTATTTTCAATGTCCCTATCTGTAATGTACAAGGAAAAACAACAACAGTTCTTTTGCAATCAGTTTATTACAGTCAAGCCACAATCCAAAGCCAATCCAAAATACAAGCCAGGTCACAACCAAAGTTCCAGAAGATGCGAAGCCAAGTTTCTGTCCGCCAGAAGAATCACACACTGTAGCACACGCACGTCAACCAGAACTCACTACTGTCACTAGGCACTCTATTACGGCTCCCAAAATGTCGCTGTCTACCGCCCCGGACGGGGCTCTATATATACGCCCCGAGGCATCGGTGCGAGTCTCTCACTTCCCGCCTCCGTGGCGGGGAATTGAGGGGAAATGCCCCTCCGGTGACTGCCTTGCCGACGCGGTCCGGTGCCCACGGAAAAGCGCCGCCGCTTGCTTGCTCCTGGTGGCGTCTTCCCGTACTGCTCATTCCTTCTCTGGCCGCGCCCCCCGGCGCAACCCTGCAGCGGCACAGTGGGCCGCAACTATACTGTCCGGTACAGTGTGCCCACCTCACGAACCTCGTGGGACAAAATGTACCATAACTTATTTCACATCCAAGATACTTAAAATGTGAAGCTTGTTCTATAGGAGTATCATCAATACTTATTTTCGAGCAAATGGGGTGTTTTCCACTGTGAGCCATGACTTTCGTTTTCCTTTTGGATATTCTAAGATTATATTCTTGTTCTCCAAGTTTATGTAGCTTGTATAATGCTCTTTGTAGTTTGTCTTCAGTTTCTTCTAGAATTATTATGTCATCAGCACATAACAACCATTTAAAAATTATTTCTACTAGGTGTATGCCATGGCTGATGCAAGTTTCCATTTCTGTATTAGATCATCTATGTATATATTAAATAATGTTGGAGATAAGCTACATCCCTATTTCAGGCCACGGTTAACGACACGGTTCGTTTCTTGGGTAAAATACATAGTTTTTGTATTTGCCTTGTGGTCGTGCCTGACGATGTTTTGTCCTGTACTGTTCGAATATTGCCTGAGGAGTTAGGGAGAGTCTGAATGACTACCCGAATCTTCCACAGAGGTGGAGGAGAATCCTCAATTAAATTGACCAGGTTACTGACTTTCAGATCTGGGGAAACGGATTTCCATTTTGTGCGAGATTGTAGGGATGTAAGATAACTTCTCTTCCAGAATTTCCAAATAATGTTCAATTGTCTTTTTATCGCGTTATAACGACGGGGTGTCGCAAACTCCTGTTTTTTTCCTTGATAAAAAGACAATGAATTAAGTGTGTCCATAAATTAAATGACTTGGAGTCCTGACTTGGAGGTAGTAAGAAGACTTTGGTATCCTTCTCGCAGGCGGCAAAGGGCCGTGAGTATAACATGTGTTCTGTGTTAACAAAGAATGCAGTTCAGAGAGCAAAATACAATTTTGCTCAAGAGAGCGTTTTAAAGGAAATTTCAAGGAGCCTATGGCTGCCTCGGCCAGTCCATTGCGAAATGATGAACGAGGTGGCAAAATTGCCATTGTACTCCGTGCACAGCGAGGAAGTTTTAGGTTCGAATGTTCCTGATGAGTTCTGAAAAACTGATAGTTCAACCCATTGTATTTTAGATTACACTAATGTTCTGGCATATCACCATAAATGATCCTGAAATATCCGAATAAGGTGGTGAAAAGTGCCCCCAAACCAAATCGATAATCACGATGCTCATATGAAAGATAATACAAAATGACGTAGATTCAGAGAAAATCAGCCTTCTCGGGCAATCTGTTGCAGATTCACGAGAAACGTGGTTTGCATGTTTATTTTTTCTCAGCATCTATTGCGCGTATCAGACTGAAAAAAATTACAGAGACGGGGAAATATAGCTCAATTTGAAGGTATTTTGTCAACGATTTTTGACGCCAAATTTATATAGAAAAAAATTAATACATTTTTGAAATTAATTTTAGACGTGATAGCGTTGGAGAACTATCTCAATTTTTTCTGCTAAAACGGGTCTAATAACATTCTATAACATATTTTTTTCAAATTTTTAAACGATGTGGACGGTGAAAAAAATTAAAACCATTTTTTTTTCAGTTGAAACATTTGAAATACGCAACAAAATGTGTTTGGAAAAACTTGTTTCATGAACGTTTAAACAGTGCACAGACTACCACCTACATTAATTTATCTGTGCGAGCCAAATGAATTTATTGTTTTTTGTTTATTCTGTAAACTTTTCAAAATGGAAAGACATGATGCAAGGAACATTCTTCAAAATGGGATAAACAAGCTTCTACTTACTCCACTTAGAATCAATAATTCTAATTTCGCCCTTAATGTCAGATATCTACCCCACACTCCTTGCACTGTTTGCCGCTCTCGCGAGGATACGTCCGGCTCTTGCGAGCAGGAAGCTCGCAGAAGCAGGCGTTGTGCAGGCCTGGCTTAAGGCCCATTCACAATGCAAACACAAACATAAGCATGATATCGTAGGCTTCCGCGGCCAGAGTTATGATCTGGGCTGTCCGGGTGACGCCGCGTCGAAGGCTGGGGTGCCGACGTTTCGACCGACATATCGCGGTCCTCTTCAGGGCTGTACTGCCCTGAAGAGGACCGCGATATGTCGGTCGAAACGTCGGCACCCCAGCCTTCGACGCGGCGTCACCCGGACAGCCCAGATCACAAACATAAGCATGACACAGAGACGTAAACATTAACATAAGCGATAGACTGAAGTATTCACAATGTCGAACGTAAACGTAAGCAAAATAAGAGTTTCAATTGGCTGTGAGACATTCTAGTTTACTTTGGTTGGATGTAAGAATCGATTTCGAGATCGCCTGTGTCCACGACGGGGAGGGGGGGGGTCTTGCCATGGATTGCGTTAGTTCGTGAATCGACTTATTTCGATACTCGATTTTGAGTTAATACTGTGATTGGTTGAATTCTTATTTTTGACATAAGAATAAGCACAGATGCTTGAAACGTGCAAGCTTTTAAATTAACGTCTTACGTGTTATGCTTTTGCGAATGCTTGTGAATGAGCCCGCGTATGGACGTAGTCCTAACTTTCGTGTTAACGCCATGCTTGTGTTTATGTTCGCAATGTGAATGGTCCTTTAGAATCTCTACACGATCACACATGCCGTGCGCCCACTAGGAGTTTTAGAGCTTGCCCCGGCTGGGACGGTGCCCCGCTGGCCGTAGATATCTGGCTGTGGGACAGCCCGCAAGCAGATGGATGGGGCGGCTACGGATCTCGCGGAGGAGGATCACCGATAGAAGCACGCACTACCGTTTCGTGGCCAATGCCCTTAGCAGTTGCGACCGTGACTCCCGGTCGAGATAGCTCGTACCGCGTGGCCGAGTTGCGCGGCGGGCGGCGTCCGGGTGCGGCCGCGCTTGGCCCGCAGCGGCTTGCCTGGGATGGCCTTGCCCTTGCCCCACGAGGAGCAGCCTGCGGACACACCTGCCGCCACAGCGCCGTCAAACGAGGCAGATCGACGGGCGAGACACGGGGGAGGCCGCCGGAAATTATTCCTACGATTAGACTTTGGATTTTTAGTCAAGTGTCTATTTTGCTTTTTAGATGTATTGATTGATTACTGATTCCGGGCCGTCAACTATGAGATCATATTCCCGTAAGTGTAGTGCATGTTTCCATCGGGATATGGCGGTGTGCTTCCCCCACTGTATGGCTAGATCCGGCGCCGACCTACCGTCGACTAGCCGGGTTTTCCCTAATCAGGTATCTCCCACCACCGGGCACCACTCCAGCCGAGACTAGTAGTCTCCAACCGGTCTCCGGCGTGCGCGGTAGTGTAGTGCATGTGTGTGTAAGTGTGTGTGTAAGGGGGAGAATAGGAAAGGAAAGGAGGAAATCGCTCGCAGTTCGTAACCCGTTTGTTAGGGTACTACTCTGGCGTTCGCCTGGTGTTGGTCGCAGAAACCACGGAAAACGACCGTTCAAAGCAGCCGACCGCTAGAATTCTCCTCCAGACAGCCTAGGACCTCCCGGTGAGAGGCACCGCAGTGACATCAGTTTATGCACTGAGCCACCGTTCCCGGCTTTTTATATGTACACGTTCGTAAATAATTATAACATGACTTTACAATGTTACAGGAACTACCTACATTTATAGTGCCAATAATGTATCTTTCAGCATTGCAGCCTAAATATGCTCAGAGGAGGAGGTCCAAATACAGACTAAGGTCCACAAAGCTAGTTGCTGTTGTGAAGCCGGAGTGTCGTACTCTATCGGGAATGGCATGAAACTAGTCCCCTCGGTCCCGTTGAAGGGCGGTGAGCTGCTGTGTTAATCGGTCAACGCACAGTAGCCGTGTTTTTCCATCGTCTAACCTTGAGGACGTATGTACAATATTGTTTTTCACTATTAGCTACTCGGCTGTAAATGTTATTTAGCAGCAGGGCTGTGTTAGCGTTGAGTTGGTCGCTGTTTCAATGCCTCTTTCAACCTTCTACTTATAATTAAGGAAATGAAAAGAGACCGTGATAGTGAAATAA
Source organism: Teleogryllus oceanicus (assembly GCA_964035755.1). Taxonomy (NCBI): domain Eukaryota; kingdom Metazoa; phylum Arthropoda; class Insecta; order Orthoptera; family Gryllidae; genus Teleogryllus; species Teleogryllus oceanicus. Next base: position 12,844,358 of record CAXIVR010000010.1, read on the forward strand.
ATACAGTGATAGTGAAATTGTTAGCGCAATTAATTTGCTAGAAACTTGTATTTTTCTTCGAAGTTAATAGCCTAATTGAAAATTAATTTCAAAATAAAAAACGAATCGCTGTTTGTAAAATCAAGTGACTAAATTTTAAAGAAATGCTGTGGACCTAAAGGGGAAGTACAGAATATAAATATTATTTCATATGTCTTAAAATCAAGTCGTGGTGTTAGTTTTAAGTTTAAAGTTAGTTTTAAGAAAATAAAAAATAAAAAAATAGTCTTAATGTGAGTGCAGTAATGAGAGACCTTTTTTTATAATTAGAGTGTGAATGGATAAATCAACTTGTGATAATATTTTTTTTTTTGTTATTTTGTGTATGTTAGTAATTACGCGAGGTTTGGAAATTGTAAAGAAATGGTAAGAAACGGAAATTATTGTTAAATTTTTGTTTATTTCCATGAATAATTTAAAGAGTAAAATATTCTTACCTAATATTTTGCTTGAAATCCCGCATGGGCAAGTCATTCGACCCTTTTCTGTGAGTTGCAGTGAAAGAAATGAACGCAATGCAGAGCGAAGACATTACAAGAGATAGTGATAAAGTCATTTGCAAATAAGCTAAGTGTAAACGAACAAAGAAAAATTGAAAGCAATAGAAATGGACCATCTCAGAAGATCTTTGAGAATCTACGCCGAGAACATGTAAGCAATGAAGAAATAAGGGAAAAGGCGCAGTCTCAGTATAACATCGTTGACAGAATCCAAGAAAGGCAGCTTCTCTGGCTCGGGCATGTATTAAGAATGGGAGAAGATAGATGGCCAAAGAAAATTATGCTATATCAACCTACAGGAAAGAAAAGAAGAGGAAGACCTAGAACATCGTGGTATGCAGGAGTACAAGAAGCCATGCGTGCAAGGAATATTGAGGAGGAGGAAGAAGCATGGCGAGACCGAGAGCTGTGGCGTCGGAGGTGCGGGAAGCGGCGACAGCTGTAGGACCCCCGCAGAAGAAAGTAAACGAACGTACGTAAAAAAAGAGTACATGGACAGAACCTGCTGTTATGTTGACAGTAGTGAGCAAGCGTTAGCGATCACGTCTTACAGTAATCTCTTTATTACTGATAAAGAAGAACTTTTCTCCAGTGAAAACAGGAATAGACAGTAAACTAAAACATAACTATACGACTGATTTAGATGAAGTTCCACATTGTTTATTACAAACGTGTACGTACCCCTGTGTACAACCGTTAATTCACATTTTCAACGATTCATTATGCGCAAGAGTATTCCCAGGTATTTACAAAAGGGCAAAAATTAAGCTTCTTTTTAAAAAGGCAACAAAACCGAAATTCAAAATTAATTTCTTTTATCAATTTTTTCAAAAGGACTTCGAGGCATCTCTCTATACGATCGAAACTGTTTCTCGAGAATAACGAAGCGTTTTCAGATTTTCAACATGGATTTAGAAAATTAAAATATACAGAAACGGAGGTCGTTTTATTTTCTTCATGAAGTTGCTTCATCAATGCATCGGGACGAAGCACCTATTGGAATATATTTAGGTATATCGAAAGCTTTTGACGCAATTTACCATAAAAAATTCTTTCAACATTACTTACATTTGAAATTCGTGGTATTGCCCTAGATTGAATATCATCAGGCCTTAAATATCGATCACAAAGAGGAGAAATACTGTAATAGCACGAAATAACATAACTTATTCATCTTCCCAATTCTTTGTCTTTAAAACATGGATTGTCCATTTCGAATTTAGGCCATATCCTCTTTCCTTGTTACGTAAATGATATTCTCTCGTACATTAGAAACAGAAGAACAGTTGTGTTTGCTGATGACACGAATGTTCTGTTCAAAAAATAAGCAATAAGTAGTACAATTTCAGATGTTTCCTAATAACAAAATCCTGTGCAGTAATCGAGTTACCTGCCCCTGTCTATCTTCAACGGTTACACTACTTTCTGTCCTCTAGTCGAATCGAATTAGGTGTTATTCGAAGCGTCTAGGTCTTCTGATTGATAACTGATCATTTTTTGGGGATTCAATCAAAGAATTTTTAAAAAATCTTATAAACAATTGTTTTTTTTAGATTTTTAAGCAAATAAAATCAGTTTTGGGTAACCATCCACACCTACAAAGGTGATCAGTGACTCATTAGATACTTCTCAACAAAACAAATCGATTGACCGTTTCCCTCTAAAGTAATGTGGGTGAATTCTAGAAAAGTACGTTAATCTATTTCAATGTACTACCTACGAGTACGTTTGTAAATCGCTGTGAATTTCTATTCTTTCCTAACGGCGTTTAGAGAAATCAGTACGACTTAATTCATCTGATTGACGGTAATTTTGCATTTTGAATTTTGTAATGCGAATTCTAAAGAAAAGTTCTCAACGCAAAAGAATTACATATTTTCGCTGGTTCGCCCTCTCATGGATACGGAATGGCATGTTGGAATCCATACAGAAAGTCGCACCGGAAAAATCTAAAAGAATACGGAGGAAAGCGAATAAGTTTACCTAAAGAACTAACGCAATAAGAAAGGAATGGGAACCGCTAGAAAGGAGAAGAACAAGGGCGAGGCTTCGCGCTCTTTATAAATCGTACGTAGGTCAACCAGCTTGGAAGGAAATTCAGGTTAGACTAGAAAAAACACATTATTTCGGCCGAAGCGATCACACTCAAAAATTCGAACAGGAAACAAAATTCAGATCTTGGGAAATTTTCCTTTTGTAACAGAACAATTAAAGATTGGAACAATTTCCCCGCAGCAATTTTCAAAGCTTTTCCTCTAAGTGTCCGAAGCTTTAGAAATAAATTAGAACAATATGAGAGTATTGAGAGATTTGAGACATTAAATGAGTAAGTGCGGTGAAGTGCGGTGAAGTGCTGTGAAGTGCTGTGAAGTGCTGGTAAGTGTAATTCAAAGCAAAAACAGTGTAGTGTAGTGTAGTGTAATGTAATTATTGTTATTTAACTGCCACCGGGTCATACCCAATTTCAGTTCAAATAAATGTATTTGTATATATGTAATTCATTTTTAATTAAACAAAAATTTTATAAACAAGAATTTTAATCGGCACGTTTTCATGTAAATTTCTTTTCTGAAAAATGGACGAGCCAGGCAACTCTGTTATGTTTAAAATTTATGTTTAGTGTGAAAGCCCTAGTGAAACGTTTAACATGCATATTCTTGCTAGATGCGCCACACTAAGCTAGATAATAGTAGGTAAGCTAGAAAATAATTCCTAATGGAAGAAGAACGGTTTCTATGCAGTTTATAATGCCATACATGCAATGAATAAATGAATTAACGAATAAACGAGTAAACCAATAAACGATTACGGAAAAGAATAAAGAAATGAATGAATAAACGAGTAAAGGAATAACGAATAAATGAGCAACTGAAGGCGTGCAAGGGGGCGCACGCACAGGAGGGCGAGAAGTGCGGGGGCGGCGGCTGCAGTCCCGAGGGGCCGGGCGCCGGGGAGGCGTAGGCGAAGGCGGCGGGGGCGGGCACCCTCGCTCCCGGCGCCGCCGGCCCCGCCTCCGGCCTCGCGCACGCCGCCGCACGCTGCGCACGCACCACCTAAGCGGTTAGAGCTTCCAGGAGCAAGGGATGCGATGGCCATTACTCACGTAAATGCAGTGCGTGTTTTTATTGCGAAAGGGGGTGGTGATCTTCCCCCGCTGGATGGCGAGATCCGGCGCCGACCTACGTCGACGTGCGTTTCCCCCACCAGGTATCTATCACCTGCCGGGCTCCTCCCTAGCCGGGCTTAGCTCCCGACAAATGTGGAAGTGTGGTGCACGTTATTGGAAGGAAGAAGTGAGGATAGGACAAGGAAGAGAAAGAAAAGATTGCACGCGGGCCATGGCCCGTTTGTTAGTGTACTAGTCGGCCTTTCGCCTGTAGTTAATCGGTGAAACCACAGCAAAATACAGTTCAGAATAATCAGTCGCTGGAATTCTATGTGGCGTCATACGGGTGTAATCAGTACACAGGTACACAGACGAGAGTGGGTTGTAATAACAGCAGGTTTATTCACAATTTAGACCCTAGTCAGAAATAACCAATGTACTGTATACAATTAACTAAATAGACCCCACTGCTAGGAGAGATATTTACAACGGCTACCACACCACAACATACTACCTAATGTTTCGCCGTGCGTAGTACCGCCTGCCCTGAGACCGACTACATGTCTCACTAGTCACAACAATAACTGCCGGCTTCTTCGCTGCGTGCACGCTCGCACCTCTCACGGACGACCTACGCTGCTGCCTCCAGGATCACAAAGAAGGAAGAGCTATTGTTCTCACGGCCCTTAAATAGCCCTCGCGACGCAGCCCGCCGCCACCATTGCCTCCGCCCTAACGCCCGCACACCCCGTCGGAAAAACCCCGTGCGTCATAGCTTCTGCCTTTGTCTACGCATCCGGTGCACACCGCGCCGAGTGCCCACGCTGTTTTAGCGACACGACGCTACACTATGAACTCCTGGTCAGAGGTAGAGGTTGGTAGTGGTAGAGGTCAGAGGTCGCAGTGACATCAGCTGATGCCCTAAGTCACCTCACCTATAGGTGACATAGGTACACATTATTAACTTCTGAAGTTGAACCATTGTTGTTTGAATGTTTTACACGCCATAAAGTAATGTATCACTTAAGAAATCTAAAGTATTCATTCAAGTAAAGCAACACATTGAATTTATTGTCAGATTCATTGTTTTTGAATGAATTTATTGCCATATTGTCAGAAAAAGAGGTCAATGAAGTACAAAATTTCAATGAACTCGTGCAAAATAAGTTCTCTAAAATACCCCAAGCCGCGAAAGTGTTGGAAACCAATCGAGTACTCTATTGTGTACACCCTCTATGACACTTTCAAGTGCAAAATAATATGTCTATATCTTGATCTTAAATGAACCAACAGTATTTGCACTTTTCAGTATTTGTTAAGCATTTTGAAATATAAATGATTAATTATTGTAAGATTTTAACAAATACATTAATTAATAAGATTCAACAGCAAAAACACACATTATTAATTATTACTATGCCTTATTTTTCTGATAGTTTAGTTTAGAGAAAGAGTACAATTCGTTTGTCTCTTAACGACAAATGTATCCTTCGTGGGATTTGTATTCCGCCATAACTCACGTTCTATTTTTTACCACTCTGCTGCAATGGAGAGATCTTCTGATGTAAATGCCAGGAGTCGTTAAGTAAAACTTGTAGTGTGTAGTCATTATAAATAGTTTTTTATAAGTTCTTAGGAGTTTTTTATAACTGTTCCATCAGATATGATACGATTTACTTCTGTGATATAACACCGTAAATCAAAATGAGGTTTTCACGAAATTCAGAAAATTTAGAAGAATACATATATAATACAAAAAGAAGCATTCAATTAATTTATTTATATGTATACACTTGCCTGCTCGGATGCAAAGATGTCCGTCTCCGATTCGCTGAAGATATTCTGAAAGCATAAAAGAAATTCTCTGATTTTTAAATCAAGAGGAACATTGCACAAGGTTTTTACCAATACCTGAGTTCTAGACTATGTTCATTGCATCACTCGTGTCTTAGGCTGAATTACTGGGATTTTTTTATTTGTCCCCACAATGCCTCCGAACTTTACCGTCTTATTCAACTGTCACTTGCACGGCTTCCTTGCTGAGCATGCAAAGTCTGTGTGAGATTTGAATAGAATGTGATTTGTAGGATTAAATTTTGCTGGACCTGCTCTTTTACATACCTCAGAAATGACAAGTCAACAAGCGTGACAAGTCGACAAGCATGACAAGTCAACAAGCGTGACAAGTCGACAAGCGTGACAAGTCAACATATGAGATAGTCTGAAGCGTAAAATATCATGTTTTGGGTTCGGGATCACTACGGGTTCAGAAAGGTTCTAATTGTAAAAGGCTTAAAAAGAAGATAGTAACTCCTTACCTCAAAAGAGATACATTAGAGTCAATTATACGAATTAATCAATACCACCCCTAGTCCGGATACTGAAATTGTCAGAATAATCGACGCAATTATACACAAAGAAAACGAATCTAGGAAAAAGGAAAAAAAAAAAAAATGCGTACATAAAATCACCTAAGACATTGAAACAACACCATTTCAGAACCTGAAATATAAAAACAGTGAAAAAGAATTAAAGATTCTAAAATAAGTAAAAACTTAACTTTAAATTAATAAACTTTTAAAATAGTAAAATTTACCTTTTAACTGTCTTTAGTCGAGAAATAGCGTGTTTGTAATGTAAAGTCATAAAATAAAACTTTAAGTTTTTCAAACCCTAATGTGATTTTGAACATATAAAATGTTTACCCCCCAAACCGAGCCCAATTTATATTAAAAAAAAACGTTCCGGATGATTGACAGTCCTATTAATGGAAGTTCAGATTATCCGTGTTCTTCTTTACTGAAAAAACTACGATCAGGTTCATAGTTGATCCCTTCTTTTGGTACCGTCTCGTTAGTATCCCATTAGTTACCGATTCACGTACAGAACTAACAACATTAAGGTCAATAAAATACTATAAACGCGTTTTTAACTAAAGAAACGCATTATTTACCCAGTACATGCTTACGTCGGTGAAATCGTCTAAATCGGTAGAGGAATCATCTTCGAATAGTCTTCTCGGTTGAGTTGTCGGTCCGGCTCTTAACTTGAACGAACCTCTCCGGCGTCGGGGAGGGCGAGGCTGCAACAATCAAGAGATGTAAATTAGCTTTGTGAGAAACTAAGGAATATAGCTTATTAGACAGTGTTGCCAACATTTTGCCTGTCACTTTTCTCAAATTCCTGTTCCAGTCTGCCTACGTTCACACGAAGCATGATTTCGGTGCTCTAGGACGAAAAATACAACGTGCAAAGTTGAAAGATGCAAAATTCAAAATTACTATTTAGAGTACATAAAATCCTAATAACTTTAAAACTAGAATGAAAATCCAAATAAGCAAACATGGCATAATAGAATGAATGGTAAAATAAAGTTACGCAACATAGATGATTTTATCTAGTTTGGGTGGGATGTTATCGTTTCGCAATGTGGAAATTTAGTAAAATTCTGGTATAAAGTACATCCACGTAGGATGTGTTTCTAGGAAGTGAGGTGTCGTTTGACGAGAGCTGAAAATGATATGTAATGTATCGTTGAGAATTATATAATATATCGTACTACACATGGGGCCTGCCTCCTGCGGCGTCCACTTGTTGACAAGTTCACAAAGAGAGAAATGTGCGAAATTGACTCGATCATCGCGTTGGTTTTGCTTCTTGTTATTTATTAAATTGTAGAAACTTATGTCAATTTTTTACGTGTTAACAAAAAACGCAAACATTTCAAGTTGTAATAGTAGTTGTTAATATAAACAAAAGGTCACCCTGAGTAAGGCAGTAAAGTAGCGAAATAATTTAAAACGCTTGAACAAAACTTTTGATAGAAAAATGTAATTTACGATTGGTTCCTTCTCACTTAATCATGAAACTAGTCATGCTACAAAAATGCATACCTTCTCGCATTATTTTTAACGCCTATGCTATATTATAATACTACAAGAATCTGAAAAACTGTTTCCAACCAGCAAACATTTTTTCTTCCTGTGACGATTCGAACTAAGATTCTTAGATTTCAAAATTTATCTACTTTCTAGATGCCAGTGCCCCACAGTATGAGATTCTGTAAAAATATCACCAAGATTTGCCGTAGCATTATGTTAAATTTGAAATTTAAGACACATTCTGATTTGTGAAAGTGTGTGCTACAGCATCTTCTTCAAGCCATCAAGCCTGAGAAGGCAGCTGAGAAAAATTTAGAACCCTAGCTTTTAAGGAATAACATTGTACGAGTATATAGCTTAAGAATGCTAGGATAAGTTAAAATTTTTGTCATCTTTCTTCTTAAAATTGGTATATTAGACAAATCAAATTGTGATCTTATGGCCATAAGAAGGTTTCAAAAAGACAGTATTTTGATATAAACATGAACTTCTATAGCTAATTTGTCTTTGAGAAAAAAAGGTTAATTAAATTTAATAATTTCGAAACAGGTATTTATTGATTCTAAGGAAATGAGCAATGGAAATGGTTTGTTCTAACAAAATCTCAAATTTACATCAAATTTGTGATTGAATGGAACCATCGTTTTGATTCTGAAAGTCTCAATTAACAATTTTAGAGCAAAATTAAAAATTATTTATCAAAATGTATGTTTCCTTTAGCTGCTCATAGAGCGCCCTGCTCTAGCTGCAACGCCGTTCAGCAGCAAGCCTGCTGGACATCCGTGTTTCGCAAGTTGTCTATTTTGCAGGCGCATTTATTTTCTTTGTGTAGCAATGAGTTTATATCTGATTTCCTTGAATCGATACCTACTTCGTCACGCTTCGGTGTCGTGGTAACTTCCCCCTCCACCTCTGTGGAGCCTATGAAAAGGCGGAGCGCCTCTCTCTCCGAGCCATTCTCTTAATTTGTGTTGATGTTACTCTGGTCGAGGTTAGAGGGCCCGACTCCCTATCAGTCGTAAAATATTTTTGTAAACTGGTTTTGCGTATGAGGTATTTTATGCCCAATTTGGGTAGAATTTATTGTTATGAGATGGAAGTGGATCATAATATAGATGTGTATTATCTTTTGAAGTTTGTGTGTATGTGTTAATTTGCCTTTCTCACTTTTTTGCAGTTTTGCTCTGCATATTTGTGTTTACAACCCCGCGTTGTGCTTAATGGTGGCGCGTGGACTGCTCGCAGCCTCATGTTATGTATCTTGAGTGCTGAAATATAGGTCTGTGCATTACTAATGTGTTTTTTGTGAATGTTTCAGTGCCTCGCTCCGTTCGTAAGACGGCCCCTGTCGCATTCGACCATTAGGAGCTTTTTGTCAATAGACGGCAGCAGAACCCGTACGGTCAGTTTGTCGATGCTTCATTCGAAGCTTCGTCCATTTGTTAACGGACGATAGCAGCGCCCGTACGGTCGGTGTATTGCCGTGGTTCATTAGAAGCTTCGTCTCTCTGCCCCGTGAGCTACAAACACGTAGCTCGGGCAACAGCCGTTGGGCGTGGAAGGCCACCGAGCTTTCGTCGAAGCCGTGGCGGGCGTGGAAGGCCGCTCGGCTTTCGTCGCAGAGCAGATTCGCAGTTTCAAGTGTTCGGTAAAAAGGCAGTAAGGTTTAAAGGATCCACTTCATGTATTTCTTGGTTCAATGTTTCCTCATACGCAAAAGTTTCTAATCGTTTTTTCGTTTTAAATACAGTTGGTCATTAATTTTTGTAAAGAAAGGCGGCCGAAGTCGGCGTCTTTGCCAATTTTGTATTCTTTCGCTTTCTGCATAAAGGCACTTATTTTTGCCTGTTAAATCGTTTAATATTCTGTATTTCATTGTAATTTCTCTTTCAGCTTTTCTTTAAAGCAAGAGAAATATTTTTGTGTTTCTTTGTAATATTTTTATATGCATTCTGGTCATTTATTTAATAAATGTTGAATTTTTGAGTATACTGGATTGTCATATCTTCAGTTTAAGATAGTAGTTTGTGTAGTTTGAGCTCCTGTCTGTGACCGGACCATAAGGTCCTCATAAGGAACGCATAAACGTTCTTTCTAGAATTTGAGTGCTTATATTACTGCAAGTCATGCTTAGGGGTTTTAGTGTTAGCCCCAACAAAATCAATAAGGTAATTTCCGCATGGTCCACCTACCTATTTCCTTCTTGGGTTGGGTGTTTATTAATTTCCTTTTTGCTGTTTAACACAGCTGGCGACCGTAACTTAAAATAATTTTGTCCACTTTTCGCATTTGAATATAATACATTACAATACTTACTCTTTTATACTTAACCCATTAATTGCCACGATCCCCAAATGGGGAAATGAAATTTCTTCATTGTTGTTGGACATTGTGTAATATAATTTGCAAATTTTATTTCTTCAATAGATGTAAACAACCTCAACGAAACATATAAGCTTTTTTTTCATTTCTGAATGCCAGATGTGGATTTAGCCGTGATCGCTAAGGCATTCCTGGCCAGGGTGTAAATATGACTTGCGTCGGTTCGAAACCTTATCTAAAACCGTGCTTAGCTTCTTCATGCCTGTGGTTAAGTCGGAGGGAGAGGCGGTGCAACGCAAACGATGGTTGGTCCGCACCGAAGTTGAAGGAAAGTCAACAAAGTTGACTTGAAATCTGACAGTTCATGGGTTAAGTTCCTACGAAGGCGGAGAAATTAAAACTTTTATAAAGCATTTTTTAATGAATTGTTTGTTTCTCAGTCTAAAAAATAAAAACCTTTAATAATATTTCTTGACAAATTTTAATTATAAATTTAAGTAATATACTATTTACCTCAAACAAAAGTTTTCAAAATTTCCTCAAGTACCAATGAAAATTTTGCTGATTTTTATTAGGTGATTTTCGGTCTGCAATATTCGATTGTACTCTGAAATTGTTATGTGACTTACGATGTCTATAGCAAAAGGGTTAGCAAAGTGTTCAGTCCCTTCAAAATGTCCATGGCCTTAAAATAACTAAACCTATGCTATTGCTGTCAAAATCAGTACGCGCGCCTTGTTGCACATTTGCGCACACTACGGCATTCAGCGCAGTTCAACCGTTCTCTCCCTATGCCCCTTTCCCCAGCGCGGAGTGTCTAATTGATTGATTGATTACTCGTGATTCCGACCGCGTCAACTGCTGTCATTACATCCGTAAGTGTAGTGTGTGTTCTTCCTCGGGAGGTGGCGGTAATCTTCCACTGCTTGATGGCGAGATCCAGCGCCGACCTACCGTCAGATATCAGGGTTTTCCCAAACTAGGTATCTCCCATCAATGGGCATCGCCCCAGCCGGGACAAGCTCTAAGCTCCTGACCGGTCTCCTGGCATGTGAGGTAGTGTAGTGCATGTTAGTGTAAATGTGTGTAAGGGATGAATATAGGACAAGGAAGAGGAAGGAAAGACCGCGTACGGTCCGTGGCCCGGTTGTTAGGGTACTGCTGCTACCCCCATTCGTCTGGTATTGATCAGTGAAACCACGGAAAATTACCGATCAGAGCAGCCGGCTAGTAGAATTCTCATCCAGAGAGCATCTGGATTCGAGCTAGCTCACAAGCTTGTGTCGAAAATATTGCCATTGTCGGGACTTGAACATAGGACCTCCCGGATAGAGTTTCTGCAGTGTTGGTGCCCTAAACCCAGTTGCGGGGTGCCGTTCACACCTCTGAGCTCACATTGATACAATTTGGGTTCAGGTAGCCCGAGTGGCTGGGGCTAGCTCCGCGAACGCGAGTTGAGCAGGCCTGTTGTAAAGGGTGAAAAGGGGACTAATGTACCCGCGCGTTCTGTCGTCAAGATTCAAAACTACTCGCCCAGCGAGGCGAAAATGTACGCTTTTCGCGAGTCGAATACGCACGGGCCACAGTAAGTGCACCGGACCGGATGACACAATTAGCAGGATTGATTGATATTTTCGTGTTTCCGGGCGTGTCATCTGCTTTGGTCATTAGTCCCGTTGGTGTAGTGCATGCTTTTTCTCGGGAGATGGCGGTGATCTTCCCCCGCTGGATGGCGAGATCCGGCGCCGACCAACCGTCGGCTAGAGGGGTTTCCCCCTAACCAGAACTCTCCCACCAGCGGGGCACCACCCCAGCCGGGACAAGCTCTAAGCTCCAGACTGGTCTCCAGGAATATGTGGTAGTGTAGTGCATGTTCGAGTAAGTGTGTGTGTAAGGGGAGACACAGGACAAGGCACAGGAAGGACAGATCGCGCGCGGTCTGTGGCCCGTTTAGTAGAGTACTGCTCCGGCATTTGCCTGGTGTTGATCGGAGAAACGACGGAAAACTTCCGATCAAAGCAGCCGGCCTCTAGAATTCTCCTCCAGACAGCGACTGAATTTGACCTAGATGAAAAGCTAGTGTCGAAAATCCTACCGCCGTCAGGACTTGAACCTAGGACCTTTCAGTCAGAGACGCTGCAGTGACATCAGTTGATGCACTGAGCTACCGCTCCTGGTAATTAGCAGGATGTTAATGTGTTGGTACGGAGTGCAAATAGCCTCGAGATACGCAAATCGAAAGGCACGGGTCAGAATGGTACGGGAAGGTTGAGATAGCCACAAGAACCTCGGAGTTTGAAAATACTTGCAATATGTGTCGAAAATAAACATATATAGTTGCTCGTGTCTCTGAGTACTTATTTCACTACCACGGTCCCACTCATTGCTTTTCTGCCCTTACCTGTCTCCGCCAATTTGTTGCAGTAAGTGCGCGCTGAAACAAAACAAAAACAAATTGTACATTTTGACACATAATGAGATAACAGTAGCATAACCCAAAATAACTAGTTGTCTAGGAGAATCATACAATTTTGCGTGTGAAGGAGGTAAAATACGGATAAAAATTAACTGTAGCAATTGAATTTGCATGACTCGGTTTTGCCATTCTACCACTAGAAACAGCAAACATATGAAAGAATCATTTCCTTTGTACTAAAAATTCAATGTTGCTTAATTTTGAGTTATGTCATTGTTGCAGTGAACCAACAATAAATTAGCACTCATAAGTAGGATGCAGATCTTGTAGTACGAAAACAGCAATTGTAACCCACATAATCGTAAATTTCAAAGCTGCAAATGCTTTAAGGACAGATGTCTCCAGAGTCAAGTAATTTTACTTAAATAGCAGAAACAAATCACCTTAGGTTTTCATATTTCAATTAACACATTTCATTGCTGAAAAATTTGTTTGGTAAGTGATTTCATGGTAAATTGAACACAGCATGCATAACTTACTTACTAAATCCGAAGTAACCCACGGGCCCACTTTCTGTATATATTAACTAAATCTGATCTCTCTGACCTCAAAATACCCCGCGGACCCGTTTTTGTAAAATCAGAAGTGACTAAATTATTGTAGTAAATATTCGCCTTCGACTTAACGGTTTACAATTTCTTGAGAAGCACCTGAAAAAGGTAATGGTCTGAAGTGTAACGCCTGTTAATCGTGCTAGAAATGATTACAGTAGTTAATGGTACAATGAGGCACAGCCAATACCTACGGGCTGTAAAGAACCAATGATTCCCTCATACATATGTGTGGTTTGGAAAAAATCATATTCAGGCTTGTCTGCACTCCATGCTACAATTGGGAAGAAAGTTGGAAAATATAACAAACCGATCAATCTATGATTCAATGAGCTGTAAGTAACTGTTATGAAACCCGTAGAAAATGTTCGGTCTAATATAGTTAAAGGAAACTGAGGAAAAGAATACCGTACAAACTAGCTCACAAAACAACACACTCCTATTTGACACAAATATTCTAAAGTTGAAAGAAAGATAGTGAACATGAAGATTTGAAGAAAAAAGGGAAAGAATAAAAAAGATTTTAAAAAATTATTTTCAACATGACTCAAAACAAATGTGTTAATTACGGATATGAATTATTTTTATAAAACAATAGATATCTTTTCACATAATTTGTCAAGATCTATGGTTACAAAAAATTTGTCCCATTGCATAGCTCTACCATTCTACCTCTCTACTTACTACTAGGCAACCTCTCTACTTTCTGAAACAAATCTTTCTAATCTCGAAATACCAACGGGCTCTTATTTCGGTGTGTATTAACTACTTGTCTCTACTGAATCCCGTGGGTTCCTATGAGCCATCTGCCAATTACTTGATGGAGGGACTATGATTATCTTATGATTGTTTATGATTATCTTATGATTGATTGATTTTTTCGTGTTTCCGGGCGCGTCAATTGCTTCGGTCATTAGTCCCGTTAGTGTAGTGCATGTTTTTTTCTCGAGAGATGGCGGTGATCTTCCCCCGCTGGATGGCGAGATCCGGCGCCGACCAACCGTCGGCTAGTGGGGTTTCCCCCTAACCAGGACTCTCCCACCAGCGGAGCACCGCCCCAGCCGGGACAAGCTCTAAGCTCCCGACCGGTCTCCCGGAATATGTCGTAGTGTAGTGCATGGAGAGGATAGGACAAGGAAGAGGAAGGACAGATCGCGCGCGGTCCGTGGCCCGTTTGGTAGGGTACTGCTCCGGCATTCGCCTGGTGTTGATCGGAGAAACCACGGAAAACTACCGATCTAAGCAGCCGGCTGCTAGAATTCTCCTCCAGACAGCGTCTGAATTCGACCTAGCTGAAAAGCTAGTGTCGAAAATCCTGCCTCCGTGGGGAGTGGGAACCTAGGACCTCCCGGTCAGAAGCGCTGCAGAGACATCAGTTGATGCACTGAGTTACCGCTGCAGGTATGGCCTCTCTTAGGTTGCGTCCGCTGTGCCCAGTGGGACAACATGGAACGTCACACAGTCATCGACGTCAGGGTTATTACCAAGGTAACTAGCGAACCCGTGCGAGAACTCTCGCCTGTTAAACCCCACCCCTTCCCAATTTTGCCATTTCCGTATTAAGCCTGCAATACAGATTTTTCTTCAAGACCTTCTTATCCTCCGTCACTTGCTTTATGCCTCCTTATAATTGATAACAACACAACACAACACACCCTTGTCAATTTAAAGTATTCTTATTTAACGTTATTACTGAGAAGAGAGGTACACTCATGTAATTCAATCGTGTAGAGTATGAGTAATGAGTTTAATTTCACATGCAGTTACAGGCTCTGACCAGGTGGTGTACAACCGTGTAGCGTCGAATCAGCAAAAACGTAATAGAACGTTCACGAAGATCTCATCCTGTATATTACGGTGTGAGGAACGTTTCCTTGATGCTTTTGCCTCACAATTTTAGCTTTAAGGCCCTAAAACGCTTCGTTTAGGAGTTATTTAACGATGTAGATCCAAAAATGCGACCGAGTGTTTCTGGTTGCATTTGACATTAATATTTAGTTGCTTTAAAAAAAATCCTTCATATTTTGAAAGTCAAAGCCTTATTCGTCAGGTCTCCGTAAAATTCTCTTTCTTTAGAGACCTCATTTCTGAATATTTGTTGCGTGTGAGAGCCGCAAACGGCATGCACAATACTGAAATAATATAGGAGACGATGGCGTCGTCCAGGTGCATTCACTGTAGGAGAGCATTCACTTCGGGTCACTCTGTGACTCCACAGAGGTTCTCCGAGCTCAGAGGTTCTCCGGGGATAGTTAGTTAATGCCTTATTTTACGTGGCGAGACTCGGGCCATCAGGCCCGCTCTTCCGTCTAACCACGCAAATTTCGCTACACTCCATTCAACACCTAGCGGAGAAAGGAGGTATTATCTTGGGCGATGAAACAGGCGGAACTCAATTTTGCTCAGAGGCTTCATTTAGGCTTGAGGATCTTTTACATGCAGTAAATCTACTACATGCGACAGCCGGCTTTACTTCCCCTCCGAAGGAAGGCGTACGAAGGATTTTTTCACCCTTAAAAATCCACGGCTTTGATCGGGTTTGAACCCGCAAACTCGAGTACAACAGTCCGATACGCTAACCGTTATACCACCGAATCCGCAAAACGGATACGGAAAAGGTTTGCAGTCAAAACATAGTTTTTTTAGTATTTTATTTTTCTTAAATATCCATAATTTTCTCTTTAAAATGATACTAGAATTATGTGGATATCACTTTTAAAACTATTTTATTTTATTAGCTATATGAGAAGTGCTCCTCTCATAGGGCTTAGGTACTGGCTGTTAAGTTATTGTTGCATAATGCAGCGCATAAATACCAAAAGACTTAGACACTCAGAAAATACATTTAAAACTTAAATTTTTCAAGCTAATCAACAGAAAACATCTGTCAAAAATAAGTCGTTATTGGAAGACGTTTATTCCAAAAAAAAATGTAATGTACTGCCGATTGCATTTTTAGAGCTAATTTTACGAAAGTTAATATTTTTTATACTAATTGCACCTTTTCTCAGTTTACATTTGTAATAGGAAACTGAGATTTTCAAGAGTTGTAACTAAATGTATTTTACATTTACTTAAATAATTGTTTTATAATTGCTTCGGTGCTATTCATTCTGCAGAACTTTGTTTATTCGAAAATGTGGGAAAAATAATCGCCCCATGAGAAAATATTTATATTTTAAAAAACAATGCACTTTTTTTTTAAAACTCATTGTGTCAGAGTTATTATGAGTGATATATCTGTAGCCTGTAAACATTTCATAAGTTTAACTTCAATAGATTTTGAGAATTGTACTCAAACATTTAACATTACCAGGATAGGGCAGTTCGTTTATACACAACAATTTATGCTATGTGATTTCGAGTAAAAAAATAGCATACAAAAAAAAAGATCCAAGAAGGTGAATAACCTCCAAATAAGATTAAAAATGTAAAAATCAAATTGAACTTAAGAGTACTTTTAAGGGAAACGTTAGGAAAATGAACTAAGTTATTCAACTAAAAGCAATTAAAATCATGCAAAACTTACCGGTGGTGATCTTGGCTTATAGCGGTTTCTAAAATTCGATTCTTGCTCTGAGGATGGAATGTAGGGCGATTCTCGATGTGTTGCATTCATCTAAGACAGATACGTTGTTTGATTTTCATACTTTTATTCAATAAAAGATGGAAGAGATATCAATTTTTGAAATATAAAATTACCTAACACTGCTGCCTTACGTGAAATAGATTAACAAGTTGAATACTTTTGTTGCGAACATTCTGTCATGTTTGCTTATTAGTGACATTTTTCACTTTTGAAATCTTAATTGACTCGATAAGTACAGATATGTCTCTCATGATATAAATAACATGTAATACTCTCGTCTAATTATTACAAACAACAACAGTTGTTTCAATCAAATATCAAACAGTCAAATATCACCACATACTATTAGTGAACCATTATACCATTGAACGCATATCTACGAAGATTATGCCAGACTGTGGACATTGATTTCAGAGAGAAAAAAGAATTGGAGACCCAACATAATTTTTCAAAAATATTTCAATAAATAAAATGATTTAATATATTTTTACAAAAAATACAAAATTATTTCTTTAATACTCTCTTGAGTATTTTAACTACGGAACTTTCCTTATTTTTCAATTAAATGCGCTTTTTGGCGTGATGATGTTTTTCTGAAAAAAAGTCTTCAGACGTTAAGTTATTTATAATTTACTGATTACCGAAGACATGTCTTCAAAGATGTTCCAACGTTCTTCCTCCGACAGATCTAACGCTCGCATGTTACGGGACAACTGCAAGGATAAATTTCTTCCATTAGCAATCTTATCTCAATTTGATTTCAAGGCGATTTTAGTTAATTTTTATACTCGTATCTTCATAGGGGCGTGTAGGGCACGCACATGGTTCATGATATTCACTTCACTCATGATAGGTCATACAGATATAATGGAAAATTTCATAAAATGAAGTTACGCATGGGGCATTTGCCCTTAAATTATCACGGAAATCATCATGTACTAGTGTTTGGCAGATCATACTATCGACGCAATAAAAGAGTTTTCCCCATGTTTTCGTTTAGAGATTATTGTTATATGTCCTCAATTACTATAGGTTATGTAAGTCTGTAAAGTTACGAGTATAATATGTATTATGTGTTTCCTTTTATCTCCTCGTCTCCTTTTCATTATCATCACTTCCTTTTCACGCTTTGTCTAACTCCACAAGTTATTTTTCTTCCCCGTTTCTTTTATTTTCACTCTCAAGTTTAATATATCTTGTTCTCAATGTGCGACCTTAAGTCGCGATAAACAGTAGCTCTCTTTTATCTCATTTTTAAGAACGGCCCTTGCATCATGACTCTTTCTATTTTGCAAAATTTCAACAATAAACAAAAAATTACAATAAATTCACTTATGAGTTACGGCTCGCACAGATAATACATGAAATTAGTCTGAAATTGAATTATTTTTGTCACATGAAATGCCAGTTAATATTACTTACGTCCGAACGCCTTACCTGTATTTTTGAAATTGTAAATTCATTAAAGAGGTTAGGGGGACGAGCAGGTCTTAAGGTCTGAGCCTCACAGCAAATAATGACAATGTTGTTGTAATTATTATTATTATTATTATTATTATTATTATTATTATTATTATTATTATTATTATTATTATTATTATTATTATTATTATTATTATTAAAGAGATTTCGCGTATCGGCCAAATATCAACACATGATGAAATTACCACCCATCCCACCCATCATTACTAATGTTACATGAGTTACTTCGTTTTATGAAATTTCCCATTTCATGATCATTAGCCACAATTAATCATCTTGGACCTCCTTACATATACAGGTGTTTGTAATGTATTAGGACAGTTGACAAATGCGAAATGAACTCCTTGCAGGAGCCAGAGAAATGGAGTACATGCACTCTTATTTCATGTAGTAAATATTTTATTTCAACAATATTTTTATGTATTTTCAATACTTATGAAGTATTTTAACTGACTATAAGTGACTTATGATCATCCATTCCATACTTATTTTACGAATTAATTGTTTATAAAAATGTCAAATGAATAAAAATAAATTTAACAATAGGAGTAATGTTTTTGAAAAAGACAGTTAAGGAGTTTTATCACTTCTTTTATAACCTTTAATGTATTATTTTACAAAAGATGAAATAATTTGTCATATTACCTGAATTTCTTCATACATCTGGGTAGGCGCACCTGAAGCATAACTGAAATAAAGTTTAGTGATAGAATAGTTTTTTTTAAAATAATGTTATCTTTCTTTTTCTACTCGTTCAAATTTATTTATTGTTTTATGCTACAATATTTCTTTGTTTCATTGCATTCAGCAAAGCATGAAATGGCAAAGCATAGGTGGTACTGTGTTTGCTCATTGTACAATGGTTGACGTCCATTGGTGCTTGTTTACCCGAGTTGAACAACAATGTAACAAGGTTTAATATGAATTCAGAACTCATCAAACCACAACAATAAAAGTTTTAATATATATTAAAAACATCCCAAAGTCCACTTTCGGGAACACTTTTCCCATCTTCAGTGAATCTATTACAATCTAGAAGGAACTATAATAAATAACATTAGAGAATGAAAGAACAACATGAAACTGTTGCAAGAAAAAAACAACAACAAAATGATTTGGTAAAAATTACTTACTACCCAAGCAATGTTATGGTTTTATTAATTAATTTTTATCTTATACTTTTATTATTTTATGTCATTTTCCTTATTTATCTCCTTTTGTCATTCCATGCTTTATTGTTATTTCTTATGTTTTCTTGTGCGTTGTTATAGTTCTACTGATCATGAGAAAAGTGTTCCTGAAAGTTGACTTTGGGATGTTTTTAATAAATATTAAAACTTTCATTGTTGTGGTTAGATTATTTCTCAATTCATATTGTGGAGTACCACAAGATATTTGCTACAAGCAATCAGTACAAATCTATTTATACAACAATATTGCTTTCTGAACAGCGTTTTTCAAAGAATGTTCAGCCGAACGGCTGTGATAGCGACGTTTCGAGTGCAAAGTAAAAAAATAATTTAATAAGCAA
Organism: Teleogryllus oceanicus; assembly: GCA_964035755.1. Classification (NCBI taxonomy): domain Eukaryota; kingdom Metazoa; phylum Arthropoda; class Insecta; order Orthoptera; family Gryllidae; genus Teleogryllus; species Teleogryllus oceanicus. The sequence continues at coordinate 12,863,835 of CAXIVR010000010.1, forward strand.
AATATGAACACAAAATACGCGTATATGTAATATTTTAGTTAGGAAATAATACAAAAATTAAGTGCAGACCATAAGGTTTTATTGGCATTGCACGTTCAAATCTACACAATAAAGACAAATAAATCAACGTTGTCATTTCCAAAAAGTAGGTCTCAGTGTTCATTTTCTTGGAATGTAAAATACCGATGTGGCACACACTTTCCTGGGCGGTTTATTGTAATAAATGTATTTTAATAAAATAACTCTTACAATTGTTTAAACTGCCTGGAATAAAATGTCTAGGGCCTATTTAAAGGGAGTGGGTGACGAATTTCACCTTTCAACATTTTTGTGAAATCTCATATTACGACGTGACATATCTACCCCTAACATTGTTTGGGAACACATCGAGCACTGGTGTTTGGCAGTGCACCTTCCAGCGTAGGCAACAAGATTCCCACAACTTTCAAAGCGCCAGCGCAAGGCGCAATTGAACACCCAAGGAGAGCGGGCTAATAGACTCTTTAGGTGTCAGACGCCAAAGTCAAAAAATCAAGTTTTTAATAATTTTCTTTAGCATGAAAAACATCTCAATCTATTTTAAATTAGTATAATTTTTTATAAGAATAAACCAAGTCGGCTGAACAATATACCTTGAGTCCTCAACCTTAGAAACAGTCCACAGAAACATCACCCCTCAACGAAACATCCCCCCTGAAACAAACATCTACACATGTGTAACGCAGTAACTGGACATTTCCTATACGATCATTGAAAATAACGAACATCTTAGTCCACCACTTACAAATGTATAAAATGAATTGCGAAACATAATGTATTTGTGTATGTATCTATATATGCATAAATCGTTTACGGTTTTTACCTCAACTGACTTTTTTATCGCCTTCTCCTTCGCGCAGGTTTAGAGAGGCCCACCCGCTCGCTTCCCTACACTACCTTCACCAGCTTCCCTACATTAACCCCGCCCTTTTCCGCACACTAACTCCATCGATCCACATTGTTTCTTTCCCCCTCCCATCACCAGATGCGACAAACGGAACCTTTTGTTCAGTATTTTTGCAATGCCTTAAAAGAGAAGCATGTGAGAATGTGAGTTTTACGAAACGGGGGGCACGGGGCCACATCTAGGTTGAGCCAACTATGCCCCGAAGGTCCGTTTTTACCAGAAGCGGGCAAACTCGTTTCCATACTGTTACCGGCCGGGAGGCAGGCACAAGAGGACGTGTCTGACCAGCTGCCACCCTGTCCGTGTCTCTACTCTAACCCCATTCGATTCCCTGTACCCACCCGCTCGCTTCCCTACACTACCTTCACCAGCTTCCCTGCATTAACCCCGCCATTTACCGCACACTACTTTCCCAACCTTGGTTTCTAACTTCTTCCCTATCACTTTTCTACCCTCCTTACCAAAAAACATCCGTTCCCCCACACTAAATCCATTCGTTCCCCTACACTAAAACTAGCCGTTCCCCCCATCCGTTCCCACACTAAAACCATCCGTTCCCCTACACTAAAACCATCCGTTCACCTACACTAAAATCATTCGTTCCCCTACACTAAAAATCCGTTCCCCTACACTAAAACCATCCGTTCATCTACACTAAAACCATCCGTTCCCCTACACTAAAAGTATCCGTTTCCTTACACTAAATCCATTCGTTCCCCTACACTAAAAGTATCCGTTTCCTTACACTAAATCCATTCGTTCCCCTACACTACAACAATCCGTTCCCCTACACTAAAACCATCCGTTCCCCTACACTAAAACCAACCATCCGTTCCCCTACACTAAAATCATCCGTTCCCCTACACTAAAATCCGTTCCCCTACACTAAAACCATCCGTTCTTACACTAAACCATCGTTCCCCTACACTAAAACCATCCGTTCCCCTACACTAAAACCATCCGTTCCCCTACACTAAAACCATCCGTTCCCCTACACTAAACCATCCGTTCCCCTACACTAAAACCATCCGTTCCCCTACACTAAAACCATCCGTTCCCCTACACTAAAACCATCCGTTCCCCTACACTAAAAGTATCCGTTCCCCTATACTACAACCATCCGTTCCCCTACACTACTACTGCTCGTGCGCGGGCCGCTGGTCGCGTGTGCGGGTGCGCGCACCTGCTGTGGGGGCTGGTGTGGGCGTGGCGATGTGTGCGCGTCCAGGACTGCGCGGTGCGGGCGGTGGCGGCGCTGCCGTCGGGGTGGGCGCTCTCGTCCAGGTGACGGCGCAGCAGCCGCCGGCCCAGGCGCGGCGGCGGGTTGGGGTCGCCCACGGTCACCTGCGAGTTTTGTGTTCCCGACGCCTCGCGGTGTCTTCTAGACACCGTTCTCTCGCACATAAATGAAACAATTGCTCTGTCACATACACACACACTTGTAGGCGTTCAATGATGATAACGTGTTGCTAATAAATATGTGATGAGAAATTTCATGTAAGGAAGCTGCACATGGGATATTTACTCCCGATTGGCAGGTAACGTATTTTGTACTGGTTTTGAGGAGGCAAACAAAATATCTTTTTCTACTTCCATTTCACAATATTGTTATTTGATGGCTGTAACCCGTTGTGTAATGATAGTCATTACGACACAGATTTCATTATGATATAGGGTTTTGACCAGCCACGGAGATGTTTACAAACCAATTATTGACAATTCATCATTGAGAATCGTTCTAGCAAATGTTTCATTTGATTGTGTACATTAAAATTACTTTTAAAAATATATTATACTTATTAGCTTTAATTTATTTTATGGTAAGTAATATTTTACTAATATTATTGAAAAGAAATTGGATTGTAATTACACTTGTACCCTATCTGACTATGACAGTGGTAGTTATGGGAGAGAATATCTGAATGACATGATGATCAGAACGCAAGTCATTTTGTGATATTTGTTGTTGCTGTGTGGTTGTCTTTTGGTTAATGGAAATATATTCCTTTACTAAGTTAAAACTTAACTTTTGTACTCCCTTGCAGGAGGGCTGTTAAGCCAAAGCCACCTACGGCAGGGTAGGGTAGGAAACTGTTCGCCAGGTGGCTTTGGCTGAATCCTGCATGTCAACTGCCACGAAACGATTCAATGTAAAAAGTTAAACTTATAAATGCTACTAAAGTCGTACAAAAAATGAAACTCGATGTAATGGGTACTAATGTTTTCCGTGAAGTTTACGATGTCGTGTATACCCAACATCGTTTCATAATGTACTATTTTTGCATCAGAATGTGCGCATAGTAACATCATTGGATGTTGCATACCACTCAGGCGCAAATTTCACAAGTTCAACTTTGCTCTATGAAATTTTTCACCACATATTCATTAAAAAAACGTTATAATGTTTGACCCCCTACATGCTCTAGAGCGGTGTGTGTCAGCGTCAAAATACATGTTTAATAGACAGTGTGGGGGACGAATAAAAGACAGCCCAAAGTGCCGCGAACATAAAACACAATAGCAACATTGTCACCTCCGGTGGCACAGGTTAAATAAAATTTCCCACCTCCGATGAAATACGATCATATTCGTATATTCACCTGCTCATGCGCTAGAAATTTTTGATATTTAATCTAACTCACCTTTTACAACAATGTAATTCAAATGTATGTCGAAATGCAATAAAAATCAATTAATTTACAATATTTTTTATTTTATTTTAAAGGAATCTAAAAGTTTGTTCATACATTTTTGAAGAGTTGGTACATCCCTTACAAGATATTTTGTCTCAAAAGTGGGTAGAACAAAAGGTTTTTATTGGTTTTTTGAAATTCTCTTGTAACGTTTCCGAGCGTTTATAATTTTTCAGACAATAGAGAAGATGATATCGTAGGTTTCCGCGGCCAGAGTCATGGTCTGGGCTGCCCCGATGACGCCGCGTCGAAGGCTGTTTCGACATATCGCGATCCTCTTCAGGGCTGTACTGAAGAGGACCGCGATATGTCGGTCGAAACGTCGGCACCTCAGCCTTCCGGTCAGCCCAGATCAACAGAGAAGGTAGAAAACAGAATATGATAGTGTACCTCGTGCACAGACTCGTTGAAAAGGTTCTCCTCTCGCACGTACATATGCGACTGGGTCATGTCGGCGATGGCATCGTAGTCCATGTCGCGGAAAGACTTGGCGAAGCTCTCCGATGGACCCGTCTGAGAAGATTTGGAAACACGAAAAAAGAATAGGTATACTTTGTTGCGGCTGTATAACCGCATTTGAAGAGCGCTCCAAGGTGGCAGCGCCCAGCGGCGACCGAGGAAGTCGGCAGAGGCGGCGAAGCGGAAAAGGCGCCGCCCGAGCTTAGAAGGAAGGCTGGCCGGAGAGCCAGGAGCGGTGCAGCGAGTCTGCGGCGCCGCCCGCTTTAAAAGCGAGCGCCGCCAGCCAGTGAGACAGAACGCTAGTGACCGTGTATCGAGTGGAATTGAGTGAGGAGATTGTACCGTGTAGATTTCTTCGTTCGACATAGCTTGTTTTTGGTACATCTCCCGGACTTTTGGTTTTTGGATTTTGTCTTGTGACTTGGTATGCTCTTCTGGATTTTGGATGGGTGACCAATGTACTGTCTGCAGTTAATTGTAATAAATCTTTGTTTGTGAAAAGCGTGCTATTATTCAGAACATAACATACTTCTTTCTCCAGAGTATGTACAGGTGTCCAGGGAGTAAACAACGAAAATCTGAAAAACTCCGAGATATCAAATGGCTGAGCCTCAATAAGCACTCTAAAAAGGGTTTGAAAAATACTTTCTATGCGAAATTTGCATTTCAGAAGCATACATACACCCCAGGAACATATACATTATTTATTATTTACAAAATAAATTAATATATTTGTGCACATAGCAAAAATAACGCAGAAATTGCAATTTACACAATTTAATTTACTTTTTATTTCTGTGTTAATTTTTCTTTGCGAACAAATACATTTTTTTTTAAAAAAAATTTTTTGGTTTTTTATAATTTAAATCAATATTTCTTTCTACAAGATGTTCTCCTAGATGTTTCCAGCTCATTTCTTTCTTCTGTTATGTTTAAGTGTGATCCACGTTTCTTGGGCAGTAAGTATTTTTTTGAATTTTATTTATAATGAAATTTATTTGATTTATCATTTTCATTTGGTGTTTTTGCTATATTTCTTTCTGCTCCCATACTTTGTGTTATATTCTCGTTTTTATTTCTCCAGGTTAGAGACGCACTGAAGATGGCAAAAGTGTTTCCCGAAAGTTAATTTTCAGTATGTTGTAATAATTATTATAACTGTAATTGTTGTGTTTAATTATTTCCTTAACTCACATTACAGATTATCACAAGACATTTGCTACCACCACGAAGTTTGACTTCATTATTTGAGTCTTATTATAAAGAATTTGCACAGTAAACTCAAAAGTAGTTTTTGCAACTGTCTGTGATCGGGTCATACAGCGTAGTACCTGAGATTGTTGTGCGGGGAATTTAAAGACACTGCCATGAGGAGGGATGTATGGGTTCTCCATTCTGATGGGTTCATTCGGGTAGTCTTCTCAGCAACAATAAGTCGTTCCTTTTCGCCCAGGTTGAACGGTGGGCTGGCGGAGGAAAACCATCTATATTATTTCTGTTTATTCTACACATAATTTCTAAACATCTGCAGTTTTCCTACCCAACCAATCAACGAGCATGCGAACTGCTAAGAACAATAGTTCCCTAAATTCAGCGAATGCTTTTGTGCTTGGGGTGGCACTGTGTGTCGATCTACCCGTGGGCTTGCTGGGGTCATCCTCTCCATCCCTAACGACGTTCCTTCTCAGCCGACACAAGATCTGAGCACAGTATACGGATTTATACAGAAACGCAGCCCCGTATTAAACGTCTTGGTTAGCGACTCTAGCGATCGGCGCGGTGATCAAGGAGTACTACGCCATCTTACAATGTAATGCAAGAAAGCATGTGTGTAAGTAAGAGGAGAGATTAGGACAAAGAAGAAGAAGAGGAAGATCATGCTCGGTCCTTCGCCCGTTTGTAAGAGGACTGCTCCAATATTCACCTGGTATTGACAAAAAAAAACCCGCAAAACTACCGATTAGAGCAGCAGACCGCTAGAATCCTCCTCCTTGCTGAGGCTGAATTCGACCTATCTAAGAATTTGGTGCCGAAAATCCGCGACCGTTGAAGCACGAACTTAGGACTTCCCAGTCAGAATTGTTGGGGAGACAGCAGCAATAAGTTAAGCTCTGAGTTAAACTCACGGTTTGTCAACAGAAATTGACGTTCACGCGGAAGTAACAAATCGCTATTTCACTTTTTAAATACTGTGGCAATTTCACTACAAAAATATGGTGGATATTTGCTGAACAACCGAATTTTAATTAAACGATTTCTCAAATGTAGTCTTTCAATACACTGCCTGTTTAAGGGTAAATGAAAGCGTTTTGCGGTCAAAAAATATTTTTTTGGTATTTTATTTTCCATAAATCTTCATAATGTTTTCTTTAAACTGACGTTTGAAATATATTAATATCACTCATACAAATATGTTTTTTGTTATGTGTGAAGTCCTCCTTTCATTGGGATTAGTTGCTAACTACAATACGTTTAGATATTATTACATAATCCGGCACATACATTCTGAAAGACTTATACATACAGAAAGTAAATTGAAAACTTTGTTGGGCTTCCAAGAAAGATAGTATCCTTAGATATACATCCATAGATGGTTTTTAAAAACTTTAAAGTCGGTGTTGGTTAAGTTAATCCATCCGTTAAGAATAATCGAAACACATGTGTTGTAGCTAAACCTGTTGAATGAGTACTATTGTAAGGCTGAGGTGACTCAAGGCATCAATATTGATGTCACTGCTGAGTCCTAGAGTTTCGAGTTCCGAGGTGAAAGGATTTTCGACACTAGCTACCCAGCTAGGTCGAATTAATCCGCTACCTGGAGGACAATTCTAGCTGTCGGGTGCTCTGATCAGTAGTTTCCAATATCCATGCAAATGCATAAAATGTAGTTCTGATGGCAAGGCAGCCAGTCGAAGAAAACGAGAGTCACCTTAGATGGTTCCACTAATATTAAACACAATACTGTCGGAATCAAAAAAACTGCAATTTAGTGATAATAAAATATTACTAAAGTAAATAAAATAAATTATCACTACAAGTAACCGTTATAGTTATGATTTATTATCACTCAATTACAGTTCCCTGTAACCCAACAGTCTTGTATATTATACATATCTAAGAACTTATATTTATTAATAGCCTTATGATGAGGTCTAACACACTTGGAAACGTTGCAATTGTCAAAAGGGTTTAACCTCCGTGGAAATTTTCACATGTAACGATTGTGCTGTATCTTTCATTTAATAACATAAATGTCTTGAAGAAGTTATAATTTTTGGTGTACAACAAGTAATTTACAGTATACTATATCTATGTTAGCCTAAGAAATGACCAAGTGTTCACAATGAAAACATTTAATATTTTTTAAATATAAAGATTTTTAAAATTTTCTAAATGGCAGAGGCTTTAATGAAAAAATAACAGAAGAGACAGAATATCATTCTTATATGCACTCTCTTCTATATGAGCAAAAAAAATCAAAACCTTTTCAACCATTTTCCAGAAAATGTCACATGAATACTATCTTCCAAAATTAAAATATCTGAATGATTTCCGGAACTACACAACTAAATCTACTTTTGACGTACTTACGATGTTTCAGCTCCTATGCTTCTAATCTAAAAGAGTTTGCGTGACATATCCATCCGTATAAACAAATCGACTTTTGGGAACAACATGCATGTATCTCCTTCAAACCTGCACCAATTCTATTTTTGGAACAGCTCTAATAGACCGTACTTCTGACGTGTACACGAAGTTACAGCCGAAATGATTCTTAAACAAGTATTTTACGACCGATATTCGACATCATATTCTTAAGGCGATTTCAATACTTCTCCCTATAGTTTAGGGAAGAAAAGTAAAAACATAAACTAGGATGTCTGGCCGAAAAGTAAAGTAAGAAGAGCTCTCACAGTTTCAGTTACGCCACAGACGTATGTAATGTACACGAGAAAAATTTTATTAAACTAATAAATTTTCATCAGAGTCATAATCTTCACCCGAAATTTTGTTCCTGTTGTAGAGCAATGTATAAATGGAAGAAAAGGGTATCCAGTCCACGAGACCACGTCGTAACTTCCACGTCAGTTCTAAATGACTATCACCCAAGTGCTTCTTTAATAACCTTCAGTGTTACAATATAATCTTGAAGAAAAACATTTTACCTCAATTTATAATCCACCCTTGTCACATGAAATATTTGTGTTTGCTAAATGCCTCAGTTTCTGAGGTGTCTCCGTAACATCATGAATTTGTTTCTTTAGGTATTTTCATCATGGAGCCTTTGGTGTTCATTTGGCTCATATTTCCCCACAGGGGCTTCATTTCTGTGTAAGAGACAGAAAAGAAAAGATGTTGCTAGGAAATTTACCGACAATACGCGCAATTGTCCAGACAACTAGCAATGTATTCAACAGCAAAACATTGAGAATTCGTATGCATTTGCAATGAATAAAATAGAATTTTACAAAATGATCATGAAAGCAGTGACGGCTCGCGGGTATTCGCACGTTCGTATGTGCACACCCAAAATAGCTGTGGTGCAATGTTTATTAAACATTTCTTAAAATGAGGGGAATACAACTCCTCTCAGAGCGTTTCCGAAGCATGGTATTTCAAAACACGCGCCGTTCGGATGCTGCGATTGACAGTCCGCCGCCAATGCCCTTCGTGCCAGCCAGCTAGAGCACACTCGGCAAATGCAAACGAGCCGACCGAGTCGTAGGCTAACGGGGGACTGGAGGTGAAGGAGGGGGGGAACATGGTGGCTTATGGGCAGTTGTAGCACACTCCGGACCGTGCGGATATTACTGCGCAGGCGCGATCTCAGGAAGTGCCTTGACATGTCGTGAAGATATAGCACTCGACTAGCACAAGTTTTTAAGAGAAGTAAGTGTGGCATTGATCGAAGAAAGTGTGAGATATCTCTCCACTTAAATGAGCTCTCACCCCTTCCATAACAATTCTTCGGTAGCGCGCATTGCTGTGCAGTGTTGCATTCATAAGTATTGTGTTAATCGAATGTTATCTGCACATTTTAAATGGAGTTGCAATTACAAATCCATTCTTAAGCATGTGAAAACCAAAATGTATTGTGTAAACGTATGTAGGAGGCTAATTTTTAATGCGGTTTGAAAAACCAAAGTTGGAGTGTTCGTTTTTCTATGAAGTGTGTTTGTACAACTGACAATGAATAGCATTGAAAATATTAAAATAACATCAATAAAAAAGTCACAGAAAAAGTTGCTGAAAAGAAACAGCATTTACTGAAGCGACACAGACTTTGTGTTTCGTCAGTCAGTGTAGATGGCAAAATATCCAAATTTTTTGAGTATTGGGTATAGAAACTTGTACTTTTAACCTTAAATTTGTACAGCGAGTTTATGGAAAATACTCCATAGCAAAAGTGCGAATAAAAAAGTTTCGACCCAATGTGTTTCTTGACACCCTGTGAAAAACGTTCTGGAAGTGCCGAATCATGCGGTAACACGACACAAGTAGTAAATATTTCGGAGGGGTCCTTGCCGAGCGAAGTCGAAACGAATGTTGTGAAAAGAAATGCGGTCAACCCTCGTTGGTGGTAAAAGGAACTATACAACATGTTATTACTTAACTGTTATTTACATCTTCATGTTATTACTTAACTGTTACTGTTGTTAACATCAATTCACATTTACATCAATTAACATTTTGAAATTCTCTTGATAGTTCTACCAGTGTAAATTTACCAAACTTTAACAAAAATGCATATCTGCAGTCGCAGGACTGCTAATACTGATTAGAGAGTTTCTCACTTCATAGCGCCAAGTGCTGCCACAAACTTGAAAATCCACGGCAGAAGTTGGAAGTACACTGTTTCCTTTTCCATTTATGAACATCGCTCATATGGTAGCAAAGTGGACGAGGGATTATTTTATTTAGTAATGAAATTTAACAACGAAGACAGGGCGGTTCACTTCTTGTTCAGTTTAAAATTGATTTTTATTATTATCATCTTCCTTAAGCTACCAATTTTTCTTATTAAGAAAGAGTTCTTTGGAACGATCAATGTTTTGAAATTTCAGTAGAAGACAAGTTAAATCCAGATAAATAAATGGAAAAAATCTCCAGTTCTGATCGTTAAAATTGGTATTTCTTATTGTAACGTCTGTGTCAACACCAATGATTGTTGTAGGTATGCTTCTTATCCTCCACTGCTACCCCTCTCAGTCTCTCCTCTCCACGCAGCAAACTTGACTCCACGAAGGCCATCTTCCCCGAAGGCGAGAATTGAAATGGCTGCTATTGCTCTACCACTCTCAAAAAAACCTTCCACTGCGCATGCCCGAAAGTGGCCTCTCCCTCCAAAGTTCCTAATATTTCCCCTCCTGCCTGCGCTCTTTGTCACAACATAGCTCTCCCTCTGTCTTTCTCTCGTGCGTCGCGCGGTAATTCAACACTGTGAGTTTGGTGATAACAAACTGACGAGTGAGAAGGATCAGACGGAAGGCAGCTTACGTGTTTCTACAGTAGGGGTTGTCCAATCGATCAACCGAAAATGTAGGCGTGTCTTGGAGAGTTTCGGTCTACAGTCCGTGTTTTACCGTGGCTAGTGAGCAGTGACAGTGTCCTTTATACAGTAGCTGCTGTTATTCACAAAAACCCAATTATTACAAATAATTCAAAGTATATCCACTAAAAAACGATAGGTCATTGATCAAATAATCATTGAACATGACCACATTCCTCTCCATTTTCCACCGTACCATCCAGATCTAAATCCAATAGAACTTGTTTGGGAATTTATAAAAGGGCGCGAGGCAGCAGAAACTATTGGTGCATCCTTAAAAGAAAAGGAAATGTTTTGCAGAGAAGCGTTTGCACAATACAATGTATTGATTTCCTTGGACACTCCTGGGAGTGCGAGTTCCTCTTTTGACGAAGAGGGTAGTGATGAGTGGCGGTCAGCGCGATCGCTGCGTCTCGCAGTCGCCTCTCCTTCTCGCCTACGCGCTTCCCTTATCGCCGAGAGGGGAAATCTCAGATGCCGCAGGGTGGGGGCAGCTTCCGAGACTTTAGCAAAGATACGTCCGCCATGATGTTTTTTTTTTGCGAGCGGTTTAGCTATAGATTCCTGTTGCTAATTGCCCGTTTAATTCAAAATCACATGTCAGAAAGTCTAATTTTATACTCAAGTTACAATCAAAATATAAGCATATTGAGATATATCAAAATTTTCCTCTCTCTCTACATCTATATCTGCTAAAGATCTTAGCGTCCGGCTTGCTGGGTCAATGGGTCACGATATAATTATAATCCTTATTACCTCTATAATGGATTATAGGATCCGCCGACTATACAGCGCAGCTGGGAATCCGAAATAGAATGATTCTATTCCTAGTTCATTTCTGTTCGGATTGACTAAATGAAAAATCACTTTCTTTTCTATTGAACAAAATTCAACAAAGTTTATTTTTGCCCTTTCTAACAAACAATTTAGAGAATTTACAATTTTTAGGCCTTTGATCAAGATATCTTTCAATTTACAGTTTATACCGCGGTTAACTTATCTTTTCTTCGATGATGTCCCTCGTAAACTTCTCAGTCGAAATATCTTGCGAGCTTGCCGTAGTCCCAAGTTCCAAGGAATCTTCTTCTGCCCCTATCCAAGCTGTTCTCAAACTATCAAAATTACCAGTCCCGATTACGTCCTATGACATAGTCCCGAACTTGATTACCACATGAAAATATCTACGATCAGTTCAGAAGCGCGTTTCCGACCAGAATGAAGTCTTCCTGCATGATTCATCCCTCGAAGACTTCGTATTAAACTACCTTCATTTTTTTCATAACATTTGACCGTCCTTCTCTCACCCAGCCAATCCATACGTTCGTTATATTTTGGTGTAGCTGACCTCTTAATGCCTTTACAAAAAACAAAAACTACATTGTTTATTCCCGGTCGTTGCTAAGCTCTAGCTCTCGTGATATTTCGTAATGCATGTTCCACCATATTGTCTCCAAATAAATGTAATTTTTTTAACGTGCTATCGGTATGTCACAGTTCCCCCTCCAAGCGTCATTTGGTTTGCAATAACTAAACTCGATGACAAGACTAAAATTGAACACTTTCTTCTTGCTTCTTCACACTAAACGACATTAACACTTTACACTTTGCACTGCACTAGGTCTTGTTTCTTGCTGCCTTAAAACTATTTACATTTTCCTTTCGGAATGTGCCAACAATAACCATTTCATCATGTATTCTAATAGCCGTATCTGCCTAATATTTGCTCCCCATTAACTTCATTGAATACACATACACTTTAAATTAAACTCCCTACACAAACTGACAAAATACACATAATGACAAAACAATAACAAAAGAAAAACTATTACACCTAATATTTACAACTATTTACAAATCTCTGTTATGACCAGTATATTTAATCATGCGTGTCGCCCCTCATATACGGCTTCATGTTCCTGTAGTTATATGTTCCCATTTGCCGTCCATTTTCATCATTCAAAATCTCGGCATTCTTGCTTAATATTTTACAAATTCGGTAAGGTCCTTTATACAACGGGAAAAATTTATAAAATAGCTTCTGTTTTAGCTTTCTTTTGGCTGCTATTTTACGTGTTGCGAAGTCACAATATTCTCGCTCCACCTTTCTTATACCTTTCACTCATTAATTTGTATTTTAGATCAAACTTGTGGCTTTCGTTCCAATATCCTTTTAAGAATTTATCCTTCCATTCCTTATAATTAGTCGGTTCCGGTACTAAAGAGGTCAACCAATGATGTGCTTTGGGCGACATGGCTTGTTCTAGTATATGCAATTTCAATCTTTCAGGGATATTATTTATCTTAAAATAATTCTCTAATTTTGAAATAAACGACCACGGTTGTTCTTTCACATCACCATGAAATTTTAGGTGGCTTGGTATTACAAGCGCTGATGCATGCATTGGTATATTTCCCTGTGAACGCATCATGAATTCGTTTTCTAACTGTTCAATCTTGTCCTTAATGTCCGACATATATTTCCCAGATTCAGATTCTTGCATTTTTTTTTTAATTTTAAGTCCTCCGATATTTGTCATTTAATTACTTCGATTTAAATGTCCTACTGTCACAATGTTTTCCTGTAAATGATTAACTTTGGAATTAATTTTGTTGCCAGATTCTTTTAATTCCCTCTGCATTTGGTCGACTTGATTATTAAAAGATTCAATTTTACAATGAATAATGTTAAATTCAGCCGATGTATCCACCCGTAATTGCACTATTTCCTTGTGTATTTCCTGACGAAAATCCTTCAATTCTAATGACATTTCCGATGTCATTCCTTCCAATTTAGCGCTATTTTTTTCAAATTCAATATTCATATCTGAAGTGATCCCCTCTAATTTATTATTCATATCTGCTAACATCTTAAGAATTAAATTATTAGGGTCCATATTTTCTAACGGTGCAGCCATTATTTCCTTTTCTTGTGGTTCAATCTCAATAATTTCACGCGAAATTTCTCCCTCGGGGTTAGTATTAGCAGACGCCATATCATCTACATTAACATTCTCCATACGCAATTTTTGCTCCTAGTCCGCCATTATTTCCTTTTCTTGTGGTTCAATCTCAATAATTTCTCGTGAACTTTCTCCTAGTATCCATTTTGAATTCTAATACAAATTAAAATCTCTGTTAAATTATTTTAAAAACACACCAATGAAATGGTCTTGGCCCTTTCTTATAATTAACAATTAATTTCAAATGTCAATCCATAAATTTCAGATTCCCTTTGGATCACTATATTATAATTTATAAGACTAATTTTATCCGTGTCACCAATTGTTATAAATTATAACAAATTATGCCCCACGTTGGGCGCCATTTTGAGATATACCAAAATTTTCTCTCTCTCTACATCTATATCTGCTAAAGATCTTAGCGTCCGGCTTGCTGGGTCAATGGGTCACGATATAATTATAATCCTTATTACTCCCTATAATGGATTATAGGATCCGCCGACTATACAGCGCAGCTGGGAATCTGAAATAGAATGATTCTATTCCTAGTTCATTTCTGTTCGGATTGACTAAATGAAAAATCACTTTCTTTTCTATAGAACAAAATTCAACAAAGTTTATTTTTGCCCTTTCTAACAAACAATTTAGAGAATTTACAATTTTTAGGCCTTTGATCAAGATATCTTTCAATTTACAGTTTATACCGCGGTTAACTTATCTTTTCTTCGATGATGTCCCTCGTAAACTTCTCAGTCGAAATATCTTGCGAGCTTGCCGTAGTCCCAAGTTCCAAGGAATCTTCTTCTGCCCCTATCCAAGCTGTTCTCAAACTATCAAAAATACCAGTCCCGATTACGTCCTATGACATAGTCCCGAACTTGATTACCACATGAAAATATCTACGATCAGTTCAGAAGCGCGTTTCCGACCAGAATGAAGTCTTCCTGCATGATTCATCCCTCGAAGACTTCGTATTAAACTACCTTCATTTTTTTCATAACATTTGACCGTCCTTCTCTCACCCAGCCAATCCATACGTTCGTTATATTTTGGTGTAGCTGACCTCTTAATGCCTTTACAAAAAACAAAAACTACATTGTTTATTCCCGGTCGTTGCTAAGCTCTAGCTCTCGTGATATTTCGTAATGCATGTTCCACCATATTGTCTCCAAATAAATGTTAATTTATTTTAACGTGACATATCGGTATGTCACAATATGATACATCATTTTCATCCTCTTTTCGTGGTCAATACATTGCTGGTGAAAAAGATATATTTCCATTTAAAAAATCAAAGATTATTAAATTTCTCGAAAACTAAAAAATATTATAGGCAATTTCTCTGCGGCATGTTATTTGTCCCATGATTTTGCATTGTTCAGAAAAACTGCATTTCGATATCTTTAACCGTTTAGAAGTTATGGGGGTGGTCCATGGTTGGTGGGACATCTGTATATAACAATGAATCGTGTGCAAAATTACGGTTACCTACCCTTAAATAAACTATTTTATCCGATCGCAGCTATATGCTGTTTACTTACGTGTTTGGTGTAGATTAACCTTGCATTGACCACCCTTTTTCCACAACGCTCTGTACTATGGGAGGGTTAAGAAATGTCCATCAATATGACGTTACAGGCTGTATTTACATAAACATTTTAATTTGTGCGGTTAATTACCTTTGCAAAATGGCAAGTTCTTCGTGTATACGGAGGTGGATCGAATACATAGACCTACTGCTGTTAGTGACATATTCCACAAGCCCTGTTCCTGTATTACTAACATTTTCAGTTTCAATATCATTTACACCATCTGATTCTTCATCATCAACATTATAGGTTTCATCTTTATTTTCACTTACTCTCTCATTACAGATGTCATTTGTTTTCTTATCTTTAAAAATGTAATCTAACACACGTTCCAATTCGGATTCGCTAAGAATTTACTTCTTTAGTTACTGCACCCTGGGTGACGAAAGACTGATCAATACAACTTACTGAAAGTTCTGTTTGAAGTATTTTCACAATCTTGAACAATAGAAAATAAATTTCATTTGAAAATTAAGCCTCTCTAAATTCTCCAACGATACCCCATCTTGCAACAAAGGACTCTCCGCATTATGCTCTGGAGAAATGTTATAGCTAGTTCTGAAAAAAACATTCAACGTTTTGAAACCATTGGATTACAATTTTAATAAAGTTTAGAAACTCAGTGACTCAAAAACGAAAACTTTCCCGATTATATAAGTTATATTTACGAGAATTTTAATGAACGAAATTATCTTTAACCCTTCGACTCTGTTTCTCCAATACTTACGTTGACTTTGGGGTAATTTCTTGTTTCTTTGGGATCCCCAAATAGTTCACAAGTATTTGATGTACGGATTATATTTGTAAGTATTGATTGAGAAAGTAATGCTATTATTTGTTTATTTACAATATCGTATTCAATAACAAAGAATAATGTTTCCAGAAAAACATTGAAGTATGTCCTCATAACTATACATTGATGTCTACCTTACCAGCATGAGAATGTTTGAAACATTTACCAAATCGTAATAGACAAGTACCCCAAATAATCATTAAAAAACCGCAAATAATACCACAAAACGGAAATGGGCACTTTTTCAGGATTTTTCTTTTGTAATTTAATGTCAAACGAGGTATTTCTGACTCTCAACCACATAAAAATCAAAAGCTTCCAGCAGAAATAAAAAACTCACAAGTTTACAACACATGTAAAACTCGACATAAATAGCATATCTAAAAAAAGACATTCATGTGAATAATTTTCAGAGAGTGGCAAAATATTATTTGTTCTTGAGGTCACAAAGAGTGTAAGGGTTAAAGCATTTATTAACTGTGTAAGGGTTCATTCCTGCAGTGAATTACAATTACAGGGTAGTTGCATCATTCGGGTGATTCAGTGGACCTATTTGAATTGATTTGGTTTGGTTTTTTCGTGTTTCCGGGCGCGTCACCTGCTTTGGTCATTAGTCCCGTGAGTGTAGTGCATGTTTTTTCCCGGGAGATGGCGGTGATCTTCCCCCGCTCGATAGCGAGATCCGGCGTCGACCTACCGTCGGCTAGTGGGGTTTTCCCCTAACCAGGACTCTCCCATCAGCGGGGCACCGTCTCAGCCAGGGCAAACTCTAAGTTCCCGATCGGTCTCCCGGAATATATGGTAGTGTAGTGCATGTTAGTGTAAGTGTATTTGTAATATGGGAGAGGATAGGACAAGGAACAGGAAGGACATATCGCGTGCGGTCCGTGGCCCGTTTGGTAGGGTACTGCTCCGGCATTCGCCTGGTGTTGATCGCAGAAACCACGGAAAACTACCGATCAGAGCAGCCGGTGGCTAGAATTCTCCTCCAGG
The DNA here is from genome assembly GCA_964035755.1 of Teleogryllus oceanicus. NCBI lineage: Eukaryota > Metazoa > Arthropoda > Insecta > Orthoptera > Gryllidae > Teleogryllus > Teleogryllus oceanicus. Next base: position 12,880,818 of record CAXIVR010000010.1, read on the forward strand.
CAGCGACTGAATTCGGCCTAGCTGAAAAGCTAGTGTCGACCTATTTTTAAATATTACCTATAATTTAATTATCATTACATAATTTCAATAATGATCATTACATAAAATATATTGTATGCATTCTCTTATTGAGAAAAATTGAATGACTTGTAACACCGTAGATGTTTTATGGGATTGAAACAAACGATGATTGAATTGATAGTTAATAAGAGAAAACACAAAACATACTATAACACTAGTTTCATAGAGCTGAAATAAAGAAACAATGTTGAACATACAGTGCACACACAGCGTTTTCCATTCGTTGCACTGACCCCCCCCCCTAGTGCAGCGCAAAAAGTCATCGCTCCGCAACAGTGCTGTCCCACACGCGTGAAGGGCAGCTACGAATGAAACGGATTCCTGAACTGAGTCAGTGCGTGTGCGCTACGCAGTGAGATTATACACAGCTGTCTGTACACTGACGGAACTCGAAAAATAATAATTTTGAATTATGATCATTGTTATGATTTTTGTGAAGTCTTTTGGTAATTCGTACTTCTTAATTCATAAATTATTAAATGTGATTTCTTTATTTAAAAACTACGAAAACTTCAAATACGTATGTGTTGAAATTTCATTTTTCGAGATTTGCCAGTGATCGATACAGTACACAAGATTTTAAACCGAAAGGCTTCTGGAGAATTGTTTGGTTATTGAAAACCATAAAAATGTTAACATGCACATTTCCGCTGGTATATGTATGGGCGTGCGAGAAACACTTTTTGGCACATATTTTTGAATGATTTTGTAAGGGTCGCTATTTTTATTTTCACTTTATTAGCGTTTCAAAATTGAGACGTACCTACACTTTGATTTCTAAATAGCATGGGATTTGTTAACATGAAGTTATTGAAGATTAAATTTTAGGAAAACACAAACTGATTTTCCGAACTTCGCGAGTCACAAAAAATATTTTAAAACATTTCTTGCAAACCATAATATACTCCATCATTCGAAGTATCACTGCGTGACAGAAGAATCTCAATTACCTTCACAATTTCATCACGAATCCAAATCAGCATGGATAACTTCCGTACCTAACCTCAAAATAGGCCGGTGCAAAATAGTTTTGTGCGCCCTGGATCCGTGTCGATGTGCGAATGGAACAGACAGTTCTTTTCACTGTTGCGCCCTAGTGGTCGAGTGGAACATGAACGCTACCCTGAGTGCGCACTGGGTGCGCACTAGTGCGGCGAATGGAAAAATGCTATTAGTCCGGATGACTGTTACCGGTAGCGGTAGCTCAGTGCATCAACTGATGTCACTGCAGCGCCTCTAACCGAGAAGTCCTGGTTTAGAGTCCTGACGGCGGTAGATCGGTAGTTTTCCGTGATTTCTCCGATCAACACCAGGCGAATGCCGGAGCAGTACCCTAGCAAATGGGCCACGGACCGCGCGCGATCTGTCCTTCCTCTTCCTTGTCCTATCCTCTCCCCTTACACACACACTTACACTAACATGCACTACACTACCACATATCCCGGGAGACCGGTCGGGAGCTTAGAGCTTGTCCCGACTGGGGCGGTGCCCCGCTGGTGGGAGAGTCCTGGTTAAGGGGAAACCCCACTAGCCGACGGTAGGTCGACGCGGGATCTCGCCATCCAGCGGGGGAAGATCACCGCCATCTCCCGAGAAAAAACATGCACTACACTAACGGGACTAATGACCAAAGCAGTTGACGTGCCCGGAAACACGAAAAAACCAAACCGGATGACTGTTGCGTGCGGACAACACCGCTCCTCGGCTGCTGCTTGTGGCCCAGATGGCCGAGGTCAGCGTGACGACCCGCTGGGTTCCCGCCCACGCCTGGAGGCGTCGGGCAGTGCGACAGAGCGCGCACGGTGTTGAAGCTCACCGCAACGTTGGGCAATTGCATTATGCGCGGAGCATAACTAGCGATGCGCTGGGAGTATTGGCACTTGCCATAATTAATGTCGAAATTAGCTGTTTCATTGCTCGTACGCATTAGCAATATCCGCGCTCGTTTTCTTGTGCCCTCGTTTCGCTAATTGAGAGAGAAGTGAGGGGTTCAGTTATTTTGGCAAAATGAATATTACATCAAATTAGTAAATTGTATCAAAATTTCACGGCGGTGAATATTTCAGGTGATCAGATTTTGTCTATAACGCTCGTTACTATAATTTATTCTTAATTTTACTATGTTAGGACAGGAGTGGGGATAGGTATTCCGGGGCTCAAGAAAACGTGCGCGAGTAATAAATACATGCACGGAATTGTTGCGGGTTTGAAATAGTCATGCAATAGAACATTGAACTGTTAGCACAAGCACGGTTTTAGGAGTGAAGTCCAATGAGTTTAGTGACTCGATTCCACGTGTAATTTACTGCTTAGTAATGAAAAATACAGTCACCGTTTTAAGCACACCATGAGGGCGCGGCATGGTATCAATTGGGGTTTTTCTAACGCGGCGGCTGGGGGTTATATCTCCAAGATGGAATTCGGCACGACTTTTTGAGTCATTCTCAGCCCTGCCGCTAGAGTCACTTAATCTGCAGCACTGCTTAATGCGGTCGCGATCATGCGACACCTTGCTGAAGGACTGAGAATTACTCCAAAAGCCGTGCGTGATTTCAACTTGGAGATACAGTTGAGTTCTGATGTCTCCGGCTCTGTGACGTCATGACATTTCTCTGTGTCAGTCGCAGAGCGAAGGAGAGGGGATAGAGTGGGGGATACAGAAAGGAAGCGACGGTAAGGAGTCGGGGAAGAGATGGACACTTTATTTATTTGGTTTATTTATTTTACGTCAAAAAACAGTTAAAAACTGCGTATGACGTGCTATGGGGAAAAGTGAATTGTGTGCACATTTTCAAAATTCTGTGATCCCTACACTAAGTCTAATACTACTTAAATTTTGAATTTTTGAAAGGGAAAAAAACTCCCATGTAATAAAATCTATTTTCAAGGATAAACAAGCAATAAATTTTGAATTTTGAAAGGAAAAAATTTTGAACTTCCTGCCGCGACAACATGGAAACGATAATTTAAATAATTGTATTTCCCACTGAATTCTAGAAGACGTGCACAGAAAATGAAGTTACATTTATGTCCAGAAGCAAAACAAGGGGCCATCTCAGCATTTGCTCAATGGATCAGGGAAACTGGACGAAAAACCTGACCGAGATGGGGACGAAAAACCTGACCGAGACACTACTATTGAGTTAAAGACATTGACCTTATCTAATCATTGTCCACCGATGAACTATCGCTATTTTCAGTGTCTTCACACTCGATATCCGAGTTCAATATGTGGGACATTGTATTGCGTCACATTTATTGTAAACAGGGTGAATAGTAAGGATAGGCATATGTAAATATGGCGGCATAGCAACGGTGGACGAGATGTCGCCAAAGTCAACAGACTTCATTGCTTTGAACCACGGTGCGCGACTAGTTGATAAAGTAAACTGTTTGGGGATAGGCCGAGAAGAAATGAAGTCTGGGGGCGACTAGTTGAATTTGTAAGTAATTGAGGATTTGTTAGGCATGGAATAACGATGTATTTCCACGGAAGCGGGTCGAATTTTTTCTGACAAGAAACAGTATAAAGGATGGACCGAGTTTTTGAAGGGCTGAAAGGGGAATATGGATGCATTCCGACTTATGCCGTGGTGCTGTGCGGATCGTGTGTAGATAATTAATGTTGGGAGTTTGGGGATTGTGAACGTTTACTTTGGAGCGTATGGTTGTCGGACTTAGAACATTGATGTAATGTGCGGAAATTGGAACTTGGAAATATTTCGAGTGCAGCAGCTAGAATTTAAACTGTGAACTTATGTGAATTTGTCGGCAACACGACTGGGAGTATATGAAGCAGATAATAGTTTGCTGAACTTTAATATTTTAAGTATACGCGTAGAAGGAACTGGGAAATTTTAAAAGGAATTAATTAAGTCTTATCAACTTATGAGGCGGTGAGGATCAGTGACTTGAGTACATTTGTGCCAGAACGGAAGAAAAGAAGTTAGTATTTAAACCTGGAGCCATCGACGCCGGGAAAGATTGAAAATGGTTCTACGCGGCGACATCGGTCAAGAGCACGAGAAGACGGGTACTGCAATATAAGGTTTGAGACTGGTCACGACCGAAAGTACGTGTCGTATTGTTACCAATGAACACTAAATAAATTTACGAGTTTCTGTGAATAGAAAAGATGATTTTCATTTAGCCAATTCCAGCAAATGGGTAGCTAGAAATGTATATTTACTTTTCAGATTCCTCGGCCACTCTGTACAGATGGCTGATCGAATAATCGGCTATTAGTAGGCAATTGCGGTTATTTCTTATAAGACCCATCGACCCAGTTTGCCGGATATTAATTTATTGGAAAAAGTAGTTGAAGATTAATTTTAATAATTGAAGTAACGTAATCTTTTCCTGGTGCCCATATTCTTGTATAAATTTGGAACGGGTTACGTTGAATTAATATTTAGTTATGTTAGAAGGGCAGAGGAAATATTCAATTTAAAAATAAAATCAAACAGTTTGTTTCAATATTTATAACAATACTGTCTATAATATCTGGCACTGGACCGTCCCTCCCCAGTCTTCAATAGTGACTTGAGTGATCGCCCAGTTTGTAAGCTCTAACAACTTCTTTGCTTTCCTTTATAAGTCTCTTAATTTTTGCCCATGCCATTTTAATGGGATTCAGTTCACACATGTAAGGAGGAAGGTGGATGACAGAATGACCCCTACTGGTAAACAGCTCAACAATTTTGTATGTCTTGTTCTGAGGTTTTAGTTGCAGAACTAGTTGGTATAATTCAGGCTTCCTCGGGTTTCCATTAACATGCATTCCTTTTGCATTCAACCATTGAATCATGTCGCGCTTTAATGCATATGCAGTTGGGGTTTTATTGGCTATCACATTACGATATGGAGCATTATCAAGAACAATTATTGCATTAGAAGGCAGTTTTTGTAATAATGTTTTTCTCACCCACTTTTCAAAATGTTCTTGATTCATCTGACCATGGCAATCGCCTGATGCAGAACCGACCTTCACGGTAAATTGTCGAATTCGATTTCCGCTTCGCCATTTCGCATCTAACATTCGCGCACTCTGAATCAAAACTGAGCTGATGTTTGCGAAACCAATGCACTGACCAAGCACGCGTTGGCTCTTTCCTACAGCCCATGTGTGACTCACGGACGTCTGTCAAACAAATCCTACAGCCCATCACCTTATCGCGCTCCCTTCACCCCGCGGAGAAACTTTGACCCCTCTAACAGGGCCGGAGATCTCGGAACCGAACAGTACTACCCTCAGCTGCCACGTTAGAAAAACCCAAGTGTGTACATGTAGTTCACAGTCAATTAAATATAACCCGAGAGTGCCCGGAATAAATAGACTCACGCCAGTGCCCGCAGATCTAGCTGCAACTTTTTATGTTTACGGATGATCTAAAGCTCTGTTTACTGAAATATATATTTTATTTCGTTTGTACATGTCCCTCAATGCAATTGTTAATAAATCCTACACTGCCGGAACCTTGTCTGATGGTACTTACGGTGAGAAAGATGAAAATTGACAAAGTAGACGCAAAAATCATTGAACATCTTATCTTATTAAAAATTATTGAATACAATTTTCATAAATGCTTTCGGCATGTTTTAGAGAGACGTGCATCGTACATTTTTCACAAAAATATTTAGAAAGTGTTTGTCTTTTTTCGATTTTGCAAGGATCGCATTTTTTTCATTTCCCTAAAGATATCTCCTGCACATTATCTTTCTTTTGAAGAAATTTGACAGTCGATAAGACAAATGCTTATTTTTTCCTAGTAGGCACTTGTCGTAGTCACGGCTGAAAATAATGCCACAATACGTACCGTTGCCAGGAGCGCACAGTGCACTGCTGTCAGTTCCTGCAACGTATCTGACTGATTTCGCGCAGCGCAGCGATCAGGTTTCAACGTGTTCGTGGGAAACTATTCAGCGAAAGGATAAAAATAGAAGGCTGGACGTTCTCAGAAAAGTGCAATGAAGGAATACATGAAATATGAGGCGACAAATGCTTCGCAATAATTCAAGAACATAAAATTGTCGTGGCTTGGATCCCACATATCTATTGCGAGCACTCCTGGGTTAATAATATAAAATATAGCTGTGTGTACAACACTTCCTGATTAAGATGTGATGTACGTGTTGCGCACACTACAAACAATTTTAAGGTAACTGTCATGAATTGTGCGAAATACAGTGACGCGACAAAGCGACCGATTGGCGTAATTTTATTAGATTGTAATTTTTTTAGATTGGTTTTTGGGAATTTATTCAGATGGGACAAACATACGGCAGTAACGGACCTGAAAAGGTAAGCGTTGAGGCAAAAATGGCGTACAGCCAATAAGAGTTAGTTTTATTAACTTGTAATTAGAGCAAGTGTCATGATTGTATAGTAATTTAAGAGTTAGGAATTATAATGCATTTTAGGAGGCTAAAATATTAGGTCATCCATATGGCATAATAAATTATGAGAAGAGATACCTCGCTACAGAGATAAAGCGCTTGCGGAGGCAAATTCGTGTGGGTTGAATTCTTGAGCAGTTGGTATCCGTGGGCGTTGCTAGGAATAGCCGCTGCAGGCGAGTGCTTGTGAATTGCGCTGTATGTCGTGACTCGAAGCGTTACGTGATAATATAATACAGAACACACAATTATACCATTAAACGCTTTCCGCGACAGTTTGTCGCTATCGGATGCCAAGGTGTGCGTATACAATTATGGCTAATGTGCTTATGAATTAACTTTGTTCCAAGAAAGAGTCATTAAGGAAGTCAGCCGCAGTGACGCCGGGTCTTGCTTGGAGAGAATTGTGGGAGGAATTGAGGGAGAGACTTCCTCAGTGGATGGGAGGGAATAGGTGGAAAGAAATTGGTGGGAGGGAAGAGTAAGAAGGAATTATTAGATGTGAGAGGTAATTGTAAGAGTGATTTGAGAGAAGTAACTGAGTGAGGGAATTGTGAAATGGAATTGTGGAAAAATATGAAAAGACTCTTACTAATTCACAACATCACATTAAGATATTACAGTCTAAACAAACATATTTTGAGGGTATTTCTTTACCTTCATTCCATTGCTTCCCAAGTAACATAATAAACATGGCAGTTGCCATGTTACACGACATGCCAGGACATACCATCCCAGGTTGCTAGAGAGCAGAAAACTGCTGTGCTGCATAGAATCCCAGAGAAGTGAATCAGAGTGCAGACAATCCCATATCAATATAATCATTAACATAATCCTTCATTATCTCCTCAATGCGGTCCGAGTCGCCATGGTCCACTACACGCCCCACCCTAACCCATAACTCGTAACTGGTATGCGCCGTTGAGGAGGCCTTATGCCTCATTCACAATGCAAACTTAAACGTAACGTAAGCCGTAAACGTATGCAGTAAACTTTTCACGTAAAAACGAGCATTCACAATGGCAAACGTAAGCTAGAACGTAGGTTTTGCCTGAACCAATCAGAATTCAACATATTGATCGATGCGTTTCTAGCTTTTTTTTCGACTCTCCTATCGATTTCACCTTTTGCATTTGCGAGCAGCTGTTGCGCCTCTACCTATTGATGTTATATGCGAGCAGTGAGCTTTAAATTGTGTACCGCAAATATATTTAACGCCACGTTCAGATTTTGTCATGAAGAGAAATTTGGGCGTGCAGCTTGTGCTGTTGCAAGCTTCAGTAGCATTAATTTTAGGGTCGCTTTATTTAAAAAGAAGAAGGAGGCGCTTTATTTGCCATTTCGAACCAACACTTCGCAAGTCGTACCAAAACTTCTTTGCTCTACCTTTCAACTATACACACCAACGCACACCAATACACACGCATAAACAAGACTCGATCTGGAGTCGACCTTCTTTCTCGCGGATTTTGTTGTGTATTTGTTTTTTTCATGCTGCTCTCTGATTGGTCATCGGTAGAATTTCGACGTAAACTTAAACGTAGAAGCTTGGAGCTTGCGAGCTCTTAAGTTTACGTCTCACGTCTACGTTTACGTCAAGGCATTGTGAATGATCTCGCTTTATAACCCATTTCTAGGTTTTGCGGCTACGTTACGGTTACGTTTAAGTTTGCATTGTGAATGAGGCCTTAGGCAGTGATGTCAAGGTCGATGCCACCAGCGGGAGTCTGTGGCACGGGTGGTACGACAAAGTCACCCCTCCACGCAATTGAACACCTCGCCACAAGAGAGCAGATGGTGGTGAAAGTCACCTTGAAGGTTTTTATGCTTTACACGTTGAAATGTACGTAAAAGTAGGGAGACAGATGTTCCTAGAAAAACAGTTTATTGCGCTTTTCCAGCGTTACAATCCAAAACCCACTATACAATCATTCAATAACAATGCCAGGTCTACCACTTGTCAGTACAGAAAGTCCAAGTTCTTAGCCGTTCGCCGTATTACCAGAAGATGTAGCAGTTTGTAGCTTAATCAACAAATATCCAATGGAATAAAAGAAGCACTTGGTGTGGTGAGCGAAACGGTTCCAAAAACAATTTTTAAGCGCACACAATCTGTCACAAACTATTGTGTCTCTGCGGTCGCCAGACCGCCTATTATATACCGGACACCGCTGCTGGCCCAGACTCGCTCCGCTGGCTTGTTGTTCGGTGAAGCGGGTCCTACCTCGCTGCTCCGTATGCTTCAATATAGAGCGCGCGCCAGTTTTACGTCAGCTATGCATACAGCACACATGATATGTGATTAATCGTAACTGAGATAAATTTAAGAACGTTTCTTGTTCTTTTTATTTATAGTTTCATTTTTATTGTTCTCTGCATATCCTCTTTTTTACATGCGACGGATTTTTAACTGATAGTTTTCTTTCCCGAGGCTAGTTGCGCTGAGAAGGTGGTGGCATGCTACGGTGCTCCAAAACGTGCCACTGCCATCAGTATGAGATCTGACATCACATACTTACAGACTTTTTTTTATTTATTTATTTATTTATTTATTTATTTATTTTACGTCAAAAAAAACAGTTAAAAACTGCGTATGACGTGCTATGGGGAAAAGTGAATTGTGTGCACATTTTCAAAATTCTGTGATCCCTACAAGTCATATACTACTTAAATTTCGAATTTTGAAGGGGAGAAAACTTAACATTAACGCGGGATTCATACGAGAAAAAAGAAGAGGTTCGTATTGAACCATAAATAAATTGAAGGGGATCAAACACAAATCAGTGATTGGCTGGCGTAGGTTAATTTATTAAACATATTACACAGTGACTGGGCGTCTTCGTCGACAAAAACTGAGAGCGGATTGGTGCTGTCGCTTCTTTCCAGACGAGGCCCCTCCTGTCCGTTCGCTTCATCCTCGAGCACGGGGATGGGGCGGCGACCGGCCTGGACAAGGCTGTAAACGCAGAGAGCAGCTGTTAGACGGTCGATTTTTCGTCAGTGTATTGTACAATAATAATGAGAGTCTGTAGATCATATTGAAACATTGCACAATATATTGAGTCAATCAAAATGAGTTTGAATTTTATTGTGCAATCTAGAAACAAGTGTGCTGTCTGTGGTTAAAAATAAGCAATACTGATTCAGTTGTCGTTTCACAGTGTTAGAGAGAACATCAACTAAATCATGATAAGTAAATACAGAAAAGAGGGTTCAGGAGTAATCATTTTCAGCAGTTCATCAAAAATAACGTATCGGCTTGTTGCAGAAAGTTTTGAAAATCACTTGGTCTACTATTTGCTAGTTCAGTTAATTAATTTGCATTCTTGATTGTATTTATGATAGATTGATTTGATTGATTGATTCTATTGATTTCTTATAACTCGGTGGTTCGTTGGTTAGCGTGCTCGCTTTCCCCGGCGCAACTCCGAGGGCGATTCCCGGCCGAGGCAAATTATAGCTGTACTCTTTCCTTACAAATGTACCAATATATATATATATATATATATATATATATATATATATATTGCCGTGTGACGATGAGAAAGTCCACTCTAAGGTTATGAATAGGGTCCGGATTTTAATGACCTAAAAATCAGCGGAATATGCAAGAATTTTGACCTCAAACTCAATAAATATGACCTTAAAAAATAAAAAAATGACGCTAAACAAGTTATTTTTTAAAAAAACTGTAGATTTTTTAGATATAACATAAATACAAAACTCACTCAAGAACAGATTGTGAGAATGGTACATATGATTTGCAGTCTTTGGTACTTACTGACATTTTTTTTAAAATGCTTGTGTCTGTAAAAGAAATCAAGAACAGTACAATAAAACCAATCAAATACAAGCGCCTCTCCACATTACATGACGTCACAGAAGCGTATTTGAAGGCGGCGATGCCACTGCAGTGCAGCTTTGGTTTATTGCCTTCAAATGTTTCGACATTTCCAGAAATTATACCGCTCATTTTGCACATTGTATAATATCCAGGATTTCGCTGAAGAACTCCCAGCAATTTGTTGTACACTTTTTCAGCCGTATGACCACGAGCTCGACCCAACTCATTCCGTTCAAATGCACTGACGTTTCAAATAATCCTTTGTGGTATAATTGTTGAGTTTATTTGTGACAATATCACTTGATACATTGCGAGACACATTTTCAAACTTTTTGTTCTTGTGTCCTTAAAATATGACAAATGTATGCATTTTGGCCAAAATATGATCTTTTACTAAAAAAGGTGTAAATATGACTTTATATGCACATTAAAAATACGTTTTTCTAATCGACAATACCTGGATTCGTGCATATACTGTTTTAAAATTCACGCGAAGGTCCAGAAAAAATATATGACTTGTTATTAAAATCCGGGCCCTAGTTATGAAGATACATGGTGGAAGGATGTCTTCATGCTAACCACACGAACCCCTCATCCCATGGCCGAGAAACTGGGTTACCGCTGGTCGGCCAAGGCACGTAGGGGGCTGTCGAGCCATAGACCATTATTAATTTCTTTTCTTAAATCATTCCTTCCCTGCGCTTCTTTCTCTCCTTCTTTTTGAAGCTATAAGTAACGCAATGGCCACACAAATTGCTGTTTTCTTATTATTGCACATGTTGACTGAAAAGTGACATTAATTAAGCAAAAATATTGAGTGGTATAGGTTGGTCTCGTAATATTGTTATACAATATTTTGTGCAATATATGTCGTAAGTATTGCGCTCTAGAATCCGCTATAGCACAGAAATGTTTTCACTAGTGATCTGTATACTAACTGGATGGCGTACTCCACAGACTAGGCCATGCCTTCGCCCAGCTTCGGCCGCCATACTGCGGTCGGACAAGACAGGCCCACCGATGTGTATACCATAGAGATCAGCATGCTTACTTCAAGAACACTTACTGACGTAAAAATTCTGCGATTATCATAACTTGTGACCAAGGAAGTTAAGTTACATGTAATTTATATCATCTACAATACATCATCTTGATGCAACAAAAAATTCTGAGGCCTTTCTAAACTAATTTAAATAAATGCACTCCAGGGGTGTGTTCGTAAAGCATTACCTGACTCATTGTCAATCTCAATGCTGTTTTCTTTTATAAAATAGTTAATTTACCTGCTTAGACATATGAAGTGACATCTGGTGACGAAAAATAAGAAATTTTTAGAGAATGTAAAAATCTTACAAATGAATGAAGTGATGGTTATGCGAAAGGAAGCTCTGATATATAATAAATCATATTTTGAATCATCCATTATCTCACTCATTCGTTCACTCGTTCTTACTTTTTTCTCTCACTTATTCTTCCCATTTTCCTCATTATCACAGGGGGAATTTGTAATCATCCATTCTCTCACTCATTCCCTTGCTGGTTCTTTCGCTCATTCTCTCGCTTATCTCACCCACTCACTAACTTTTATTACTTCAGAGATCCGAAGGCAATTTTAACCACCCCATAGGAGGCGGTAGCTCAGTGCATCAACTGATGTCACTGCAGCGCCTCTGACCGGGAGGTCCTAGCTTCGAGTCCTGACGGCGGCAGGATTTTCGACACTAGCTTTTCAGCAAGGTCGAATTCAGTCGCTGCCTGGAGGAGAATTCTAGCGTCTGGTTGCTCCGATCGGTATTTTTCTGTGGCTTCTCCGATCAACACTAGGCAAATACCTGAGCAGTACTCTAACAAACAGGCCACGCACCGCACGCGATCCGTCCTTCGCCTTCCTTGTCCTATCCCCCCCCCACACACACTAACATTCACTACGCTACCACACATGGCAGGAGACGGGTCGGGGGCTCAGAACTTGTTCCGGGGGTGGCGGTGTCCCGCTGGTGGGAGATACCTGGTTGGAAAAAACCCGCTACTCGACGGTAGGTCGGCGCCGGATCTCGCCATCCAGTGGGGGAATATCACAGCCACCTCCAGATAAAAACATGCACTACACTTACGGGACCAACGACCTTAGTAGTTGACGCGCCCGGAACCTCAAATGAATGAATGAATGAATGAATGAATGAATGCATGAATGAATGAATGAATGAATGCATGCATGCATGCATGAATGAATGAATGAATGAATGAATGAATGAATGAATGAATGAATGAATGAATGAATGAATGAATGAATGAATGAATGAATGAATGAATGAATGAATGAATGAAATGAATGAATGAATGAATGAATGAATGAATGAATGAATGAATGAATGAATGAATGAATGAATGAATGAATGAATTGAACCACCCTGAACGCCAAACGCCCTTTCTGCCCGCTACACTGACCCCGCCTATGGGGCTGAGGTCGCCCAGCAGCTGCTGCCGCTCGGCGTCGCTGATCTCCAGGCGCCTGGGCGGCGTGCCCCCGGCCGGCGACGGGGGCGGGGACTGCGCCGGCCCGCGGGCGGCGAGCGCTGCGCGAACGGCGGCGGCGACCCGAAGCCACGCCCTGCGACGCCATAACAAAACATCATGTTCTTCCTTTTGTTGTTTTTGCGTTAGAAACATTTTTTGAAACATCGATGTTTGTAACATCGATGTTTTTGACATCGATGTTTCATGTTGAAAAACATCGATGTTTCATAAATATCGATCTTTCATAAACACCGATGTTTCATAAACACCTATGATTAAAAAACACAGACATTTCAAAAACATCGATGGTTCAAAAGACCGATGTTAATAATTAAAATATCGATGTTCAAAAACATCGTTAAAACGCCATTGATGTTTTTAAACATTGATGTTTTTAAAACTAACCCTTTCGTAATTTTGACGCGGAGAAAAATTTAATTTGATAATAGCACTTGTATCTACTAACTTCACGTCCTCGCCAGAAACTGAATCTGAAAGCCTGAGCCTGGGGGGTCATCTGAGTTCGGAGCATCCTCAGTTTGCCGAAAAGGGAACCTGAAGATGGGGGGACGCCTACCGCGCCTCATGTGTTTGAAGACAGACGAAGGAAATATCAGAGCATTGGGGTCATCACGGGGTCACACACACACACACACACACACGCATCGGAGTCAAGTGATGCTCTGCTCTTCTGCTCGATCAAGGTTCGTTCCGTTCAAACATGTGAATCATCAGTCACATGTAAATGCTTATCTCTCACAAAATTGTGAAAATTAGACTGTTTCAATTACATAAAAAATGGAAAATGTAAAACCATCGAGCTCTAAACATCGATGTTGAAAACAACGACTTTAACAGATCGATATTTTTATAAAAAAAACATGGTTTTATAAACAACATCGATGTTTTCAAACCATCGACATGTCAGATGTTGCTAATTAAGGCTTTCACTTAAGGTGCGATGACACTGCAGTGCATCTCACCGGAAGGTGAAACTCAAAACGGATTACGAACACGCTATTTGCCACAGAAGTTTGTACATCAATTCCAAAACATTGCATTGTATACGCGCGGTTTAGTACAGCTAAACAGGATTACCAATAAACTATTTTCCGTAGAAGTTTATAACATTTATTAGCAGATATTCTGTTCATTGTCTGTAGGGAGGTCAGCAGATCTAAAACAGATACCACTACATACTACATGCTCTAGATCTTTGTAACATTTATTCCAAGACATCTTGGAGATCGCCTACGCGCAGATTAGTAGACCTAAAAGAGGAGTATAAGCATACTATATGCTTTAGATGTTGGTATCATTTATTCCGAGACACCATCGTCTACGGCTGGTTTAGTATACCAAAAACAAATTACCAACATTCCATATGCTCTAGATGTTTGTAACATTTATTCCGAAATACCTGAGCATTGTCTCCGTGCAGTTTGGTAGACTTAAAACGGGATTAGCAACATATACATTCTCTAGATTTTGTAACCTTTATTCCGTGTGCAGCATTACGCGCGTGCGCACCTGGAGAGCGCGGCGTACGCGGGCTGCTGACGCTGACGGCGCTGAAGTCGAGGAGGCGTCTCGCTCGCCCGGGGCCATCTGCAGGCGGCGCGGGGGCGGCGTGCGCGCCGGGCAAGCCGCAGCGCCAGGCCGGGGCCGAAGGAAGGGGCAGGCCGGGGCCGAAGGAAGGGGCAGGCCGGGGCCGAAGGAAGGGCAGGCCCGGGGCCGAAGGAAGGGGCAGGCCCGGGCCGAAGGAAGGGGCAGGCCGGGCCGAAGGAAGGGCCGGGGCGGGCCGAATGAAGGGCCGGGGGCGGGGCCGAAGGAAGGGCCGAGGGCGGGGCTGGGCCCGCAGGGTCGCGCGGGCGACGGGCAGCTGCTGCCGCTGCCGCTACTGTCGCTGAAGTTGAGGAAGGCCGCGCGCTCCTGGCTGTCCAACTGCACGCGCCGCCGCGCCCCGCCCACCGGCGCCGTCACGGGACGCTGCTGAGCACGAGCCAATAGCGCGGTTCAGTCGTTAATTGATTGATTGAACGAACGAATGATTGAATGATAGAAAGATTGAATGAACGAATTATTGAATGATCGAAAGATTGAATGATCGAATGATTGATAAAATAATTCAAGGATCGATTCATCCAATGATCGAATGATTGATCGAGTGAGTGAATGATTGAATGCTGTTTTCGGACGCGTCAGACCGGAAAAGGTGGTCAATCAACTGTCACTGCAATGCCTCTCACCTGGAGGACCTAGGTTTGCAACCCGACGGTGGCAGGATTTTTGACAGCAGCTACATAGCTCGGTGGAATTCAGCCGTTTTCTGGAGGAGAATTCTAGCGACCGGCAGCTCTGATCGATAGCTTATCGTGGTTTCTCCCGTCAACACCGGACGAATGCCGAAGCAGTAACATAGCAATCAGGCCACGGACCGCACGCGACCTTTCCTCTCTCTTCCCTGTCGTATCCTCGTCCTTTACACACACGTACACTAGCATGAATCACACATGCCGGGAGCCCGGTCGGGAGTTTAGAGCTTCCCAATATTTGGTTGGGAAAAAGCTCGCTAGCTGACGAGAAGGTCGGCGCCGGATCTCACCATCCCACAGGGAGGATTGCGGAAGATCACAGCCAATTTCCGAGGAAAACATTATCTACACTTACGGGAATAATGTCCTTAATAGTTAATGCGCTCGGAATCGTTAATCCTTTAATTGATCAATCGGGAGGGTCATTGCTACCCGTAGTGTAGGGAATGTTTTATCCCGAGAGATGGCTGTGTTCTTTCCCTGCTAGATGGTGATATCCTGCGCCGACCTATCTATCTGCCAGACATCCAGGCAACTATCCTCCAGACATCTCACCTAGGAGGGCGCTTTCCAGCGAGACAAACTCCATGACCCCGACATGGGTGGTAATATCGTGCAAACCAGTGGTGCCACAGAATTGCACAGACTTTCTCATAGTACAATTTTCTAACTTCCTTCGTGGTCACTGGATCAACGGTTTTATCTTGCATCCTCTTGCCAGCTGCCATCTATCGCCGCCCAAATATTTTTTTTTATTTTTACATATTTTTAATTTTTCGTTTTTCTAATTTGAGAACCGTAATGTTACTTTTAAAAAATGTGAGAAGAGTAAAACTTCGTCCTAAATGACAATTTTTATTCAAAAACTTTGAGTCGTTTGTAAGAAAATGGCGTTTAAGCGTTACTGTATATGCGAAATTTTAAGTTGTTCTCCCGGGAATACATTGAATTTTCGAAGTACTTCATTTCAAGTCCTTTGAATCACATCCAGCCGCAAATAAAATAATGTATACAAATCGCGGAAAATGTTAATGGCGTGAGAGATATTAAAAAAATACATTTGTGTAATTTTTGAAAAAACGAAAAAATAGAACTTTACGTCATATTAAACAAAGCAATTAGTTCCATTCGTTGGAAAAGTTTGAAGAAGAAAATTGGAGGCGTTTTTGAGAAAATGACATTTGAGCGTTTCTGAAAATGCGGAATTTTGAGCTAATTTTCATAAAAAACTCTTGAGTTTTCCAGAAATTTTATGGCATTCTTTAAAGCATATCTACACAAAAACAACAATGTGAACAACTTGCCGGTAATGTAAATATGGGTGACGTGAGAGACAAGACAAAAATTTAATTTTGTAAATTTTGGAAAAACAACAACAAAAGAATAGAGAAATAAGGCGTGTATGTCATCTTGTAGAGTACGTTTAGTGCTATTCCGAACAAACGTTAAAAGAAAAAAATTGTAGACATTTTTCAGAAAATCCTGTTTTTGTATTTAATTTAAAATTACAAATATTGCACATCATAGTGCGAGGAAACTACTTAAATTTTCAATAAAATGTACATGTCCTAAGTAAAAGAAGCAATTATGGACAACAAATTTAATTTGAGGAAAAAATATCTACCTTCAATTTCGTAGTTGTAGGAAGCGCCGAAAAAATCATACTTTTGCTATTTTCGAAAATTCAAAGTTAACCATGAAAATAGAACTTATGCCACCTTTATAAGTGTATTTTACTCTATTCTTGCAATAAATTTAGAAAATGTTTCTGAGAAAATTTTGAAAATGTCCGGAGTTCTTCATGTAAAGTGCCCCCAAATTTTAAAGAATGTTTTTCAAAATTTCAAAGCTTCAACTAGAGCCAGATGGACAGGGGTTTCTTCAATTTGGAAAAAGTCTAAGACATGGTTTAGCGCTAGTAGTGTTCACTGACGGACGGACGCGGACGGACGTTTTGCTTTCAATCGGCATCAAGGACCCACAAAATAAGGATTATGGCTACACCACATGTTAGAAGATTTTTTCTCTTAATTTACCGACTGAATTTATCCACTTTTTCGTTATCAGGGACCGGCAATGAATTTTTTTCTGCTGAAAATCCGCCGTTTTCCGGCAACATTACATACTTTTCTCTATACCACGTACATTTCTCTATTACTCCGTATAAACAGACGTATACAAGAAAGTAATACTATTAAAATAATATAATTGTTTTTGAAGCATGGAACCCATTATTTGCTTTAGTGAATGAACTACAATAGTTAATCTGTCACTAAAAGTTTCAGTGTTATCTACAGAAATGTACAAAAACAATTTTTAAACATTTTTTTTTGAAATAATGAAGTCCTGACTCTTTAGTTTTCACAGTTTGTTTACCATTCTAGTTCATTCACTAGAATAATTAATTAAAGAAAAAGAATTATGAAAATATATCAATTTGTTGAAGACATATGTTCGAAGAAAAAACCTACGTTTTCTCCAATTATTTCTAAAAAATTGATTTTTTTTAAATATTTGATCTCTGAAAGCACAAAGAAATCAAATATACGAAGGAAAACAAAATAAACGCAAAATCGTAGAATTTTTTTCTCACGTAGACAGCTATCTTAGGTGTCTTTGCTGATTGTTGGCAATACGGTACCTTACCTGAAATCCACCCATTTTGGTAGGTCCCGAACTTGACGTAGGCATGTAAGGAATCTGTCGTCGGCGAGGAGGTGAATCTCTGTGAAGAAACAAATCGACAGAATCTCTGCGAAGAAACTCTTAGCACGCAAATACAGATTATACAGAGATCTCAGATTAAACAAAAGAAATGTTCCAAACTTTTAGGTTATGTAAGGGGTCAAAATTACTTTTCCCGATGAACATATATCGGCATAATCGGCTCAGGGCATCAATTAATGTAACCGCTGAACCTCTAACCGGGAGGTCTTAAGGTTCGAGGTGACAGGATTTTTCATCACAGTTAGATATCTAGGTCAAGTTCGGCCGCTTTTTGGAGCAGAGTTCTAGAAACTGACTGCTGTGATCGATAGTTTACTGCGGTTTCTCCGATGAACACCATGCGAATGCCGGAGCAGAGCCCTAACAAACGAGCCATGAACGGCGCGCGATCATTCTTCCTTGTACACAAAGGACAAGGATGACCTATCATCACCCCCGTATTTACACACGCATACATGCACTACACTATCACACATGCCGAAAGCTTAGAGCTTGTTCCAGCCGGCGCGGAGCTCCGGAGTGGGAGATACCTGGTACGGCTTTTCTCTCTAGTCGCAGGGCGTAAGGGAATTTCCTCCCTCCCGGCTCTGTGGACGTGGGACGGTGTACGGGCATGACGTCTATTCACAGGTCTCCCTGTCCGCGTTGAAAATCGTAACCTCTAGGCTAGTGACGCGTTGCTCAAGGCCATTTCGTGTCTGAAAGACAGTACTCTGTGCTGTGACGCTTTAATCTTTGAAAGAGTGTGCAGTCTGACTGCAGACCTTGGACCAGGGACCGAATACCGAAATAATAGCGGTAAAGGTATTTATACCGGTATAGAATTACCTTTACCTCTATTATACCTTTATTCAAAATACCTTCAAAAATACCTGTATAAGACGTCAAATACCGGTATTTTTAGAGTTTTTTTTTCTTTATCCGACGTCTATACCGGTAAAATACCTCTATTTAAAGGTATTATACCGGTATTCTCTCATCAAAATACCGGTATTTTCATAAGAAAATACCGGTATTTCAGTAGAATTTTACAGGTATTTGGGGGAAATTCATTGTGATTTTTTCCGCTGAGATGGCTCAGAGGAAACAACTATTTACACGGCAGAGTTTCTGACCGGGAGGTTCTAGGGTTCGAGTCCGGAGGGTGGCGGATTTTCGACACATATTCTAGCTAGGTCGAGTTCTGCCGTTGACTGGGAAGTCAAGTTCTGTCGTCAGACGGAGGGACCAGCCAACGGTCTTTCGCATACATCAACACGAGCTCGTTCGCTGACCTTGGACCTCACGTCCGGGCGCAGAGCTTGGCGACACGTGATACATTGTTGAAAATTTGTCGAATTTCTCTGTATAAATCATGTCCTGTCAAGTAGCGATAAAAAATGGAGAAACGTGTCTTCTTATCCAAAAATGAGTCTTCCCACGCGTGCCAAACTTCCGTCTTGCACGACTGTGTTTATCACTAAATACGATTGTTTGCTTAAATTTGATCGTATCACTAACATTCCCAAAAATATTTTTTTCAGTTGGCCCAGTTTCCTTATTCTGCACCGTAATTATAACTAAAACAATATTAAAAATTGACATTGAACGCTAATAGACATATTAACTATTCTTACGCGAGGAAACAGAAGCGTTATGTTTAATTCAAAATTAATGATTGAAACATGTTTATTTTACACCCATGTATTATTTAAGAAATTTATTAAGAAAAATATTAATAGTACTATATAATATTAATTAATTTTAATAATTTTTTTAAAATATTAATACTAATGAAATTTTAAATGTTTGCATTAAATTTGTGTAAATTAATTTATTATTTTGTTTGTTAATTTATACATTTATTTAAATTAATTGTTAATTTTAATTAAAATGTAAAATGTTAACATTAATAAACTCTTTTATATTAATTAATAATGTTAATATATATTTCTTATTATTAAGGAAGAAACACTCTTCTCGAAGTGGGCTCCTCCAGATGCATTTTACAATGTAAGCTACCCCGTAGAAGGGAACCCTTGCCCACATGCAATGTTAATAGCCAATAATAATAATAATAATAATAATAATAATAATAATAATAATAATAATAATAATAATAATAATAATAATAAATAATAATAATAATAATAGTAATAATAAATAATAATAAAGGAAATTATTTTTTTAACAATAACAAAACTGGGCCTGAAAGCCTCTGCGTTCGTGATTATCTCAAGGTGTCAAAGTATCTCAGTTCGCGGAAGGAGGGTCGGGGAGGGAAGAAACGGTCCTACGCCTACGGCACGGCGCATACGTTGACAGCCTCTCCATGTGCGAAATACAAAGACAGGCTTAGGTCATCTCTCAGGTCAGATGGGAGATAACTCGATGAAGGACACTAAGATAAGGTTCTCTTCAATGGAATCAATTCTTATTTCATATTTCAACTTTTCCGAAGTTTAAATTATGGAAGGTTTTCAATACATTCAACGTATGCAAAACGTGAACGCCCGAACACAAAACATTTACAATACATTTAATACATTACATTTAATATATATATATATATATATTAAACAACTTATTATTTATTTTATATATATTATAATATAAATACAAATAATAATTTGAACAATAAATATCAATTATGAAATTATATTTGATTAATAAACATTTTTTGAGATATTATGAACTAAAGCAACCTATTCTGTCAACATGTATGGATGGTAAGCTACATTTCTTCATTGAAAATACCGGTATAATACCGGTATAACCTTTATGGACGTCCATACCGGTATAGACGTCACATAGAGGTATTTTAGCGGTATAAATGAATAAAGGTATTTGAAAAAGGTATGGAAAAATACGGTATTATACCGGTATTTTTACCGGTATTCAATACCTTTTCGGTCCCTGCCTTGGACAGTACAGTGGCGAGTATTTTTATGAGTTTCACAACCAGTTTTACAATGGTTTTAAAAAAAACTATAAAAGTTAACATTAGATAAAATGTTATTGTATTTTAATAATTATAATAAAGCCATGTAATTTACTAGTTTTAGGGCTAAATATCAATATCACATATGTCATAAAATGGACACACCTGCATAAAACGGAAACCTTCATAAACAGGAATTTTTGTGGCGATCGATTTCGGCTTAGATTTTACTCTAACATGTAAACTGATGGAATTAATTATATATAATCAGAAGGGATTAATGATGTAAAGAAAACTGAAGGAAATTAACCTTAGAATTAGATATTATCTAAACTCAATGGATTAATTAAGGAAGGAAAACTGAAGTAATTATGAATTAATTACGATGTTGCTTGAAATGAAGGGATTAATTGGTACGTACAAGGATGACGACATCTCACGGGAGCTTCCCAGGTCCATAAGTCCGCTCATGTCCAGCCTGAAAGCACCAGAGGTGGTTCATCAGCGCATATATTGGGAGTCTCAGAATAAATGTTGCAAACTTCTAGAGCAAGTTGACGATGATCACTTTTTGCTGATGGTGAAAAATCTCATTTACGGTACTTACCTACCTGAAAAAATGTTATGGTACTCGTCTACCTTTAAAAATGTTCATTATGGCATGTGAATTTAAACATGATTATTCATAGGATAAGGTATAAACAAAGTCAATTTAAAAAAATATTTTCAATTATTTCATCCTATACCCCCTTTTCCTTCCGAAAACAGGGTATGATTTGTAACATAATTCATAAACTGTTAAACATTTTTTGATGATTTCTTTATAAGATTATTATTTGGATTATAATACTTTAGTGGCTGAACCTACATTTGAAGATTGATACTGAACTTATATGTACTTTACAAGGATTGGAATCAGAACTTTTAAAAATCGCTGGCAGCAATAGAGCTATGTATTGATTTTATTTGTATTTTGTATAATAATTTCAGATTTAGGGACGACAATCAACGTTCTGCTAAAAAATAAAAATGAATCATAAACATAACTTCAAATTTAGAAGAGTAATGATGTCTCAAGTCGGCCCAAACTATAGAAAAAGTAACTTTGAGGAAAAGTCAGATTAAGAATCATTATCTCTGCAATGCCCAAGATGGTACGATTCACTTTCGACATTAGTGCTTGTCTTCTTTCACCTTTCTCTGACCTTTCAAGTACCTCCTCCTGCTTTTACTTTCAGATGGGGTCTGTTTTCATATGTCTGATGTGATCATATGTCCGTTTAATGTGTTCGATGTTTTTGCGTCACACACGCACTACTAGCAACATATTTCTGCCAGATTTGATGCATTTCCTTTCAATTTTTTGACACGTGGCATATGCGCGGGCAATCGGAAAATTACAAAAAAATCAAAATCTAACAAATTTAGGAACAAACGGTTTTAAGCACTGAAATGTACATCTCCCAATGCACATGAAACAATGAAAAGAAAGTGTCCCAATCTTTTACGGAAAAAGGCATTTTGAGGAGTACCTTACAAAAGTTGCCCATAGCGTGCGTTCGTCTACGGTTGGCAGCTCAACCTGCTTTGGTGTTTGGCAGGTTATAACGTAGTCATTTTCTCATTTATTTACTTGTAAAGTTCACCTCGTAGCGAGGGAAAATAGTTGTTGAAAATGTATGTACGTATTTGGCATGTTAGAGTCCGATTATTCCGACATTTGCCAACATGTTCCCAGACCTTAGCCCTGATTTTATTCATTATCCACAGGTGTGAAATGCCACTTAACCATCACCATATCTAGTATACGTGACCTGCTTGAGACCTTCTTTCGGCACGGAGCTATAAAACGATTGTATTAGAAAGTTACAGATCAATTTTTGTCTCCGACACCGCGATCCGTAGATCGAACCCGGAATTGTACCACGAACACTTAACACGCTAAAAGCCACCCGAGGGGCAGGTGTTGGAACTAATGGAAATGCTTGAGATACCGATACGAATCGGATGCGAGCTACTCAGGTATATGCGATATGAATTATTGCCATATTATAATAATTTCCATAAGGATTGGATTGTTTATTGAAATACATTCCTAATTGGAATAAGAAGTTGTTATTTTTTAAAAATTTATTTTTCTTTTTGAATTCAAATATAATTGTTTGGAGTTCTGAAAGTTAAATAGAAAAATAATGTTAAGACAAGATGCCATCAATTAAATTTCATATATAGAAATATCGACATATATTTTTGGTGTACTTTCAATAAACATTCGTGATTTTTATGAAAAAACCGAAAAAGTGAGTATCTACTGTGACATACAATATGTGAGACAATATGGTACAATATTTATTACAAAGAGCATAAATTATAGGTATAAATATAGATGAATATGCCGCATAGCAACGGTAAGCGAACCGTCGTCAAGATGAACAATCTTCATGCAGTGACGATCGCGGAGACGGCTAGTTCATTTTGTAAGAAATTTAGGGATTGGCGAGGTACGGAAGTATATCAAGTGTTGTCTGTAAAGAAACAATCGAAAAGATCGACCGAGCTTTGCCGGGTTGAGAGAATATGATAGGCATTCATTTCTGACTGATGCCGTGGTGTTGAACGGATCGTGGACAAATAATGTTAGGAGTTTTTTTTTTTTTCATTTGTAAGCATTTACTGGGGAGTAGATATTGGTAGAACTTGAATTCGAATGCTATGTGTGGACAGTAAAACTTAAAATATTTCAAGTGAACTAGTTAGAAGGACATTGAGGGCTTAGGTGAAGTTATCAGTAACTGGACTGAAATGCTAACAGCTGATAGTTTATTGGTCGTTGAGTATTCAGCATACGCGTGGGATGAACTTGGAATTCTTAAATTGGCGAACGAATTTTATTAACGAGACTTTATTAACTTCGGAAACAGTGATGAACGGTGATTGGAGTGTGCTTCTGCAAGAAAAGAAGAGAGAAGATGGTATCTGGACCTGAGGACAGCGACGTCGGAGAAGAATGAAGATGGTCCAAGAGCGCGCGAATACATTATAAGTTTGGAACAGGTCATGACCAAGGTTTTTCAATTTTGTGTAAAATTATCAAATACCAAAAATTGTTTAATAAATTTCCATATTTTGTGAAATGAATACATGATTCTCATTGAGCCAGTTCTAGTAACGAAATAGCAAGATAGAAATATATTTGCTTTTCAGATTCTTCGACCACTCTGTATAAATGGCAGATCGGATAATCATCTATTAGCAGATAATAGTTATTATTTCTATGAAACCCATCGACCCAGGTAGCCGGACACTAATTTATTTATAATCAGAGTTGAAGGATGACGTGTATGATAGTATTAGCGTAATCTTTTCCTGGCGCCCATCTATACAAATTCGGAACGGATGACGTTGGAATAACATCCACTAAATCATTAAAATATATTCAGTTTATTTCACTACTGTCCTCCTACGCACGTAAGTTTTGTAATATTTATTTTGGATCACTGTAGTTATTCGACCTAACTAAGCCTATGATTCAAAATCATAATCATAATCATAATCTTATATAACATGCACCATTATATTAATTTTTGCAGCATATAACACTCATACTAAATTATATTAAACGCCTAAAATATTTCGTTTAATACATGTACACAACAGTTATCTACAAGTAATAATTAAATATTATTGTCATGTATGTATTTTCTTTGGCACGACTGCTCTTTATGAGCTAAGGCCTACCAGCAGCGACCCGTTCTATATTATTAACATACTGTCACAAAAAACGTGTTTTAGGTTTTGAGGCGCACGCGTCTTTTTGAAAATTCTCTAGGAGCGTTCTAGAAGGCTTGGAGATGGTCAGTTCCTCACCAGTAGGTCGAGACATGTGGAATGACACACTCAACCATAGCGGACGGGAAGAGTTCGAACAAAAAGCAAGGGACGGCCACAAAGGTCCACCTTATATGTAAGATAACTCCCGTCAACAGCATTTTTGTAACAAAGAATATGAATAGTGTTCCGGGTTAAGACTTGGACACTGAATTCGAATATAAAATCAGTTTTTGTCAATCGTGCTCAGTTTTCTTGTAAATGGTGCTGCTAAAAAAGGCTTGAAAACGCTCTACATTGGTTATTTTGCTGTATTTTTATTTAATAATTCTGCTGATGTAATTGTTTAGGAACAATCGAAATGAGTACAAGTAATTCTTATACATGACTCTGAATTCAGAGATTCATTCATCTTTAGGATATGAGAAAGGTTTGGAAACATTGCCGATAGGTCACGCTCGAGCAAATAGAATCGCGTTGTGTTTCTTGCCAGTTGCGTCCCAGCATTGAGAGATCTGACGGCGTGGAAAGCGGCTTGGTTGTGACTGCTTGTTGTTCTAAGTTCGTGAAGATTTGTGCTTTGTATTAATTCTCGAGAAGAAATGCCTCGTAACTGTGAAAATAGCACATATACGTTATGTTATATCTGTGGAAAATTAACTCTAAAATCCCTAAAACCAATCCTCTTCGATGGGGGTGTTAAGTACTTTATTTCGGGTGTAAGGTAGGCCACCAGGACAAGAAATTGTCCTCGCATTGATGGTGTGTGTCGTTAGTAACACTCTTGACATGCTGGTTAAAAGGTTCACGACACATCCTTTGCTGTTCTTATTGAAGGGAACCAGCGGATCACAAAGCAGGCTGTACAGATTGTGACAAATTTTGTCTGACACAAAGAGCTGGAATCACCTCAAAAACAAAGAAAACTTTGCAATTTTCGAATTTGCCATCTGCTATAAGGCCTGTA
Organism: Teleogryllus oceanicus; assembly: GCA_964035755.1. NCBI lineage: Eukaryota > Metazoa > Arthropoda > Insecta > Orthoptera > Gryllidae > Teleogryllus > Teleogryllus oceanicus. Next base: position 12,906,413 of record CAXIVR010000010.1, read on the forward strand.
TGTTACAGTGAAGAATTGCCGGTACCGCTGACTCCTGAGAACGTGACAGTGAATGAAAATGAATAATACAGTGACGAACATACAGAAGACAGAGGAGGAGATATTCATGCTGACCCTACTTGTCAAGCTTCGCGTCAAACATTCCAATCCTCCTCTTCACTTTTCTTAACACTTATACTGTTGTATTTCTTATTGTTTACATGTAGACATGTTGTTATTTGAGAAGACATACGCAATTACAAAAAACAACATCACATGAAAAATGAGGCCGATACAGAAATTTTGAAATAAGATTTGAATTTAAAGGTAAATCATCTTCAAGAAACAGTGTGTTTTGTTCTTGTTACAGAATTTTTTTATTGAGCTGTGTAATATTTACCATACATTTTCAAATAATTCTAAAAATAAATTTAGTTTATAACTGTATCTTTAGTCAGTCCATGATAAGCATGGTATGTTTATTACACTATGCACTTGTATTTACAACATGTAGACTCTATACCATATCAAAATATAGAATAAATAGACTGACTTTTTAACCTAGAATATGTTTGAATTAAAGTATAAGTTAATGTACCTGAAAACTCAGACTCTTCGGTTTAAAACTATGCACAATATAATAAAAATATGATGCACGTCATTGACTGTCTATAACTTAAAGAATACAATAACATTAAATTTAGACGGTCACAAGAAAAACCCTAATTAATTCTAAAAAAGTTAACACATTGTTACTTACGATATGTTTAAAGATGATTTAGATGCTGGAATTTTTATTGACATACTCAGACGTCTGCGAAAAGAAAAAAAAACATCACTTCAAAATCGGTGCATAAAACAGTGAGGATGAGTTGCGTCAAGCGCATAATGTTATTGTGGCTGTTGGTACATCCTCACATTGAAATCCACCCCACCCCCCAAAAAAATAGCTGCTTGAGTACCAGTGCGTCAGTGAGCTCTATTGTACACCGGAGACAACAGTCTGTGCAGAGAAACGATGAAGGTCCGCCATGGTAGTCAACCGCCATTCCGTCCACGCTATCTCGCCAACAAATAGCGGGATTTAGCACCTTTTTAAAGCTTAATACATTTACTGTCTTTTATGTTCACGAACACTTAATAAAAATATGGAAAGAACCAATATTTAATACATTAAAATTGTAATTTACTTACAATACTTTAAGAAAATCCAGTCTTTCATTTCTTGGAGAAATTTTTTAATATTTACGCAGGGGAGTAGTCTTGGTTTGCGTACTTTCAATAATTTCTTTAGTTCAACTTATGGCAAATAATAGTCTTTGAGAAAAAGGGAACCGAAAATATATTATTAAAGTAATGGCTACCAAATAATACATAGTATTGCATTTTCATCAATTTTATGTGATAATATTTACATGCCTATGGAATTGAATACCATTTCCATTTTGGTGGCGTTTTTACAACCGAATGCTACGCAACACGTGGACATTTTCATTGATAAGAGACAATTGTAAGCATCAGTAACAACACTCAGGACACATTTCACTCAGTAAAAACGACTGTAGGCCGACCTGGATGGCCGAGGTGGCTAAGAGCGAGTACAGACTCAGCGCTTCAGTCCGAAGGGTCGCGGGTTCGAGTCCCGCCTTGGGCATGGTTGTTTGTTCCTTGTCTTTGTATGTATGTGTTGTTGCGGAGGGCCTCGCGTTCTGATGACCCCAGATGAGAGGAGCCAGTAAGTGTGTTGGTGTCTAGTGTATGGTCGAATATGCGTCCCATCGTGACGAAAAGGGTAACCGGCTGTCGGCTGGATAAAAACCCTAGAAATAAAAACGTCTGCAGGTAGATGCTCACCACAGCTAGCCTAACGAAAAACGATCGTGACGTTTTTTTAGCACTTTAGACGATTTTTAGCACTTTTAGCACTTTCAGCACTTTAGACGATTTTTTTTAGCACTTTTAAGTATTGCAGTTTTGCATCCAGTTATAATGTTGAGTTCTGCAGTGCGTTCGGGATATTTGTCACCAGTGCCCTTTCAAGAATGGAACCAACTGAATTCGAACAAAACGTCTAAGAAGAGGAAGGATAAAAAAGAGGAGAAAGTGAGGTAGAAAGGGGAAGAGATGAAGAAAAATAAAAAGAAGAAAAAGGAAAGTAAAGTTAAGAAGAAGAACAAGTTGAAGAGGAAGTAAAGAAGAAAACAACTAATGGTGTGACAACAGCACGTTCTACTTTGTCGCTTTAATTCTAACTTTGGTAGTTTTCGAAAATTGAGAGAGATCAAAGAAAATCAGACATATGCCATTATTTTAAGAGTCAATTAGGCTCTTTGGAGGTCAATGTTTAGTTAAAAAGTATAAGTAATTTTTCAGAAAATTTGAAAATTTTGTGAAGACTTCATGAAAAGTAACCTACAAATAAACAAATTCGTTTCAAACTCTCAGGGCCTCGAGATCGTTCAGATCGATTACGGAATATCAATTTTATAGAAAATCGACTCAACAGTGTAGACGCTACCGTTGACCTCATAGAGAAAGATGTTTGCTGTCAATCGATATTTTCGGTATCAAGCAACAACAAAACATAGATTCTGACTACACAACGCGTTAGAGAAAATAATTTTGTAAACATAGGAGCAAGATGTATTCCCTTTTTGTTACCAAGACCAGACAAGGGTTTATCTGGCGAATAATCACCCATTTCCGTTCCACGATTACAATATGTTCTCTTCTTGTGAAGTGAGGTGAGAAATTGCAAACGATACTTCGGATTCAAAAGAGGAGGTGAAAAGAACGAAGAAGAGGATGAAGGAGGAGAGGATGATGAAGGAACATGTGAACAAGAGGATGGAAGATGAAAAACAAGAGAAAGGACGAGATGAAGAAGGTAATAGGAAGGAGGAGATGAATAAGGTAGAAGGAAGAAGGTAATGGAGGGGAGGAAGATGAAGAGGAAGGGGCAGATGAAGAAAGGGGAGTAGGCGATGAAGATGAAGGAGGGAGGAAGAAGTTGAAGAGCATGTAGAACAACACGAAGAGAAAGGGGGAGCTGAAGAAGGCGGCGAGGAGGAGGTGAGGAAAGGGCACCTACCAACCTGGGGGTGCCGGAGCGCGAGGGTGCAGCGCCGGCTGCGCCGAGCCGTGGGCCCGAGCGCGGGATCTGCGGCGGGGCGGAGGCAATCGGGCTGAGTGGCGGCCCATAGTTGGCCCCCGGAGGCGACCACGGCCCCGCCTGCCACAAAACACCCGCCGCACTGCGAGAGGCTTTCCCAGCCAACCCACCGGGAGCGGTGCAGGCACTGCCTCTGTCCTAGGATTCCACTACCGATGGCGGCACGATTAGCGACACTAGCTTTTCAGCTAGGTCGAATTCAGTCGCTATCCGGAGGAGAATTCTAGAGGCCGGCTGCTCTGATCGGTTGTTTTCCGTGGTGTCTCCGATCAACACCAGCCGAATGCTGGAACAGTACCCTCATATAACAAACGGGCCACGAACCGCGCGCGATCTTTCCTTCCTCTTCCTTGCCCTATCCTCACTCCTTACACTAACATGTACTACAGTACCACACATAACGGGAGACCGGTCAGAGACTTAGAATTTGTCCCGACTGGGGTGGTGCCCCGGTGTTGGGATATACCTGGTTGGGGAAACCCCCCACTAGTTGACGGTAGGTCGGCGCCGGATCTCGCCATCCAGTGGAGGAAAATCACCACCCCTTCCTGATGAAAATCATGAAGTACACTTACGGGACCAATGACCCCAGGAGTTGACGCGTCCGGAATCACTAATAATAAACCAATCAATCCCAAACCCACACGAATGGACAGTCGCAGTTTGCGCTCAATCAGTCAACATGAAGTGTGTCTCAGAATAAATGTTACAAACCTCTATGAGGTTATGTAGGCTTCCGCGACTGGTGTCACTTGATACTTGACGGCCCGGGAGGAGCCGCGTCATAGTCGGTCGAGCTGACGTTTCGGCAATCACGTTGTGTCCTTTTTGAGAGCTATACAGCACTTCTGTTGTGGCCTTCTTTAGAGCCACAACATGATAGTCGAAACGTCAGCTCGACCGACTGAGATGCAACTCGGACAGCCAAGTATCTTACAAACCTCTAGGTTGGGTATGGGATCGAAGATGGTCACATTTTCTTAATGAACACATAGTAAGAAATTTCATACGATGAAGTTCTACATGTAGCATTTGCCGGTGATTGGAAGGAACTTTATTATGTACTGGAGTTTGGCAGACCATGTTCAGACGTAGTCAGAGTGGTTTATATAACTGTTAAACATCAATGAAGGATGAGGTGTCTATCAACCGAGGACGTGACGAATATCACGTGTGTAACTTTAATAATATTTACAATCTGTGGCAAAGAAATATCAACTTCCCTACATACCCTAGACGTTTGTAAAGGCCGGTATACACGGTACAGTTTTCATGCATATTGGACGTACAGAACGTGCAATACAGAGTGCACGATTTCTGCATGAAAACTTTTAAGCATGCTCGTAATGTTTTATGCAGAAAGCTTCCAGTTTGACTCATGCGCTTATAGCAGCAGAATTGTTCACTAACAGATTAGTTTACCCGACGCGACGGTAATCGGCCATTTCGATTTGATGTTTAGGTGTGTCAAGGTACATTTGTGTGACGTGATATTGTGATAAACTACATCCTTACCTATTCCTCTTTCCTATTTTTATTCTCTATGCTCCTCATGGTTAATACTGCTGCGGATTCGGTGGTATAACGGTTAGCGTATCGGACTGTTGTACTCGAGTTTGCGGGTTCAAACCCGATCGAAGCCCGATCTTCCCCGAGGGGAAGTAAAGTCGGCTGTCCCATGTAGTAGATTTACTGGATGTAAAAGATACTCAAGCCTAAATGAAGCCTCTGAGTGAAATTGGGTCCCGCCTGCTTCGTCGCCCAAGATAATACCTCCTTTCTTCGCTAGGTGGTGAAAGGAGCGTAGCGAAATTTGCGTGGTTAGACGGAACAGCGGGCCTGATGGTCCGAGTCTCGCCACGTAAAAATAAGGCATTAAGGCATTAACTAACTAATACTTAATATAGATCACACAGTCAAACGAACGCACAGAATTACTCCCACTGAAAGTACTGGGATGGCGCGATTCAGTTGTTACCCGGTAGGCCCCCTAGCGACGCCTAGTGGCGATTCATACAAACATCGTGCAGACGGTGTATGTGTGGATTTTGGATTTTATATTTCTACTTTGGGTTTTTCTGTTCGGAAACTGTATGAAAATCTGCCTGCAACTGTACCGTGAATTCCGGCCTTATACATTTATTTTTGAACTGGCAGTATAGACTGAGCGATATTCTAGACACGGAATCCTATGATGCCAAATTTATGAGTGAGATCTGTAGAACAGAATAATGTTGTGACTGAAAAATAAAGGGTTGCACGGGGACAGATTTGGAGACAAAGTTCAAAAATATGTGCAACATACGTGCAGGGATCCCTCTCAACAACAAAGTGTATTTACATGACAAGTTTCACGCAATGAAACATTTACACACCAAATTTCACGCAAGTGTACGCTAATAGTTGTCAAAAGTTTGAGAAATTATATTTATTATTACAATTTAATCGTGAAAATCCATTGAGTTTAAAAGACAAGAAACTATTAGTAAATATGATGAGATGAAAAGTACCACGGCTCGCTCGTGGCACATAGCGAAGTCGCTAGCCTTTCACCTCTGAAATCCGGGTTCGATTCCCGTCGAATCTCATGTGAAATTTGTTCCAACAAAACGAGTTTGGCTGCTTCACAAGGGCTAGTCCAACCCTGTCCCTGTGAAGTGTCCTAACCCTACCCCTATCCTTATTCCTTCCCAATTCTGGCCGATGGGTAGTGACGCAGGAGCGCGTAGCAGGAGGCGCGTACGCGGAGATGCTACCTGGCGGTTCCCTTGACAACTGACTGCGACGTGACGTGACTTGACTTAAAGGTAATGAAGGATTACTTCCGCGGAAGTTAATGGAGGATTACTCCCCAGCGCAAAGCGCTCAACGCCCCTTAAGGGGCTTGGCGATGCGCTGCATCAATTTGTAGACGCAACGAATTAAAAAAAGTAAATAATGTGTTCGTTGTATAGGTATGTTTTTCCACAGGGTTGGTAGTACCTGCTGGCGCTGCGGTGAGGATGCGAGTGGAGGCCGGAAGCTTTCACAGGTCGGAGAACATCCCCCGCCCTGAAAAGCGTGAGAATACTTCCGTCAGGAAAGAGTGAACCCTTCAGCTTTTTAGAACCCTATTTTGCTTTACAATAAAAGAAAAAACGGACACTAATTTGTTTGCATAGATATAGCAACTTATATATAATAGCAACTATTAGTAAACGAAGTAAGTCCACTTCACTTACAAATGTAGCGAATTAAAATGAACCTTCAAATAACTACTGCTTTTTAACCTTGATGACTACTATACCTTCTTTTTCCCCTTTGACGATTCTCTTATGCTCTTTTATGCAGTCCAAAAAGGGCATTTTTATTTTGTTGTGGTGCTACATGAAGTGGAGCGTTTGAAGGTCTTAGCCAATTATTTTCACGTCCTTGAGTCGTAGCTTGCCGTTCTAAAAGAGATCACGTGATTGCTATCGCAACAAAGACGCACTTTGTTGAGATGGAGTAGATCCGAATCCTTCACTCATGTTAAGAGGCCAGAATGGCTTATCTATTTTTTTATATAACGTCAAAAACTGTTAAAATATGTGTGACATACTATGGGATGGAGTGCAATACGATGGACATGCTTTGTTAAGCTCTGGATGTCTGTTTCTAACTCACACACATTGAGTTGAATTATGGCGCCATGTAGCAACAAACGTTTTTGGAAAGGATTATTATGAAAACATTTTCTCCCGTATAATAAAATCTATTTGCATGGACAAATCAGCTACAGATGAGGCTATTATCCCTAGTGCTTAGATATCGACCAACTGCCGCGATACAATGAAAAACGATTTTTCGAATATCTACATTCCCGAAAGAGCTCAAGAAACTGTACACAGATAGTGAAGCTTTTATGTTGAGAAGCAAAACAAGGGGCAATATCAGCATTTGCTCAATGAGTCAGGGCAATTGGAAGAAAAACCTGATAGAGATATAAGTGTAACTCACAAGGTACCACAGATTTCAACTCAACTTACAGTGCCTTTCTATGATATTCCGGATGCAACAAATAACTGCAATTCTCGTCAGAACGTCCAACAAAAACTTTATTGTGAATTTGTTAGATAACTTTATTAATTATTATTATTATTATTATTATTATTATTATTATTATTATTATTATTATTAATTACCTTACTTAAAAGTTGAAAGACAAACCTTCGTACGTTTTATGCACGTAATTGCTACCTAAAACAACAATATTATTTGAGAAATTTATGACTAGTATTTTTCTGAAAATTGAAGGTATGCATTACTAAAAACAAACACGTTACGTTGAGTACCAGTTCCAAAAAATTTTAACTGAAGAGTTGCCACTGGTTAATCTTCCTTTGTTTGGATAATTGCAGCAGTGAGAAGAAAATATTTTTGGAATATTTCAGCATGAACATTGGGGAAACCTAGGGACCATTTATATCTCATTCTCTGTAGAACTGTAACTTTCACGCTTTTATTTTTGTTGTACTTGTTTTGAGGTTCACATTGTCAGTACCTGTAATTACGCATACTCCTCGGATCTATTCACTTCGCTGACGTCATTATGAGATGGGTTTTGAGACCTTGCAGGCCTATGCGTTATTATTATTATTTTATTATTATTATTTCATTTTTTTTCTCGGGGGTTTCTCACCCGGGGTTCATGGTTTGAGGGGCCTCTAGGCATACCACATTCCTAGCTTTGCATATTGAGGACTGTGCGAACTATCCGGCAGGTTTCAAGAATGTTGTTATTATTATTATTATTATTATTATTATTATTATTATTATTATTATTGCAAATTATCTACTTTATTATTACCTAAAAAAGTAGCCGAAGAATATCACCTTCGCGGTATCTCTCAAAATAACATAGATTTTCCAGTTCACAAGTATGACACTTGTTTGATATTAAATATTTTATTATATTAACTAGTGGTACTACAACTTTCTTCAGAATATCTAAATTTGCAATTTTCAAAAATTCAGAGAGTTTAAAGGAAATGAGACCCGCGTCATCCTTTGAAGCGTCCATTCTTCTATCCCAGGATAGAGTTTGAAGAAAAAATTTAAGCAATTTTTTACAAAAAATTACAATTTATTGTTTATTCTACTGAACTATTGAAAAATAGCAAAAAGATATTTATAACACATCTTGAAACCACTGCCTTTCATTTATAGTAAAAGACACGAAATTTAGTTAAGTAGACAGCTCAAATTGCTTTCTAAACGAAATCTCTTACTGTTTGATGTATAAAGATACTGACGGGAAAATCCATTTCTCCTATCTCCCTTCATACATAGCAAAATGTTTTTTTGAATTGATTATTTAAGTCGCATCAACATCTAGATCATTAGCAACCACTATTGGTGTTAACGGTATGGTAATTATGAATATTAAACGATATGGTGATGATAAGGGGTGAAAGAACGAACACCAATACAACCATGCCCGTGGCGGGACTCGAACCCGCGACCCTTCGGCTAGAGATCACTACGATACTACTGCCTTAGCGATCTCGGTCACACTAAAATAGTACCACAATAGAAAACGCACGCAAATAATGTAATTCTTGCGTGGCTCCGACGAAAAGTTCGCATACGAGTATAATATTAGAATAGTTCATATCGTTCGCATCCTGCTGTGAGCAGACGTACCGACTGAGGTGACGTTGGATGCTGCGCCATGGTTACCGTCTTTGGCTACTTGATGGTCGGTGTCGCCGTCTACATCTGGCAAACAGAAGTTGAAGAAAGTAGCACAAGAAAGTAGCAAAGGATATTAATCATACAGCTATTAATGGATCCCAAATTTTACCCCAGTTAAATATTTAGGATACAAATAGACACAAATTAACATGGAGCAACACATTTCATCAATATTTATAATGTACATATCTAAATTTTCAAATTATACCCGTTCATGTATAAAAATCCAAACTCTCAAATGATTCAGGTATCTTAATTTATAGTCTATCATTCGTCCTACAATAACATATGCTTGTCCTATATGTTCAACAGTTTAGGAAATTAATTTAGGGTATTTCTAAGTAGATGGTTAGAAGTTACTATGTTAACTAAGTAATTATTAAGTTATAACTAAGAATATTAAGTTATACAGTGAAGTGTGGTGTCGTGCAGTGTAGAGCAGAAAAAAATGAAGGAAATGTTTTGAGTCTTATAGTGAAGTGAAGTGAAGTGAAGGATAGTGCAGTGCGGTCTTAATTGTATAAACGCTTTAGATGACAATTGTTTCTTTTCCTTTTCATGTAATTTAATGTTTTAAGAATCAGCAGTTTTTATATTATTATTATTATTATTATTATTATTATTATTATTATTATTATTACTGCTATTATTATAATTTTAGCATTAATGTTACCAGTATTATATTATTTGTATGGCATTTATTATCTTATTTATGTAATTAACTGCCAGCAGGTTACACCCAATTGCAGTTTAAATAAATTTTACAAGGAGTGTACTGCAAAAACACATAAACGCATATTAGAAGTTATTCAAAATAAGTTTTTACGACAAATATTAAAAGCTCCCTGGTTTATTTGTAATGACCAAATTATAAATGAACTAGCAATATATTCAATAAGTAACGTATACATCAAATCGTTTTTATTCTTCTCTTCCATCTTGTTCAGCAACTAGGAAATTTAAATTAGGCAAATCATGTAATAATTTTTCCCGAATTAAGACTAGATATTCAAAAGATCTCTTTCAACCTCCTTAAATAGTAGTATGAAATTCAAACTAAAAGAAAAATATTAATTGTAAATAAGTAATTATGTAGGACCCTTCCTGAGTACCTTAGGAATATATATCAATGTTAATTGTTATAGTTTACTGAATTATAAAGTATTGAAATTGTCACACCCTTGAAAGACATTTGTATGTCGAAAAAGCAGAATAAATAATATTAATAAAAAAAATAAAAAGTTATGTTTTCAACAGTCAGCATTTGTCACACAAATATATTCGAAGAATAAGAATGTTTCCTTAGAGGCCATGGAATTATTTCCTATCCTCCATTTATATTCTTCTTATATTAATTCAATTTTATTTTGCAAAACATTCCATGGAGAGCACCAAGTATTAATTAGTTTCCACGGCAACGAATCTGCTCATTTGAGAACCTCATGTTGCGAATTTATTTATTACATTATATAATCTGGAATGTGTAGGTCTCTGTTTCCCTTTAGGTAACAGTAATTTACGATATAGTTTAATACTTCGATAAAAAAATGTATGAATATAAACAGTTTAGAGTTTGCAACCATAATGAGAGAAAATTATAATTCACGAAAATTGCCAATTCTGTTTGCACATAAAACAAACAAAAGAACGGAATATTTAATTAAATATTTGAATAAAATGTATTCGGTAACTAGAAGTTAAATGAGATGCAGACTTGCCGAGAATACAGTTGTAGATAGCAATGTGGATAGGGAGAGCTTGTAGAACCAATGGGTCTCCTAAACCAGAATTTCTAATGTACAGTTGTGTAATAACTAGGGGGAACTGCTACCTCCCGAAACCATCACGTAGAGTGGTTGAGGATCAGGGTTATCGCTTATGTTAACTCGGGTCGCTTACGTTATCTACAGCTATCGCTTATGTTAAATACAGCGGTCGTTCTAGGCGTGTACGGCCTAAAAAATGGTTGACTTCTGTGTACATAGCAGTCATTCAAGAGGCAAACATTCAAAATGTGACATGTCCATTTGGCAAAAATTCAGTTTTTCTGTTTTATCTAGAATTTTATTTTCAAGGAAAAATGAGAGATGTGTTACAATACATTAAGCAGTATCTATTCGTTTGAGTGTTGAAAAGTGTAAAATTTCTGTTATACTATTTTTCATTTTTATTGGAAAATAGTGTAGTTGACCTGACTCGTTTTGATGTTTGCTCATTTATGCGCAGGGAAGTGAGACAGGTGGCACCGGGAAGTGCGACTGGGGTCATGCAGGCCGGGAGTTGTGACCTTTCAAGGGTTGAGAGACTCGTCCCGGCCTGCTTGATTCACTGACTGATTGATTAGTGGTTCTGAGCGCGTCAACTACTAAGGTCATTAGTCCCTTAAGCGTAGGACATGTTATCTCCTCGGAAGGTGCCGGTGATTTTCTCCCGCTGGATGGTGAGATGGCGCGGACCTACTTGTGGGCTAGTGGGGTTTTCCTCAACCTGATATCTCCCACCAGCGGGGCACCACCCAGCCGGGACAAGCTCTAAGCTCCCGCCCGGTCTCCCGGTATGTGTGGTTGCATAGTACATGTTTGTGTGTGTGTATGTAAGGGGTGAAGATACGACAAGGAAGAGGGTGGAAAGATCGCGCGCGGACCGTGGCCCGTTTGTTAGGGTACTGCTCTGGCATTCATCTGGTGTTGATGAAAGAAACCACGGAAAACTACCCATCAGAGCAGCTGACTGCTATTCTCCTTCAGACAGAAGGTGTATTAGACATTTTTATATAGGACTCGAACCCTAGGGCCTGCGGTGAGAGGCACTGCAGTGAAATCAATTGGCACGCACCTAGGCCGGCCACACGCGTCGGTTGCGCAAACACTCTCTTGGTTAGGCTTTTGGGAGTGAATCACATTCCCACTTCTCTCTCAAACATATTCCCCCTTTCTTTAGCCTTTGCGTCTACCCTATCGGGTCTTACATTCGACTTCTCACGCGCTGGGTAACACGAAATAATCAATCAATATATCTTTATTTGCATCTCGACGGCCACTTACTTCATTGCTTGCAACTCATCTCCGTCAGCCCTCATTTCTCCTGCGCCGGCTGCAGGATTCCAAGCCGCGTCAGCCGCTGGCAAGCACTCTTGATGGCCCCATGGTCAGTGTCGGTCGAAGAAATCCGAACACCGTGGCTCGTTGCCAGGCAACGACTTCGTTACATCTCTAGGCAACGTGGTATTGGAACTGATTAACGAACTGACCGATAATCACCTTCAGTCATCAAATTATGAAATATACTCTTGCTTGTGAACGGATGGGATTAAACCCAATTGATTAATTGGATGGTCGAACCCAGTCGACACGTGTTTATAACATAAAATTCATATAGATAAATACAATATTAAAATAATATATATATATATATATATATATATATATATATATATATATATATGTGTGTGTGTGTGTGTGTGTGTGTGTGTGTGTTTGTGTTTGTGGTTGTGGTTGTGGTTGTGTGTGTGTGTGTGTGTGTGTGTGTGTGTGTGTTCCACTGTATATTTATAGACAATGTAAGTTTTTGAGAATATCTGATACAATATTTTTTTTTGTAAAAAGAATTACGAGATTTTCTGAATTTCTTACACAAAATTTGACTGTCTACAAATATATACAGGAGCATAAATACATAATTATATTATTAATAATGAGACAGTCATAGCACGAGAAATTACAAAATTAAAATATTACAAAATGTTTGAAATCTCACAATCCTGTTACCGGCAGTTGCGAAGCACGACAATTGTGATTTCATGGTATATATGTCGTAATTATTTATGAAATGATATGAGAAATATGTTGTTCAAAATTGCTATGGATGAAAATTACTTGAATTCGTTTTGCAAAAGACACGAGGTTTGAAAAATTATGTATTGTATTTATAAAATAAGGCAACCTTATGAAAAGAGCGGGAATAAAAAATATGAAAAAAGTAGAATTACAAACAGAAAGTTTCATATTTTGAATCATCAATCATTAAAGCATGGAGGAAGTTCAATGTTCTTTAGTTAAAATAAAACTCACACTATTTTCTGCAATTGCGTATACAAATTTGAAAAACAATTCTTTTGAAATTTGTAAACAAATCCTATTAAATCACTGAGTCTTAGTTTTTAAATCTTTACGTTTTGGAAACTTAATTTGATGTAAGGTTTCAAATTAAAAACTTCACATGTTATGTACACTTCACACTTGTTATGTACCAGTGATTTTAGACGGGAATACTGCAGTCACCTACGTATTATTCGGATCTAGAGGTAACTAGTCTGAATTAAGTAATCGCTGAACTAATTAATTTTGATTGAGATATATCTGTACCAAAACAATCTTGTTCATATGTAAGGGAGAGTTATGTTAGCTGATCCACGTTTTTTAAATTTCCTTTAAAATGTTGTGTACTCGACCTATACACGTGGAATTTCGCATGATATTTCAGTGAGGCTTTCGCCTTACATTGTGGGAACAAACATCATCATTGTGACTATCACCATTGTCACATATGGAATGTTTTATACATTTGCAATAGTACCTGTTAATCTAACCGGTAAGGTAAAGTGGATCGGAAATTGAAATAAATTGTGAAAATAATTATAATGAAAAAAATTCTTCTCGCATTGACCTAACCTTTTTATACACATAAGTGGGGCAAATGCTTAGCAAGATTGTACTCTTTCAAATTCTCGTTAAAATAAATTATGTCTCTATATACTGCCCTGTCATCCTTCAGCTGGCATAGAAACTTTATAACTATATCTACTGTTGAAACAAAAGCATTTTGTTTAGTCCGGGAGAGACCGCGTAGAGGATCAACTTCTGTCACTGTCATGTACAAATCTGCAAATACTACTTTCGAAAAAATAATGGGGGTAACTGGACCGGTCCACTTAACCAAACGTCCCGGCGGTCAAGTTAACCCCACAGCACACATTTTCTTGATATACTCGAAAACATACAAGCCGTGCCGTATTATTAAAAACAAAACACACTATTATAAAGCAGAAATACTAAAAATTAATCTAGTGTGAATATTTTTCTTGTAGTTGTTATTCAATCGCAATAAAATTGCAAAGAAGATGTGTGGTAGAAAATATGACGTTATGACGTTACAGAAAAAAAACCTTACTGTATTTAACAATGAAAGCCTGCAACTTATGGAAGTGGCTTAGATTATCAGCCATGTCATTCTACGAATGTCATCCAGTGGAAAAAGCAGGAATCACTTCTCACCAACATTTAAAAGTATGGACCTCTTAACCTAACCGGTCCAGTTAACCGAACTTTCCCCTAAGTTATTGTCACGATTTGACGGGCTATGCGAGCAGAGACGGCTCGTATACAAATATTCAGGGAAGGCCGATTACTGATGAGTAGAGACCGGATTTTTATGTATTACATATTTTGTCTTTCTACTTACCGCTCTCCAAATTTTATCTGGCGAATTGTCGCAATCCTAACGCAATATCAATTTTTTCTCACATGGTTTTACATATTTGATGCTTTATTAATATTTCACATATTTCGCTATTTTCTCAAGATATTTTTTTATTCTAGCAACTTTCTGACATAATTTATGCAAAAAGTATTTTCAAAAAATTCAGCAATTTTTCCTACGTTATTATTGGATGCTACTGCCTACTCTACTCCAGGTACATACGCTACGTGAAGACGCGGACGGATATCCTCATGCGCTCCTGCTTCAGTTATATCTTGGCGGGAAGTGCACGTCAGTGAAAGATCATTTTTATCTTAAGGTGTGAAAAGTATCACTAACGCCGTGTTTGCCGACCTTTAACCTTGATTTCGAAGAAAATTTGGCAAACACAGTAATGTATCACGTCGATGAGAATATTCCATGCTGCAATGATTGTTTGCAAGTCGAAGCAAATCGAAGTTAATTGGTCTAGTCTGGTCCTAACTACATTTCAGGATAAAAATTTGTGAGCTTTAATACCGATGGGAAAGTTGTATGGTGCAGTGTGCATCACTTGTTCTTCCAAATGAATTTTAAAACGTTTGGAATGTTTTTAAAATTTGTTAGGATTTTTTATAAAGTAAGTTCATATTATGTAAATGTGTTTATAATTAGAGTATTTTAATATTACATATTGTATTCGATTTTACATATTTATTACACATTCTTACTGTTTTCATTACATATTTATGTACATATTTTGACGTTTGATATTACATATTTTTCCGGTCTCTACTGATGAGCGATGAATCCCAGGAAGGGGACATAGGGGATCTCAATCCAATTTTTTTTTGTAATTTTATTCATTTTATTCAAAACAATTGTCTCACTGATATAATTACATTCCAAAACATTATTTCCATGAAGCATATTGTAATGATCTGTGGGGCCGAGCCCGCAAGAAGGCATGGAACTTTTATGTGAGCAAGGAGGAATTAAAAGAAATGAAAGAAACAATAGACAACAGCGCCGCGTAACCATAATTAAAAGCGTGATACAAGAAAGCATAAGGGGCGGAAATAGGTGTGATGAACGATGAACAGAACTTAAATTTAGAAACATTTTAAAGCAAAAACCACGTTATTCGAGCCACGGGTTCCGTAAATATTACAAATGGTATAAATTGCATGCATAACATGACGAAGACGGAAGACGGAACTCATTGTTGTACTTCTGGAAATAAATAACAAGAAGAATTTTGTTGAATATCCAGTGAATGCCTGGGTGGATTTTGGCCAAACTTACGGGAATTATAGGGAAAAATATTTAGAGCAGGGCAAAATTAGTTACGGTGCGGGGGGAATTTATGTAAGACGCAAAATGCCCGAAAAAAAGCAAAAATGTAAGAGTTTTTGAACATTTATTATGGTGATTGGCATATGTTTGGAAAAAAGACAGTCACTTGGATTGTAGGGACCAACAATGTGAACTGGGTTACACAGACAATGAGTTCGGATCTAAGGACGATCACACACGTTTTTATGTTGTGCTGAATTTTTGAGAAATTTCGCGGAAGTGTCGTGCAAAAAGTTAATAGGTTATTTCCGTTACATAGGAACAATTGTTAAAACCGAGTGCATCGAAAATTTAGTTAAATTCATTGAGAAGTTCACGAAAAAAAAATCTGCATAGGAAATACTTACGTAAATTAGGTGTCAGAAAATAGAAGCGTCGTGAAAGATATATAGGGATATCGCGAAAGATATAGAAATAACGTTCAGGAAGACGCGATTAAGACAAAGAAAAAACAATAGTCGTGGATGCGTTGGCATGTCTTAAACGGAGAGGTGAACCGTAGAGGATCTGGTGGCAGCTGAACGGAGAATCGCGTGCGTGAATAACGCACGTGACAACTACCAGCGACGGGCGCTGATAGAAGGTGACATCGCTGCAGAAAAGGAAGTGGCACGCATTGTGCAAAACTGTATTTTTTTGTTTGTTTACGCTCCATTCAAAAGAAGTTCTGTCGAAGACCAAGTTATGCTATTAGGCTAAGGATAAGAAATAAGGTCACGACAGAATGCGCATTCTGATGGATGGATGAGATTTGTTTTTCATTGTATTGTATTTTCAGTGTGTATGTTTATATGTTTTTCTTCCTGGGTGTTTATACATATTTGTGTTGTTATGTTTTGTAAGTTGGAGGGCAGATGGTGTTCACGAAAGAGCCATCAGCTAAGATAAGTCCAAAATTAAATGCATGAGCATCCCAATGGCTCATAATTGCCGTGATTCCATGTTTTTTATTTTTGTAATGGTATGAGTGTTGACCCAGGCACGAACAAAGCGGACCCTTACTTCAACTCCGTATGGAGTGAGCGCGCGAACTACGACACGGTAAGGGACAGATAATAGGACGAGCTAGCAGAGGCACGGGCAATTGATAACGTGGCACCCAATTATAATTTAGGGCTAGGGCAGGGCAAGATAGTGGGCGTGAGAGTTTATAAGAGAATAATTAAAAGCGGGATTATGTATATAATGTATAATATTACACTGGCACCAGCGACGTGAGGCGTCGTGGTACCAGAGAGGTGGATTGTAAAGCAGAGTATATTACATTGACGCCGCGACGTGAGGTGTCGTGGTAGCAGAGGTGGGGGATTGTAATGTAAAAGGAGGGAGAGGGAGAATAAGAGGATATATTACAGTGGGTGCCCAACGTGTGGGCGGGATAATATAATAGCAGAGGAGGTGAGGAAACATTACAATATGCAGACGTGATTTCAAAATATTCAGATTCTAAAAAATCTTGCGAGTTTGTATTGCTCTGAAAGTAATTCAGAAATCGGACACAAACTTTTGTTGGACTAAAGTCCAAAAAACTTACCTTCGTTAAGAAAACTGTACGTTGGAGTTCATTAACTGAATCTGTCCTAATATTAACGAAAAATCTGATTTAAATATGATAAATCAAGTAACACTAATAATCCGTGGAATACTCATTTAAAATTAAAAAAATAAATACTTCCTAAATAATAATTCCTTTCTCCGCTTGTTAACTTCTCAACAAAACAGTAAACACGCACTACGCGGCATGCATGTGAATGGAAGTCCAAGTCTTCTGTGCGGGCAGGCAGCGAGAAAATTCGCTGGCCTGAGCCCAATATGGGGATCTGCTCTTTCGATCAATTCACCATCCATTTCCAGCACAAAACGCAGCACCACAGTCAAGTATGGACACAGCATGCTACTATGCTCACCACAGTGCCTTTTCTGGGAGTACGGGGCGAAGCGAGGCAGCGCCCTTACGTGCCTACCCTGAGAGCTGCAAGCGATCTCTACGGGAAGAGACGAGACACATCTCATGGCGCACGGGCTGCTAGAAATCGCTTGAAACGGAAATGTGGCTCGTTCTTTGATAATGAAATGTTCAAAATACATTTCCAGATAAATAATCTGTCTGTACTTGGCGTGACATTCCGCGTACGGGCCATGGCCTACCAGCAGCGTCCTGACCTCGCGGCCATGGGTTAAGGTGGTACGTGTGGTTAGCATGAAGATATCCTCTCGCCGTATTCTGTTCTTCTCAACCTGAGAAAAGAGATTTCTCATCATCACACAGCAACATAAAACTGGGACATTGCAAGGAAAACGCACATTAAAATCTTGTCCGACAGAAAATCGAACATGCGGTTGGGTCATGGAGAGCGAGCGACCAATGAGCGAAACCGTGAGGGCCCAGATTGTAATTTTTCATTTAATTTAATTTAATTTAATTAGTCATTTAATTTTTTTTATTATTACGACATGTATTAAGCTAGTACATATTGATCTGAGTAAGCAGTTTCTACGTTGCCTACCCCAAGGAGCCGCTACTGTATGAGAGAATTTGGACCACATTAATAGCTGAGAGAACATGCAATTTAATTATGTTTCTTGACTCATACAATGATGTTATTTACAGTTTTACATTTAAACTCTCCAAGTGTTAGAAGAATACTGAAGTAGCTGGCTGTATACCTATCAATCTTTCATAGAATGAATTGAGTAGCAAACAGAACAACATAACCTAACTCCTAGATTCGTTTCATAGGTAACTCAGCTAATCCATTTTTATAATGTAAATTGAGAGATTGTCTAAACGAGATTGTCTAAAAACTAATTCTGACATATAAACATGTGTTAACCTCGCATAAATAAATTTTTTGCAAGACGGGAATAGGGAATCTCGGAATTGATACTGCAGTATCCCAGCTCTTGTAGCATATAAATGACATTTATGAATCAAAGGATAGCATAGTGAAGTTTGGGGAAAAATTTAGTAACAAGAAATATTCGCTTCCATGTATCAGATGCTATATACATCAGTAAATTAGCTACACATTTTGACTCTTTTGTCCACAGATTTCACATATTACAACTTTTGATCTTTTGAGTTGCAATACTCTCAAGTTCTTGGATATCTTTCAACACTACCAATACCAATTTCTAAATGATCCCTTGCATTACCAGGGCGAGCTCGCCTCTGAAACTTTTATTTTATTGATGATTTTCACGGTTTTGATTAATTAATTAATTGAAATATCTGAAAAAAATGAATGATAATTCATTTATAAAAAATATTCAATTTTCTGCTTTACAAATAAAAAGTATTCTCGCATCAATATTTCATAGGAAAATCTATTCACTTTTTATGGCCAAAAGATCGATGTGTCTCCATAACATGGTAATGGTATAAGATGGTAATAACATGGTAACTACAAGATACAGAGACCTAAAATGCCACATCATTTCAAAATTATTCTGAATATTCAGATTTCCCGTGAATAGCCCTGGATTGCTTTACTCAAGCCAACAATACAGTAATAACTCAAATACAAACAGTAGTTATGAATTGCATCATATTTTGAACAAAGAGCACAACAGCGGGAATAGATTTTCAGAAAATGCCGAAGTCTATTACTATAACACTCGACGTAGAAATCATATTCATCAGGTGACAGTATCAACAGCTCATTACAAAAAATTCACATACAATACATGTACATTATTTTACAACACTTTGCCACATGACATTAAACGATTAAATTCAATAAAAAAGTTTAAATCCCAAGTGAAATCGTTTCTGCTGCATAACTGTTTCTATACAATTAGAGACTATACTGAGCATCACAAGAAAATTAACATTAATTTTAACAATGATACATAATGCATTATTTACCATTTGAACTGTGTAAATGAGTATAAACAACCTGTAACAACTATTGTACTACAGCTTCCGGGTCAATGACCCCCATCTCGATCAGGTTTTTCGTCCAGTTTCCCTGATCCATTGAGCAAATGCTGAGATGGCCCTTGTTTTGCTTCTGGACATAAATGTAACTTCATTTTCTGTGCACGTCTTCTAGAATTCAGTGGGAAATACAATTATTCAAATTATCGTTTCCATGTTGTCGCGGCAGGAAGTAATAAGAGCCAAAATTTATTGCTTATTTCCTTAAAATTTTTGGGTTTTTTTTTTTTCCCAACTTTATTGCTTATTTATGCTTGAAAATAGATTTTTTTACATGGGAGTTTTTTGTTTTTTTTTCTCCCTTTCAAAATTCAAAATTTATTGCTTATTTATTTTTTAAAATAGATTTTACATGGGAGTTTTTGTTTTTTTTCTCCCTTTCAAAAATTCAAAATTTAAGTAGTATATGACTTAGTGTAGGGATCACAGAATTTTGAAAATGTGCACACAATTCACTTTTCCCCATAGCACGTCATACGCAGTTTTTAACTGTTTTTTGACGTAAAATAAATAAATAAATAAATAAATAAAACTGAAACAAAAAGAAATTCAGCTCCCAGAAAAAAATTAAACCTATAAAAAAAACAGACAAGCAATCATCGGTAAGTCACTGACCCGCTTAGGATTAAATGACACTCCACTTGAGACAGAAACATCCCCACCAGCTGTTTGTATTTTTGTTTTATTTCCAGGCATAAAATACAAAGAAGGCGTGCCGTAGAGACCGAAGGTGTTGCTCGAGGCCAGGTGCTGTGTCAAACTCTGCAGGAGGCCGGGCGGATGGTGACGTCGAAGTGAATGGACTGTCCCCTGCGCTCCGGGGGTGCGGATGCGGGGGCGGGGCCGGGGGCGGGGCCCGCTGCTACGACCGCCGCCGATGGCTCCGGCGTCACCGTCGCCAGAAGTCTCTCGGGCTCCGAGGGCGTCGCAATGTGCATACCCTGCACAGGAGTCCCACGGTTGCCAACTGCCTGCTACGGGTCGAGATTGATTAGTCGAGCTTGAGTTAGCTGACAAGCTCAGTGTTTGGTTTTGAGGAAAATGAAAACTTGCAAGTTCTCCACATACAAAGGCCTAGGTTAGCTCTAAGAATGTTAGAATCTCCAGGTTGTTCGTGATTTCAGGCGCGACATGTGCTGAGATCATTGGTCTCGTAAGTGTAGTGCTGTGTAAAACTCTGCAGGAGACAGGGAGCATCGTGGCGTCGGAATGAATGGACTGGAACTGGAATGGAATGGATAGTGAATGGAATGGGAGATGACGGTCCCCTGTCGGATGGCCAGATCCAGGTGTGCTAGTGGGGCAATATTCTAAAACTGTTGAGAGACGCGTAGGATGAACAAACAGAGAGACGAGGCGTAGATCCGGTGATGGTCGGAGGTAGAAACGATACGATTTTTCTTTTTGTTGAAGTGAAGTCGGGGCTTACAATGTTTACGCGATAGTGGTAAACGTGGATGATTGCGTAATGAATTAGAAAGGAATGTTTGACTAAAGTTATCAGGGAATTTCGGAAGTAAATTTACAAATATGAGTGCGCGTATAAATCACGGATATTTTTGTGTGGATTAAATAATAAGATGGAGATGGAACGAACCGGGAACGACAGTCATGAGTGCTACCCTGCTGCAACGGGAAAGTAAATAACGGGAAATTCCGTCCAAAAATGAAATAATGTAGGAAGATCAAGACATGTTTAACTTAAAGAATTAATTTAATATTTTCAAAGAAAATCGCCATGCATGCATTCAGGAAGGGAAATAGAGAAATACAAGATGCAAAACAACGAGGGATTAAGAATAATATTTTGTTAATGTTGATTCGGGTTTGGATTTTGTTTATCAACTACTGTATCCTTGAATATGGTTGCAGAATACAATATCACATGTTATTTCCTAAGTAAGTATCCTTATTTCTGAGTATAGAGAGGTTTTTGAGATCTCACATCGGAAATTATAAATAATCTCATACTACGTAAAATTGCATTGCCAAGATCCTGTGTAGGCGACCTATCTAATATTATTGTATCATTTAATCATATAATATAATTGTATCATTTCGACATAACTAATGATAGAAAAGGGGTAAAAGAGAAGACAGTCAGTTGATTTATGATATTCAGTTTGAATATAAAAGGTCGAAAAGATACGGTTCAATATTTATATATTGCTGCTCTGGACGTCAGCAGTGAGATTGAGTTGGAAGTTGATGAATGTGTATCAGGGTGTGAAAGAGCAGTAATGGAACTGAGGTCGTGGCATGTAGGTTCTCTAAAGGATACGACGTTAAGCCCCGTGATCATGATAAAAAACAGGTGATGAACGCATCGCAGCACTTTGTAAACTATTTTAAAATAAAAAATGTTAAAAAATTAATGCCAAAATACATAAAAACTATAATATGTTAACAAGAAGTTGTTATTTATAATTTAAATGATCAATCAATAAAATAGTCGTTACCCCGGCTCAATACTAATAATTTACGTTAAGTTGTAGAGATCTTGAAATTCAATGACTATCCTTCAAACTTTGTACAAAAAGTATATCTAGAAGACTAAACTTGATTACATATGGGACACCTGACAGAAATGCTACCACACGGTTTCGAGGTGAAGAATTTATAAATAGGTGATGTGCTTGCCCTACATCTCCCTAATAAATAACTTGGTGGTAGGGGGTGAAGTCTTTAGGGGCGTAGTCTTAAGTAGTGTGGGGGATGTTGAATAATTTTTTGTTGTCTGGTCTGTAGAAAAACAGTGAAGTGTGTCTTTTTCAGTGATTTGTCAATGTTATTGCGTGCGGTTTCGTGGATGTATTTGTCAATTGGAGTTAGTTTGAGTTGTTGTCGGAGTCTGTAGTAATTTGTCTTAGGTGGCGGCCTCAATGAAAGTCGTAAAAAGCGGTTTTCAATCTTTATATGTTTTTGATTGGTCTTAGTTGTCGATGCCCAGTCGAACAGTTGTAAGTCATAATTGGTTTAATGTAAGTATTGTAAATGTATAATTTAGTCTTCGTCTGCGTGTGAGGGTACGTCAGGACGGGTGCAAGGGCGTTTAGTCGTCTGTTGGCTTTTTGTGTTATATTGTCGATGTGCTTGTTCCACGTCAGTCTGCGGTCAGCGTGATCCCTAGATATTTGGTGTCATATGTCCAGTTGATGGTGGTATTGTCATAGTAAGTAGAGGTGGTGTCGGGTGGGATTTGTAGGCGTTTCCTCTATTGAAAAAATTGGCAGTGCTCTTAGTCGGATTTAGTTTCAAGTTGTCTTTTGCCCATGTTGTAATTATGTCTAAGTCGTGTTGTAGTAGTCGAACAGAGTAAGGCAATTTTCGTTTTGTCACTGTCAGTGCACTGCCGTCAGCGTAGAGGTAGTCGTTTGTGGAAGCTGAAGTAGGTAAGTCGTTAGTGTAGAGGGAAAAGAGGATAGGGGAGAGAACGGCTCCTTGAGGGACGCCGGCAAGAATTGGTCTGGTAGAGGAAGAGAAGTGAAGGTGATCGACGTAAAAAGTGCGGTCAGTCAAGTAGTTAGTAAGTAGTGGTAGAAGAAAGCGTGGGATGTGAGGGGTGATTTTTTAAATGAGAGTGCGATGGTATATTGTGTCGAAAGCCGTGGTGAAGTCGAGAAAAATGGCGGGTACTGGTTGTCGGTCTCTCTCCTGTAGTCGTGTTGCAATGTCAGCAGTGAGGCGTAGCGTTTGTAGTCCAGTAGATCTGTCTGCTCGAAAGCCAAATTGCGTCGATCGGAATCGCTCGTTTAGTATTGGGTCTAGTTTGCTAAGGACGATGCGTTCAAGGATTTTTCCTAAAATGGGGAGGAGGCTGATTGGTCGGTAGTTGTCAGTGTCGTTAAGTGGTTTGCTGGGTTTGGGGATCATTTTGATTTTTGCTATTTTCCAAGAGGTGGGGAAGTATGAATGTTTGATTCAGGCGTTGTAAAGTCTGGTGATGAAGTCAATCGCGTTTTTCGTCAGTCGTTTTAATGCAATAGCTTTAACTCCATCGGGTCCGGTCGATTTAGTTTCGTCGAGTTTTTGTAGTTGTTCCGTTACGTCTTTGGACGATATAGTCCATGGTGTTTGTAAATGTTGAGGAAGGTTGGGTGTTTTTAGATAATAGTAGATAGTGGAAGAAGGGAGGGGAGTGTCAGGGGCGGTGAATCGAGTGTGAAGTTTGCAGGGAAAAGTTATGTCATGGTCTGTGGGTCGTAGGTTTTAGTTCCATCAGGTTGTTTTAGAGGGGAGATGTTATGAGTAGTTGTCTTTAGATATTTTATTAGAGTCCAAATTTTGCTGGGGTGCTTAGTTAGGTTTTTGATTGTGTCTGTCCATTTTTGTTGTTCATAGTTTTGTAATTCTTCTCAAGCAGAAGCTTGTAATGTAAGTAGGTCATTTTGTCTTGTTGTCATCATGTTTGGTAAAATGTCTTTTGTGTCTTACGTTTGAGTCGGAGTAGTTGTAATAGGTTGTTCGGTAGATGAGAGGGTGAGTTGGTCGAGTAGGTGGAGGTTTTTCGGAGGGATCGGTTGATTTAGAGTGAGATGTGTTTTACGGCTGAGTCAATGTGTTGAGGAGATTGGAGAGAATTTGGAGGTTTGACTTTTTTCGAAATGAGGTGTTTGGGTCAGCCGGTGGAGAAACTTTGAGAGGAAATATTGATTTTGAAGGAAGAGTCGTCTGTGGTGAAGAGGATTGGGAGGTGATCTGAGGTTAGTTCTCGTTTTGGGTGGGGCGTGCTGATTGTAATGTTGGGGGAATGAAGGGCAAAATCCAGGATATCGTGTGGAAGATTTCTGTTAAGGTGTTGGGTTCAGCTGGTGGGGAGATTGTGATGTGGGAGTTATTGTCTCAGTAAGTCTGAAGTATTAGTCCGTTTGAGTTAGAATGTCTGCATCCCCAGGTAGTCGATATCGTATTGATGTCGCCTGCTAAAACAAAATTGTCGTGTGTCAGTAGATTGAGATCGTCGTCAAGTAGAGGGAGGTGGGGGGATTTGTATAGATTGAAGCTATTAAAAGGGCACCGTGAGGAGTGGCGATTTGGATTACGGTATTCTCAATGTGAGTGGTGGGGGCGGGGGGAAGTTGGGTGTGTGGAATGTCTTTTCGGTGCAAATTGCAGTTCCCCTCCTCTGTTAGCTCGGTCAGTCCTGCAAGTCATGTAGTTGGGTATGGTGAAGGGTTGAGAGGGGGTCAAGTGCGTCTCTTGTATTAGTAGTATTCCGATGCAGTAGTCAGTCAAGTATTGTTTTATTTGAGTCAGCTTTCGAGCAAGTCCGCCATTGGCGTTCCAGGAGGAGATATTACTTAGTCTGCGTCTGGTGAATTTAGATGAGGTCGCTTACCTTTGTAAAAATGGTAATGACTTTGGTCATGTTGTCAGTCGGTTCTTTCCTGATGGTGATGATTTCTTTTATGGTGGCAATTAGTTTTTGTAGGTTACAAGATTTTAGAAGTGAGAAGAGTTCTTTTAAGTCAGAAAGGGTTGATGTGGGGGCGGGTGTCGGGCTTTTAGTCTTGTCTGAGTAGGATTGTCTTTGGTGGTTTGTAGAGGTGGAAGTAGAAGGTTGTCCAAGTTTAGAGGTGTCAGTAGTTGGTAGTGGAGGTAATGTAGGGTCAGAGAAAGCAGTCGGGGGGTTTTGTCCAATGATAACTGTTGTTGCAGTATCGAGTGTTGCGGGTTGCCGATGCGCCGATGCGTGCAAGAAGTATAAAATATCCAAAATTGCATTTTTGTTTCTTAAATCTCTTTTCATGCAATCGCGGACGACAGAGGGTAAATGGTGATATTTTTCAATAAAGCTAAAAAAATTCACCTTTACGAAATCCTTTTTCTTAAAAAACTGTTTTGTTCGATACATAATTGCGGGAAAATGATTTTGTATTCTCGTACTTTCTAGTAAATTAACCATTTTTATTTATTTTACCTTAAAAAGTTACTAGGTAAAAATAAATTAATTGACGAATATAATCCTATAAAGCCAACAAAATTGGTTTTGAGGACAAAACATACGTACTTTTGGGTTTCGTTTGTCAATATATGTAGATTCATTCAGTTTCTGCTTTAACGGAAATGTCAATTTTTACGTAGTAGTACTGATCTAATTCAGCTACATACCTCAACGTGGTACATACAACACGATTTGCAGTATTTCAGATCTTCACACTGAAACAGAAAACACGACCGTGTTTTCAACAAAAAAGAAAAAAAAATATTTACAAATAATTATGACGTACGTAAATATGTTTAGTGATGTTTTCTTCAAAACAATGCGATGAATTTTAAAAATTAAGCAGATTACCCCTTACTAAGATTACTAAGAGCAAGCGTCTTACTTAGATTATTCTCCGTTTTTCAAAATAAATTTATCGGAAACGGAAGTAAATTAATGTTTTATTCACACGTGAAATTAATAATTAGAGGCAACGAGTACATTTTATTTCACCGATTACAACCACGTAGTTAATAAAAGAACAATAGAATAATTAAATATCTATTTATTAGAATCATCCGATTTTTAAAGTTCCTTCAATAGGGTAGTTGTCAAGGAGACATAAGTAATATGTTTCATTCGATAAGCGTGAAATGTATGAGTATAGATGTAAAGTTCTCAGTAGTGAATTGAATTGATTACTTTCAAGGAGGATTCTACTGCTTATTCCTAAAAAAAAAAAATGAATATTTTCGGTATAAGCCGAAGTTTTGTTTCCATGGATGGTGTTTGTTGTTTATCAGCTTAATAGCGTAAATAACAATAATATGACAGGAAAGGCCCTAACCGGATAAGAGAGAGTTCCGGCCTTAGTTTGCAATTCGACTCAGATTTTACAACATGTTTGGATGTAGAAAATATTCTCTTCAAAATTTGATGCTAATATATCTACATGGTAAGTATTTTCAGCGAAAAAAACATTTTTTCGGGTTTAAATCAAGAAAATTATCATTTAATGTCATTTATTTCATTTCTTTGATATAAACTTTGCCGTAATAATTAGTTAAAAAATAACTTGTAGATGCCTTTCAATTCATAAATAGAGTTAAAAATTGATTAAAATAACTTTTTTTCCATCAAAATCTTATGCTTTTTTTTCTCGGGAGATGACGTTGATCTTCACCCGCTGGATGGCGAGATCCGCCACCGATCTACCGTCGACTAGCGAGGCTTCCCCCTAACCAGGACTCTCCCACCATCGGGGCGCCGCCCCAGCCGGGACAAGCTCTAAGCTCCCGAACGATCTCCCGGAATATGTGGTAGTGTTGGGCATATTAGTGTACGTTCGTGTGTGTAAGAGGAGCGGATAGGACAAGGAAGCGGAAGGAAAGATCGTGCGCGGTCCGTTTGGTAGGGTACTGCTCCGACATTCATCTGGTGTTGATCGGATAAAACCACGGAAAACTACCGATCAGAGCAGCCGGCCGCAAGAATTATCCTCCAGACAACGACTGAATTCGACCTAGCTGAATAAAATACTTAATATTGTTCAAATTGATAAAGATAATCGAAATTGTCTTAGTATTGTTGGAAATCTTCATTATACATTGAATAATATTTTTTTTACTAAGTGCTTACCATGTTGATATTTTAGCCTCATATTTTGAAAGTAATAGTATTTTCTACACGTGGGAAAAATCTGAATCGAATTGCAAAGTAACGAGGGAAACCCCCCGTATCCGATTAGAGCTTTTGCTATATGCCAACAGTACCAAGAGTGAACGGAGCGGGGCAGGGGTGGAATGGTAGTAGAGTAGTGAGTTCGGGCGCGGGTGCAGCGGGGGCGGAAAAGGGCTGAAGGGTTACTTAGTTAATTTCTTATTTTACTTGACGAAATTTGGGCCTTCAGGCCCGCTCTTCTGTCTGAACACGCAAATTTTGCTACAATCCTTTCACCTCTAGCGGTGTAAGATGGTTTCACTCGGGAGACGAAACAGGCGATTTGGAATTTCGCTTGACTTATTTTAGATTTGGGGATCTTTTTAAATGCTGAAAATCTACCACATGGGACAGCCGTCTTTACTTCTCCAAAGGAGGGGAGCACGAAGAATTTTTTCACCCTTAAAATTCCACGGCTGCGATCGAGTTAGAACTCGCAAACTTGGGTACAACAGCTCGATGCGCTAACCGTTATGCCATCGACTCAAACGAAGGGTTAATAGTTGATAACGGTAAATATGGAGAATCGGCGGATTACTTCAAACAATAAAAAGTCAATCACCTCGAACTCTTCCTCACCAATCCTCGAGCCTCGTGGTTGCGACATCCTCTCAGCAGCGTCTAGCACGTCCGAAGGCTCAGGCGCTACCACGGAGAGGACTTCCTCCTGCGTATTGGCTGCCTAGGCACACGCCATCGATGCCATTGAACTGCCTTTATCGCCCTCCCTCACCACACGCGCGCGCGCACGCACGCACGCACGCACCCCACACACACACACACACACAACTTTTCTCATTGCCTGGCATTCTCGCCTCATCTTCCTTGCACTTTCTTCACTCGCATTCTTTCTCCACTCTCTCTCACCCATTGTTTCACCTTCTCTGCTCTTTCTCTTGTTTCATTCCTTTTCTTCAGCCTTTTACCATCTTTCTCTATTCCCTTTCCCCTCTTTCTCTTCGTTCTTGCCCACTTCCTTGCCCCTCCCCTTTCCTGCCTTCTCTCCACCTCTCTCTTTCCCTTTCTGTCCCCTTCCCTGTTCCTCCTATTTCCACCGCTCTCACCTATTCTTCCTCTCTATCTCTTCCTTGGTTTCCTCACCCCTTCTCGCCTTTCCCCCTCCCTCCCCCTCTATTTCCCTTCCTTTTCTATCTCATTTCCCCCTCCTCTTCTCCTTCCCTTCCCATTTTTCTCTTTCCTCCCTTTTTGTCCTATCCCCTTTCCTTTCATTTTCCTTTTCTTGTTCTTGTTCTTGTTCTCTTCTCGATCCCTCTTCTTACCCTCCTCTCTTCTTCCTTTTCTTCCTCTCTTTCTCTCTATGTCTCTCCTCTCCCTTCCCAGGTTACCTGTCCCCCTTCTCTGCGATCTCCTCTCGTCTCCTTCACTTTCGCTCTTTCTCATCCTCCACTTCTTTCTCCTTCCTTCTATGTTCATCCCCCACTCTGTTCTCTTCTGTCGCCGATGGCGTTGAAGTCGAGGTCGGAATTTATCTGGGTTATTTTTCTACATGTGTGTCAAAAGGAAATTCATCAAATGTTTAGGGATTTTAGATAGGTCAAAAAGAATCGCTTTTGAGCAAAGAACATTCCTAGTGAAAATATCATATGGCAGAGTTACACGAATGTCATGAATGAATTGCCAAGCAGGATGATCCATATGCACGGATGAATGGCATGTCACGTTCTGACACAGACAAGAAGTTTTCATGTTCCTGCTGAACAAGGCCTCCTAACGCTCAGGGTAAATGCCAAATGTGTAACTCCGTTATATGAACTTTCCTACTATATGTTTAGTGACCAAAACTGCTTATTTTCGACCCCTCTACACGTTGTAGAAGATTGTAATATTTATTCTATTTTAAGACACCATGTACTGACACAGTATTAGAAGTGAACCATCGCTGAGTTGTCATCGTATAGAACGAAAAATCGCCTCTAAATGGTCACTTAAATAAGGAACCAGGTTGGGTTCACGGGTCCTGAAAGTGTTAGGTAGATTTTACACAGCTGCAAGCACCATGCCATTTTTTAGTTTCTGCGCGTGCGCAAACTCAGTAACTATAGAGTTATAACGGAAAACGATACTATATCATAATTATTGGTTGTAATCACGTGATTTGTATCGTGTACGGTTATGGTCACGACAAAGGGAATCTTCCATTGCTAACTACACACTATCATGACACAACATCATGTTGGTGTACAGCTCTTCTCCAAACAATGCAAATCAAGAGTTTGCACACAACGGGCATTTAGTGTTATCAGAATACTCTGCCATAACAATAAGAGTTACAACTACTATCAAGAACAACATTGTACCTAAATTCACAATAGTAATGCTTTCGAGAGCTAATGCACATTGCCATCGTATTTCGTTAGACTGGCATGGCTATGTCACTGCATTGGCTCTGACCGACGTGTTGTAGGATTGAAGACTTGACGGTAACATTATCGACCCTAGATACATAGCTTCAGTCGCTGCCAAGGGGAGAATTCTAGAAGCTGGCTGCTCTTATCGGTAGTTTCCCATGTTTTTTCCCATCAACATCAACGCCGGAGCAATGCCGTACCAAACGGACCACAGGCCGCGCGTGATCTTTTCTTCCTCTTCTTTGTCCTATCTTCACCCTTTACTTTCACACACATTTAAACGCACCACACTACCACAAATGACGGGAAACCAGTCGGGAGCATAGAGCCTGCCCGGGTTGAGGCGTGCCCTTACAGGTGCGCCAATCTAGAGGGAGCCTACCTACAAGTCACAAGTCGACAAGTCGAAGGTCGGCATCGATTCTTATCATCCAGTGAGGTAAGAACACCACCACTTCCCTTGATAAAAATATGCATGACACTTACGGGACTAAAGACCATTGCTGTCGACGCGCACGGAATCATGAAACATTCAATCATAGATTAGCGACAGTAATTGTCTAACTCGAAACTTTCTTCCCTCCTTTTGTTGGGGGTTGTTACTGATGATAAAAATCTTCTCTACGAACTAGAATGCTGAAATGTTGTTAATCATCTGCTGCCTTAATAGTTACACAAAATTAAATAACGTAACAACGAATGAAAGACGGGATATTGTTAAAGTATTGCATGTAAATTGTCATATTTTCAAACAATTCAATATTTCGAAGTTTTATCACGTTTTCCCCTGTAAATTAAACAAAGTAATGAAATTTTGAAATTACAATGAACCGCTCAATTTCTGCTACTTGGTCCTAAAATCCTAATTGTTAAAATGAGATGGGCAGAATAGACGGTCACTATCACAGACGAACGCAGCTTTAGACACGAGGGAAAGGCAACTTCATGCCTGCCCACTTTTCCATTAACCCAGGAGTACCCGCAATAGGTAGACTCACGCCAGTGCCGGCAATGACAACTAATGTACCGCAATAATTTAGGAATAAAAAATTTCCGTGGCTTGGCTCTAAGCTCCCGACCGGTCTCCCAGAATATGTGGTAGTGTAGTGGATATTAGTGTAAGTGTGTGTGTAAATGGAGAGCATAGGACAAGAAAGAGGAAGGACAGATTGCGCGGTCCGTGGCCCGTTTGATAGGGTACTGCTCCGGCATTCGCCTGGTGTTGATCGGAGAAACCACGGAAAACTACCGATCAGAGCAGCCGACCGCTAGAATTCTCCTCCAGACAGCGACTGAATTCGACCTCGCTGAAAAGCTAATGCCGAAAATCCTGCCGCCGTCTGGACTTGAACCTAGGACCTCCCAGTCAGAGGCGCTGCAGTGACGTCAGTTGATGCACTGAGCTACCCGCTCCTGGTTTATTATTATTATTATTATTATTATTATTATTATTATTTTCGTGTTTACGTGCGGTCCATGGCCCGTTCGTTAGGGCACTGTTCCGGCATTCCCATGGTGTTGGGACAAACCACGAAAAACTATCGATCAGACCAGCCGATCGCTAGAATTTGTCTCTAGAATTCAACTCAGCTATCTAGATAGCGTCCAAAATCCAGCCACTGCAACCGTCGGGACTTGAACCGTACACCTCCCGCTCAGATGCAGTGACATCAGTTGATACCACTGATGAGGACCCACCTCCATTTCTTCGGGCAAATCCTCGAGCGTTTTCCTCAGCGCCGGCGCCTCCGACTCGGGCACTGTCTCGCTGCCAGAGGGCGCGTCTGCGGCTTCGTCCGCCTCCTGCGCCGCAGGTGGCGCGGCGGGCGGCTCCTCTTGCTTCTTGCATGGACAGAACTTCTAGAAACAGACAGATGCATTTTAAAATCCATTCACTTTAAATCGCGTCACACAGAGCACCGCCGGATGCTTGGTTGGTTGGTTGGTGATTCCGGGCGCGTCAACAGCTTTGGTCATTAGTCCCGTAAGTATAGTGTATGTTTTTCCTAGGGAGATGGCGGTGATCTTCCCCCGCTGGATGGCGAGATCCAGCGCCGACCTACGTCGGCTTGCGGGGTTTCCCCCCAACCAAGAATCTCCCACCAGCGGAGCACCGCCCCAGTTGGGACAAGCTCTTAGCTCCCGACCGGTCTCCCGGAATATGTGGTAGTGTAAAGCATGTTAATGTGTGTGGGCAGAGGATAGGACAAAGAAGAGGAAGGAAATATCGCGTGCGATTCGTGGCCCGTTTGTTAGGGAACTGCTCCGGCACTAGTCTGGTGTTGATCGGAGAAACCACGGAAAACTACCGATCAGAGCAGCCGGCCGCTAGAATTCTTCTCCAGACAGCCACTGAGTTCGACCTAGCTGAAAAGCTAGTGTCGAAAATCCTGCCACCGTTGCGACTCGAACATAAGACCTCCCGGGCAGAGGCGCTGGAGTGTCATCAGTAGATGCACTGAGCTACTGCTCCTGATAGCACCGGACGCGACGCCACAGAGCAACACTATCGTTTCTTCTGCAGATTCGCTGACCGAGAAGTCATGACACTTGAGTACCGGCACCGACTGAAGTAGCTCAGCGCATCTACTGATATCACTGCAGTGCCTCTGCCCGGGAGGTCCTAGGTTCGCGTCCCGTCGGTGGCAAGATTTTCGACACTAACCAGATAGGTCGTGTTCTGTCTCTGTCTGGAAGAGAAATTCTAGCGGTCGCTGCTCTGATCGGTATTTTTCTGTCGTTTCTCCGATCAACACTAGGCAAACAGTAGCAGCATTACCCTAACACACGGGCTACGGAATGTGCGCGATCTTTCCTTCCTCTTCCTTGTCCTATTCTCACCACTTACACACAGGCACTAACATGAACTATACTCCCACACATGCCGGGAGGCCTGTGAAAAGCTTGGAGCATGTCCCGGCTGGGGCGGTACACACTAGTGGGAGATACCTGGTTCGGGAAAACCCTGCTAACCGACGGAGGCCGACTTCGGATCTCACCACCTGGCAGAAAAAGAACACCGGCACCTTACAAACAAAAACATGCACTATACTTACGAGACTAATGTGCTTAGCAGTTGACGCGACCGGAATCAGTCAATCAATCGATCTCCGGCTCTGGCGAATTTTCGACAGTAGCTACATAGATGAATCAAATTCCACTTGTTTCTTGGGAAATTCTACCTTCCACTTGGCTCGATTGGTAGTTGTCATAGGTTTCTCCTATCAATATAAGCCGCATTAATTTCCATTGCAGTACCCAAACAAACTATGGCCGTGTGCGGTCTTTTTTTCTTTTTTCTTTCTTGATTCACCCTTGTTCCCTTCTCTCTTCCTACTATACACACTACACCGTAGTAGATATTGGGAGGCCAATCGGGAGCTTAGAACTTATTTCGGCAGAGGCAGTGGTCCGCTGCGAGAGGTACCTGAAGGGGAACCCCCGAAACAAACGTTTAAATCAGCGCCGTACTTCACATACTTCTCAAGGCGGAACACCGCCACATCCCGAAATATAGCATACTCTAGCTTTACGGAAGTAATGACCAGAGGAATTTTCAAACATTGGGATGTTTTATTAAACCTGAGCCCTGTGTAATATTTATAACCACAATTGTTCTATTCGAAAAGAAGATCAAGAAAAAATTGGAGCCATTAATGAGAAAATTTTTAAAATGTCACAACTTCATGCAAAGTACCCCCAAAAAATCGACATTCCGTTTCAAACTACCAGGGCCATAAGTTCAAATAAACCTATTGAAAGATATTCATTTTGTAAAAAAAAATGGGTAAGGATTAGGCGCTTGTGTCCACAGGTAGATGAACGGACGGATAGGCACGTATTGCACAATACACTATTTCGGTACTACAAACTCCCAAAATGTGAATCTCCGACGAAATCTCGATACATCGATCACTGTAATAACAAAAATATGAAGTAACAAAGTATTCTATCTGGCGTGTGTATTTTGTCGATTGCTTATTACGCCAATGGGTATGGTCATTTGTGCCGTGGTGGATTTTTTAAATCATGGAAGATGATGTTCCTCAGGCTACACAGTGAGATTCAGTACCGACCTACACGTCGGCTTTAGACGTTTTCCCTATCCAGGTATCTCCCACTAAAGAAGCACCGCTCCAGCCGAAACAAACTCTCAGCTCCCGACATGTGTGGTTGTGTAGTGCATGTAAATGTAAGGGGTGAAGACAGGATACGGAAGAGGAAAGAAACTTTTCCGTGGGCAGTTTGTTAGGATACTGCTTGGGCATTCGCCTGGTGTTGATCGGAGAAACCACGGAAAACTACCAATCAGAGCAGCCGGCCGCTAGAATTGTCCTATAGACAGCGAGTGAACTCGACCTAGCTGTTTAGCAAGTCTGGAAAATCCTGTGTGCACCGTCAGGATTCGAACTCCAGGACCTCCCAGTCAGAGGCGCTGTAGTGCTGTAGTGCTAGATGCTCTGAGTCACATCAGTCAGCTTGTGGTAGGTCATTTTGCAATACCTTCAGTATGAAAATTGGGTTTCCTGTTTTTTTGTAAACTAAATAAAATGGATGAAA
This sequence comes from Teleogryllus oceanicus, assembly GCA_964035755.1. NCBI lineage: Eukaryota > Metazoa > Arthropoda > Insecta > Orthoptera > Gryllidae > Teleogryllus > Teleogryllus oceanicus. The sequence goes on from CAXIVR010000010.1 coordinate 12,940,606, forward strand.
TAGTGGAAGACAACTTTCACATTAAATGTATTGCGAGAGCCCGCTTTCAATGGCGTTGCCGACACCATTAGTCTCGTTATATGTGTTGGGGATCCGGAGACCCTGTCTCTGCACCTTTTCCACGTATAGTGATTGCAATGATGACGGCAAAAGCATTGAAAGTTAGCTCTCTTAAGGTAGTATGTAGGTGCCAGTCGCCAGTCGAATCCTTAACCATTTATAACATCGATAGATTGTCAATAGCTGCTTGTAAGTAAACAGAGCATTTAAATAACTATTTGTAAATAGTTTATATATATACAACAACAATAAAAACAACGATTATTATTAAATTTAGTCTCTCGTATGATTATTCGTTTTGATAAGTTGGCAAAATCTAATATAAGTTAGGTCAACTCGGTTCCCGTGTTTTTCTTTCTTTTTGCGTTGAATACGTTTTTGCATTGTACACATTGTCAAATCGGTAGTGAGTTATCGTCAAACAGTCTATGGTACAAGTGTTTAATTTATGCTGTTTCTATTCGTACACCAAGAGAAACAGTGCTGACAACACCATCATTAGTGCAGCGTAGATTCTAAGCAGAGCCAATACTTCCTGTTGCAATGAATTGAGGGGAAGTTTTTAATCAATATTTATAATAATATTAAACCTACATAATTATTATATTTAATATCATCTGATTGCTAAAAAAATGTACTACATATTGAATAAAAGAAGAAAGTACTTTCGCCGTAGAACTTTTACAATATCTTGAAAATATGTATGCCGGAGGAAGCTTTTACATAAGAGCCTGTACAAATTAAAATTTATTCTATTCAAAAAGTTTTTATTCATATTTTACTTTCATTTAAAGAATCATTTGAGGGTAGTTCATCGTGTTCGATCGAACCTACTGCCTTAATAAAATTAAATTGACAAAGAGACTTTCGAATTGACAAAGTTAATTTTGACGAACACTGTCACAACCTTGGGGGGGGGGGACGGGCGCGGGCGGCCGGCGGCCGGCACTGGCGGTGGGTGGGTGGAGTAGACGCTGGCGCTCGGGGCTGCGGTGGCGCAGGCGGCGTCGCGAGCGCCCGTCGAGTCCGTCACGAACACCTCTTCGATGCGGCGCACTGCGAGCAACAGGCGCATGCGACGTGTGCGTGCGATGCTAGTGGCATGCTGCTGTTGCGCGCAACGTTCGTTTGCTGTGACAGTTTCCTGCGACGTGCTCTTTCAACATATATGGGGTAAACGGCACAGTGACTGGGTCCCCCCCGAGTCATTGACCACTCCAACTATAATTGGAACTATCGCTTGTTCTAACTCCGCGTTCTAATATTTTGCTTTTAAATGGCGCGAAGGGGCGCTTTCTGAGTATTATGTAATATTTACTTCGACCGCACGAGTGCAACTGTTGCCAATATGGTGGATGCGTGTTGACAGTTCGTTGTGTGTTCATTGTCTGTAAAGATTTCTTAAGATTTTCTTTATAAACCTAGTATACAAAAGTACTGTTTGTTGATTACCGCGGTATGCAAATCATAATTATACGTCAGAAAGTACAAATCTTATTGAGTGACAATGATATCAGCTGAAAATGAGAAGCCTAGCTTTGAGTATTTAGTGGCGGAGGGGGTGGTCAATTACTGTATCTTTGATTGTGTGTGGATTGTATTATTGACCACTCTGCTAATAATTATTGACACATTGTTTTGAATCGTCGTTTCATATTAGTTCACACAGGTAAATCCAGCGTGGGACTGAAATAAGTGATCTTATAATGCCAAAAAAGTCAAAGCACGTGTATGATACAGAAGCCTTGGCGAATGCCATCAAATGGGTTAAAAATAACGGGGCATCTGTGTGTTCTGCTGCAAAATAATTTGGTGTTCCAGGACAAGTTTGCAGTGTCGTTTAAATAATCCAGATCACAAAACACATCTAGGTCATGATACTATTTTATCTAAAGAAGAATTCAAACTAATTAGGTGGATACTTCAACTAATCAGGAATGCATTTGTTAAGAAGATCTATAGAGTAACGTTCAACGATTTTTAGCTGCTAAACCAACATCCACAAATCCGTTCAACAACAACCGTCTAGGAGAAGGCTGCGTCAAGGCTTTTTTAAGAAGACATCCCATAATAACTACACGAACAACTAAAGCATTTACAATCGTTTGTTCGTGTGTCAGCGAAGAAGACATCAGAATGTGATTTGAAGAAGTTATAGAGTACATCGAGGTAAGTAACGTGGATGACGAAATAAATGATCCTACAAGGGTCTATATTGGAGAACGGATGGAATACAACGAGGTATTGTACGAATATATTTGAAGCTTATTCCATCCATTTCTATTTAAAAAATGCCATCACACTCCCTGTGATACTATTCATAGGTGGACAGAAGGCACATCTGAATTAAGTCTAATTTGGTCAGATTTGAAAATCGAGGATATTGTAATTTTCCCCAACAACATTTATATAAAGAAATTAAAGTTATATTTAATCTGCATCTTACAAATTTTGCTTTTTTGAAATTGAATTTTATGACTGAATCTTGGATTATTTTGGAAAATATTAGGACTTTCTGAGTTGCAACAAACTATCCCAGTTATATGGGCGCAAGACTAGTTGGCATTTGTGGAACAACTCGAAATATTGCAGTGTCCCTTAAAACATTATCATAAGTATAACACTAAAATACACATACAACACTACAGAAAAATGCAGTTGCCAACATCATGCTTATTGAACATGTCTATTCAACTTGTTCAACATATTTCCGTATTTTGCATGCAACATGCTTACTTAACACATGAGCACTGGAATAGCCATTTCCAGTCCTCTTATTTAGCAAATTCATATTTATAAATCTAGAATGCGCCAATGGACGCAAGCAGCGCTATAGAAGTCCTGTACACTCGGATCTGTTCCTTTTATTAGACTCGACGGCCCCCTACGTGCCTTGGCCGAACAGCAGGGACCCAGTCCCTCGGCCATAGGATAAGAGGTTCGTGTGTTAGCACAAGGACATCCCTTAACCTCATCGTCACGCAGCAATAGGGACTAGGACATTTGAAAGGAAAGCCCACAGGTATAATTTACCTCGGCCGGGAATCGAACCCGTAATTGCACCGCGGAAAGCGAACACGCTGACCAGCAAGCACCCGCGGGAGGCGGTAATCTCTGATCTTGGACTCGTAAATTGTACGAACATGAGCGAGTATATTAAAAATTCTGCAAGTTAAGTCACTAGAACCAAGTTTAAGTGAAAAATGCATTATTGTATATAATAATATATGTGCTTATTTAAGCACGTTTTGCCAAGTTCTCTCCTATCTAATTTATATTTTGTATTACCTACATTTTTCACTTAAACTCGAATTGTAATGATTTTCATTATCTGTTATATGTTACTTATTTTAAAATTCGAATTCAATATCTTAAAAAACTTTTTTTTCATTTTTACTATCAAATGAAAACATGTCCAGTAATTCATTTATGCCCACTCCTGATGTTGCGTGAAACTTACAGACGAAAAACATCTTGGTTGTGAAATACAGACATTTTCATGAATTATCGTTTGATTGTCTAAAAGATGAGGATATTTGTGTGTTTGTTGTTAGTTAAAGCAATTCCGTGGGGGCTGAGCGAGCGGGAGTACCTTGACACCCACCGCCGGTCACTGTGTCCCAGGGCAGCGCGCGCACCAGCTCCAGGAAGGGCTGGCTCAGGTCCATCCCCGGCGCGCGCATTGCGGCCAGGAGGCGCTGCTCGAATACAAACAAAAGATCCCGTGCGCTTATACGATTGCTTCGTATTACTGAAGCACACCAAAACATTTTCAATTCCAAAGGCTTGAAACTACGTATGTCAACGGGCTGAATCCGAATCTGAAGCCAGAATTGCGCCATCACCCGTCAGTTTTCTTATCACGTGAAAACACCGTGAAATGTACAATTTACAATTTCACAGTGAAATGCACAATTTACAGTTTCACGGTGGTTTGAGGCTTCGCAATCACAAACAAAAGATCCCGTGCGCTTATATTACTGAAGCACACCAAAACATTTTCAATTCCAAAGGCTTGAAACTACGTATGTCAACGGGCTGAATCCGAATCTGAAGCCAGAATTGCGCCATAACCCGTCAGTTTTCTTATTCCGTAAAAACACCGTGAAATGTACAATTTACAATTTCACAGTGAAATGCACAATTTACAGTTTCACGGTGGTTTGAGGCGTTCGCAATCACAAACAAAAGATCCCGTGCGCTTATATTACTGAAGCACACCAAAACATTTTCAATTCCAAAGGCTTGAAACTACGTATGTCAACGGGCTGAATCCGAATCTGAAGCCAGAATTGTGCCATCACCCGTCAGTTTTCTTTTCACGTAAAAACACCGTGCAATGTACAATTTACAATTTCATCGTGAAATTCACAATTTACAATTTCACGGTGGTTTGAGGCGCTCGCAATCAGAAACAAAAGATCCCGTGCGCTTATATTACTGAAGCACACCAAAACATTTTCAATTCCAAAGGCTTGAAACTACGTATGTCAACGGGCTGAATCCGAATCTGAAGCCAGAATTGCGCCATAACCCGTTAGTTTTCTTTTCACGTAAAAACACCGTGCAATGTACAATTTACAATTTCATCGTGAAATGCACAATTTACAATTTCACGGTGGTTTGAGGCGCTCGCAATCACAAACAAAAGATCCCGTGCGCTTATATTACTGAAGCACACCAAAACATTTTCAATTCCAAAGGCTTGAAACTACGTATGTCAACGGGCTGAATCCGAATCTGAAGCCAGAATTGGCCATCACCCGTCAGTTTTCTTATCACGTGAAAACACCGTGCAATGTACAATTTACATTTCACGTGAAATGCACAATTTACAGTTTCACGGTGGTTTGAGGCGTTCGCAATCACAAACAAAAGATCCCGTGCGCTTATATTACTGAAGCACACCAAAACATTTTCAACTCCAAAGGCTTGAAACTACGTATGTCAATGGGCTGAATCCGAATCTGAAGCCAGAATTGTGCCAACCCCCGTCAGTTTTCTTTTCACGTGAAAACACCGTGCAATGTATAATTTACAATTTCATCGTGAAATTCACAATTTAAAATTCACGGAGGTTTGAGGCGCTCGCAATCACAAACAAAACACCTCGTGCGCTTATATTACTGAAGCACACCAAAACATTTTCAGATCCAAAGGCTAGAAACATGTTTCTCTACGTATGTCAACGGGCTGAATCCGAATCTGAAGCCAGAATTGCGCCATCACCCGTCAGTTTTCTTATCACGTGAAAACACTGTGCAATGTACAATTTACATTTTCACCGTGAAATTCACAATTTACAATTTCACGGTGGTTGAGGCGTTCGCAATCACAAACAAAAGATCCCGTGCGCTTATATTACTGAAGCACCCCAAAAACGTTTTCTGATCCAAAGGCAAGAAACATGTTTCTCTACGTATGTCAACGGGCTGAATCCGTATCTGAAGCCAGAATTGCGCCATCACCTGTCAGTTTTCTTATCTCGTGAAAACACTGTGCAATGTACAATTTACATTTTCACCGTGAAATTCACAATTTACAATTTCACGGTGGTTTGAGGCGTCCAATCACAAACAAAAATCCCGTGCGCTTATATTACTGAAGCACACCAAAACATTTTCAGATCCAAAGGCTTGAAACATGTTTCTCTACGTATGTCAACGGGCTGAATCCGAATCTGAAGCCAGAATCATCACCCTCCGGATTTTTAAAATCGAAAAAGAAAACGGCCGTGGAATGTACAATTTACAATTTCACTATGGTTTGAGGCGCAACAACAAACAAAAGACCCCGCGCGCTTATGTTACACAAGCACGCACAGAATAAGTTTTCAGACCCAAAGACTTGAAACGCGGTTCTCTACGTATGTCCTATGCCCTGACCCAGCGCTTATCTGCAAGCCACCGGCGTGGCCCACTGCTTGTCGAGGAGGGCGTGGTCGGTTCCAGTGCAGTGAAAGGCAAGTGGTGCGTGGAAGTGTGCAACAGATCACCGCGGGCTGTCTGAATCCAACCCTTGCTTTTGAGCAGCCATCAAGTAAGGATCCTCACTCACCCCAGATTCAGGGATTCCAGGCCTCTGCGCTGAGTCAGTGGTGCACTACAAAACAAAGAAAGGGAATGATTTAAAACATACTACACCTTATTGATCCCAAGGTGTTTATTTTGTAACCAACAATGTGTGTAATGTTATGGTGCAGAAAATAGTGTACAGGCTAAAAGTGAGTCACTTAGTATGACAGTTGCGATTACGTAAATTTCTATTAAGTAAATCAAAATTGCAATTCCCAAGGTAAATAATTTTTATACAATGTAACCTCGATGGTTGTATCCCGATAACTTGAACCCTGATAGAAAGTGATGGGTGAGCCCATCGTAACCAATTTCAGCCAAGTTGCTACAGGCATCAGTTTGCGTCACAATATTAGCGGAAATTTTAAAAGCGTCTATCTACCAAAATGATAACCTTGTAACAAGCTATTAAAACTGGTATATGTAACATTTATTTTAAATACTGCATCGTGTACATCATCGTGTTAGTTTTGGTTGGTCACCGATGAAAATTGTCACTTTATGCCACTTGTAATTTTTTTCCAAAATTATCGCACTCCATGCAACATGACGACAGTCGTCTGGTCTGGCCTTTCAAACGAAGTACCCGTAATATGGTCACAGGCCCGTAATATGGAATCATATTCATCATGGTGTGTGTTGGTGTGGTGAGGAGGATTGTGTGTCCCTCACTCCCAGTGAGGTGCCTGACATGGAAGAGAATTTAGCACATATGTTAATTAAGGATTCACGCGGTGGTTCAAAGCCCTGAGGATGGAAATAAATTTTCTGAAACGTCGGCAAACAACCAGCTTGTAGTTCGTTTTTACTTATGACCAAGCCCCGTTAACCTGCCTTCAATATTTGCTTTTCAGCTAGGTCAAATTCAGTAGCTGCCTGGAGGAGAATTCTAGCGGCCGGCTGCTCTGATCGACAGCCTTTCGTGGTTTCTCCGATCAACACCAGGCGAATGCCTGAGTGAATGCCATGCGAATCCCTAACAAACGGGCTACAGAACGCACGCGATCTTTCCTATATCTTCCTTGTCCTATCATCTCCCATTACACACACTAACATGCACTACACTACCACACATTTGATTGAATTGTGCAGCCTACTAATATTTGCACATCCTTCATCAGGGGGACAAGTCCCCGAAGTGGGCACCTAGCCTTTCGGCCCTTATCCTCACCCCCCGCCGACGTGTGACGCCGACGGGCTGACGGCCGGATCCAGCCGGAACCCAGTTAACCTTCACGGTAACCTCCCATACAAAGCCTGGGTAGGGGCCTCCGTGCTAGCTCAGAGCTACTAGCTATCCGGGCTAGTACCGAGTCTCAACAATGCGCCACTCACATGCGCCGGGAATAAATTCCTCCTCTTTGCCCAGAGTATCGGGCCACTGCCACGACGAATCCGAGAGCCCAACTGGGGGCCACCCGGACTAAGGCCCGGGCGGCTCGGAGCCCCCATCCCGTCTCCCCAATGCTTACCGCCGGCTCACGATGTGGGTAACACCGGTACCGAAGCAGCCTGGCGGGTGGTGACTTGTTTCCCGCCGGACTTTAAAGTGGGGTCGGAATCTCCGAAGAGGATTCCTTACCCGATCCTGCTCCAAGGTCGACGCGCCGTAGATCCAACCGGCCACCAGGAGCTTAGCTTACGCCTACTTACTGCCTGCACCTTCAGGCTAACGACGTAAGTCACGCCGCAAGACTCGGAGCCGGGTGGTCGTCTGAACTCCACCTAGACCGCGACAACTTTCGTCATCGCGATCCCCCCTGCGGGAACACTACCACACATGCCGGGAGCCCGTTCGGGAGATAAGGCCTTGTCTCACCTGGGGCGGTGCCCCCCTGGTGGGAGGTGCCTGATTTGGAAAAAGTCCGCCAGCCGACGGTAGGTCGACGCCGGATCTCACCATCCATCGGGGAAAAGTCCCCGCCACCTCCCGAAGAAAACACACGCACTACGCTTTCAGTCTAATGACAGCAGTTGACGCGCCCAGAATCACAAATCAATCGATCATTTCGTTTTTTAAATCAACTGAAACTTACTGAGGGGGCCTGCGACAGAGGCGCCATTTGTGGACGGTGTGTGCTGGGTTCAGCCGCCCACCACGTGTTTGTTGGCGGCGTCTGCAGCCTGGGCTGCTGTGCCTGTGACTGCGGTGGCATTGAGGTCTCCTAAGCAAGGCAACACACAGTTTCAAACAGCGTTTTAGATTCAGTATACAAAATATTCACGTTTCGGTTTCTATTTCGGAAAAAAGCTTCTATTTTTTCTTTGAAACGGTTTCAAATTGTTTTCCCATCTTATTATTCAATATAACGTGTTTCGTCAGCCCAGCTGTACAGTTGATAGACAGTATGCAAAGTATAAGGTTGTGGGTCTGAATCCCGCGTAAGGTCTGGATGTTTTCCGTTATGTTTGTGGACAAGCGTAAAGCATTCCCAATTCTTTATTTATCACCTGCAAATCGTAATCCTTTTGCAAACTTACCAGATACTATATGTGCTGGTGAGATTGTGTGCGGAGAACTGATTTCCTGATTCTGTTAAAAGTGAAATCCACCTCTGAGGTAGACTCATGGACTACCACGGTCATGTTGAGGTTAAATACGTAGAGGACTGAAATGATTCAAAGGTCTTTCTCAGAGTGAGGTTCGGAAAACTACGTGTGGTCTGCACGAAAGAGATCGATGAGAAGCGGGAGACCACGAAGGATCCGATAGGGTCCTATTTATAAACCTCTGACAGGGGCCTGCCAAGCCTAGCAGGCTGCCAGTGTACGGTTTTGCGATTTATGAACGACCCCCGGCCAATTCCATTCGTCCCTTGGCCTCTCAGCAGGTCCCCACATGGCAGGCTCCTAAGAGCTCTGCTGGCAGAGCTTCATAAATACGACTCTTTGGCTTCTATAAAAGAGAGTCGACCAAACCGAAAGAACTTCCGTCGATAAATAGAAGTAATCAATCGGAAAATACTAATTGTTTTGTTTAACTATCTTTAAAATTATTATTGTTATATATTTTTATATATTATTATCAGTACAGATACACTTATTATATTAATGTAAATATTATTTTTAAACAGACACTTTTATATTATTTTTTCAGTAATTGATTTTATTTTTAACATTTGGACGCTTTTTCAAAAAATTGTACTAGAGTTCAAGATTGTGTTTATTTCAGGGCAATTTCAAGGCATATGATTCAAGAGTTCAAAAGTGCCCATTTCTGTATGTGGGATTTTATATAAAAAGAATAACTGATCATTTAAAAAATACTTGAACATATCATTAAAAATACTTCAAAACATCCGCAAATCTAAACATCTGTTTGCACTAAGCATAATTTTTGATAATTAAATCTAGCGTGAAAGTTACATAAAATATTATAGAAAATAGATTAAAACTGAGAAATACATATCTCAGCATCCGGCAATATCAGTAAGGACCATATTTAAGAATAAAAAGTCATCCCCGTCAACTTAATAGATTGATTTTGAGAGTCGGCTTTTGACGGCTTTACCATCATCAGTCTACAAATATAAACAAAATAAAATATAGAAAAATTCAAAACAAGATGAAGTGGGGGAATTAATGTAAAAAATATATACATATAATATTATAATAATTAGCAAATAAATTACAAATATGAATCAAAGGGAGATTGCTATTAATAATCGATACATTTAACACTGAAATAGTTACAGATCAATAGCAATTCAAATTACAAAATATGAAATACAAATAAAGAAAATTCATATTATGAAATTGAAAAAGACACAAAAAGTGGGGGATAGTAAAAATAATGAAAACCAATAGCAAATGATATCTTCTTCTTCTTGTCGGGTTGTTAACCGCTACTTCGGTCTTCCGGAGCTTAAATCTTCTTTTCCAGGCTTCTCTGTTCATTCAGGAATCAGGAGGTAATTTCCACTTCTCGATTATCTTTCTGATCTGGTCGTCCCACCCTGGTCTTGGTCTTCCTTGTTTTCTCCTTTCACTTGGTTGCCAGTCAAATGATATTTTGGGTAGTCTTTTCTCATCCATTCGCTGTACATGTCCAAGTGAGTTATTTCTTTTCAATTTCCTCTATAATATCAGCTCGAGATTCGTTATCTCCTTAACCCGTTCATTTCTAATTCTTTCCCTTCTAGATATTGCTGCTCTTCTGACGAAATCCATTTCCAGGGCTCTCAATTTTCTTTTCTGTTGTTATGAAAGTTGCTATTTTTCTGCTTTATACAATGTCACACTTTCAATCATATATAATTTTTTTTTTTTTGGTCCCGATTCCATTTTTTTCTTCCTTTAATGTGTTTCTTCCTCCACATTCCTTTCCATAAAAACCCTGTTTCCCTACTGTTGTTCCCAAGTACTTTATGTTCTTATTATTTTTCCGGTTTCAATACGTCATGTGTATTGCTTAGTGTCCAGGATACTGTTTTTCTAGGTTGAGGCTTAGTCCCCATTTATCATACTCTCCTTTTATCTTCCTAGTCCTATATTCAATATCTTCCTGTTCTTGCGCCATCAGCACCTGATCATCAGCGAATTGTAAGATATATGTTGTGTTATCATCAAGTTATATTCCCATCCCAGCACATTTTCTTTTCCATACCTGTACCATTGCATTAACATATATTTTAAAGAGGGTAGGCGGCAAACAGCATACTTGTCGTAGCCCTTTTTATATCGAAAATGTTTGGGCCGTCGGTTTTCCAACATTCACATTTCCCTTTTGATTTATATACAGTTCCTGCACCGCATTTATTAAGATTTTATTTACATTACTATTATTCATAACTTTCCATAACTTTATGATTGGCACAGTATCATAGGCCTTTGCCTTATCAAGGAAGATAATATGAAGTTCTCTCCCTGTTTGCCATTTCTTTGCATCACTTGCAACAGACAAAACAGGCTATCTATACAAGATCGACCGGCATTAAAACCACTTTGTTCTTCTTCTTCGTACACCTTGTATTCCTCTTCTATTATTCTCTTAATATTCTTCCATATACCTTACTGAACGTGTGGTCACTGCATCCCTCTATAATTTTCACACATGTCTTTCCTTCTTTCTTATATTTTGGTGTATATAAGCCATTTGCGAGTCTTCTGGAATATCACCTTTATTTATGCGCCTATTAATTAGCTTCGTCATTATCCGCACTAGCTTTGGGGTTCCATTCTTGATCAATTGGCTTGGGATTTCTCCTGGACCTGGAGCCTTACCGCCTTTCATTTCTTTGATACAGGCCTAATCATATATATATATATATATATATATATATATATATATATATATATATATGATATACATAAATGTTATACATTAATAAATGATATTACATAAATTGAGCCACTTTACTTACCACGCTGTGTGTGGCAATGGTCGAAAGAATGTGTCCAGGGGAAATATGACACGAGGTTTTTATAGCTTTCTGGAGCTCCGGCAAGGAATCGGAGGAGATCTGTTTTTCTCTAATTGGAAATGTCTTAGAATGCGAGGGGATCAGTTTGTGAAGTCGGGGTGCGTAAAATTATTAGTAAAGGGGTCAGAAGCAAATTAGTTTGTTCGTCGAGAAGAGCTTCAGATTTCTGCTTGACTTGAAAAATGTGAAAGATTTCTAAAGCGTTTCTGTTCCAGAATTTATTTTCTATTTCAAGACTTTTAATGTCTGAGACGGAATGGAAAGTGTGACCTATTGCAGATCAGCACGATATGTTTCAACTACAGGATGACTTAAATAAAATTTACGATTGGACAATAGCTAATCAAATGACTATAAATGGGAAGAAAAGTAAAGCGATCACATTTTGTAGGGCCAGAGCTTTTCATACAATACCTTATCAGCTAGGTAATGACGTAGTTCCGAGAGTCTCGACCTGTAAATACCTTGGCATTCTCCTGGATTGTAAATTGGGATGGGAGAAACAAACGAACTATGTAGTGGGTAAAGCTTGGAGGTCTTTGCATTTCGTCATGAGAAATCTAAAAAAATGTAATACGAAAGCAAAGGAAATCGCGTATACCTCGCTTGTTAGGCCGGTAATGGAATACGGAGCTAGTTGTTGGGATCCGTACAGAATAGGACTTAAAAAGAGCTTAGAGAGGATACAAAACAGAGCGGCAAAATATACATTTCGGAAGAACACACCTGCGCATTGGGAATCATTATAACGCCGGAGGAAGAGGGCACGACTTTGCGCGCTGTATAAATCTTACGTTGGTTGCTCCGCATGGCAGGAAATACGGGGAAGGTTAGATAAACCAGATTATTTAAATAGATTTGATCACAAATATAAAATTAGAACAATACAAAGAACGGACGTAGGGAAATTCGCCTTTGTAAACAGAACTATAGTAGATTGGAACGATTTGCCTGCGGCAGTTTTTGAGCCCTTTCCTTGCTCAGCGCGAGGTTTTAGAAAAAAAATATAGGAAATTAGTCAATAGGGTGAAAACGTATAGTGAAGTGAAGTGAAGTAATTAATTTAGATAAAGTTATATGCAGTGCAGTGAAGTGAAGTGAAGTGAAGTGAAGTGATTTCATTTGAAGTGATGTGAGGGTTCCTTCGTCTATGTATACATGCGTATATGTTTGTATATATTTTTTTTTTTTTAAGTAATATGTATGTTTATTCATTTATATGTTAGTGTATATGCATTTTAATGTTTAGTATAGTAATATGTAGGTTTATTCATTTATTTTTTTAATTTGGAATTTAAACCGGAAAAAAAATTAATATTAGATTAATATTGTATACAAAAATGTCTGCCCAATTGTAGAATAAATTTCTATCTATCTATCTATGTTTATAAGATGTGTAGCAAAGTGCGATCTGTTTGTATTGTGTTTCCCACGCATGTAAATGTTCTTTAAGTCTAGCATTGAAGCTTCTGCCCGTCTGGCCTAATTATTTAGTTTCGCAATTGTGGCAGTGGAGTTATAAACTCTTGATTTCACCATGAGTGGGGTGGTGTTGCGACGTGAGAGTAGGTGTTTGAGGAATTCGTGTGTGGTAAAGGAAACGTTAAAAATTGTATTTCTGAAGAATGTGGGCTATCTTTTGTGATGTTATTCCAAAGAACGGAATAGAAATAAATGTTGATGGTTTCTGAGAGAGTGCAGCGAGGTCTGTGTGTTTTCAGTTTTTACTTTCTCGTGTACATACGTATATACGGACACGTAGTATAGAGAAAGTTATGTAATGCTGCGGAAAATCGATTTCGAGATTTCAACGGAAATACACGTTTTGGGGTCCTCTAATACCAAAAAGGGTTTTTTTTCCAAAACATACGTCCGTCCGTCTGCGAACACTACTAGCGCCTAAACCACACGCACGATCATTTACAAGTTGAAGAAACCGCTTTTCATCAGGCTTTAGTTGAAGCTTTGAAATTTTGAAAAACATTCTTTAAAATTTTGGGTACTTTACATGAAGCCCCCTGGACATTTTCAACATTTTCTCAAAAACGGCTCCAATTTTTTTTAAAAATTTTGTGTGAGAATAGAATTAATTACACTAATAGAGGTGGTATTGGTCCGATTTCCACGATTCAATTTGAATATTCGAAAATGACGAAAATTTGGATTTTATTCGGAGACTTCCTTCAACTACAAATTTGAAGCAGATTTTTCCTAATGAAATTTGTTGTTCATAAATAGTTCTTTCAAAAAGACCATGTAGATTTTTAAAAATTTTAGTAGTTTTCGTGCAATAGTGCGTGCAATATTTGCAATTTTAAAAATTACATAAACATAGTTTTCTTAAAAACGGCTCCAAATGTTTTCTTTAAATTTTTAGTACAATTAGCGCCAAACGAATCCTATACAATGACATAAACTTCATACTGCTCTATTATTTTGTTTTTCCAAAAATTACAAAAAATTAATTTTTTGACTTGTCTCTCACATCGAATACTTACTTTAGAGGCAATTTCTTCATAGTATTATATTTATGAGTACAAGTGCTTGAAATAACGTGAAATAAAGTTTCTCAAAAACAAAACAGTTTTCTGAAAATGAGCTCAAAATTCCGCATTTTCAGAAACGCTCAAACGCAATTTTCTCAAAAATTGCTCCAATTTTTCTTCAAACTTTCGCTAGGAATAGCGATAATGGCACTGTTTAATATGACTTAAAGTTCATTTTGGGGTATTCTTCTGTTTTTTAAAAAGTACACAAGTAATTTTTTTCAACATCTCTCACGCTATTAATAAGCACATTTCAATGGATTTGTATAATTATTATATTTGTAATGGAAGTGCTTCAAATAATTCAAATTAAATTTTTCGAAAACTCATAGATTCCTGTGAAAAATTAAATTTCGTTTTTAGTAATGCTTAATAGCCATTTCTTAAAAACGGCTTCAAATTTTCAATGAAAATTTTATTTTGGACAGTTTACTCTTCTTTAATATTCTTGAAATCATATTTCGATTCTACTATTAATGAACCGAAAAGTTGAGAAAATGTCAAGAAAATGTTCTTTCGGTGTCGATAGGTGGCAGTAGGCCAGGCAATGGAGCAGGACCTTAAAGCCAGTCCACACCAAGGAAATTAGAAAAAATTGCTACGAAAATGTCTGTGCCATTCTGTAGCACTCTAGTTTCTTTTTTAATTTTCGGCGTAGTATGTTGTCGACGAGAGTGATACCGTATCCATTAGCGGTAGCTATGTATTTCATCGTGTATTTCCTTTTGAAAATTGTTCTGTGATAAGGGAAGTCTGACAAGTCTGTGAAGCATGGCATGGAAAGTCGCGTGTTTGTGAGCAGATGGATGTGGAATGTGTTGTGGATGACAGTGTCTGTGTGTGGGTTTTCTAAAACAGTGACGATGTGTTTGTGAATACCCTGGAGATGGTTAGAGCTATGATATTAATTGATTGATTTTCATTTTCTAGTTCCGTTGTGAATTTTAGGATAGGTGTCTGGAGTTAAGAAACCGCGAAGGGTCTGTTGTCTTGTTCCATCGAGCTAAAATGTCACCACTAGCGGTACCAGTAGGTTTAATTTTATAAAAGGGACGTTGTGTCTCAAACAAATGTTTCATTATTGTCCATGAAACTGTCTGCAAGGAGTGGTGACAAGAATTTTGATACCCAAGGATATAAAAAAGTTGGTTTTCCATAACTCAATACAGGAATACCAAATATTTAATAGCGAACAGTCTCTTACTTACTGTCGTATGACATCAGTTTGTCGCAAGCAGTGACGCACTGAGAATGAAAATTCAGTTGTTCGCGCAGTATGAGTATAGCTTAGTTAGTTAATACCTTATTTTACGTGGCGAGACTAGGGCAAGTAGGTCTGCTTTTCCGTCTGACCACGCAAATTTCGCTACGGTCCTTTCACCATACAGCGGAGAAAAAAGGTATTATCCTGGGCGACGAAACAGACGCTTTGAATTTATCTCAGAAGCTTCATTTATGCTTGAGGATGTTTTACATGCAGTAAATACATGGTTCAGCCGGCTTTACTTTCCCCAGAAGGAAGGTGTATGAAGGTTTTTAGACGGAATAATACAATGAAACATTTGCATTTTCTGTAAAAATCGAAACAGTTTTTGTTTTTGAGGTTTTTCGAACTGAAACAAAACCATAGACTACGCTCTATAGACAGAGGTGGCGTAGTTTTGTCTAAACTTCTGCACGTGCAGAACACGTGTAGGAAATTAGTAAAATACAGATTTTTTTAACGAAATATTTTTGAAAAACCGTATGCTTCTCTGGGATATGTCAGAGAAGACCCAATAATTGCACAACCGAATACCCCAATGCTTATGTCGGAACGCTTCTTTTGCAATAACTGATTTATACACAGTTCTGTTCCGATTTTCCGTGAACGGAATGTTTATTTTTAGGCACAGAATAAATGCCACATTTCACAAGCACATAAAAGAGAGAGGTGGCTTAGGGCATGACCTGATGACACTGCAGTGCTTCTGACCGGGATGTCCTAGGTTCACTGGTGACAGGATTTTCAACACTAGCTAGAAAGATAGGTCGAGTTCTGTCGCAATCTGGAGGAGAATTCTAGCGGCCGACTGCTCTGATCGGTAGTTTTCCGTGTTTTTTTCAATAACACCATGCGAATGCTGGAGCAGTACCTTAACAAACGAGTCACAGACCGTGCACGATCTTTCTTTCCTCTTCCTTGTCCTATCCTCAACCCCTACACACATACTTACACTAACATGCTCTACTGCATAACTTACACTACTACCTTTTTTTCCTTCCTTACCCTCACCCCTTACTTACAAACACGTACTCTTATATGCCCAACACAATCTCACTTGTCGGATAACAAAAATGATGTATATCCATTTTGAGTCTAGTGAACCCACGCTCACTAGTCACGACTCGATTGAGAGCCAGCGTGTGCGCCCAGCGTACCGAAATTTCCAGGGGCTCCAGCAGCTGGCAGGTGTTGACGAGTAAACGCCGATAACTTTCAACAAGCGTTCGATAAATAAATAAATAAATAAATAAATAAATAAATAAATAAATAAATAAATAAATAAATAAATAAATAAATAAATAAATAAATAAATAAATAAATAAATAAATAAATAAATAAATAAATAAATAAATAAATAAATAAATAAATAAATAAATAAATAAATAAATAAATAAATAAATAAATAAATAGTCTTTATTGGTGGCGAGGCTCAGGCTATTTAGCCTGCTCTTCCGCCTGACCACTTTCAGAATTTATATTACAATAGTACATAATAAAGGAAGTCATTCTATGAAAAATACGCACGCAATTTGAATGAAGATTTTCACATGGATGACAAGAGTGAAAGCGAGGGAGGACGAGCTTGATAGGAAATCGGGAAAGAATCGGGATGAATGGAACGGTAGAGAGAAAGGAAAGAAAAAAAAGAAAGAAAGCGAGAAAAAAATCAGTGAAATGTTAATAAGTTCTGCTAATGGGTTCATGGAGGTTTTGAAGAAACTCAAATTGCGTACGTATTTTTTATTTACCCCTAGAAAAACTAGAAAGGGAGGGAATCTCGTCAGCATACAAGCGAAGCCTCATCAAGTCAAGAGTTCAAGCCTTGAGAGAAACTGAAAACATTGAGAGATATTGGTAAATGATTTTGCGTATATTTCATAATATTAACAATAATAATTATTATATAATAAAGTGTCGTAAAACTATTTGGCTCTTAAATAAAGTTTAAAAAAATGTGGGTATAATCAATTTACTTTTAGGAAAGTTAACAGTTAAAATATCCACAAACTAGCAAATAGGAAAATTTTAAGAATTTAGGAAATTTTTACCGTTTAGAGTATTGCCAAGACCCGAAAACCTGACCCAACATCTCTCACTCATAAGCCAACGATTTATTCTACCTTTATTCCTGGGACTGCAAGCAAGGGAAACTGAAAACATTGAGAGATATTGGTAAATGATTTTGCGTATATTTCATAATATTAACAATAATAATTATTATATAATAAAGTGTCGTAAAACTATTTGGTTCTTAAATAAAGTTTAATTAAAAAAATGTGGTTAATCAATTTACTTTTGGAAACGTTAACAGTTAAAATATCCCACAAACTAGAAATTGGAAAATTTTAAGAATTTAGGAAATTTTTACCGTTTAGAGTATTGCCAAGACCCGAAAACCTGACCCAACATCTCTCACCCATAAGCCAACGATTTATTCTACCTTTCTATTCTACCTTTCTATTCTACTTTCGATGTGCCGCCACCACTTGATAACAAGGCGCAATTAAGCTGCTGCGTGACGTCGTTTGGCGCCGGCGACCAGCGAGCAGCGTAAGCGCACCTGAACGTCCACGAGTCGGAAAATCGGAAGTCTGTATACCTACTGCCGCACTTACCGATATGGTTGCGTACGACTGCACCTGCGTAGGCTGCTGCCACAGGGTTCTCTCAGAGGCCGACGAATCGAGGCCCCCAGGAGGTCCTCCGTAAATGCGAGGCGGCGCGTCACAAGGCCGGCAGGACTGCCCAAGGAAATAAAATGGATATTTTTATTTTCTAGCTCTTACGAAAGTACATCGAAAAAAACAGTGTGTTATGTAAACGTGCGCCGAAAAACGGGCAATTTCCGGCAGAAAATCTCGTATTGGCGGACTCTGATAGCGAACCCATTGTTAAATGCGATTGCTTAATATACAAAAATGCTCTATCAAGTGGTAGCCAGAATCCATGTTTTGTGGGTCCTTCATATCCAAAAATTGATTGAAGGCAAAACGTCTGTCAGACTGTCTGTCCATGGTCAACGATAGCGCCTAAACCGTTCCGACGATTTTATTCAAAATTGATATTTCCCAATCGATCTAAATGAACTCGAACCTTTGAGAGCTTCAAATAGGTATTTTGATTGTTGAGGGTACTTTACATGAAGTCCCAGAAACATTTTCAAAATTTTCTCAAAATGGCACCAAAATTTTTGAACAAACTTTGTATTCGTCTAGAGTAAAAACTCTTACGAGAATGATGCGTGTCTCATGGGCATTAAAATTCCCAATTTTTTGAAAATTGCAAAAGTGCAATTTTCAAAGTCTTTCTACAATTATTATATTGAAGATGGACATTTTTTCCTCAAAGAAATCTGTTCCTTATGGGTGGATCTTTAAATATGTTTACGTTCAATTTTTCGAAAATGTGAGTAGTTTTTGTGAAAGTTGGCGCGAAATTTATGTAATTTCTAAAAAAAATATTTTGCAAAAACCGCTCCAATTTTTCTATTTTTTTCACCAGGGTCTCTCAACTCCTGTATGAACTGATGGAGACAATTACAATGGCGCGCTCTACAATTGTACCTCAATTGTTTCTCGAACTCAAAAGGCAACCTGCTGACAATATTACTGACAAGATTCGTGATCTGGCGGTACGCAAGTTGGTGCGCCTGGTGGAAAAACGTTGCATATTGACACGGTTCTTTCCAGCAAATATTATTCGACACTATTTTTTCAGCTAGGTCGAATTCAGTCTGGAGGAGAATTCTAGCGGCCGGCGGCTCTGATCGGTAGTTTTTCATGGTTTCTCCGATCAACACCAGGCGAATGCCGGAACAGTACCCTATCAAACGGGCCACGGACCGCGCGCGATCTTTCCTACCTCTTCCTTGTCCTATCCTCTCCTCTTACACACACACATTAACATGCAGTACACTAGCACACATTCCGGGAGACCGGTCGGGAGCTTAGAGCTTGTCCCGGCTGGGGCGGTTGCCCGCTAGTGGGAGAGCCCTGGTTAGGGGGAAACCCCGTTAACCGACGGTAGATCGGCGTAGGATCTGGCCATCTAGCGTGGGAAGAACACCGCCATCTTCCGAGGAAAAAACATTCACTACACTTACGGGACTAATGACCTAAGCTGTTGACGCGCCCGGAATCATTAACCAACCAACCAATCCAGCAAATATTACATAGGTATTACCACAAGTGCTTTGGAAATTGATGATTCGCAAAACGAGGAGGGGATTTATCTGAGAATTTCCAATGCACGAGTGGTATTGAATACGATATTCCACGAATGAAATTACGCCCTACAGAGTTCCAAAATGCGCCAAATATTGAAAATAACTGAAAGTATATTAAAATCAAAGAAACAATGTTATAATACATACGCGGTTAATTACACGTCATCACAGCGTTAAATACATAGGGCCTCCTGGGGTATATGAGTCGCAGCTTATTGTTGGCCAGTAAGGAGGAGGAATAAGAACAATCGGATAGAAAAAGCGATAAATGATTGAGATACAGCGTTCTGATTGGGACATTTTATAAGTGTAGTTAAACACTATTGGTTTTAATTTAACGAGTGGAGTAGTCATTATAATTCATGTTCATCGCGTATATAGTATTACCCATAAATGCGTCAAATGTTTAGTGCAAATGTGCCAAGTTGGCGAGCCTTAGAAATTGCTGTACATGGCAACACAAACGCTCCTATTCTTGCATCTTAAAATGTCGTTCCCAATTTCAACGGAGAGTTGAAAGGCCTTGAGGCTAGAACTCAAGCTTCCAAAACTCAAAGTGGCGTCTTCAATCCTGTCTAAGTATAGGAATTTGGAAGTGTAAACAATTGTGAAATGAACTCGGATTGCCCAACAAAGTTATATCCTTCCATCACGTGACATATCCTAAAATGACGTTCTAACGACCACGCCGGATAGTTCATTTACAGCGGAGAGTTATAATTCGACGGAGATTGCATGTCAGACCTAGGTGCTACAAGGGACGCCCGCAAGCAAAAATAATAAATCGTGGCTAGCACGATGGCTCCAAAAGGTCAGTTAGCAAGAAGTGATACGTACACTCGACACCTAGGTGCCTGGAGCTACATCAGTGTACAGTTTGGATTGATTGATTGATTGATTTTTTTCATGTTTCCGGGCGCGTCAACTGCTCTGGTCATTAGTCCCGTTAGTGTAGTGCATGTTTTTCTGGGGAGATGGCAGTGATCTTCCCCCGCTGGATGGCGAGATCCGGCGCCGACCTACAGTCGACTAGTGGGGTTTCAGAGCATCCGGCCGCTAGAAATCACCTTCAGACAGCGACTGAATTCGACCTAGCTGAAAAGCTAGTGTCGAAAAACCTGCCGCCGTCAGGACTCGAACCTAGTACCTCCCGGGCAGAGGCGCTGCAGTGACATCAGTTGATGCACTGAGCTACCGCTCCCGGTGCAAAGTTTGGAAATCATCCAAATGCCAAGAGGGTCTATTTGGGAAAATGCAACAAACGAAGGGGAAATGGGAGAATTAACCTTCCGTTAGGTGCGGGCAACCTCAAAGATCGTGGTGGTACTTTTACTTTCTCGTACACGTTCGTATATAGGATAACATAGGTACGTGTAATATACGTAGTATATAGAAAGTTACATAATGCTGCGGAAAATCGATTTCGAGATTTCAAAGTAAATACTCGTTTTCGGGCGTCCTGATACCGAAAATCTGTTTCTTTTAAAACGTCTATCTGTCCGCCTCTGAGCAATACTAGAGCCCAAACTACTCCAAGGATTATTTTTTCAAAATGAATATTCTACGATTCATTTACCGAATCAAACCCTATGATACTGAAAATAATTATTTAAATTTTTGGGTTTCCTTGTTTAAGAATTGAATGAAATAAATTAGATAAAGGCACAGGTCCGTTTTCACTGCTACCCCTGAATTTTCGAAAACTGCAAAAGAGTCAAAGTTTTTGAAACAATATACATAAGAATACCGATTAAAGAATGAAGTGTGGGTATGCCAACTCAGGCGTTCGGTGTAGTGGTTGTGTTCGTAGATTGCTAAACCTAAGGCTTCCAGAGTATGTGACCGGTTTATGACGCTTGTGGCATCAACTGTGGTCACACCAGTGCCTCTCACCGGAAGGCCCCGATGGCTCGAGATGTTCCGAGCTCGTACCCCGATGATGTAGGACTTTCGACACTGGAGGAAATTCCAGCGGCCGGCAGAGCTGGTCCACTGCGTGGTTTCTCCGATCAACACCCGGCGAATGCCAGAATAGTACACTAACAAACGGGCGACGGACCGCGCGCGATCCTTCCTTCCTCTTCTTCGCCCTATCCTCATCCCTTAGACACAATTGCACCATATGCACATGTCGGGAGCTCAGAGCTTGTTCCAGCTGGGGCGATGACTCACGGATGGGAGATACCTGGTTAGGGAAAATCTCAGAAGACGGCGGGTAGGTCGGCAGCTGCTAGCAGGGGAAGAGAACCGCCACCTCCCGTCATAAAACACGCACAACACTCACGTATCCGAAAACACGAAATAATCAATCAGCGAAGGAACACTTTTTGGGGAGTTGGAAACATTTTTGTGGGTTCAAGTAGTGTTATAATACGCATCAGTTACAAATATCGCGATAAAGTACGTGCTGTATTAACCAATTTAAAATCTGATAATGATAATATATAGAATAAAAATATCCGCTGGAATAAGAAGCTCGCTGCAAACTCACCGTATCCAAGCGAGTCGATGTTAACGGAAATTCATCTGGGAGATCCTGTAAACAAGAATACACGGCAAATAACAAAAGTAGTTTAGTTTTACAGATAAATAATGCAATAACTATGATTCATAAGGCACTGAAATTATCTAAATATCTACGAGTAATAAATACGTATCAATGAAGTTGGAGGGTCTGACTGTGATTTCAAAATAACTTCCCTCTTATAATAACCCCCTCTTAATAACGCATACTATTTGGATAACATAAAAAGCAATTCAGTTGTTTTTATGATTTTTTTTCTGTGTGCGCGATGTAATCTCTTAAATGGCTGAAGTGATCTTGATTCGGTTTCATTGAAAATTAGATTGTCTTGTGGTGCTTAACATTAGCTCCTTTCAAAATAATATTTTCTCTTGTAAAGAAGAAGTTTCTTTCTTTACTTTATCTTTCTCGTATGTGTACGTATATACGAGTAATATACATAGTGTAGAGAAAATGCTGAGGAAGATTGGTTTTCAGATTTTAATGGAAAAAAGCGTTTTGGAATCCTTTGATATCAAAAAAAATGTTTTTTAGGGAGAAAAACACTAGTGTGTAAACCATTCGTAGGATTTTGTTTCCAAAACGATTATTCTGAGGATGAGTGTGAGGTGAGATGGCGCATGATCAAGCAGAATGTGGAGAGCAGGGAAGGGCGAGGATATACATAATGTAAATTCCTTTTCTTATCCAACAGTTTTGTTTTCTTCGTGGGCTTTTTCCAGCTTCAGGGGATGCTGTCCGCGCCTGGTATGTCCCTCATGGGGACACATATTAGCCTTTTACACTACACTGACACACTCGCGGGCTCCCCGGTTTGTGGTCAGCGGACTCACAAGGACTTCCGCGTCAATACAAATACTTTTAAAAAAAGGGACAAACAACCATATGGGACTCGAACCGCGACCCTTCGGAGCGGGGTGCTGAGTCGACTCACGCTCTAGCCACCTCGTCCATCCCGGGTTTTATCTAACAGATGTTTGTGGTTAAAACGTACCTGGACTGGGGACTTCATCTAGTTCAGGCATGTGAAGGTCGCGCGCAAGGTAAGAAGCTTACTAGAGCTCGCGGGCACTGCGGCCAGAGAAATTAGCGCGAGATTTCAAAGTAAGGGTTGCATTGCTATGGAGTGGCGGTACGTCACTGGATATCTGGCCCAAGACGGTATTTGGGGGAAGTTACTTGACAGTTATTGTCACAAACCAGGCATGACAAGGTCACGGGCAAGGTAAGAAGATTACTAGAGCTCGCGGGCACTGCGTCCAGAGAAATTGGCGCGAGATTTACAAATAAGGGTTGTACAAATTGTTCCGGTAGGTCACTGGATACCTGGAGTAAGAGAGTCTTTGGGAGAAGATACTTTACAGTTATTGTCACTAATTTAGCTGTAAAAATACCCATTTTCTCTTTAAAGCAAAGAAATGATCCATTAAAATTAAATAATACATTAGTCCGATTTCAAATTCTCAATTGAGTAAAATTTTTAAAAGATTGAATCAAAAGAATCTTGATATTGTAATCCTGTTTTCTTAATAGTGACATAAAATCATGAACTTTCTACGTTCATGTTAGAAAGTTTATCCGATCAATATTCTTGTCTGTTAAAAAGCACTGTCCGTCCGTTAGCGAGAATTGCTAACTTATAGAGACTTGTAAAACTTATTTCACATTGTTAATTAAATACAATAAATAACTGAATGATTTAATAAAACAACACAAACAAAAAAGGGAAGAATTTGCCATTCAAACATATTACTGTCACTTAGCAAATATGCTATCGTAGTGTAGCGTCATGCACAAACGCAATTGTAACGAACGGCCGCGTGGCATAGGCGACGCTAAGGCACCACGCGTTAGCCTTTGTTTAGGAGCGGATGTGACGTCGGCGGGAACCCTAGGAGGCAGCGTGGTGGGGGAAGGGCGAGCGTCAGCCCTGGCGAGCGGCGGAACGCTCTCTTGGTTACGGGACGCGGTGCGGCACGGATCGGACGGTCTGGGTGGGCGCGGGCCGCGAGCTGTGCAAGGGCCGGCAATGTGTTGCCGTACAGAGGCTGACTCGAGGACGAGTCGTAGGTGGGTTGCAGCGCTTCACGCCATCTAATGCTTGAAATTAGTGTGTAGTGGTGTGGTAGCCGTAACGGGAAATTACTCCGTGTAGGGATATTAGTAATTGCGTTATTTTGTAATAAGGTGGTGGACTGATAATAAACCTCTAAATTACTAAACCCACACTCGTCTGTGTTATTATTGCAACTGCATGACGCCACAGTAGGCCAGAGTCATGATTTGGGCTGTCTGGGTGACGCCGCGTCGAAGGCTGGGGTGCCGACGTTTCGACCGACATATCGCGGTTCTCTTCAGGGGCAGTACAGACCTGAAGAGGACCGCGATATGTCGTTCGAAACGTCGGCACCCCAGCCTTCAACGCGGCATCACCCGTATAGCCCAGATCACTTAGCAAATATGTTGATGTAAGAAAGTATTTAGTAAGAGAATAAACATTAAATAGTAATAAGCGGTGAATAATATAAACGTACATGATACAATTCTGGGTTAATTGGTAGAAAAAATCTGTCAAACATATATTCTTATGAAGCCACTACACCGTCTCGCGCCGCTTCAGCTTGGGCATGTACACCCCTTTCTGTATTTTAAGGGGAAATGAGTGCGCAGTCAGGGAACGTTGCCCGTGCCCGTAGAAGCGTTGGACTCCCCACGCGGGCAAGTAGCTCGTGCGGGCGCGGTTTCACGCGCCTCATCTAGTTATTCAATACAAATGGTTTTCAATCTGGACCAGTTCCCACGACGAACTCTTCGCCCCCCCCCCCCCAACAGGCTTTCGTGCCTCCACCATCACCCTCTTTAGACTTCAGAGGCGGCTCGCCGCCGACCTGGATGGCCGAGGTGGCTAAGAGCGAGTACCGACTCAGCGTTTCGGTCCGAAGGGTCGCGGGTTCGAGTCCCGCCTTGGGCATGGTTGTTTGTCCCTTGTGTTTGTATGTATGTGTTGTCGCGGAGGGCCTCGCGTTCTGCTGACCCCAGATCAGAGGAGCCCGCAAGTGTGTTGGTGTCTAGTGTATGGTCGAATATGCGTCCCATCAGGACGCAAAAGGGTAACCGGCTGTCGGCTGGATAAAAACCCTAGAAAGAAGAAGAAGGTGGCCGCCAAGTGAGGAGCCAATTCACCCATTTTTCAGAGTCTTTCACATTCCCTTTTCTTTTCTTCGATTTATTTGCGTTTATTCTTTCGCTCAAAACAGACAATTGTATTTCTTGCTCTTGAAATATGCGCACCTTTACCTTATTTTTCCCTTGCTATCACCGAACCCTGGAACCTCATGTGGAACTGAAGCCCCGCGCTGTGTGTCGCATCTTGACTGTAAGTCAGGCGTGTCAAACTGAATTCGCACGAGCTACCTGCCAGCCTGGGAAGCCCAGTTCTTCTGCGGGTACGGTCAACTTCCCCTGGCGTGGCTCTCATTTTCCCTCCAAATCCAGGAAGGGTGAGTACACGCGCGAACAGAAGCGGTATGAGGCGGGAAATCATCATACAAAAATATAATTGCCAGATTTGAATTTTGATTCTATTCTTTATTTATTTATTATTATTATTATTATTATTATTATTATTATTATTATTATTATTATTATTATTATTTGCTCGCGAATAGGCCATCTTGGACCACGCAGGACATGTACTTGCAGGGGCTCAGTATCATTTTATCACGTTGCAAGTCTTGCACGTAACTAATTAGGGGGATCAGCATTAGGCTGAATCCTATTTTTATACCCCCCGGGTTGTTAGTGCTGGGGGATGGAAGATGAAATGATGTTGATAATGAAGGATGAATGGACGGCACACACAAACAGGCATACACAAACACACCCATGCCCGAGGTGGGACTCGAACCCGCGATCCTTCCGTCCGAGATCGCCACGGCACTACTGCCTTAGCGGTCTCGGTTATCCGGACTAGCTATTGCTATTATTATTATTATTATTATTATTATTATTATTATTATTATTATTATCATCATCATCATCATCATCATCATCATCATCATTATTAGCGTATCGGCCATTACTGACCACGCAACACATTGTCTTCCGAGGCCCAGTCGTGTTGTACCTTGGAGAGAGATTAACGTATGGGGATCGACATTTTCGGCTGTATCCCTTAGTAAGAAGTTTGTTATGCCTTGAATTATGAATTATAGGGTGATAGGATGATGATGACAGGTGAAGGGACAATCCCAAAAACGACCGTGTCTAAGCAGGACTTGAACCTGCAGCCTCCTTGGCGCAGACAACATCTCCCGCAACCGCCTACACTACGGGCCAGGCACAATGTGTAAATATTTCATGTTTTCTCTTGTTCTTGTTTTGTGTTAGATTTTATTAAATCATTTATTTATTTTTTGAAGCAATAATGGGATATAAATTTACAAGTCTCTATAAGTTAACAATTCTTGCTTATGGTAGCTCTTTTAACAGATAATCTGTTGTCAGCTAAACCTCCTAAACTGAATGCAGGAAGTTAATGCATTTATTGCACTTTGGAGCTAACATGCTGATTAAAATCAAGATACTTTCTATTCAAAAAGTTTAATTTTATCTCATTGACAATTTTAAATCTGATTGATTTTAATGGATAATTTCTTAGATAATTAATTTTTTTATGTTTCTTAATGGATTTAGTGGAGGAAACAAGAAATAACATGGATGCAAAAAACTAGATTTTTCTTCGGCAATACTTTGAAATATCTTCAGCGCTTTTACTCTCTTTAAGCGCAAACTTCTGTGCATTATAATTACAAGAATCGTGACGAATTATCTGCGCAGTACCGAATAGTTTCTGATCAAAGTGATACAATAATTTCTTTATCTCATTGTGAAGAGACGGTAAAAATTTTCACCAGAAATATCTCACCATAAATTTCTAAGTATGATAATAAGTGGCAGTTGAGCGGAGACCAACTGTGGTACATAAATTGTTTATTCTCTGAAGTTTGTTGAAACGTCACCGTAAGCAAGAGTCATCTTTCGATATTTGGATAACACGGCTTTATAACCGGATAAATTTCGTTGTGTTATTTGTTAATTTTTGACCACCAATTGTATCAAAAACATTCCCTTATTACCAACAATTACTATCGAAAGGAGGTAAAAATAGCTGATTTTAAGTTTAGGCGTTGCCTTACCAGTGTAGAATCCTCAGTGAATCCCGGCCATTCAGAATACTGAGGAAATGACGTCCGTCCCTGCAAAGTAACAATGGACATTATCAACATTAGCAATATTATAATAATTAAATTTCAAGTCTATCAATTTTTTTCAATATGCTATTTAATATTAGGAGTAGACTCATTTCAATTATGAGCCTAGCTATTAAACCTATCATGAACTAACCGAAATAACTAAAAGAAATTGTAATTTTTTAAATGATGATAATGAATTTTCAGTAATGAATTGGGTATTAGTTATATTTTTTATAATTTTTGTAATTATCATGTTCTTCCTTCCTTCAACCTATATGCCAATACATTTTCAATTGCAGCCTGATGAGGAACACAGAACCGTCTTCGAAACTTCGAAAACATTTCTTAAATAAATTTATCAAATACATTTGGATGTAATTTTAATTGGTTGTCCGAAATTTAAGAAAGAGTCTAAAACATAGGAAAACTATAGATAAGAGACAAACAAGTAAAAACTTATCGTTTAATAAAAAAATAATGAAGAGTACTTTAATTTTCTTTATAAAATATTTTTCTGTTTTTTCCCAAACGTCATAATGTTCACAAATGTTTTGTACACTACTTATGTAAAGTAAAAAAAAATTAAGGTGAAGAAGACGAAGAAGAAGGAAAAGCAAGAGAAAAAGTAAATTTTTGCATTCACGCATCACGAGAAACTTCATGGGTTCAACTGTCCATTGGAAATCATTGCACTTTTTCCCTTTCTCATTGTCGCAAAAAACAATTCCTTTTGGACTTTCTTTGGGCACAATATATCTGTTTTGATTATGAAATGGGTCTACAGAATGAGGATGCGTGTCATATGTTTGCAAATTGCGATGGATGACGTTTTCCCCATAACCCTGACAGTCCCTAAGGTATTTTTATGCCATCCATTTAGATAATACTCATACGTTCTCGTCCATTCTGAGAGTAGCCGGCCACAGATATGCACAATACCCATAGCGCCGAAAACGCGGATTTTATTAATAAGACTTCATCAGCAGAATGTACCATAGACATCAATTGTCAAATTCTGCTTACTAATCGGAAGACCCCATATGATTTGACATGAATTTTTCTATACAAAAAATTAAAACCCCTTTCGATTTAAATACGTGAAAAATATAGTAAGTGAATAATAAGTAAATTTAATAAATAAGTAAAATATAATAAGTGAGAAAAATAAATATTGTTTCACCCAGGAGAGAAAAATAAATTTTGTTTCACACCGTCCGTAATTTAGAAGAAAAAGCATGGGCAGAATTTGTGGTTTTACTAAGGTTTTGTCATCCGCTTGGAGGACATTTCACAGACATCAAAACCAATAGGTTCTTGGACTCCTTCACATGAAGTCATTTAGCAGCACTTCCTAGTGGCGCTGCTCTTGGTAGAGCATTGGCTTAAAGAGAAGTATTTGCGCGAGCGAGGCAGTGGCGCTGCTGTGACTCCTAGGGCCCTTCACACTGAGCCATTCAGCAGCGCTTCCGAGTGGCGCTGTTCCTGGGAAAAAATTGGCTTAAAGAGAAGTATTTGCGCGAGCGAGGCAGTGGCGCTGCTGTGACTCCTAGGGCCCCTTCACACTGGGCCATTCAGCAGCGCTTCCGAGTGGCACTGCTCTTGGCAAAGCATTGGCTTAAAGAAAGTATTTCGCGAGCGAGGCAGTGGCGCTGCTGTGACTCTAGGCCACACTGAGCCATTCAGCAGCGCTTCCGAGTGGCACTGCTCTTGGCAAAGCATTGGCTTAAAGAGAAGTATTTGCGCGAGCGAGGCAGTGGCGCTGCTCTGGTCCATCAGTTTGACTTCCAATGGACAGATTGCAGCGAGAGTCACGTGCGAACTTCCGAACTGGCAAGGCGATCACAAGATGGCTCAGTTTTCTACCGCAGCTTCAGCAAAGGCGAAAGTGACGTCTAACGTATGGGACCATAAAGCATTGACTTATTGCGAGAAAAGACGATACATCAGTAACACGAGGTATTCATTTCGTGCTGCTTAGTGGTGCTCTCCAGCACCGCAGAGCGAGACACACTTGCACGCCGGCAGCAACAATTTAAATGACAGCCTCATTAGGCACATGGAAATCTGAATTACATTCTTAAAGGCAATGCATTGTTTGCTTGGAAGAAAACTGTTTCTAGAATGACAGCCTTCAATAGAATGAAGCTCTTAAAGCTTAATGCTTAAGATGATTGTTCACTTAAAGCAAAACTGTTCTATGCATGTTTTTGTCATAAAAGCTTTATGAATAGCTAGGTTTCATCAGTTATTTTCCATCTTCGGAGAAGTACGCGAACCTTCAATAAACTGGCAAGCGCGCATAGATTGCTCTAAGGGTCACCGCGCTCAGAAACGGCGAAATGTGACGTCTAACGTACGCGGGACCAATAAGCATACTTGTTGCAGAAACAGACGATACATCACGTCACAGAGCTGTATCTCATTTCGTGTCTGGCCTTAGTGGTGCCCTCCCGCCGCCCGCAGAGCAGACACACTTCCGCACCACCGCCGGCGGAACACAATTCTAAATGACAGCCTTCACACTAGCACACTAAATTAATTTCTTCCCTCGGAAGAAAACGTTCTAAATGACACCTTCACACTAGCACACTCGGAACGTCACTGAGATTAGCTCTTAAGGCAATGATTGTCTTCACCTTCCGAAGAAAACGTTCTAAATGACAGCCTTCACACTAGCCCTCGGAAGCGCACTGAATTAGCTCTTAAGGCAATGATTGTCTTCACCTTCCGAAGAAAACGTTCTAAATGACAGCCTTCACATAGCACACTCGGAAGCGCACTGAATTAGCTCTTAAGGCAATGATTGTCTTCACCTTCCGAAGAAAACAGTTCTAAATGACAGCCTTCACACTAGCCTTCTCGGAAGCGCCACTGAAATTAGCTCTTTAGGCAATGATTGCCTTCACCGCCGGTTGAAAAAGTTCTAAATGGCAGCGTTCACACTAGGCCATTCGGAAGCTCCACTGACTTTAGTAGAAGTAGAAACCCTGCGTGGTCGGCTATATCACATTATTACTTAATCATCATCATCATCTCATCATCATCATCTCTCTTTACGGATTAGGCATATTGCCTCTAGCCTCTTGCCATCTCATTCTTGGCTTCTCTTTCCTCTAGGCTTGTAATTCAGGGCTTGCACTGGAAGGCTGTCTTGCGGCATATTTCCAATATGTGTCACCCATTGCTGTCTGTACTTCTTAATTTTTTCATGTACTGTTTCTTTCCGCCCAAGTTCTTCTCTCATTTTTTCACTTTTTATTTGATCTCTTAATGTACAGCCCTTTACTCCTCTCAAAAATCGCATTTCTGTTGATTCAATCCTCCTAAAATCTTTTTGTTTTTGAACCCAAGTTTCACATCCATACAGTGAAACTGGGAGAGCCATAATATCATAAAATTTTAATTGAGTTTCTTTTCGGGCTTTCATTTTAAACGTTCTACTTATAGTTCCACAAACTGATTGAAATTTATGAATCTTGCTGGTGACTTCTCTCTGTCTTCCATATGTAATTTCACACTCTAGATAGCTAAAACGAGTCACTTGTTCTAAAACCAAATTTTTAAGCACAATATTTGTCCTTACTGACTCTTTTCCTTTAAAAGCCATTACTTTGGTTTTATTAACTGATACTATCAGATTGTACTCCATAAAAATTTGCTCCAGTTGGTAAATAGATCTTCGTGAATTATCTTCGTTTTCATGGAGGATCACCTGGTCGTCAGCATATAAAAGCGTATTTACAAATGTATTGTTGCCCAGGTAAATTCCTGAAGGTACCACGTTCTTCCACCTTTTAATTATATATACCATATGTATATTAAAGAGTGTTGGAGAAAGGCTGTCTCCCGACCTTACTGCTTTATTTATAATCCTCTTCCCGGAAACAAATCCATTGTATTTTACTGCGATATTAGTATTGTCATACATACTTTTCACCACTTGCACTAGATGACTTGGGTACCCTTCTTCCTTCATAATGCCCCATAATTTACATCGGTTGACATTATCACAACCTTCTCAATATCCACGAAGGCTTAGTATGCTTCTCTATTAATTCCACTCGTTTCTCAATTATTTGTTTTAATGTAAATATGTTGAGCGACCTTTTCTAAACCCCTGTTGTTCCTGAGGTAGAGTGCAGTCTGCAATTGGAGCGATTCTGTTATTCACAATTTTTGCAAAAACTTTATAACATGTGTTAAATAAACAAATAGCCCTATAGTTGTGACAATTACTTCGATCTTCTTTTTTAAAAATTGAATAATTAACGAATCTAACCATTCATCTGGTATTGTACATCTTTGTCAGCATTCATTCATTAGGTGGAGCAGTCAAACTTTAAGTAACATACCTCCATATTTCATTAATTCTACGTTAACCCCATCTCCACAGGTTTCCTATTTTTTGGGATTTTAATGCATTATCGAGCTATTTCATATCTAACATATCTATATTTCGTTTTGTTGCTTTTTCTTTATCCGGCGTATAAATTTCTTCACTTTCACTCCATAATTTTACAAAGTAGTCCATACACTCTTTCCTATTGTGAGCTTCTGCCCTGTCCAACGTGGGCTGACTGCTTGCCCGGCTGCCAGTGGTAGTGAGAACTCACCTGCGTAGCCACTTATAGACGCTGGCAGAGGATTCGGGAGACATGCATGACTGGATTCAGTGACGAGCTGATTATATAATAAATATTGCTTTAATTACACTAATACCCACCCAAGATAAACACTTATGCCCCATACATCATATTAGTACTAAATTACAAGTGACTCCTACTGCGCTCTATCTATTCCTCTTTCTTAACCGTCTTTCTCTCCACCTTTTTTAACTGTTCGTGGGCGGTTGCCCCATTTGGCGATCTCACCCGAAAGCTCCGTGATCGGCGCTGGTAGGTGGTCTCCAGTGGCAGCGAGGCTCAGTCAGCTCCAGTCTCCCTCGCAACTCGCTGAAGTGGCGGCGTGGTGAGAGCGATGCCTCAGGGAAGGCGCCTCTCGTCTTCCGTTGCTTCGGGTGGTGCCCGCACATGTGGGGCGGACACGCTTGCATGCGTACACGCGGTAACGTCCACGCTTGTGCCAGTTCACGTTCGGCGGCTAACGCCTCAGCGCGAGACACTGATAGCGGCACTCGGCAGCCATACGGCGACGCGATACCCAGAGGAGCCGAGCCAGTTCCGACTCAGAAATAGCAGAAGCTCGCTCACCGAAGATTTTCAAATAAGAAGAAGGTGGAAGCTCTTTTCTCCCTATTTATTGCACGCGCCATTCCCTCTCCCGTCATGATGATGCGGTGGCTCTCCGCCAATCACGCATCGGGTCGTGCGTCACGTGACTTGTCTCATTTGCGTACGAACCGTCAAGTAGCGCCATCTGCCTAACCCATTACCCGCCCTGTGACGTAGGCCTTCGCGCCCTTTCACAAGACGAGGCGCGCCCTTCCCATGACGTCAGGGGTTTTTCTTGGCGTGGGTTTGACAAGCCGTTGGGCATTTCCGTCCCTTTGTTCGATTTCCTGTGGCTGCAAGGGATTATGGCCGAAATACCTCGTGGTGGTGGTGGTCTGTGCCGCTACACTATTACATAATCTATTAGGGGAATTCACGCCGTTGTGGGTACCTACACTTTTGGCTTTTATCCGCATCCCCCGCTGGAGCGTAAGTACGCCGACAGGTTGGTACCTGCATCCCGCCAGATCACAGTTTACCCTCTCGGCAAACTTCCCATTGAATACGTGGGTCAGGCCAACCTGCTAGCTCAGAGCTACCTGCTTTCCAGTCTGGTGCCCGAGTCGAATCAATATGCCACTCACATGCGCCGGGACAAGTCCCTGCTCTATGCCCAGAATATCGGGTCACTGCCACGACGAAGCCAAGTGCCCAATTGGGGGCCCCCGGGCCAAAGCACAGAGGGCTCGGAGCCCCCAACCCATCTCCTTTCTATCGATCGGCCGGGAGAGAATGGCTCAGGTTCAGGGCATCAACTGATGTCACTGCAGCGCTTTTGAGGGAGGTCCTAGGTTCGAGTCCTGACAATGGCAGGATATTCGACACTAGCTTGTCAGCTAGGTCGAATTAGTCGCTGTCTAGAGAAGAATTCTAGCGGCCGGCAGCTCTGATCGGTTGTTTTCCGTGGTTTCTCCGATCAACACCAGGCGAATGCCGGAGCAAAACCTTAACAGACGGGCAACGGACGGCGCGAGATCTTTCTCTCCTCTTCCTTGCCCTGTCCTCTCCTCTCCCGTTACACACACACACTAATATAGACTATTCTAACACATATTTCGGGAGACCGATCGGGAGCTTAGAGCATGACCCAACGGGGGCGGTGCCCCGCTGGTGGGAGAGTCCTGATTAGCCCTCTGGCTAGTCAACGGTAGGTCGGCGCCGGATCTCGCCATCCAGCGGGGAGGATCACCACCACCTGCAGAGCAAATAAACACGCACTACACGTACGGGAGTAAGGCCCATAGTAGTTGACGCGCCCGGAATCACTAATCATTGAAGCTCTCAATGTAAGTACCGCTGGTACCTGGGCCCCGACAGAGGAGTCATGCTCCCCGTCTGGACTTGTATGTGGGTTTCAGGTCCTCCTGCCTGCTGCTCAGAGGATGCCTGGCGAACCCTTCGCCCAATCCAGGCCAAGGGTCAGTGGTGAGCCTCCTAACCACTGCCGCTTCCTTGAAGCTAACGCCACCGTGAAAGTCAGGACCCGGGTGGCCGTTTGCAAGTCTCCGCCAGAAACCACAGCCGCCTTCGCGGTCGTAATTCCCCCCACTGAGCTTCGCTGTTTACATGAAGCTTTTGCCGTGTCCTGTGTCACCGGGCAGTGGCAGTGTGAAGGGCCGGTGCTTCTTGGTGGAGATACCATGTGACTCCGTGTGAAGGTCGCTTAACGCCGAGTATACATTCAGCTTAGCCTGAGCCGTTGTCTCATGTGCCACATCGGATTGCAAAGCGTTAGCACATAAAACGCCTCGCGAGACGCGAATGATCGTGACGCATCGCCGACAATAACTTAAATGCCTTGGCTCCTGAGACAGTCTAGACGTTCATATTTTCCTCCAAACAGTGGCCTTGGTAAACGCAAAAGTACATTTTAGAAATATTACTTTCCTATTTCCCAATATTGCATAATATTAGTGGAAACTAGCTGTTGGTATCTGTAATTATTTTGGAAAGTGACTGATATTACCACCTCCTAAAAATTAATTTTAAATATATGTGCTTTCCTGGCAAAATACAAAGTTGCAGCATTTAATTCATCTTTATTTTACATTTATATGTGTAGCAAAGTATTTGGTATTAAGTTATCCGTTTGAATTTAACGTGAGATGATATGGTATTTGGGGTTTGAAAATATCATTTCAAACTTACTGGTGCTGCTGAGTAGTACCCTGAAGATTCGTACTGATCTAGCAAACTGCCTGCCCTCTGAAATGAAAACAGTAATTAAATAAAGTTATCCGTTTATAAGTTCAATAATATATAATTATAAACTGTATATTAATAAGAATAATACATAATGTATAGTCGATGCAATATTCGTCAGCCGTTCTAACTAATGCCACGTCCCCTTGAGTTTTCAAAGAATATTTTATTTTAGGGTATTATTTACAAAAGCATTATCGAAATTTCAAAACTTTCTCTTTACTAGCCAATTTTTTTCCTTTTTTATGAGTAAGAGCAAAGTACACTTATAAAATGGAGCAGAACTAATTTTCAATTCTTGAATTTTGAAATGCAACATTTTTAAATTTTTCGTCTGAGGAATTTTAGAAAATCGTGGATAAATAGGCGTACGTATGCCAAGAGTAGCATCGACATATATCATTCAGAAGTTCCAGAACCTGCTTATACGTTTTGTTTACAATGTTTATTTATTTATTTAGTCAAAAAACAGTCAAAAACTGTATGTGAGTATGGGGGAGAAAATCATCTGCGCACGCTTTCTTGAGTTTCAGAGTCCCTTCCCAACAATTTAACTATTAATATTGAAAAAAAAAATTTTTATATAAATTTAAAAATACGAGGTATTAACATTTCAAAAACTAGATATTTTCGTTACAATATTACAGAAAACTTATTTTTAACGGTAAAGGAACAAACAGATTTGATTTTTCTGTATTGTTAATAAAATAGAAACTCACCCTAAGCTCTATTACCACTACAAGCAAAAGGAAAGTTCAACCAAACGTGCGCATAGTGAAGCTACATTTACGTCAAGAAGCTAATCAAGGTGCAATCTCAGCATTTGCTCAATGGATCAGGGAAACTGAACAAAAACCCGATCGAGATGGGTGTCATTGACCCGGAAATACATTATTTGTTACAGGCATATTGAGTCTTTTTTTTAATTATATAATGCAAATGTAGTCTAATTCATTATACTATATCTTGTTTTTGTTAAAGTAAACATTATTTTTCTTTTTGACGATCAGTATAGTCTCTAATTATATAGAAACAGTTTTTCATCAGAAAAGATTTTACTTTTAACTTAAATTTGTGTACCAATTTTAATTGTTTAATTTCATCTGGCAATGCGTTGTAAAGTGACGTACATGTATTGTATGTGGATTTCTTGTAGTGAGCTGTTGATACTGACACTTGATGAACATGATTTCTACGTCGCGTTCTGTAACTATAACTATCAGTATTACATGAAAATAAGTTCCCACCGTTAAGTAAGTCAGTTTTGACAAATACTACAGAGTCATAAATAAATAGGCAAGGCAATGGTAAGATTCCAAGCTCAATGAAAAGAGGCTTGCACGGATCACGTGGAGTAATGTCTACGGATGTCTCGTATGTGTGCGTATGTGACGAAATAAAATTCACAATATGGAGAT
Organism: Teleogryllus oceanicus; assembly: GCA_964035755.1. Classification (NCBI taxonomy): domain Eukaryota; kingdom Metazoa; phylum Arthropoda; class Insecta; order Orthoptera; family Gryllidae; genus Teleogryllus; species Teleogryllus oceanicus. Next base: position 12,976,831 of record CAXIVR010000010.1, read on the forward strand.
TACATAATATTCGCAATTGGAAATTAGATTTAAAAAAACGTTTAAATTCACTGCCCGTTTTGGGGCACTTGATGAGCTGATACGGTGGGTTTGGAAGAATTTAGGAATTTTAGGAAATTGAGGTGATATAGTCGTATAGAAAAACAAGAATATGTAACACAATTTGTGCTGATGTCATGTAATAAATACAACAAAATAATAATGCATCATACCTTGGAATACAGAGGTGGTGGGTTGTATTCTGTACACGGATACTCCATCGTGTGGCTCTGCCCAAAAAGGAACGTTAATTAGAAGTTCATCTGGAGCAATATCTCAAGCAATGTTTTAAAATAATAAGTGGCTAATGTTCAAGAAAACTTCAAGAGCTGTAATTCAGTGTTTCGTATAAATGTTTGAAAACATGGAATGGTTTTCCCTCAAAACTATTGTTTCGGTTGAAATATTATATCTAAGTACAAAATTCTCAGAACACCTTCACGCATGAAGAACGTACGTAATAAAATATGTATTTACATGCCATATTGTATTCAACACATATATAAATTCCTTTGATATTTTTTTATCCTAACCTAATTCTACACCCTATATTGTAACAGTAGAACTCATTATGTCCTCTTACAATTCATGTTACACAGCATTTTGTCTTCTGATGATAGTGATTGTGATAAAACCAACACAATACCAACATTAAACCATACCATACCTCCATTGTTGTTTGTGGCGAATAACTAGATGGGGCAGGACGTCCCTGGGAAGGGAAAAAATGTATTAAAATAATTTGTATTTGGGTTACCATTTTTTTTTCTCAGGACTTTTCCCAGCTTCAAGGGATGTTTATTTCGACCATTCGCGCCGTATACCCACTACGTCTCTCATGGGGACACATCTTAACCTTTACACTAGACTCACTCGCGATCTCTTCTCTCTGGGGTCAGCAGAGTCACATGGTCTTCCGCGACATCACACGTACATGAAAGACAAGATACAAACAACCATGCCCACGGCGAGACTAGAACCCAGGACCCTTCGGACCGAGGCGCTCAGTCGGCACACGCCCTATCCACCTCGGCCATCCAGGTCGGCTTTTGATCGGCAAATATATTGGCTGCAATAAATATTGAACTGAAGCCACCATAGTGATTGTAGTAAAACCATATAAATTACCGTACCTGCATTGTTGCTTGCTGCGTGGGGTAATCGCAGGGGGCAGGACGTGTCTGAGAAAGGAAAAAAATGAATGTAAAATATTTAAGATAATTCTTTTTTGATTGCAAAAAATATTGGTTGCAATAAATATTGAACTGTCGCCACGATACAAATCTTAAATTCAATACGCTTTGTACATCCAAAAATTCCAACAATGATGATATTAGAAAATTATTTGAAGCTGATTTTGAAACAACTCAAGGTTAACAAAAATTTCCTTCCTGAAACTGGTAATGAACAGTCAGTGATACCTACGCTAAACGACCACGGTTGGTTACAGAAAAATTGATCTTTTAGAGGCGTTCTCGCCTTAACCTGTTAATACTTTTTACAAACAATGTTATACAAGTATGGTTTTCGTATTATTACTAGAACTTCGGATGCATAGGAATGTGCCTACTATATCTCATTTTATGAAACGTTAGTATATGAGCACAGGCTATGCGAAATGAAACATTTTGACTATTTTTTTATTTTTCCTTTTTGGCAGAAAAAGCCTTTTTTCGAATTTCTTACTATATTTTTAATGCAATTAATGCAAATATTTTAAGTGCAATTAATATATATATATATATATATATATATATATATTGTTGTACGACATTTGTAACCGTTGCAAATATTGTGTACGTATAAATAATTATTGATTAAATAAAAATACAATATTTTTGTATTATTTTGTCTGTAAATATCAATGGATATGTTTGATTAATTAACACTTTCTTTTGTAATAAATATGATAAGAAATATTTCTATAAAAAACATTCAAAAGTTCGTCATATGAAATTTTCAAACCACTGAAATTCGTTCGCCTCCAAAACTCGCGCGCTCAAGGCTGCAGCGTAGTGAGCCTGTTCGGTAATCTGGCACTGCTTGACACATTAGTATTCTTCCACTTGAGATGTTCATCCAGGAAAGCGATGTAACGAAGGCACAGTTAATTCAAGGAATTAAACGTTAGATCAGATTGATATTCGCTGTGTTATTCAAAGAAATGAAAATGGAACGAAGCGAGTAGCCCTGACCTCATATCACGGTTTATGATTCAGAGAATTGCTTCACCCGCCAATTCCACGAGAGTGAAACTGAGGAACAGGATTTGCTTTTTACACATCGCCAATTCTCATTAAAACGACTGAACATTCGATGTTCTGTATACTTTTAATCTTCCTGAAAGTGGTGTCTTAAAAGGGGTACGAAAATTCACATTGAAGTGCGGGCCGGTGATCAGTGAGTGGGGTGGTTTGTTAATAGAGTCAGAATTTGCATACAATATATGGTTACAGTGTTCCAAGAAATACGGTAATTGAGAGGGGTGTCGTTTAGAGAGGAGAGGTTTCACTGCATGTTTTTCGGAAAAGTTATCAACAACTGTTAGTTAATAGTGTTACGGTGAACAAAATTCAACATTTTTACTAGGTTTATGACCCCTCTTATGCAAGAGATGGAGAAACGAACGTAAATCGACGAAAATGACTCTAATTTGCGATCACATGCATACAAATGCAGACATAAACTGATGTTAAACCTGGCTATGTATTTGTGACCTAGTCATAATTTGTTACAATAATAAAGAATGGAAATGTTCGATCCAAACTCCCTAAACTTTGATTTTGCGGTCAAGGAACGTGAAAAAAATTAATTAATTTTCTCACCAAAAGTCTCGAAGAAAATGGGTCATAACCGTTATAAAAATATTAAAGGTCTTATAGTCTAAATTTTTGTTAATTTCTTCATCTAAATGTACAGAAAAATGTCAATTTTGGCGATTACAGTAGATTAAAACAATAAAGTCAAATAAGGTTGATATATTACACATTTCTAGCAGATTAACAATATATTGCACATATCGTTTTCTGTGACTTTGGTACTCTTCTGTGACTTTGGACACAACTTGTCATCTGTATGCTTTGAATGCAAGTAATATTGTAATTTTATATTTTAAACACTTTTATAGGGTCCCGAGGACAGAATCTCCACTGACACGACTACATGTAAGAGTTGTTGAATTGATCTAAGTATATTGACGTACCTCAGGCTGCATTTGCAAATTGAATCTTGTTGCACCTGGACTTGAAGAAGGGACCTGCTAATAAAAAATTAAGCACATTAAGCGTTTGGCGAGTGAGCGCTATAATACGAACGGCGGCGAAGAGAGAAACATGCTAGTGTTTCAAGTAATACTTCATAGACCATCTTATCTTGCGTTTTTCAGAACGTTTAATAAATTTAATGTTATTTCATTCCCAAAAATTTTGCAATACTTTGCTCGCATCAACTAAATAATTTCAGCAAATTCAAATTTGTCTCACCTGGGGCTGTATTTCGGGACGGAAATCAAGCCTCTGGTAATGCATGGTTGATTGATCCTGAAATTATACGCATATTTTAAAATAATCATTGAAAACCACAACCAAAGTTTATTTTATATTTTTAGATACACCAACAACACAGTTAAGAAAACACAACAATACAGTGAAGAAAACTATTGGATGAAGCAGAGAAAAGTGACAATTAGTGTCCCAGTAGGTCCCTGATACCAAAAATTTGGATAATTGTTTTATGAGCAGTTAATTATTTCCCCTAAAACATTGAGTAGCGAGAACCGGCGTTTAGCTGGTCCTTGAAAACTAAAAATTGGTTTAAGGCAAAAATTCTGACGGTGAATCTGAATGTGGACAGCACTAACGGCTAAAACGTTCAAAGGATTTTCTCCAAAATTAATATTCCTCTGTGAACTTTGGCAAACCTGAAGCCCCGGGAAATTTAAATGGATATTTAGAATTTTGAGGATACACAAAGCTTCAAGGACATTTTCAAATTTTTCTAAAATATGGCTAACATGTTTTCCTAATTTTTTCTCAGATGATGTAAGGTTTGCATATAAATATGGCCGATTTTTGTTGAAACAAATTTTTGAAAAAGTTTATATCTTTTTGGCATCTTACAACTACAATACTGAAGATATAGATTCTTCCTCAATGAAAACTCTTATTCAAAATCAAGTCTTTAAATAATGCGTATAATTTTTTTAAAAATGTGAGTAGTTTGCTTAATTTTAAGTGATCATTTTAAATAGAACGAGAAAGCAAGTGTTCGTGTTGCGACACTAGTTTATTCTCTTACCTGTTGCCTTCCTAAAGTCTGCAATAACGGACTCATTCTTGGGTCATCCTGTAAACAATAGTTTTTTTATTAGTGCATGGAGAGATTTTTCCTTTTGGGTATTGAGAGTATTTTACCATGAACTTACGCCAAGGGAAAAAAATCAAAATTGTGGAAGAAGCCACTTCGCCTAAGAAATATTAATATTTCCACAGCTGTATAAATATAATATTATAACAGAAAGTTTTGTAATTTCACATTGGACTACAGGCGGTTAATATATCGGGGAAGAAGAGCATTGTATAATTCCGTGATTGGGAAAGTGTATCTAAGGATAATCAATGTTATGTTTATGTAGTTACATTTCCTTGAGAAGTAGATACCTTACTTTCAAATAATAGTTTTACGGATATTGATACGAGTAGTTATACTTTACCGAGTTGGTTGTATTAAAATAGTTATCTGCTATTTCTATTTTCTTCATTTACAGATGTAGATAAAGGAGAATAGAAAACATTAAAAACATAACTCAATTTGAGAATATCGTTCAATATATTTGGGTAAGATCGATACATTTAATTGCAATTAAATACAACTCGATTGCAATCAAAGTGATTTACAAAATAACTTAAGAATATCAATATACTAATGATTATGATAATGATAATAATAGAAATAATAACAAGCACTTTAATATTATACAGGATAGTAATATGTCGCACGGCTATATAGTGTGACATTGCAATTGGTTGCTCTTCCCTGAACAGCAAAGCACTGCCTAACCTACGTTTCAACACACTTCATAACTTCTCTATGTATTTTACGAAACTAAATTGCTTACGTTTTAACTTACTCTTTGGTCTTTAAGTTTTTTGTATTCAACTAATTTCAACCTATATTTAAACATTCGGGCACTTCAGGGAATAGTTTAGAAAATAGCTGCTTGCAAATGGTTCAAAACTCTTATAGATTTATTGACGAATTAAAATTTTACAAAACTGTTCTCCACTATTTTGCCTGAATTTTTCAAATATAACCCCCTCTACCATAACACGTTGGCTCCCTAATCTATAATGAATTTCCTGCTTAGTCGGTTACCCGACGTATACAAAGCCCAAAACCTCCCTTCCATTCTTCTTGCTTTCAGTGGTTTCGATAACTTTCTTATTGCATTTTACGTCGCATAAACTTGAAAGTTTTATTTTCTTCTTTCCTCCTTTGCCAGTAATTATTCTACATGGATCATATCCAGTAACTCGGTATTTCTTTACAGGATAAGAAATACATACTAGCCAGTTCTTTCGTGTTTACAGTATATTTCTTTCGAGTAGTTTACAGCATATTTCTTTCACTCTATACCATGAATACGTTACCCAAATAGTCATCAGAGAGTGCAAAATTTTGACCCGCGTCTAGATAAATTGCTTTATTTTTCCATCAGTTGATTTCCATGCCAATTATTTCTACCCAATCCTGGAAGTGTTTAAAGACCGATTCAAAATATTTTAATATTTTATCCTCTCATTTAATTACAGAGGATAGCTCGGAATTTGCGAATAATCGTACTTTCGAACGTATTTTGCTGGGTAGATCATATACAAAAGTTATGAAAAGGAGAGGCCCCATTACACTTTCTCATCGAAATCCTGAAGTAACTCTCCGAATATTCGCAAACTTTTTCATGTCGTAAAGGAACTCGTTAATCTTTGCCACTACATGAGTACTCTCATTGAGAAGTCGAGTATGTCCAATGACTTCTCAAGGCATTAATGCGGATCTACTTCAAATATTTTTTCTAAATCAACTACTGAAGTTTGTAGCCTCTACCCCATGTCAATAGAGTAAGTTCTTTTTAAATTTGTTGCGTATACTATTTTGACGCAACGTATCTCTCAGCCCCTTAAGGGGCGTTAAGCGTCTTGCGCTGGGGAGTAATCCTACGTTTAATTTGTGCACTGGGGAGTAATCCTCCATTAACTTTTTCTTGTGTCATGTCCCGTCACGTCGCAGCTAGTTGTCTAGAGAACCTCCAGGTAGCATCTCCGCGTACGCGCCTCCTGCTACGCGCTCCTGCGTCACTGCCCAGCGGCCAGAATTGGGAAGGAATAAGGATAAGGTTTAGCACACTTCACAGGGGTTGAACTAGACCTTGTGAAGCAGCCAAACTCGTTTTGTTGGAACAAATTTCACATGCGATTCGACGGAAATCGAACCCGGACCTCAGTGGTGAAAGACTAGCGACTTTACTATGTGCCACGAGCGAGCCCAAATTGTTGAAAAAGAGAACCAATTGAAACGCCAAAGAGCTTCTAAATCCCTGTTACTCGTGAAAAAACGTTTTTCATTTGTGTCGCATGAATTTATATATGTTCCGTTAATTTATTCGCTACCGAAGTAAAAAATAAGTAACGACCGATTATCATATTATCTGTTTATATTGCTAATCAAAGCACTGATTGTAATATCTGTAGTTTATTTTACAGATATCCCAGAATGTTATAAACGTCTGTTGAAAATGGGCATGTTTGAAAATGAAACATATAGTGGGAAATTTCAATAACTCATAAACGGGTAAACGTGAAAATTGAATATTTAAAAAAAATTCAGTGGTCAGCAAAGAAGGGACGGTAACTTGCATGGTAAACACGCAGTTACTTTCGATTAGAAGCGCTGAGTAGACTGTGACATCTAGTGCGACGCGTACGCTCCTAGTAAGCAAATACGCAATTATTCAATCAGTTGCGACGTGCAAGGGACATTCGCACGCGGGCGTGAACGAGACGACGGGGCAAGAAAGAAGCACACGAGGACGTGAGGTGCCGTGAGAGGAAGAGGGAAGAAGACAGGAGCGGCGAAGATGTCAGACGAGGACGCGAGATGAAACGACACGCGCCGCAGCCGAGAGGAGCTGGCATCAGTAACGCGCTTCGAACGGCGGCGCAAAACCACCGGCGTGCGCCGCCGTCACTCCAAGGTCGATTGAGGCGCGCAGGGGGGGAGCGGCGAAGGTAACGGCGAGCAGCGCAAAGCGCTGAAATATGGTCAACACCTCGCGACCGGGGAGAACTTTAACAGGGAACGTTGGTAGGGAGAGATAAATAGTGCACGAGTTAGCAGAGAAAAAATTCCATTTTAAGTAATTTGCCAATAGAATTTTTATAAAAATTGTGTTTTGTTTATGTTATTTACAGTGACGATAAATTATTTGAGAGTACTATCTAAATGTTCTCAAGTTGATGTTAAATTTGTTTTGAGACTCAATATCGCAAATATGAACCCGATGTCACTGAGCAGGTTAAACAGAAATTGGAGTAAATGTCAGGTGTAAACTGATCGGCGGGAATTCCCAGCTTAAATATGCGAAAGAATGAAGGTTTCATGCATTAAAAGAGAAAGGTACAATTGATTTTTGTTTTCTGTGTATTTTTTATGTGTGTTCAGTGTAACCATTTAGAAGGGTTTCAGAAAATTAAACCCAGTTTAATTGATTGTTGTTCACTAGTTTGGATTTCGGGGATGTTCGTCGCTATATATATATTGACGTCATAGGATTAGACAACCCCATAACGCCACCATCAGCTACGAAAAGAAGCCCATGAACGGAGAGGAGTAGGGTACGCGGCGAAGCGATGGCTGGTAAACGCGCCATCTGCCCACAGCTTTTCGAACTATGACGCCCGAACTAGTGAATAATGTTTTTTCCGGGAGGTCACGAAAGGAGAAGAATATTCACCCCTCCAAAATTTCCCCAGGCGCGAGTACCATAAGTATTGCGGCGCGCCTCGGAGGAACCATCTTTGATTGCAGCAGCGACAGCGACTAGAAGGAACTCTCTATCACTGCAGCAGCGGCGGCGACTAGACTGAGCTCTTTTTTACTGCAGCTGGGACGGTGATTGTAACTTGATAGCATAGGAGTTTATTTTAACTTGGTAGTTAAAAGTTAGCTTGTGAAACGTTTCTTCGAAAGTGAGGTAATTAAGAAGTGGAGTTCACAAGCATTCTTGCATTCACAATATTTGAGAGAGCAAGCGAAGTGACTGTTTGACTCCGAAATAATTTCAAATTTGTAAAATTCATGCAGAAGGACATTAACTGAATCCAGCACCTCATATTGCACGCTGAGACCACACATGCCCAAAGTGTGGTAGGTATGCCGAGCATTTAAAACATAATTTCAGCAACATTAATTATTCGAGGCTGGAAGCGCGAACAAAATTTTACGAGGCGCGGTAGAAGGACGGGAAAAAGGAACTGGTAACTTTTATGCGGCGATCGGTTGGGGAAAGAGATTAGCCGTAAATACAGGACCATTCGTGTTAAAAGTGAGTGAAAAGTCCAGAATAGGTGGGAGAAGAATTCCGAACGATGTGAGTGGCCGTTTCAAGTTCATTTATTACACGTGTCATTAAATTCATTCAAAGAGGCCATACCTTGTACAATTTTACTTAAATAATTCATGATTTTCACATGTTGTACAGTTGATATTATCTGGAAAAGTCATAGTTTATTGTATTGTGTTAAAAGTAATTTCTTTCTGTGATATGTAAAGGAGACAGAATTAAGTAACGTGTATTTTACGTTTTATTGTTTTTTTCTCTTTAAAGATCAGTGTTATAATGAGTGCGAAGTCCAAGGCTAGCACCTGTGAACGGGATTCCTTAAAACAAGTGTAAAATTCATTTTAAATGCCGTGCACGGAAAAACTAGGGGTTAAAAGAGTAAAATAATTTGATAGATGAAAATTCAGAAAGAGGAATCAGCAAATTGTAAATTGTAATTGGTGAAAGTGTGATCAGGAAGTCGAGGTGATGCCAATTTTTTTTGTTTTGCTTTGTTTTCAGCTTTTTTTCAGTGACCAACTATTTAGAGTGCATTATTCTGTCATATAATTGTCACTTATTTTTGCATTGAATATATGCTCTTTTCATATGTATTTTATCCGATTCATTGAATCAGGGGTTCATTCACATTCTTCAGTTCTCGTTTCAAAATTAAGCTCTGAAATATTATCAGGTTAGAACACGATCGCCCATCACCACACACTTATTTCTTTTCTTCATACGAAAGGGAAGGAGAGCAATTATTTAAAACTATTGTTCCACTTTTTCACTATTCTTATGAAAAAATAACCCTAATTTCATGAGTATTGCTGAAGCCAACGTGTAACGGAGAATATCACAATCACGGAATCTTGCTCTCTAGGAGGCCGTTAACTAGAGATCCAACGCCTTGGCACACTTTGTCCCTGAGTGGTGGGACGTCGCGCGCATGCGCTGTCGCCTCCCGATTCGGCCTGAAGGAATTGGAGGTATTCGCCAACGGCCTGGCTGCGCTCACGCACTGCCTGCGTTGCATGGTCACCTTGGTGCTGATCTATGACGCCGATTGCACGGAAGACCACATAAATGAAAGAAATCTAAATAAATTCAAAGGAATAAGTGGGTTTTTTTCTTTGGGCGTTGACACACGAAGAAGACGCCACTGATTCTGAAAAATGTTTTTAGTATTTTTGAAGAAAAACGTTAGCCGCACGTTCATTCAAGTCATAATTTTAAGGAATATAAAAATTCCAATCTAATTGTTTGATAAAACGAAAAAAAACTTCGTTGCAGTCACAAGGTTCGATAATGTTTTCCAAACAAATAATTTTAATTCTTCAGCAGGTAAATTATACGGATATACAATAATTTCAAATTAAATCGAAGAAAGTTGAAATAGGGGGAATGGTTTTAAACAAGGGCACAACGAAAACTTTTATGCATATGAAATTATTTGTGGAAAGTACATTTGGTGATAAATTGTCAAAAGAAAATCGATATGTCGATCTTACTCGATTAATCTCAAATAAAGAAAACTTCTAATCAAGACTAGTGGAAAGGTGACTTACCGTTCTTACAGGGGTAGGTGAATAATATTGAGGCGACATAACCTGAAAAACACAAAACATTTTGTTAGTTACGCACAAATTTGAAAAAAAAGTTCAAGTACAATTAGAAAATACATCGTTGGTAATATCATTTAAATCACATTTTCAAAAATATACTTATCCAATGAAAAATAGAATACAAAAGAGGTCAAAAATGCCGTTGTAATACTCGAGCGTGTACATGTACAAATCTACAATTTTACAAATTTACATATAGTTTCATAAAATGTTGTACAAGTCACTTTCAAAAGAAAATAAACATAGACTACTCTCTACATGCGATTTTGTTAAACCTACTCAATCCCCCTTCCTACTCCTTAAAGCAAAATTTAAGTTACAGTCTTTCAGACATCCATGAATATCTCTAGAACCGAAATGAATAAATTATTTGTAGAAGACCATAAAATGTCCCAAGTAAATTAATTTTGTTTCATTCCAATAGCGCAGAGAGTTGAAGAATTGAAGAGTTGAGAGTTAAATCAGAGTAGAAGTGAAATCTAAAATTAAAATTGTAACTTTTAATAGAAGTCCAGTATTGTAACTAAACGTTTGCAAGGATTGTGAAACATGACCTCCTTTTACAGCTGCCCGTAGCAACGATTATTGTAGCAAACTGGTCGGAGAGCGCTGAGCGAGAGGGGGCAGGCGGGGAGGGCAGGATAGAGCGGGTGGGGATACTCTACTGTTCGTAAAATTCATTATTTTCAATTATAACACTTGCGGATTCGGTGGTACAACGATCGGGCTGTTGAACCCAAGTTTGCGGGTTAAAACGCGATCGAAGCTGTAGATTTTAAAAAATTCTTTGAACACCTTCCAATGGGAAGTAAAGCCGGCTGTCCCATGTAGAAAAGTTACTGCATGTAACAGGTCCTCAAGCATAAAAAAGCCTCTGAGCTAAATTCAAATCATCCGTTTCGTCGCCCGAGATGTTACCTTCTTTCTCAGCTAGATGGTGAAACGCGCGTAGCGAAATTTGCGTGGTCAGATGGAGGGGCGGGTCTGATGGCCCGAGACTCGCTACGTAAAATCAGTCATTAACTAACTACCTAACATCACGTTATTATAATTTTAAAGTTATCAACATTCGAAATATAAAATAAAATCAGTATCGCTAATATAAAATTATTAAAATGGCGGTGGATGAACGAAAAGTGTTTTAATCACCTCGGCCAAAAAGTAATAGTTTTTTTATACATTTACCACCTTCGGCTTCGTAGTAAATGGCTCTTCCGAAAAACGGTTTCATTTGGGAAGAAAAACGGTTTATCTTTGGAAGTGATAGAAACCAAAATAATCAAAAAAGGAAAAAAAATGCGAGTAAAGTTTTCTCGCCATCAATCGAAAAAATAAAATAAATCAAGTGTTCAATAAGTTTCAATATGCTACTCAATGATACCAAACGTTGCAGTGTGGTTATAAAAAATGTTTAAAATACTACTTTTAGCGTGACTCGAAAAACAAAGCAACCATATGAATTATTTCTGCACTTGTCAACATTTTAGATTTGTTATGTAATAACGTTGCTAGTTCGAATTACGATAGTAAAGTGACAACTGATCACGCTGCACGGAATTTGATGAAACTCTGTAGTTCATCAAATGGCCGGTGTAGCGCTTCTGTCGGCGCTTCTCATTCTTCCGTCCTGGAGAGAGAAAGGGTTGTCCTACGGATGAAGGCACACTATTTTGACATGCAATTGTCAAGAAAGACCCTTTTTAACGTTTTTTTTATTTTGATTTTTGTCGATTACAGCGCTATATATCACGAAATGGAAGAAAAACGTCAGATGCAAAACTTACGTAATTTTTTCCGTCGAATCCAAATCTGCAATAAAATGTTTTTTTATAAATTATTGTTATTTAACACTACCCCCACGGGTTAGAGGTGGGGGTCAAGTTTGATACCACTGGATAGGCCCAGTCGATACGAACAATTTTCATTACACCCTTTTCTTGATTCGATGTGCACTTTTCGAGATATTCCTCAAATCAATTTTAAATAAAATACTCTATATATGCACATGAGAAATATCTTCACTTACACGAAATAATTCTTAACAAAACCTAATAGATAAAAATCTCTATTTTTGTTAAAAACCTACCCGTCTGGATGGATATGATGAATCTGCAGATGAATCTGAAGAATCAGCCGGACGATATGCTGGCTGCATTGGATAAAAAGACAAAAGATTTCGTTATAGAAATTGCTGGTCATTACAATTTTAGTCGTACGTAATGATGCACTAGTCATATTTTATTAGTGAAACGTTTCATTTAGTGTATCAGATGAGTGAACTTGTAAGTTTATGGTAAGTGAATGAAATTACAACATGTAATTTCGATTATGCGATAAAAATTATGTGAGACCAATAACATCTAGAAGGCTGTTGAATGTCTCATTCTATTCGTCAATGGAAAAAGATATCGGGAAAAATACCGTTCTATAATAGTTTTACTTTTACATTTGAAAACATTTAGCACGAGTGATATTGTATGACTTTTTTCATACAGAACGCAGAGCGTAATTCAATTATGTGTACCAATCTAATAGGCATATTGTATTATATTTTACAATACCGTTTTATTTTTCATATGTTATTTCAATTGCACGAAGTAGTTTAATGGTAGATTTAAGCCTGCTGAATCTTTCATTTGAAAGAATTAATCTGTATAGAACTGTTACAAGTTCGCAGATGACAAAAATTATATAATATATAATTGTATGAAGGAGAAGCTGTAGTGCCAGAAGAAGGAAATTTGATTAATTTTGATTCCCTCAAATTCACTTTCATTAAAAATAGTAATAACTGTATGAGATGTATGAGGGAGAAGTAAACTTGAAATAAAATTCTGTGAAAAATTATTATTATTGTTATTGTATCTACTATTTATGACCACGTTAGACGTTATCTTTCGAGGCCCAGTGATATTTATCTCAGAGAGCTTAACGTGTGTCATTATAAGGATCAGCTTTTCGGCTGAATACCTTAGTAAGACAAGGTTGTTAGGCCTTGAATTATGAATTATGAAGTGATGGGTTGATGGGCAGGGGTGAAGGGACAATAACAAAAATAATTTTTCACAGAATTTTATTTCAAGTTTACTTTTCCCTCATACATCTCATACAGTTATTACTATTTTTAATGAAAGTGAATTTGAGGGAATCAAAATTAAATCAAATTTCCTTCTGCTGGCACTCAGCTTCATCTGCGAACTTGTAACAGTTCTATACAGATTAATTCTTTCAAATGAAAGATTCAGCAGGCTTAAATCTACCATTAAGCTACTTCGTGCAATTGAAATAACAAAACACATCACAAAAACGACCACGCCCACGCAAGACTCGAGCCTGTCGCCTACTCGGCGCAGACGCCGGCGGGTCGGCCTTTTATTATTACTAACAACTTTTTTTATACAACACGTAGGTAGGGGGTCGTTAGGTATTATGGTCAAGAAGTAATGTGCTAAGCGCCATACTCATAATTGAAATGATTGAAGGCGTTGTCATTGTCAACAATTGTATTTATTTCACAAATAGCAACTTTTGATGGCTTAGCCATCATCAGTTTTCTGCTGTCTGGGAGCCACAAAAACGACTAGTTTTTTTCGTCGTAGTCGTTTTTGTGGCTCCCAGACAGCAGAAAACTGATGATGATGGCTAAGCCATCGAAAGCTGCTATTTGTGAAATAAATACTATTGTTGACAATGACAACGCCTTCAATCATTTCAATTATGTAAATGTCAACTACAACTCACCACTGAACCGCCATACTCATAACCCAAAGAGGAGGCTTGGACAGTGACTAGGGGCTTATACCCCCGTGTAAACTTTAGATGCAGATATTATGACTTAGGCCCTTCAAGCATAAAATTGAAAATATAAGAATTTGAGGCTTCCCACTTGCTTCAAATTTTCAGAACGCGAGTTATCCCCCCTAGTGGCAAGATGTAGAACGAAGATAATTTATTTCCCTTCCCATCTTTTACATCCAATGAAAAAATTGATAACACATTATTAATATTAGTATTGCCATCAAGAAACATAAACTAGTTCGTTTTTAGACTTAAAAAGTCTCTAACACGTTCAGGGAGTAGAATAAAGAGTGACAACTTCTGAGTGAATTATCTCACAAATATTTTGTATATATTTTTTATATAAAACGTAGGGGGTTGTTAGTTTTTACGGTCAAGAAGTAATGTGATAAGTGCCATACTCATTTCCAAATGTAAGCCAGAGAGGATTCTTAGACAGTCACTTGACAAAACATCAATATTTTGCTTATTTTAAATGGCCACCATTGAATTAAAATCGGCGTTTGGGAATTTATATTCCGACGTCAAATGTAAAACGCCATATTGTTTTGCGTTCACTTACTACTGGTGTAAAAGGTCGACGGTTGGGGGACTGACAGTTTGTGAGTCCGCAGCTGCAGCTGGAACAGCAGTCCTGAAGCACGAGAACCAATAGGTTTTTGGAAGGTAGAAGGGGAAGCATTTCTTACGTCATATTTCTTTGATTGAGTAATTTACCACTTTATTTGCGATCTCTGTGAGTAGCTGAACATTAGAGATACTCTTCAATGAACGTGATATCTGATAGGAAAATTTGAATGGTTGATTGATTAATGGATGTTTACGAGGGCGTCAACTGCTACAGTCATTAGACCTGTAAGAATAGAGCATGTTTTATCATAGAAGGTGACAGTGTTGTTTCCCCGCTAGATGGTGACTTCCGGCACCGACTACACGTCACCTCGTGAAGTTTTCCCCAAACCGGTATCCTCCCCGAGCAGCCGATTACCCAGGAAAGCTCTAAGCTCCCGACCGGTCTCCCGACAAATGTGGTAGTGTAGTGCATATTAGTGTGTGTGTGTGTGTGTGTGTGTGTGTGTGTGTGTGTGTAAGGGGTAAGGGTAGGACATGGAAGGGGAAGAAAATATCGCGCGCGGTCGGTGGCCCGTTTGTTAGGGTAGTGCTAAGGCATTCGTCTGGTATTGATCGGAGAAACCATGGAAAACTATCGATCAGAGCAACCGGCCGCTAGAATTGTCTTCCAAATTTTCTCCCTTTTTGATAACTTACATATTAATGAGACTTAAAATTAATATCATCCTGTCTTTTGTGCCGACACAGAAGCAAAAAGTTAAAAGTAGCCACAGACAAAAGAAATTAGGCAAATTACTGTCATTTTAGTTTTTTTAAGTAAATTAGGTACAAATGGGCATAAATGTTGAAATAGGCTCTTTTAGGTGCTACAGAATGAACGGGCGTTGGTTCAAATAACCATAAAATGTGTGTATAAAACTTCATTTAGTACCCAGGGAAAAAAAAAAGGTTTAAAATATCTGCGGTTTAGTCATGGTATATAAAGTACAATATAAAAATAACGCATGACCTAACATAACGAAATGTGACCTCAAATGTAACGAATAAAGTAACTGTATTCACTGAAGATTATTAATTAAAAGGATCAACCCAATGACATGGATGTATTACTGGTATTGTTTCATTCGTTTCCAAAATATAAACAAAGTGAATGCCTTTAGCTCTCTGAATATAACAAAATTACGTACATACCTTTGTACACGCTGAATTTGGTCCTCTGTTACCTCCCCCACCACAAAGCCCTATACCTCGGTTCGGCGGCTCTCTGAGGAGAAAGTCATATCCACACTGTTATTATTATTATTATTATTATTATTATTATTATTATTATTATTATTATTATTATTATTATTACTATTACTATTATTATTATTATTATTATTATTATTATTATTTAGAATTGTTATCACAATATCAGTAAATACCCTTGAGATGATATATTGATATATAGAAAGACAAGATAGGAAAAGTTGAAGAAGAGATGCTCTATAGACTTGTAATAGGCAGAAATGTCACTAACGATTTATATGACCTTATACATAATAATACCGGAAAACAAAGCACAAACGGAAAAAAAATTACAATATAGTGGAAAATATCGTATTATCTGGAACGGAAATGTGGCATTTAATCAAGCATTGAAGAAATAGAATACTATCAGGGGAGTTTAACTTTATGAGAAGATCATTGCAAACAACAAATCTAGACATGACAGGTAGTACGGGATACAGCTAGGATAAAACAACCTCAGCCAGAAGATGGGGGAATAAATTGTACGAGCATGTCCAGCAAGCGAAGGATGAGAATACCCAAAACAATTTTTTTATTGAATACACGACTGATTGATTATTTTGGTTTCCAGGCGCGCCATTTGCTAAGGTGAGTAGTCCCGTGTGGTGTCCACCGTGGTGCAGGTTTTCATTACTTGAGATGGAGGTTATCTTCGTCTGATGGAGAGTCCATCCGGTGTTGACCTTCGTTGACTTGCGGGGATTTTCCCCCATCCTGGTACCTCCCACCAGCGGAGCAACCCTCCAGCCGGGACAAGCTCTTATGTCCCGACAAATGTGGCGGTGTAGTGCGTATAAGTGTGTGTGTGTGTAAGTAGGGGGTGAGACTAGGACATGAAAGGGGAAGGAAAGATTGCGCGCGGTCCATGACCCATGTTTTAGTGTTCTGCTCCGGCATTCGCCTGGAGTTGATCGGAGAAACCACGGAAAACAACCGATCAGAGCAACCGGCCGCTAGAATTCTCTTCCAGACAGAGGCTGAACTCCACTTCGCTGACAAGCCAATGTCGTAAAACTTGCCACCGACGGGACTCAAACCCTAGGACCTACCGGTCAGAGTCACTGCAGTGACATGATGTCGTGAGCCACTTTTTCCGGTGAGTGCTGCTCCGGCATGCACGACACCATAATTTTCTTCTACGAGGACGCCAACACTGATTGTTGTGAGACAAGTGAATCATGAAGAGTTCTTTACGACCATAAATTAATATTTGAAAGCAGGTTAACAGGGCTTGTTCAGAAAAAGTTTCACTAGTTGTTTGCCAACGTTTCGGAAACTTGATGGAAATAAAAGTTTCCGAAACGTTGGCAAACAACTAGTGAAAATTTCTCTAACCAAGCCCTGTTAACCTGCTTTCAAAAAAAAAAAAAAATACAAGTGAATCGCGCGGCAGACCAGTAATGCTACTTTGAAGTATTTCCAAAATGATGTATTTTTAATAATAAATTTGTAGAAACCTACGTACGATATTACCTTGAAATGTATTAAATTTGAAGAACTTCAAGTGAATGGAGAAAACCAGGACTGTGAGTAATGATAGAGAATGAAATCACATCCATATTTGACTTTCAACGTTTATGCTTTTAAGCAAGCCGATTTTCAAATAAATGTGAAAACAGCTTATTCTTATTAAACTCAACTAAAACTCTATTCACATAACACAAAAAACAGTCGCCATTTAATGTTTATGTAGGTTGATTTGTAGATTGTACATCGTAGATTGAATTATTTTCTCAGAAACGACTCCAAACTTCTTCTTTATATTTTTCACGTGGGTAGCAAAGAATGGTAAATGATGGTGTGCTGATCGTCTTTTTCAACGTACTCTGTACATTCGAAAATTGGAAAAAGTATCCAAGTGGTAAATTCGAATTTCCCGCGCTTCGTTTGAGGCGGTGTCACTCCAGTGGCAATGTAATTTGAACTGTGCTCCGAGATTGTCATTGGAATCTTCAAAAGAAAGATTACTTTTAATATTATTTAAGCATTAAATCTATTAGTCATCTAATCAAATTATCTAATCAATTAGTCATTTAATTGAGTTAAATATGAATTTTAATGGATCATTTCGTTAAGCATAATAAGATGCGGGAATGGCAAGTGATTCGTGTAAAAACGAGTAATTTTGATTAATATAACAATGCTACATTTAATTATTATTTTTTTCTATCATTTGCATCTCATTGCTAGTGATATCCAATAATGCTCATTTGCACAATGTGTATGCCGTACGAATCAGCAGTCATTGTTGCTTGTTGTCACCCATTGTTGCAACGCCTCACTGATAACAAGACAATAGTGATGGCCGCCATTGGTTCGCGTTAATATAAACTAATAATTTTATTTCCGGCTAAAATACGCATCGCGTATTTGTACGTTTAGTAGGCGAATAACTGTATTCAATGGCAGAAAACTTCTTTTATTTAAAAGTTTGAATACGTATACGTATTTTTCGCGTTTCGTTTATTTAAGAATATCTCAAATGGTAGTTGAAGTGTAATTTTCATATTATCATATCTTTAGAAAATCTTGATGTGAGTCGTAGAAAAGGATTGATTTACCTAGAGTGTACAAACGAGTGGCTGGGCAAGACGAAATAGAGTATAAATGGAAGAAATTAAAAAAAACAAAACAAGTTCTTAGAGGTTCTGTAAATAAATCTTTTAAAGTTTGATCATCTCTGATATACCATGGAGCTTTTACAACATCTCTTAGAAATTTTGCAGTACTTCCAGTTTTCGACAGTTGTTTTTAGTGGAACCTCCCCATATTGGACAGGCAGAACTAGATTGTACTCTGCACGACATATTCCTCAAATGGAAGGTGAAATTTCGCCTTGATGAAGTCCTTACCTCGCCATGTATAAAGGTGCGGATGCTTTTGCGTCAGGAAACCTGTGAGAAAAACAAACATTCCTGAATAAATAATAAATACTAAAAAATAAACATTTCCAAAAAGCATAAATACTAAAAAATAAAATTTCAAAAATATTATAATCAACCCTTGCGCACTTACTAGTGGAAATTATAAGCAAATGGAATTGTGTAATCCTTAACTGTTTGCCACTTTCATTCTGCTCAATGAAAAAGAAAACGTTAATTAACAATAATAACTTGACTGAAATCTTTAATTCACATAACTATCCGTATTGAAACAATAAACTATTATTGGCTGCTACACATGGTTCCTACCAGAAAACCTCGAGGATTTCGTTGTTTTTGTGTTTAACGTTCTCTAACGAGGATTCTAGAAATATTCACTCTTATGTCTCATCTTGAATATACACTATACTGACTCAAGTTTTAAGTGTCAAGGCAAGCTCTAGGAGGTCCACTACTCAGAACACGAACTAAATAGGAGAAACTACCACATATCACTTATTTATAGCTTCGGCTAAAATTAAGTTTATAAGACTTTGTAATGAAAATCATGAAAACAAATACTTTGTTTTGCTAGTCCTAAACGACGGATTATATCACTTCGTGAGCCATTATACGAGGCACACAGCACGAATCTTCGCACACCGCACTGCGCCTTCCCTCGTACCTGTGTTCTGTGTTCCACTGAAAGTTAAAGCGCTACAGTGATAGTTATCAACAACACTTACTGTGTGCTGCCAATCTTGCAAGAAATTAGTGCAACATTTTCAGCCAACAACGCTGTCATACGCCAATGTATTGTAGACGCCCTCGCTCAGATCTACTCGACCGAGGGCGAAATGAAGTTCGCTTACCAAGAAGGCCACGTCCGTGAAAAAACATTCCAATATATTCCAGAGCATCTACTAGGACAACATGAACTAAAACAGCGGTTACCTCAACCCTCATCACATCAGTCTAACATTTCAAGTGGAACAATGCCGCATAACAATGTTAACGGTCAACTACAACACACGGTTTTAGGGACTCACAATACGGGACTCACAACATGGTTTTAGAAAATCAAAATCAACGGAAATAGCCATTTTTTCTTTTTTTAAAGATGCTGCTTCATCAATGGATCAAAATGAAGAACGGATATTTTTAGATCTTTCGAAATCTTTTGACGTTATTAACCATAACATCTTGCTCTTAAACTTACCTTCTTATGGAATTGCCCTAGATTGGATAACCTCGTACCTTAAACGTCGATCTCAAGGAGTTGAAATACCGCACTGGCACGAAAGGACATTATTTACTTATCTTTCCAATTCTTTGCCAATTGAACATGGAGTCTCACAAGGTTCGATCTTAGGTCCTTTCCTTTTTCTGTTGTATGTAACCGATATGCCCTCATCTATTAAAAATGGAAGAAGAGTTCTGTTTTCCGATAATACGAATGTTCTTTCAAAAAAGGAAACAATAAATAGTACAATTTCCGAAGTTTCAAATTGGAATTGTAATAACGAATTAATAGTTAACGAAGGACTGTCTCAATGCAATTTTCCGTTTCAAATCGGCATTCGTATGCTCTTGAAATGATTGAAGGCGTTTTCATTGTCAACAATGCTATTTATTTCAATAATAGCAGCTTTCGATGGCTTAGCCATCATCAGTTTTCTGATATAAGAAAATATAAACAAAATTATAAGTAACAGAGTTACATAATTTAAAAACCAGTTAAGACATCGAAAGCTACTATTATTGAAATAAATAGTATTGTTGACAATGACAACGCGTTCTATCATTTCAATTACGAAAATGCAACTACAACTCACCATTAAACCAATCGTACGCTCCATTAAAAATGAACAATAAAAGGAATTAAACCAAAGGAATACATATAAAATTAAAATAAATTAACTCATTATGTTACGACCAGAATTCTTTCAAATTCTGTCAGACTTCATACAGTTCGTTGCGTGTATTTTGCAAATGTACATTCCCGCCTGAGATATGGCATTCTATTAAGGGAAAGCTCATCCTATAGTGCCCAGACATTTAGATTGCAAAAGAAAATTATCCGGATCATGAAAAAATGTTATCCACGTGATCCTTGCAAGCCTCTTTTCATTGAGCTTGGAATCTTACCATTGCCTTGCCTACTTATTTACGAGTCTGTAGTATTTGTCAAAACTGACTTACTTAACGGTGAGAACATATTTTCATGTAATACTTATATTTATAGTTACAACACACGACGTAGAAATCATGTTCATCAAGTGTCAGTATCAACAGCTCACTACAAGAAATCCACATACAATACATGTACGTTACTTTACAACGCATTGCCAGATGAAAATAAACAATTAAAATTGATACACAAATTTAAGTTAAAAGTAAAATCTTTTAGATAGATAGATATTTATTATTCTGCAGATAGGTATATACAACATGGTGGAGAACTCTACAATTAACATATTACTAATATTAACTTTAAATACTTATCAACGTAACTTTAAATTATTAAAGACATAATAATAATAATAATAATAATAATAATAATAATAATAATAATAATAATAATAATAATAATAATAATAGCATTAACTACATTTTATGGTTGACTTGCACAGTTATTTTAAACTATTAAATACAAGATTACACGACTTTTTAATTACACTTCACTTCACTTTCACTTCACTTCACTTCAACTCACTTCACTTCACAACATTTGAAATTCACTTCTCTTTCACTGCACAACACGTCACCACTTCAATACAATACTACTTTGAATATAATTATATATTTAGAACAGGAACGCATTTAATAGTAAATAACACAATAATAATAGCAATAAAATATCAATAATAATCAAATAATAACTGATATAATAATCCAAATTACTAAATTAATAAAGTTTACAAATACCGTTAGTTAATTTATTTTTAAATCTTTGAACACCTAGAGGAAAGAGTTCCAAGGTTGTCGCAGGTAACTTATTCCAGTCCGTTATTGTTCTATTTGTAAATGAAAATTTTCCAACATCTGTTCTCTGTGGCCTAAACTGAATTTTGTGCTTGTGATCCCCCTACTAAAGTACGAAGGTCTACCCAATCGGATGTAGATATCTTTCCAAGCTGGATAACCAGCATATGCTTTGTACGGGGCACAGAGTCTTGCCTTAACTCCCCTAATTTCTAGAGATTCCCATTCTACATTCTTCCTATTCCCTCGGAAAGTAAATGTATACGCTCTTCTCTGTACTCTATTCAGATATTTCTTTTGGGAATTTCTATAAGGGTCCCAACAAACAGCCCCGTATTCCACTAATGGACGAACTAGAGATAAATAAGCTTATTCTCTCACTTTCGCCGTACTCTTTTTTAGTATTCGCATAGTAAAATGCAAGGACCTCCAGGCTTCTGCTGCATAACTATTTCTACAATTAGAGATTATCCTGATCGTCAAAAAAAATGTTTATTTAACAAAACAATGATATAGTATATGAATCAGTTTACATTTGTATTGTATAATTTTTTAAAGACAAAAATATGCCTGTAACAAGTAATGTTCTTCATCTTCCGAGTCAATGAGTCGATCTCCCTCGATCGGATTTTTGTTCCGTTTCCCTGATCCTTTGAACAAATGCTGAGAAGGCCCCTTGATTTGCTTCTGGACGTAAATGTAGCTTGACTTTGCGCGCGTTCTGTTGAGCTTTCCTTTTGCTTGTAGTGGTAGTAGAGTTTAGGGTCAGATTCTATATTTTTAGCAATACAGAAAAATCAAATCTGCAGTTCGTTTACCGTTACAAACAAGTTTTATATAACTAGGAAACGAAACTATCTAGTTTTTGAAACGATAATCTCTCGTTTTTATAAATTTACTATCATTATCATTATTATTACTATTACTTTTTCATCTTTCAACATTAATAGTTAAATTGTTGGGAAGGGATTCTGAAACTCAAGAATGCTTGCGCAGATGATTTGCTCCCCCATACGGCACATAAAGTTTTTTCTATTTTTGGCTAAATAAATATTCAAACAATATTAAATATTAAAACTAAATAAGGTCAGTACCTATCTGCCAGCTGATGTCACTGCGAGTACTTCAAAGTGCAACGGTAATACCAGTGTAAGTCAGAACCAATATCTCAAGAGCCTAGTGGTAAGCGATGGCATAGTGATCCAAATCTAGAAACGTGTTTATCAATACTCAAGAATATGGTGTACCCTGTAAAAACAGAAGCAAACCCTCCAAGAAAGTGTATGTAGTTCCGTACCCCGAAATACTCCGTTCCTGACAACTCCGAGAATATTAAAATCCCTCCACATTAACAATATTGAAGACATAAAACCCAAAAGTTTACCTAACCTACAATATTAGTAAAGCAAAAATTAACTTTAATCAAATAGAAGCTTCCATAAAAACAATTAAATATTTTCGTAGCAATAATAAACAATTCCAAGCCTAGAAGGATCCAACTAACAAAAAGTTCTCTGTGGTCTACAAAAACATTCATCTGTCTATTTCTCAAGAGGAAATATACGAAGATCTTAAAGCTAAATATCTTCTTCCTTCGTAAGCCCTTCCCTCATTAGTGTCACTTGAGTAAATAAAATCAATTCGTCAATTCCAGTGGTAGCCGCTGAATATTCAGGAGAGGAGAATATTGAAATCATTCTTAAAATAAATGAAATATATAATTTAACAGTGAAAATTGAAAGGCGAAAAGTAAAAGGACTAATACAGTGTCTCCGATGTTTGGATTTCGGGCATTCGAAAAACTACTGCAACCATATAATTTCTTGTATTTATTGTGCAGAGAATCGTTATTCGGTCTCTTGCCCTCGAAAGGACGACGAATATTAATAATATTCATCTCAGGAAATGTGACAGACTGATGTTCATAGTAGATAATAGAAGGTTATGTGTACTAAAAATAGATTCTACTAATGTGCCATTGATTAATGTCCTTCATATGTTTTCTTTATTGCGAAAATTAGCTTAAAATTAGCTATAATTTATTTTGCACCCATTTACGTTAGTTTGCTTGTGTTCGAGCTCAAAATCTAGGGTTCCCTAAACTTAAGTCGCTTAATGCTGTTGTTAATATGTTCAATTTTTCATATGTGGGGAATTATTAATTCCAATAACTCTTACATCGACACTGCTATCAGTTTCACAATATTTGATATTAGACAAAGGATATTCTTAACCATTATCGTCAAATTCAGTTCAGTTCAATTGAATCCAATGACGCCATAATTTATGTGGCAAGGTTCAAATCACGACATCTGCTTTTCTACTTGACCACGAAAATCCGTTGCGCTCTTTTTTCTGTCTGGCAGAAAAAAAAACACTCGGGTGAAAAAACCTGCGATTAAAATTTATCACAGATGCTTCTTTTACGATTGAGAATATATTACTCTCAGTAAATCTACAACTTGGGACAACCGGCTTCACCTCAGAAGGAAGGCATACGAACTATTTTTGCGTCTTAAAAGCTCACAGCTTCGAACCCACGAAAATGAGTATAACAGACTCTAGACCGCTAACGGACAGCTAACCGTTATACCACCGAAGACGCATCAACATGTTTAGTACAGGGTGTATGTTTTACAGGGTTCGCCAAAGATTCGGGACGCGTTGCCTGGGACGTCGAGAACTCGCTCGCCCAACAAAGCGCTGGCTGAGCTCCAGTGCTAGCATACGGGAACTATCGCTGCGCATAACATACTTTTTTTTAATTTGTTGCGTCTACTTCGACGCAACGCGTCTCCAAGCCCCTTGGGGGGCGTTGAGCGCTTTGCGCTTGTGGGAGTAATCCTCCCATTACTGCGCTTGTTTTATGGAGTAATGCTCCGTTAACATTGTCTGTCGCGTCTCGTCATAGTCGGTTGTCAAGAGGACCGCCAGGTAGCATCTCCGCGTACGCGCCTCCTACCGCGCGCTCCTGCGTCACTACCCAGCGGCCAGAATTAGGATAGGGGTAGGGTTTAGGGCACTTCACAGGGGTTGGACTAGCCCTTGTGAAGCAGCCCAACTCGTTTTGTTGGAACAAATTTCACATGAGATTCGACGGGAATCGAACCCGGATCTCAGTGGTGAAAGGCTTGCGACTTTGTAAGGAGCCACGAGTTCAGCTTAAAGAAGATGCTGAAACCGGTGTCCTTCTGATTTTATTTCTGAAAACATATTCAGATTTTTGTTTCTGATGACGTGTGGTTTGTCTGAGTGGATATGTCAAAAGCCAAATAACTGCTATTGAAGCGCAAAAAAAACCTTCCCTGCTTCACGAAGAACCACTTCACGGCGTGAAGATCGGAGTGTGGGGTGCGTTGAGTTCCACAAGAATTAAAGGAACTATTTTTTTTCAACACCACCGTTACTGCTGACGAGTACATAAATCATATATTCACATTATTCTTGGAACAATTGACAACAGAAGAAAGGCTGTATGGTTACATTTAACAACACTCGGCAACTACTCACACTGCTCTTCGATCCATGAACTTTTTAAATACAGTTTATTGTGACGATCGAATAATTTGTCAAGGGTTGTGGCTTTCTAGATCACATGAACTGACCTCTTGTGACTTTTTCCTTTGCAGGTACTTGAAACATCAGGTCAATGCAGAAATCCCGCTTTCAGAGGAAAAGCGCCGGTGCTCTATTGGAAAGAAAATCGCACCAATTCCTCGAGACTTACTTCAAAGCGTAAATCAGAATACTTTCCGGAGTATCAAGGATGTTTTCCAGCCGAACGACCCACTTTCAGCATCTTCTTTAAGATAAGTTAAGCGCCGTTCCCGCACGTCAGCACTGGAGTTGTCAGCTTCGCTGGGCGAGCGAGCCCTCTGCTCCAACGCGGTCCGAATCTTTGGCGAACGATCAAACGCACACCCTGTATTTCACAATTGCTCGTGCGTTTCGGCTGTTCACCTCCTAAGGGCCCGCGGGGCCCGTACCTGGGCGCGGTGCGCACCTGGTAGTGTGCGCAGCAGCCGGCGGGGGCGCCGGCGGGGCGCCGGCGGGGCGGCTGGGGGCAGGGGCGGGGCGGGGCGCGGGCCTTCTGCGCGCGGGCAGCGGCGGCGCGCCCGTCAGCGACCCCGGGGACCGCAGGCGCGGCGCGAAGCGGCACTGCCCCGGGGGCGGCGGCGAGGGCGACAGGGGGCCCGGCGAGCACCTGCCACGCCCACCCACGCGGTCACGCAACGGAGAAGCGATGAATGAATGAATGAATGAATGAATGGGTGGGGACTGGAGGAGAATCATAAATTAATGGATAGATTAATGAATAAATGAGATGACGAACGGTTGAATGAAAGAGTGAATTAAAGGTTCAACAATGATTCGCTGGATGGATGGAAAGTGAATGAAAGTGTGAACTAATGAGTGATAATGACTTAATGCCTTGATGCGCGAGTGAATGAATAAATACAAGAAAGTAGCATGAGTGAATGAATGAATAATGAATGGTTGGATGATGGAGAAGAGGTGTTGTATAGACAATGAATGAAGGGATGGAAAATGAGTGAATTAAAAATTAATAACTGGATAGACGGGTGGATGAATAAATTCATGAGTGAATGATGAATAATAATTGGTTGGATGAATGAAAAATGAGTTGTTGGATGAACGAATGAGTAAATGAATGAATGAAGAAGGGCTGGAAAAATGAGTGAATTTTGAACTAATGGCTGTATGAACGAGTGAATGATTAAAGCAACAAAAATTGATGAGTGTATTATGAGTTACTGGTTTGTGGGTGAGTGAGTTGTTGGATGGACGAATGAATAATAAAGGAATTATTATTAATCAATGAATACTGATGAATGATGCATATAATAAATAATGATTAATGAATGGAGAATTAATGCTGATGAATGAATGGAAATGATGAATGATTCATGAACGCTGATGAATGAATGACGATGATTGAATTGTACATAAAGAATGAGTGAACGGTGAATAATTAATGAATGAATGAATGGCGAATAATGAACGAATGGAAAATAATGAATGAGTGAACGTAAATAATGAATGAATGAAATATGAATGATGAATGAATGACGATGATTGAATTGAATGAATGAATGAATGAATGATGAATAATGAACGAATGAATAATGAATGAATGAATGAATGAATGAATGAATGTGATTAATTAATGAATGAATGATGATGCATGAATGAAGATGATTGACCAATGTCAGTGAACGAATGATGATGAAGGGTGCGCGTGACGCACCGCGCGGGCGGCAGCTGCTGCGAGGGCGCGGGCGCGGGCGAGTAGCGGCCGCGCGTGAAGGCCGCCCGCGGGGGGCGCCCGACGTGGGGCCGAGGCCGACGAACAGCTCGGCCCTGGGCAGGCGCCTCGGCCAGGGCCTGGGCCGGGCCCGGGCCGGGGCCTGGACCGGGGCCGGCCTGGGCTTGGGTTGGGTTGGGCTGCCCGGGCCTGCCCTGGGTTTGCCCGTGCGCAGAGGACGGCACGCGGTCCACGCGGATGTGGATGAAGCGCGGGATCTCGCCCTGTGGCACCCACGGCCGGATTAGAATCATTAAGCGACAGTGGAACGACTATGCCACTCGTGAAATTAAAACCAATACTGTTTATACGTACATGCAAAATGCCTCAATCAGGGCGGTGCATCTCAAAACGTTTATCGCTTTTTCTATCCGATTTTTCGTACCGCTGCGTCCTACTGGCTAATCATAAACTGTGACTCATCTACTTTAGGAGGCGGTATACATCCAGCGTTTTGTCCGTGTCCAATAAACCGCGTAAGTACTATAACACAATCTCTTTGATTTTAATATAGCTTTCAGATATTTTCAATATTTGGCGCATTTTGGAACTCTGTTAGACATAACTTCATTCGTGGAATAGTCCTATTAAATGCCACGCTTGCTTTGGAAATTATCAGATAAATCCCCTCCTCGCTTCGCGTGTCGGGGATTTTTCATTAATTCTCAAAGCACTCGTGGTATGACCTACGATAAACAGCAAATAACTACTGAGCATGTTATTTGGGAGATCGATCGTGTGTCGTTCAATACTTTTCACAATACCACCTTCTTAATGAATACATTTACAATACAGTAATTAAATAAATAAATACATTTTTTCTTCTTCTCCCATTGAATAGTTCTGTCATTTGATGGCTGCAACCCGTTGCATAATGACACTCATTACGATACAGATTTCATTATGAAACAGGTTTTCCACCAATCACAGGAAGATTGCAAACCAAATATTAATAATTAATCATTGAGAATCGTTCTAGTAAATGTTTCTTTCCATTGTGTACGTTAAAATACAATTTATATTATATTATGCTTGTCACATTTAATTTATTTTATTACGAGAAATTTATTATATGGAATATTATTTAAAATAATTTGGATCGTAATTTAACTTTGATCTAATTTTACTACAACACCAAAGCCAACTTCGATACGGTAGGGAGGAACCTGTCCGCTAGTGGTCTTGGCTGAATCCTCCATGTCAACTGCCACGAAACGACTCAATGTAAATGTTATAAACTTATAAGAATTTTACCACAAGTCGTAGAAAATGTACCGCATGAAATTAGATGTAATGGTATTATTACATTCGTATGAAGTTTTGGATACTCGCTCGTTTCTCGCTCGTATCGTAATATCACAATCGTTTATTAATACCCATGATTACATCATCGTTTCATAATGTACTAGTCTGGGAATAACTGTAGTACATATGCGCCGTCTCTTATTTACAACGCATTTGTATACTATTAACCTAAGCGGACGGAGGTCTATTAAACTTTCAACAGACGCCGAGAGTTTAGAATGACTTTATTCCTCTGGTTGTTTTGAGTCGGCATAAAAGTAGAATATTATCAAAACTTATTAAGAGGGCGAAATCATGTCCAAACTGTGAGGCGATGACTATATTAAGTCGATTTCAGCAAATCATCGCCAAGTCGATGAGGAGCAAATAACGGACGCAATCGAAGTTTACAAATCGAAACGATAGCCAAGGTGTCTAACCAACCAAGTCCGTTATTTGTGATTTATCGACCTACGTCGTTCAATATTTTCATAGTACCGTCTTCTTATAAGAAAAATTTCATAAAAATAAAATATATCTTGCCTTGGAATCGAAGTACTCATACGGCATCTTTAGCTACAATTCATTGGTTTCGTTTGAAGTGAATGAATGGCAGACTGTTGGAGTCCTTAAATGACCACGGTCATTCAGAGTGGTTTTGTTCCTCTGTGTAGTAACAAGAACTGAGAGAGATGGCTCACGGCAATAACCGATGTCACTGCAGTCACTCTGACCGGGAGGTCATGGGTTCGAGTCCCGACGGCGCGATGGCAGGATTTTCGACACTAGCTTTTCAGCTATGTCGAATTCAGTCGATGTCACGAGGATGATTCTAGCGACCGGCTGCTCTGATCGGTAGCTTTCCGTGGTTTCTCCGATCAACAGCAGGCGAATGCCGGAGCAATACCCTAACAAATGGGCCACGGAGCGCGCATGATCTTTCCTACCTCTTCCTTGTCCTCTCCTCTCCCTTTACACACACTTACACTAATATGCACTACACTACCATGCGTGCCGGGAGACCGGTCGGGAGTTTATATCTTGTCCCGGCTGGGGCAGTGCCTCGCTGGAGGAGATACCGGGTTGGGGAAAACCGGCTAGACGATGGTAGGTCGGCGTTGTATATCCAGCGGGGGAAGACCACAGCCACCTCCCGAGAGAAAACATGCACTACACTTACGGGTTGCATGACCCTAGTAGTTGTCGCGCCCGGAATCATTAACACTCAATCCGTCGATATAACAGTGCAATATTAGGAAAAGTATTGAAAATTTCTATTGAATTACTAGTATAATAATAGTAAATCTAAATAAATATTACGGGATGAGGTAGCCCATGGTAACTACTGTAGGCACTGCAGTGTGTCTGACCGGAAAGTGCGAAACGGTTTGTTCCCCCATCCTCACATGAGTCTTGTAACTAAAGACTCTTTTTCTTATTTCTGTGATCCAGAAAGCAGCGACAAGCTGTAAGCTCCGCGAGGCGCTAAATTTTTCTCGTCGTGGGGAAAACCGGAATGTAAAACAATAATAGTTGTGTTACAACTGCACATAATTTTTTTAACTTTTACAATTTTCAAAAATTCTGAGAGTTCAACGAAACTAAGACCTGCAATATTTTGAAGCTTATATTTTTGATTTTCATTTTAAGCATTTTCTAACCCTGGAAGAAAATTAAAGAAAAAATTGAGCTGCTCTTGAGAAAAGTTTTTTTATTAATCACATTAAATCCAAGAACAAATTATGTAAAAACATCCTTATTTCAAAAAATGTACTTGACGTATTTTAAAGGTTCTTTCAGAACAGACTTCATTTACGAAAAATCTCCATCATAAATACTGTTCTTTTGGAAAAGGTTATATTTTTTCAATTTTCAAAACTACAGATAGTTGGCAGAAAATAGAACCAACGCCACCTTTTTTCGCCGTCCTTTCGAGCAGATAATTTAAACAATAAAATTAAAACCATTTTCGAGAAAATTCTATATAAATTCCATTTATTTCACATAAAATTACGCGGAAATTCTCATACTTTCGAAAATTGTACTTCATCTTTTAAATAATATCTTTTTAAATTTTAAAGATCTGAATTTGAAGAATATTTGAGTATTGAATTTACAGGAAGGCACCGACAGTAAATTGCCTTTTCCTTTCTTGAAAAATCAGGGATTTAAAAAAAGTATTCCTGCGCCACTTCTAAGAGTTTTGGAGGACACACTTTAATAAAGAATATGGAAGTCATTTTTGAGAAAATTTAAAAAAAATTGTTGAGCCTTCATGTAAAGTATGCCCTAAAATCAAAATATTCATTTCAAATTCACAGTGAATTCAGATTTCAAATTCATTCATTCATTTCAAATTCAGATTGATGAGAGAATATTAATTTTGAAAAAAATCTTCTGAACAGTTTTTGCAATAGGTTGGACCACATAGAAGTTTTGCCATCAATCGATTTTTCGATATCAAGGAAGCACAAAACATTAATTTTGACTACCCAACGTTATAGAGGAAGTAATTTACTACATATTACTACAGGTTTATCCACTTTTTTAATGCCAGAGCCCTGTATGAAGAGATTTTCTGTGTTAAATTCGCATTTTTTCCGTCACGCGATTACAATAGTTCATCTTCTTACGAAGTAAAGGCTAGAAAGTAAAAATCAAAGCGTCGCTGTCTGTGTGCACGCGCCACAATGTGTGACGTCAGCTTGCCATTTAAAGGTCCCGTTGAGCTTTTTTTAAAATTTATTACGTTTTGTTCCACGATGTCTTTCAGAGCATTGCAATTTACAACATGAGAGTCGTTATGGACACTAACACATTTCTTTAAGAGGATTTATGAAGGCAAAATTCAAGAGTTAGACATATGTAAAGATAAGTAAGAAAAAATTAAAATTACGGAGGAGGAAATTTATCTTTAGGAAATTTGTAATTAATTCTACGAGAAAAGGATAAGTTTTACAAAGATTAAAATATTGTGATGATGTAATGAAGGAAGAGTATTAAAAAATTTAAGACTATTATTTTTAATCAAATCATGGATTGTTGGGATATTTACTTGTTATGAATTTGTGTATTAGGAATAAATCAAGGTGCGTGTAGAATTTTTGTAAAGAATTTGTTTTGAATAATTTGAAGTTTTTGTATATTTCATTTAGCTGTATTGATATTGGACAAGAATATGCTAAATCAGCTTGCCAATGAAACTGCCTTCGCCAACCCACCTGATCTGGCTTGAGCGGCGTAGAGAACTGCACCGTCGCTGGCCCTCTAGAGCACGGGAAAGGGCTAGTGGTCTCCAGGGACTGCGTCCGCATGAAAGGGCCAGGAGCGGACCTGAAAGAGAAAATATTGGATAGCTCGACCTCTTCGAAAATGCTACGGAGAACGAGGAGCTCACTTTTCTACGTAGGCAAATAAAAAAAGGAAGTTAGACTAGCTCGCTGCGAGAGCACGCTGTAGGTCATGACCGTGTTCAATGCGGAGCAAGGTACAGTAAAGTAAGGTCCAAGGTCCCGACACGTCTGATAGGAAGGTTGGTGTTGTATCCCGTCGTGTTGTGCGTAGCAGAGCAGGCTAGGCCCAATGGCGCGCCAACTGGATGTTCACTCCAGATTGGAGGGGCGTTCGTATTGTCAACCGTATAACCCGTGGCGTAAGGCAATAAAAGAAATCGGCGGCAAAATTGAGTGCCACAATGTCAAATTTGGGCAATCTGAATGGAAAAAAATTAATATTTTGGAAACCTTAATATTTTGGTTTAAATTCATTCAGTGCAGTTCCTTTGACCACACGCACTGAAAAATTAATATTTTGGACGTCATATTTGGGTGAAATTTGGTACACATACACTTTAGAAGTTGCTTCTTAGACTCGTAGATTTTAAAGTTGTGGTAAGAAGGTTAACTCTCTACTACACGCGCGCGGTCTGAATGTCGGCGTGTCCCCGAGACGAAAAGATGCGGTCACTAGCGCTTGTTTTCTTGACTCGTGTTTCACAACTCTTCTTAATGTGAGATCACGAGTCTGTCTTTTCGTCTGCAAGGATATTTCAAAATAGGCAATTAACGGCATTAATAGGGGAGTCAAGATGCGACTCAGAGCTGCTGGACATGCGGTCTTTAACATGCCACGTGTTCTCCCGTTTATTTGGTTTTGAAGCAGAACATTTTAGAGTATCATTAATACTCTTTAATTTAATAATAAAGCTAAATAATTTAATTTAATAAAGCTTTTTTAATGTTTAGTATAAAATTTGACCTTAAAGAAGAACTTAAGACATAATGCATTTTGTTTCAGCTCCGAATCGACTGCCATGATTGGTTTAGAAGAAAAAGCAGTTTTTCTATTCTACGTCAGACAATAACAGGAGATTTCAGTGATCGTTTACAAAAATAAAAGGATAAACCTAGGAATTTCTGCAGTCATATGTATTTAAAAATCTGCATATAAGTGAAAAGAATTCGAACAAACAGAGGAAAAATAATAACCAGATTCGACGGTACTGCCTAGTCGTAAGATTTACATCCACCATTAATGAGAGAGCCTGAACTTCAAATATGCACTTTCTAATCTAGTTAATTGTTGTACCCCTATTGGGCAATTCAGTGATGTTTTTTTAGTATTGATGTATATTGCATATTGCATGTTATAGGCCACCAAATGGTAATTATTCCATTCTTGAGAATATTCTCGAACTGGCGGAAAATTTGAATAGAACGAATCCGATTATTATTGGCGGGGACTTAAATCTAAGTGACATTAATTGGCAGGGTGATCTATGTGATAGAAAAATACAGCTAATAATAAATAAACTAGTTTGGGATGCAGGAATGACGCAAGTTGTTGATAAACCAACGCGTCAACATTCTATTTTAGATATTTTTCATATTAGACCGATGGAAATATTATACTACTGCGACGTTATTCAGGGAATAAGCGATCACAAGGCCGTAATTCTTGAAATAAATGCTACTGTTTTCAAGGGAAATGATAAAATCGGTAATAGAATATGGCAATATCGTAAAGCTGACATAAATGGACTGCAGCATTTTCTAAAACTGAAATACGGGGGAAAACATATGGAGAAATTCAAAGAAATCATTGAGGAAGCTCGGCAATGTTTCGTTCCTTTCAAGTACATAAAAAAGAATTCAGATCCAGTGTATTATAACGCGGAAATTCGCAAATTGAAAAGAAAAATGAGAAAAGCGTATAATATTAGGCATCGCAGCGAGGCACATTTACGTAAATTCCAACAAATTATGAAAGAAGTAGAAAATAAAAAGAAAACTGCGCAAGAATCGTATCTTAAGTTAATTTTAGATGATAACGAAAATGCTTGGGCAAAGTTTTTTAACTTTGTACGCCACCGGCGAGGTAAACAGGAGGACACACCTCCTATAAGATGACAAAATGTAGATATCGCAAACGATGAAGAGAAAGCCAATGTATTCAATGATTATTTCTGTTCTGTATGCAAACAAAAAGCTAACCAAATTATCATAGGGCACAATAACGTGGATCACATATTCAAAATTGATCAAACGGAAGTACGTTCACATTCGAAAAAAATGAAAAACTGTAAGTCTTGCGGTCCGGATGGTATTACAACTGCCATGTTAAAGATAGCAGGGGAAAAAATAACACCATATTTGGTCAGACTTTTCAATATATCAATCAACAACGAAAGTGTACCGGATGATTGGAAATCTGCCTTAATAGTGCCAATTTTCAAAAATGGACCAAAATGTGATGTGCAAAATTATAGGCCAGTTAGTCTTACGTCAGTAGTCTGTAAATTGTTTGAAAAATTATTATCTAATTCGATTAGAAATCATTTGGATAAATCAGAATGGTTATTTCATGGACAGCACGGCTTCAGAAATGGATTTTCGTGTGAGAGTGAGATTATTTCCCTTACTCAAGACTTGCCGGAAGTAATTGATGTAGGGGGTAGAGTGGATGCAATAGTTATTGATTTTGCTAAAGCATTTGATGTCGTGCCGCATGACATATTGATATTGAAACTTATTGATGCTAAAATTGACAGGCGGGTAATAGCATGGATAAATGAATTTCTTCGCGATAGAAATCAAAAAGTCCGAATTGGACAACACTTATCGGAAAAGGGTAACATTACTTCCGGGGTTCCTCAGGGCAGTGTCATAGGCCCACTACTGTTTCTTATCTTTGTAAATGATTTATCACGAAATATAAAAAAAATTCGACTCTTCGCCGACGACTGTATATTATTCAGGGAAATTGCAGATCAGCACGATATGTTTCAACTACAGGATGACTTAAATAAAATTTACGATTGGGCAATAGCTAATCAAATGACTATAAATGGGAAGAAAAGTAAAGCGATCACATTTTGTAGGGCCAGAGCTTTTCATACAATACCTTATCAGCTAGGTAATGACGTAGTTCCGAGAGTCTCGACCTGTAAATACCTTGGCATTCTCCTAGATTGTAAATTGGGATGGGAGAAACAAACGAACTATGTAGTGGGTAAAGCTTGGAGGTCTTTGCATTTCGTCATGAGAAATCTTAAAAAATGTAATACGAAAGCAAAGGAAATCGCGTATACCTCGCTTGTTAGGCCGGTAATGGAATACGGAGCTAGTTGTTGGGATCCGTACAGAATAGGACTTAAAAAGAGCTTAGAGAGGATACAAAACAGAGCGGCAAAATATACATTTCATAAGAACACACCTGCGCATTGGGAATCATTAGAACGCCGGAGGAAGAGGGCACGACTTTGCGCGCTGTATAAATCTTACGTTGGTTGCTCCGCATGGCAGGAAATACGGGGAAGGTTAGATAAACCAGATTATTTAAATAGATTTGATCACAAATATAAAATTAGAACAAGAATACAAAGAACGGACGTAGGGAAATTCGCCTTTGTAAACAGAACTATAGTAGATTGGAACGATTTGCCTGCGGCAGGTTTTGAGCCCTTTCCTTGCTCAGCGCGAGGTTTTAGAAAAAAAATATAGGAAATTAGTCAATAGGGTGAAAACGTATAGTGAAGTGAAGTGAAGTGAAGTGAAAGGTGCGATTATGCGTAGTCTACGGTAAAAAGTTATGAACAATTAATATTTAGATAAAGTTATATGCAGTGCAGTGAAGTGAAGTGAAGTGATTTCATTTGAAGTGATGTGAGGGTTCCTTCGTCTATGTATACATGCGTATATGTTTGTATGTATGTATATTTGTGTAATATGTAAGTTTATTCATTTATATGTTTAGTGTATATGCATTTTAATGTTTAGTATAGTAATATATAATTTAAATGCCATCTGCATATATAGGAAATGACAAAGTCAATTTGTTTGTTTATATTTATTTTTTATATATTATTATGTTATTTGTAATTGTTATTTTGCATTCTGCCACCGGGCATCATCTGCCCAATTGTAGAATAAATTTCTATCTATCTATCTATATCTTTTACCTTCTTTTCTTATTTTCATTCCTGCAGTTAAGCTGAT
The DNA here is from genome assembly GCA_964035755.1 of Teleogryllus oceanicus. Taxonomy (NCBI): domain Eukaryota; kingdom Metazoa; phylum Arthropoda; class Insecta; order Orthoptera; family Gryllidae; genus Teleogryllus; species Teleogryllus oceanicus. Next base: position 13,012,704 of record CAXIVR010000010.1, read on the forward strand.
CTCGTCAGTGCTAGATTGTACGGTGTGCTGTACTTTCGTTTTTTAGCCCTTTGCCACACGCACTGAAAGGTTTTGTTGGACGGCGAGGTCCGGCTGTAGGTATATCTAGCTTTGATGCATATTTTAGTGAAAAAAGAAATATTTTCATCGAGCGAAAACGAATGTGTCCATAAATCGCTGTCGATGCCTTATAAGCTCATACCATTTGGTAATGTGGCAGAAATTCCAAACCAGATGTTTAATGTCCTTTAAGGCAGTTTCCGAATATTCAATTTCTTCCATTTCTTGAGCAACATGCGCGAAAATAGCATGATACTTCCAATTCTTCGAGTTGTTGACCCATATCAAAAAGAGTATTCCGGGACAATTAGACCGCCATTTTGTTAAGAGTAAATAAGAATTAGTGCGCAAGTTTGCGCAATATTTTTATTACTTCAACACCTGAAGATATCAGCTTTAATATAAACAGCCTCGAAGTGAAATTAGGTGAAATACTATGTTAAATCCTACTCAAAATTCAAAAACCCTTAATACTTTACTATACTCACCTTTTCTGATTTTTTTTATGGGTAGATACAGACTAATGATGAATTATACAAATTATCAATAGCAACGAAAACATATTTGCATTACTATCCAATAACAATTTAGACTTTCAGCAGCACTTTCGAGGCACACACTTCGAGCAAACGCGATGCTCTGAAACGCATTACTGGGGCTGCGCGCGGCCGTGGGAAGTTCGAGCAAGATCAAACATGAACCACCGCACTCTCTTTGGATTTCTCGGAAACATATTGTCGTTGTCGGGCATTATGGAATTCTACTATCGAGATACGTTTAAAAATCTCCCCTTGGATTACTTGTAAAAATATTTTTTTTTCATCTACACCGCTTAAATGTAACACTGTGCCTGGAGTAATTTTGTTGCACGATAATACATCTCACACGGCCCGCCAATCGTCCGAACTGCTGCAGTGATTCAAGTGGGAGGTATAGCAACATCATGTAGTCCAGACTTAGCGCCATGTCATGTCATGTAAGCTTATTTATTTATTTATTTATTTATTTATTTATTTATTTATTTATTTATTTATTTATTTATTTATTTATTTATTTATTTATTTATTTATTTATTTATTTATTTATTTATTTATTTATTTATTTATTTATTTATTTATTTATTTATTTATTTATTTATTTATTTATTTATTTATTTATTTATTTATTTATTTATTTATTTATTTATTTATTTATTTATTTATTTATTTATTTATTTATTTATATGTTCGGTAAGCTTATTTATTTATTTATTTATTTATTTTACGTCAAAAAACAGTTAAAAACTGCGTATGACGTGCTATGGGGAAAAGTGAATTGTGTGTCCATTTTCAACATTCTGTGATTCCTACACTAAGTCATATACTACTTAAATTTTGAATTTTTGAAAGGGAGAAAAAAAACTCCCATGTAATAAAATCTATTTTTAAGGATAAACAAGCAATAAATTTTGAATTTTGAAAGGGAGAAAAACAAAAACTCCCATGTAATAAAATCTATTTTCATAAATAAGCAATAAATTTTGAATTTTGAAAGGGAGAAAAAAACAACAAAAAAACTCCCATGTAATAAAATCTATTTTCAAGGATAAATAAGCAATAAATTTTGGCTCTTATTACTTCCTGCCGCGACAACATGGAAACGATAATTTGAATAATTGTATTTCCCACTGAATTCTAGAAGACGTGCACAGAAAATGAAGTTACATTTATGTCCAGAAGCAAAACAAGGGGCCATCTCAGCATTTGCTCAATGGATCAGGGAAACTGGACGAAAAACCTGATCGAGATGGGGGTCATTGACCCGGAAGCTTGAAAGGGATTTCGGCGGACGACGGTTCCGAAACGATGAGGAGATGAAAGCAGCTGTCTCCAGGCCCTGGAGGTGTCTCATACGCATCCAGAATCGAAACGGTTGACCGTTCCGAAAAATGTTTACAGTCTCTTGGAGACTATGTGGAAAAGTGAACTTACATTGTATGATGTTATAGCCGTGTTGCCTATGTGTAGGTGGTTTCTTAAATGGCCAGACCTCGGAAGTGTAACTTATTGATTCTCCCTCATTGAATTTCAGAAACTCACGGACGGAAAGGCGGGTGTTTGGACCAACTGGGTTTGAATCCAGCCGATGTAACATTTTGATAGTATGATTGAATTCAGGGTAAAATGCTTCTCTGACACGAGGGATGATAGAAATCATAACATGCTTTTGTTAAACTCACGGACGGAAAGGCGGGTGTTTGGACCAACTGGGTTTTAATCCGGCTGGCGGGCTGAGGCGGGGCTGACCCGAGGCGGGGCGATGAGGCGGGGCTGAGGCGGGGCTGAGGCGGGGCTGAGGCGGGGCTGAGGCGGGGCTGAGGCGGGGCTGAGGCGGGGCTGAGGCGGGGCTGAGGCGGGGCTGAGAAAGCTCTAAAAATGTATTTCAATGAGGAAAGTAGATAGCAATAAGATGAAATCCAATAGACAGGAAATAAGAAATATATCCTCGTACACCTGTCTTATTTTCAACAATCATTATTAACGATAAAAATCTACAAATTTAAAATCCAAAACGAACCAACGAAACCATGAGCATCAGTAGGTTACACAAAATTCACAAACTAAAAATGACAAAAACTACTAGCCATACAATCAGAACTCAGCAACGAAGACATAGAAACAGCGATGGCCAGTCAATGACATCTAAAGTACAGATGATCCAAGAGGAGTTGGGCCAGCAGAATACTCGCTTTCCAAATGGCGGGCACAGGATGAATTTGTCGCGCGGAGTACAAGGAAGTTTCCATAGTGTACACTCGGAGCGGCGCTCCCGATGACGCGGGTGGTGCGGCGGTCGACCGGAAGGAATCGGTGATGACGGAGAGAGGAGGAAGGGGAAGAGAGAGGAGGAGGACGAAGAGGAGGAAGTGGAAGAGGAGGAGGAGGAGGAAGAGGAGGAAGAGGAAGAAGAGGAGGAAGAGGGGAGAGGAAGAGGAAGAAGAGGAGGAAGAGGAGGAGGAGGAGGCGCGGGTGGTGCGGGGTCGACCGGAAGGAATCGGTGATGACGGAGGAGGAGGAGGAAGAGGAAGGGGAAAGGAGGAGGAGGAGGAAGAGGGGAAGAGGAAAAGGAGGAAGAGGAGGAAGAAAAGGAGGAAGAGGAGGAAGAGGAAGAGGAAGAAAAGGAGGAAGAGGAGGAAGAGGAAGAAAAGGAGGAAGAGGAGGAAGGGGAGGAAGAGGAGGAAGAGGAGGAGGAGGAAGAGGAGATGGAAGAGGAAGAGGAGGAAGAGGAAGAGGAAGCGGAGGAGTAGGAGTAGGAGGAAGGGGCGATGCCTGGGAATGAAGAAGGGGGCGGGGCCGTACAGGCAGGTTGATGCAAGGTGGGAAAAGGCGAGGGATATTCACTAATTAAAGAGACATATTGGTGTGGAGAATTAGACGTTAATTTTTACAAATCAGGACTATTCCTACTAATTTATACAGTCCCCAAAACATTTATGCCATTGTCCCAACGGGTTACTAGCTTTTTTATACCGGCTGCAAAGAACTCTATCTTGGTGTTTAAACAAATTTTCCACAATTATTTTGACAGCGATGTCCAAACAGTTCCTGGAACGTCTTCCAACGTAATGCCTGCAGTGGACCAAACAAATTAAAATCAGATGCCAAATCAGTACTAAATGGGAGCTCCAAGACGGATGATGAGGTACCTCCCAACCTATTTTGTCGAGTGTTTCACGATTTTGTTGAGCAGTGTGAGGATGTCAACACGTGGAGAAGAGCAGAATCACAACTCTCCTCTGAAATCCACGACGTTCCTCTCTTATGGCTGGCTTCACCTTGCTCAAACGCATATCCGAGTATTGTCTGTTTATTATACGCTGTTCTTGGAGATAATCACAAAAATGCATCTACAGCGTCCCCAAACCAGTCAACATGACTTATCCCGCGGATGAGGCCAGAACGGTGTTTGACAGTCACTGAGTCTCGCCGAACTGTTCTACCAACTTGTAAAAATTTCTGCGGTTCTTACAACTTTTACCATACACTTTAGTCATTCTAGAGAATATATTAGCTAGTTTTTCACCTTCAGCGTGTACAAAACGAATCATTCTTCGAACGATGTTCACCATTGTGAAACTTTCAAGTGGACTCGCGTTTGCTTCGCGTCCTCTCCTTCGCGTTCCCCTTCCAGTCCTCCCCTTCGCGTTGTTGATTCCGTCCTCACTTTTGCATTGCCGGTTTCGTCCTCGCCTTCGCGTTTATGTTCCCGTCCTCGCCTTTGCGTTCTCCTTCCCACCCTCGCCGTCGCGTTCCTCTTCTATTCCTCATCTTCGCGTTGCCGTTCCAGTTCTCGCTTTTGCATTGCCGCCCTCGCTTTTACATTGCCAGTCCCGTTCTCGCCTTCGCGTTTACGTTCCCGTCCTCACCTTCGCGTTCCCCTTCTGGTCCTCGCCTTCGCGTTGCCGTTTCCGCTCTCGCTTTTGTATTCCCGGTCCCGTCGTCGCTTTCGCCTTGACGATCCCTTACACACCTTTACGTTCCCTTTTCCATCCTCGCCGTCGCCTCTTCCAGTCCTCGCCTTCGCGTTTCCGTTCCAGTCTCGCTCTTGTTGCCGGTTCCGTCCTCGCCTTCGCGTTCTCATTCCCGCCCTCGCCTTCCGTTCCTCTTGAAGTCGTTGCCTTCGCGTTGCCGATCCAGTCCTCGCTTTTGCATTGGCTGTCCTCTTCTCTCCTTCGCATTTATGTTCCCGTCCTCGCCTTCGCTTTCCACTTCCCGTCCTCGCCTTTGCGTTCCCCTTCCAGTCCTCGCCTTGGCGTTCCTCCTCGCCTTGCATTGCGTTCTCCTTCCTTCCTTCGCTTTTTCCGTCTCGCCTTCGCGTTCCCTTCCCTCCCCCCTTTGCGTTCCCTTCAGTCCTCGCCTTGGCGGTTCCCTTTCCATTCCTCGCATTCGCGTTCTCCTTCCAGTCCTCACCTTCGCGTTCCCCTTCCAGTCGTCGCCTTCGCGTTCCCTTTCCATTCCCCACCTTTGCGTTCCCCTTGCAGCCCTTGCCTTCCCGTTCGCGTTCACGTGCTTGTGGCTCACCAAGCGAATCCTGCGGGCGAGAGCGGCATGCCGGGCGGGCACCTGGCGGCGGCGGAGCGGAAGGGCGGCGGCGCGGCGCCGAGGGCGGGGCGGGGCGGGGCGGGGATGGTGGCGCCGCGAGGCCCGATCAGCACCCCCGGCGGGCGGTAGCCGTCGCGGCCGCCGTCGCGGCGCGCGGGCGCCGGAGGCGGCGACGGCAGCGGCTGCGACTGGCGCGCCGCCACCGGGGAGCAAGCCTGCAAACGGAAGGTCTGGTTTTAGGACAGCGGCGATTATTTGGACCGGGGAAGGTGGCTCAGGGCATCAACTCATGTCACTGCAGTGCCTCTGAACGGGAGGTCCTAGGGTTTCAGTCTCGATTCCAGTGGCAGGATTTTCGACACTAGTTACTAACATAGCTTGGTCGGTCTTTAGTAGCTCTCTGTATGAGAATTCAGCCAGCAGGCTGCTCTGATTGGTTGTTTACCGTGTTTTCTCCTATCAACACCAGAGAAATAACGGAGTTGTAGGGACCAAACGGGCCACGGCACGCGCACGATCTTCCTCCCCATCCCTTGTCCTCTTCTCACCCCTTACTTACATACACTTGCACATACATGCCCTACACTACCAAACGTGTCGGGAGACCGGTCGAGAGAATAGCGGTTGTCCCCGCTTGGGTGGTGCCCCGCTGGTAGGAGATATCTGGTTGGGAGTAACTTCCGCAACCCGACTGTAGATCGGCGCCGATCTCCCCAGCCAGCGGGGAAGATCAGCGCCACCCCCACCTCTGGATTACACTTAGCAGACTACGCGACCGAAATCACTAATCAATCAATCAATCAAAAAACGGGCACACTAACAGCCAAGGACATTACTTCAGTAAATGTAGTGCATGTTATTATCGCTATATGTGGCTGTGCTCTTCTGCCGCTGGAGAGTGAGATCCGGCGCGCAGCTACCCGTCGGCTTGCGAGTTTCTTCCCAACCAAGTATCTCCCACCACCGTCGAACCACCTCCGTCGAGACTAGCTCTTAGTTCTCGACTGGTCTCCCTACATGTGTATTCATGCAGATTCGGTGGTATAACGGTCAGCGTACCGGACTGTTGTACCCGAGTTTGCGGGTTCAAACCCGATCGAAGCCGTGGATTTTTAAGGGCGAAAAAAATCCTTCGTACGCCTTCTTTCGGAAGGGAAGTCAAACCGGCTGTCCCATGTAGTAGATTTACTGCATGTAAAAGATCCTCAAGCCTAAAAGAATTCTCTGTGCAAAATTCAAATCCACCTGTTTCGTCGCTCAAAATAATACCTCCTTTCTCCGCTAGGTGAAAGGGGCGTAGCGAAATTTGCGTGGTTAGACGGAAGAGCGGGCCTGATGGCCTGAGTCTCGCCACGTAAAATAAGGCATTAACTAACTAACATGTGTGGTGATCGGAATGTAAGTGTGTTTGTAAGTAAGGGGTGAGGATAGGACAGGGCAGAGGAAGGAAAGATCACGCGCGGCCCATGCCTCGCTTGCCAGGCTCCGTCTGTCGCCGGGTGTTATCCAGACAGCGGCTGAATTCGATCTAGATAGTGTTGAAACTCCTGTTACTGTCGGGACTCGAAACCTAGGGCCTCCCGGTCAGAGACACTGCAATGACATCAACTGATGCCCTGAGCCATCTCTAGGTGGGTGCGAAATGGAAACGAACGGAAATTCTAGTTTTAGGAGTGCATTGATAATTCTGACAACAAAATATCGCGCCGTTGTTAATGTGGATTCGGATTTTCGGGAACACAAATAGCATTAAGTAAATACTGTAAGTATAATATACATTGTATGCAGTGTGTATAAATTTTACAATCTTCTAGGACCTGCAGGGGGCCGAAAATGACATTTTTGACAATGAGAATTCTATAGGAAATTTAATTTACCGTAGTTAAATGTAATTTTAAAATTTTATTTTAAAATTCTAATTTTAAAATTTGCGATCCTTTTATATGCCCTAGACGTGTTTTATATTTATTCTGACACTCTCTTAATATAGAAAAGGTAAGATACGGAAGAAGGTGGAATTTGGAACCTATGCGAGAGTTCTCACATTGGTACGCTAGGTAAGCTCTAATGATATTAACAATCGAATTATATTCAGATATTCAATTTTTATTATAGAACGGGTTCAGCTTATATTCTAAAATCTAATAAAGTACTTACTTTTATTTATAAACAGCTTAAGAAAGTAAGGGAGGTGACAGAAAATTGAGAAAGTCGGTTGTAAAGAACCTAATTTGAGGAAAAGGCTGAAAGAAGTAGTAAGTGTAAAATATAATAAGCTTAATTTAATAAATGCAGTTAATACGCACTAATTTTCATTATATATAATAAATTTTGGGAACTGTCGTCCGTCTCTGGGAACTGAAAGAGAGTATTACCAGATGAAGAAGAAAATAAATTAGCGTAACATATCAGGAAACAGTTCCAGATTTTGTGGAAACCTAGTAAAAGACAACTTATGTACTTAGCGTGTGAATGAGTTTAAAATAATTAGATAAATGGTTAAAATTTAAGCAACACGTCGGCACTCGGTGAAGGATTTCTGAAAGAGGCATAATGTTACATTTTGCAGGTCCAGAAAAATACAGTCTAAGTACTAAGTTTTTTGTATTCTACCATTATCAATGATCTTTACTGATACAGAAAATCGTTCATAATCGGGCAATTAAGCGCAAATGATGACGTCATTAGTTTTTACATCACGAATGATTCAGTCATCACAAATTCAGCAATCGCAGCGATGGAAAAGGGGAGGGGTAACGTTTTCTTCCACAGATGTCAAATACCCGAAACATCACAAGAAAGTTTTCGCAAAATTAAGTTTGATTCTCGTATAAATTTATAATGCTGTTATTAAAAAAATAGCGTATGCATCTCGTTTATAAAGTTGCTCTATTGCATTCTTACAAATGTGAAAACTCGTTCCTAACGTCCTCGTTTTCAAAACATGTTCTCATGCAATAAAGCTTAACATTATAAACATAATTGCATAAATTACTGTGAACAGTCCTGATACTCTGAAGCTGTTTTTCAACAATTTTAAATCAGTGTGTGAAGAGAAACAAAATTTAATACATCGCATTTTCAACAAAATTAGAATTATAACTGGGATCTTCTGAACTAAAGTGGTGGATTGCAAAGTACATAGTATCGTAGTATCATAGTATTAAAGTACATCGTAGTAGGTGACAGACAATCGCTTGTGTGTAAATTGAATCGCCTTTGTTTCTTTATACCACCAAGAGTCATATTTTCTCGCATGAAAAGCTCTAGAAAGAGCATCAGTTTCTTAAACCTGCTAGTATGACTTCAGCACGTCACTACCTTTGTAAACAATCCGTACCTGTTCCAGTGATTCTGCTAATATACAATCACTCGTCCCAGTCTTTGTATTCTTCAAGCTGTAATATGTGTCGAGAGCATTACATTAAACTGTTGACCATTAATCGACCTCGGCCGTTAGAAATAATGTATGCCGCTGAAACCGACAAGTGAATACTTTATCATCCAGGAGTGGCAAATTCACAGAGTAACATCTGTTCCATATTTTGCAAAATCTCCGCAAGAATCGCAAATATGGATAAACAAAGTGCTCTTTCCAGGATACAGGGATTCAAACATTTAATTCCAGCGTTTTCTCGATGATGCTCTCCTTCCCAATCCTCATATCGTTCACCGTTAGATCATGATGGCTCTGGAAGAAACTCTATACACTTGGGAAATGAAGGTGTATGGGATATAAAAGACTCTCTCCGGCAAAAATTCTGCAAATTCCCAAACCCTGATAATTTCGAAATAGGAATAAAATAGCTAGGCAATCAAAAGTAACAACTTCATTAGTTAACAGCTCACTCCTATACTTGGGTTTTTCTAACATGACAGCTGGAGATAGTATCTCCAAGACGAAATTCGGCACGACTTTTTGCGTCTATCTTGGTACTGCCGCAAGATGTCGCATGATCGCGAACGCATCAAGGACATTGCGCTGTGACATAATTATTCTTTGTATTTGAAAACTATTAATTGCAGTTAAACTTAAAAATCTCGCTATCTTCGCTCCGTTAATTAAAACCAAATACTCACCCGCACTTGAACAATACCATGAAGAATGTCTTGGTCCAATTAACGAACAAGTGAGTTCGGTTTTACTATTTTGTTAAAATTTAGGGTTTGTATTATAAAAACAAATAATAGCAAGCGATAATACATCTGGTCCTGTAGTTTTCATTAAAGAAAAGTTTCGAAAATATTCTGAATAAAAAACTTACAGCTCTTTATAAACAAAAACCTTAACGCTCTTAATGTTTAAAATATATAAATAAGGAAGATGACCGGGACTTGACGTACCTGTGGCGCGACGTGAAAACTTCTCATGGGCCCCTGTGGCCCGCACGGAGACAGCGAGGTTCCGGACGCTGCCGCCATCTTCTCTCTCGCCATGGCGCCAAAGGGGGGCTCTCCCAGTCCGCTGCGAACGCCCGGAGGACCCCCCATCGCAAACTCTGAAACACGAGCGCCCAACACTGGCAACGAAAGATCGTCGATAACACCGTTGTCTGTTAAGCCATCGTTAAGCTGAAAAATCGTAAACTAATTTCAAATTTCAAGCCTATTAGTATAATTCCATCCTTGGGCAAAAAAAAAAAAAATTCATCATAATCACATTGACTAAATCTTCAACGAAATCAACGCAATTCCTATCATTCAATTCGGTTTCAAAGAAAAATATATTTCAACCCATCTACTTCTCAAATTAGTCAATCATGTAGTGGATTTTCTCCAACAAAAAAAATTCCAAAACTTGTCTTCCAGATTTTGTAAACGTCTCACAAGCCTTCGACGGGGTTTGGCACAAAGTCTTTACAGCCTTAAGAATTTGGGTACACCTTAATTTATCTGAAAAATAATCAACAGTTTATTCTAGGTCGAACGTGTAGTTCTCAGTTCAGGTAGGTTAAACCGCACATCGTCCAATACTGAAAAAATTTCTGAAGGAGTACCGCAAGGTTCACCGCTCTCACACCACTAAAGAAGGTATACACAACGAATTTCCCTCCGCCGGAAAAATTGCTAATGCCCACCTTCCCAGACAACGCCGTCTTTTTTTCAACAGAATTGCAAACGAGCAGCAAATGAATCTGAATCTCTCTCAACAATGTCTTAAAAACTGTGTCCTGGAGACGGAAAAAAATATCTCTAAACAAGTTTGCAAATTCCTTCACACTAAAAAAATTATATCCCATTATATCACCACTAAAAATTCAAAATACCACAATAGGCTGGACAGACAAATCTACAGAAATTAAATACATTGGTTGAATATCAATCTTCAAAAATTGAATATATGAGAGTGTTTCATAAATATAAGAAAGTGTGGACTAGACCTGGAAATAGGTTCAAATATGGATAATCATTTCACGTCCGATCAAAAATCCTCATTCGTAAACATATGACAAAGGTTTGATTGCAAATAATCAAGTGCAAATATGTGCAATTGATGTCACAAATCCTAGCCCTAAACATAATCAAGGAACTTTATAAAGTGAAACTCATTAAGAGATTTCGCTCTTTTTTCTTCGATAATGATACGGACTCTACCTGAAAACATAAACAATTATGGATAAGTAAATATATTTCAAATGACATGAATATATGACAAAGGTGTGATTGTAGTTAATAGACGTACGTATGTTATTACCCACGAATCATGGATCCGATCCACATTTAGAAAATGTTTAAAATGGGCGTTTATTACGGAATCCGCTGTGATACGCTTCTATGATATGAGCTCTCCGGAAATACGCACAAATATGGATAATCAAACATGTTTCAAGTGACATGAACATTTTAAAAGGCTAAACAAATTTTAAAACAAATTTTTTAAGGCTTTAGAACACTTCGTTTAGGAGTTATTTAACCATGTATCCTACCGAGTATTGCGGGTTGCATTTAACACGAATTTTTTTTGTTTTTTTTTAATACAAATCCTTCATATTTTTACAATGAAAGTTCATAGACCTCATTCATAAAGATCGGTTGCGTGCGAGAGACGCAAAAGGTGTGTATACTACTGAAATAATATTGGAGATGATGATGACGACGATGACGATGATGATGATGATGATGATGATGATGATTAAATACATTACTAATGACATCAAAAAGTCTAACTCATAAACACATGACGAATGTTTGAATGTAAGTAATGTAAATCCTGTCCCTGCTCATCCCGAAGGAAGTGCTTGTGAAGGTGTGGCGGTGGTGCGCTCACCCTGGCGGGGGAGGCGGGCGGCGAGGGCGTCGGCGGGGGAGGCGGGCAGGCCGGGCACGGAGCCGCGGCGCGGGCGGGCGGCGGACGCCGGCGGCGCCGGCTCCAGCTCCCCCTCGTGCCCCTGCCAACACGCCCACCATCCCCACTCATTCGTGACTCCCGCCGCGTCAACTGCTAAGTCCCGCAGGTGCATTGCGTGTTTTCATCCAGGGAGATGGCGGTCATCTTGTAAAGCGGACTGAGATCGACCTTGTGGGGTTTCCACATCCAGGTATCTGCCACCAGCGGAACATCACCCCAGCTGGGACAAGCTCTAAGCTCCCGACCGTTCTCCCTTCACGTGTACTAACTAGTGCAGTGCATGTTAGTGTAAGGGTGTGTGAGTAAGGAATGAGGATAGGACAAGGAAGGGGAGTTGGTCTAAACGCAATGCCTACAAACTCCAGTAAGCTAGTGACCTTTCCCGCGACCTTCACATGTCTGGACTAACTGCTCGTCTTCAGAGCGTCCGCTCTTCACCACACCTCGCAGGCCAGGATTGTCAAGGTCACGGGCATGATAAGTAGCTTCCTGGCGTTTGCAAGCACTCCGCTCAGAAGAAGCGAGATTTAACAGTAAGCATTGGTATTGCGTCAACTGCTAAGACCATTAGTCCCGTAGATGCATTGCATGTTTTCATGTAAGCATTGGCAACAGTAAGTATAGTCCATAGGCGTGCGCACGGGAATAACCAGAAGGCCGTCGCTCACCTGAAAGTTTGGAAAGAGATTCCGCTATCTGCACAAATGAATATGTTGTTTGCCCTTAAATATGTTGAATCTTTGCTTTCCTCCTTTTTTATTCTGATAACTGGAGGAATTGTTATATGACATTTGGTTATTTGATTTATTAGTGCATTAGGGCGCGTCAACTGCCAAGGTTATTCGTATCATAAGCGGAATGCATGCTTATTATCGCGGGAGTGGTGATTTTCCGCTGCTAGACAGCGAGAACCGCCGCCAAAGTACTCGCCTGTTCGCGAGGTTTTCTCCATCCAAGTACCTTGCAGTAGACAGAACAAGCTCTCAGGTCTGCAATGATCTCCCAGCATGTGTGCTAGTGTAGTGCATGTAAGAGTGAGTGTGAGTAAGCAAGATGTAGGAAAGGACAAGGAATGGAAAGAAATGATCGCGCGCGGTTCGTGGCCCATTTGTTGCGGTACTGCTGTGGCATTCGCCTTAAACATAGAATCTACAGAAAATTACTGTTCAGAGCAACCGGCCATTACAATTCTCCTTCCGACGATAGGAATTTTTCATTTACAAACGCGACATCGAAAACGTAGAACACCATGAACACGAAACATCGATGTTGGAAAAACATCGGATCGGAAGAGGTGTCTCAGAGCATCAACTGATGCCACTGCGGTGCCTCTGACCGGAAGGTCTTAGGTTCGAGTCCCGACGCCGGCAGGATTTTCGACATTAGCTTGTCAGCTAGGTCGAATTCAGTCACTGTCTGGAGGAGAACTCTAGCGGCCGGCATAGTTTTACGTGGTTTCTCCGATCAACACCAGGTGAATGCCGAAGAGTACCCTGACAAACGGGCCACGGACCGCGCGCGATCTTTCCTTCTTCTTCCTTGTCCCATTTCACTCCTTACACTCACTAACATACACTACACTACCACACGTGCCAGGAAACCGGTCGGGAACTTAGAGCTTGTCCCGGCTGGGGCGGGGCCCCGCTGGTGGCAGTTCTGGTGAAGGGGAAACCCCGCTAGTGGACGGTAGGTCGGCGTCGGATCTCTCCATCCAGCGGGGGAAGATCACCGCTACTTCCCGACGAAAAACACGCCCTACACTTACAGGACTAACGACCTCGTTAGTTAACGTGCCCAGAAACAATAAGAACCCACCAACCTTGAAAGAACGTCGGCTTGAATGCACCGATGCTTTGAAAGACAACAACATTGCGATGGCGGTACCTGGTGCAGGCATGGCGCGTCGCCCCTGCACAGGACCTTGTGCAGCGCCGCCGACGCGGCGCGGGCGCTGCGGGCCAGGCGCGGCACCTCGTCCTCCTCCTCGTCCTCGTCTTCGTCGTCGTCGTCGTCGTCGTCCTCGTCGTCGTCCTCTTCGTCTCCGCTGGGCCGTTTGCGCTCCGCCGCCCACCCGCGGGCCGAGCAGGGGGCCTCCCGCGACGCGTGGCTGGTGCGGGACGCCGACTGCGACAGCGGCTGGCCCCCGCCGCACCGCGACTGCGAGTACCGCCGGCTCGGCACTACCAAGCCATTCACCAGTCGACATCAATTACGAGAATTCGCCGTATTTACGACCTCTGGTGACGCTCGAGCCACAACTTCGTTTCGATCTAAACGTTTGCGCAAAACCTTGTTCTCTTTCGAATTCTCCCGCTATCGAGATCAATAACGGGTGAAGTTGAGAAAGAGGTTTTGCACAGGTTGGAAAAAGTTGGCTGGCTACTCAGACGCACCGATTTTTGCTTGTTCTACGCATGAAATTCAATCTAATTCGTGTTCAGTTCTACTTCTGCAATTGATCGTTTTGTAGGCGAATCTATATAATCACTAAAAGGTGGCAGTTTTACATGTTTATATGAATAAGATATTAGTTAAGGTTAATAAAAATATGTTATGAGTCATATCCATTTGAATATCGGTATTTGTACACTTAGGAACGTAAAAGTGAGAAGTCGAACGTAAGAAAGTTCATTCTTTCTCTAACATTACAATCTTTACATCACAATCTTGTTTTCTCCGTTTTTACTTCAAATTTAATAATTTACAAGGTAATACTGTCAGTACATTTTTGCAAATTTATTTTTAAAACTACAGTAACTTGAATCAAAATGAAATGTAATCTGCCACGCAATTCACGTGGTAATTCACTCGTTCGCTCAGAGATGGCAATAATTAGCGTTGCCATCTTCCTGAAAGAGAATTATGGCGTGAAGCGATTATGCTGCTTGGTTCTGGGGTTTAATCAACGCCACCTACATAGATCTATACAGGTGGCGTTGCTTTAATTCTCGGCATACTCACACTACGATCGCATCACCAAAACACACGAAAACACATTTTTGGAAATTTCTTTGAATCTTCTGAGCGGATCCGAGCACAAATTATTAGTTCTCCATCAAAAGACCGAGACGCGTCGAATGAACCTCAAATGTCTCTACAGGGAAAAGGAAATGGTCTAACAGTGAGTGATAGATTCGCTTAAAACGCACTCTCCTACACCCGCACACACGCATACTCGCAGTTACTCAAATATTTTATAGGGATATACGTACGTATACAAGAAATTAAAAATACGCAGAACCAAATTATCGTCTGCTAAGTTGTAGAAAGTTTCTGCCACTAACTAAAGTTAACTAACTAACTAACTAAAACCACTAACCAACTAAAGTTCAACTAAAGTTGCCACTAACCTTGAGAAAGAAAATCACCACGATCCGGTGATCGAGCGTCGTATTTCTTCGTCTCCCCCCTTTCATTGTAGAAATTCATTGTTTCGTAGTAGGTGCCTGAGTGGGTAGGTTTCGACTGCTGAGTTGAATAGTACGCTGGGATGGAAGAGAGATTGGTCTGTTCGTCTCTTTGCGGTGACAAGTCCGTGGTAGGAATGAGTGAAATGTCTAGGTCACTCACACCTATGGCAGAAGAAAAACTGTTGGACACCTCACAGTTAATCAATGCTCAGTATTTTTTACTTAACGTTTCAATAAAACTGTTGAAACTATATTACCTTAAATGGGAAATGAAATCAATATTGATGGTAAAATTAATGTTATTGATGATGAAATGGATATATTGTATATTTGACTTTAATAGAAACAAAGATATATAAGAGAAGAGCACAGAAATAATGAAAATCGTACATCGCAAGGTCAGAAAAATACAGAAGAGAGCAAAACGTGAGTGAATTAGTGATGAATAGTGATAATACGTATATTGTGGAGCATGTTGTGAGATTTGTTACGGTAGTACACCAGCTATCCGTTTGTTAGGGTACTACTCCAGCATTCCCCTACACCATCATATGTATAGGTTTACAAGCTTATCAGGTAACAAATAGTCAAACGAATCTATTTGACAGTTTTCTATACAGTAGTCATCTTTTCCCATCTCTCTCTCTCTCTCCCTCTCCCTTTCTCTCTCCCTCTCTCTCCCTCTCTCTCCCTCTCTTCTCCCTCTCCCTCTCTCTCTCCCCTCTCTCTTTACTCTCTCCTTCTCTCTCTCCTCTCTTTCCT
Source organism: Teleogryllus oceanicus (assembly GCA_964035755.1). NCBI lineage: Eukaryota > Metazoa > Arthropoda > Insecta > Orthoptera > Gryllidae > Teleogryllus > Teleogryllus oceanicus. The sequence goes on from CAXIVR010000010.1 coordinate 13,028,366, forward strand.
TTCTCTTTCTGCCCTCCCTTTCTTTCTCCGTCTCTCCCTCTCACTCTCTCCTTTGTCTGTCTCTCTCCCTCTCTTTACTCTCTCTCCTTCTCTCTCCCTCTCCTCCTCTCTTTCACCCTCCCTTTCTTTCTCCGTCTCTCCCTCTCACTCTCTCCTTTGTCTGTCTCTCTCCCCTCTCTCTTTACTTTCTCTCCTTCTCTCTCCCCCTCTTTCCTCTCTCTTTCGCTCTCCCTTTCTTTCTCCGTCTCTCCCTCTCACTCTCTCCTGTCTGTCTCTCTCCCCTCTCTCTTTACTTCTCTCCTCTCTCCCCCTCTTTCCTCTCTCTTTCGCTCTCCCTTTCTTTCTGCGTCTATCCCTCTCACTCTCTCCCTCTGTCTGTCTGTCTCTCTCCCCTCTCTCTTTACTTTCTTTCTCCGTCTCTCCCTCTCACTTCTTCTCTGTCTGTCTCTCTCCCCTCTCTCTTTACTTTCTCTCCTTCTCTCTCCCCCTCTTTCCTCTCTCTTTCGCTCTCCCTTCCTTTCTCCGTCTCTCCCTCCCTCGCTGTGCGTCTCCGTCTGGCAGCGCACCTGCTGGCAGGCCCAGGGAGGCGCCGGACGCGCGGCGGGAGAAGGAGTGGCGCGAGGTGGAGGGCGGCGGCGCGGGCGAGGGCGCGGGCGAGGGCGCGGGCGAGGGCGAGTAGACGAGGCGGCGGCGCACGCGCACTGGGCACGTGTTGGCCTCCGCCTCCGAGCCCTGCGGCCCCGCGCGCGCCTCCACCAGCTAAGCAGACGGCGCCCAATGCAACTAAACTCTGAATATGCGAAAACAGTGCAGGAGTTTGGAATTTTATGAGCCCCTTCCAACAACTACTTTACCGAAGATCGATATTTTTTTCTTGAAATAAAATTCGTTCTCCACATTAGTTATTCTACTATTCTACTGTCATGCACATTTTTGAAAAATATAAGTAGTTTATCGCAATTTTGAGTAAGAATATTTTTTTTAATTGTTTTCTCAAAAACGGGTACATTTTTCGTGAAAATTTGAATACGAATAGTGAAAATCAGCAAATTATTTATTTTTAATATCTCTCGCCTCGTTTATTTATCGTTATATTACGGTATTTTTATACATTATTACATTTGCAAGTACAACAGCTTTAAGGTATATCATTTTATGTTCCTCGAAAACTCAAAATTGTTTGTAAATATGAACTCAAAATTGTGCATTTCCAGCACGCTGAAAATCATATTATCTAAACAAAACCGCGTCAAATTATATTTTAGTATTTTGTATTACTAATGTGCACTAGTGCTATATTTTACTTTTCTATAATATCCTTAAATTCATACTTCAATTTTGAAGAGACAAAAACTTGAGAAAACGTGAAAAATATCTTTTGGTGGCCGATAGATGGTATTTTTTAAAAAAGAGGGAAAACTCAAAATCTAGCCCAGACTAAACAGATAAGAAAAATAACTAGTAGGAGCAAGTCCATGCCATTTTGTAGCATCACAAATTTCACCATTTTTCAGTGTAATCGACCAGTGGTGAATCAACCACTAGAAGTATTGCCGTAAGACGAGTGGTTTTAATGAAACTATGTAGGTAACTAGGTCTGTCACTGTCAACACTGTCTTCAGTCTCGTCAGTATAGCAAAATGATCGCGGAGTTTCTTCCTGTACCTCCGTGTGCTCAATGGAGAACTCGGTAATCACTGGCGCGTTGTCGTCATCGCAGATATCTGAGCTGCCTTCTTGTGCCGGGTCCAGTGCCTCCGACTCCCACAGCCCCTCCTCGCCCTTCGCCGGGGGCCAGGTGTCGGCGGCCTTCAACAAAGACGTGGTGAAAAATAACTTGCAAATAAAAATTTCAACTGAAAGTGGCGACAACGAAGTGCTCACAAATGGATATTTTTCTTGAATTCCTTCATCAATTTAATATTTATTGTTTATTATTAGTGGTAACGGATACTAATTTAATTATGGGAAAGTGTGGTTGTGTTAATAGCGATTATGCATATCCCTTGGGTCATAAAAATGTGTTTTGCTAGGGGTTTAGTTAAATATGTAACGTATAAATTTGGCAAGGGTGCGATAGGTTGGTTCCGATCCAAAAGTGCAGGTAAAGGTATCTGTGTAAGAACACGAAGTACCAAAAGTGACAGAGGTCACTAGAATTTCAAGCGCCCGGACGCCGATTTGTAAGCGGCGCTGGCTTACAGTAAGCGGTGTAGGGCGTTTATCACTTCAATTTGGTCGGTTAGTGATTCCGGGCGCATCAACAGCTTAGGTCATTAGTCCCGTAAGTGGAGTGCATGTTTTTTCTCTCGGAAGATGACGGTGATCTTCCCCCGCTAGATGGCGAGATCCGGCGCCGACCTACTGTCGGCTACCGGAGATTCCCCCTAACCAGGACTCTCCCACCAGCGGGGCACCCACCCAGCCGGGGCAAGCTCTAAGCTCTCGACCGGTCTCCCGGAATATGTGGTAGTGTAGTGCATGTTAGTGTAAGCGTGTGTGTAAGGGAAGAGGATAGGACAAGGAAGAGGAAAGAAAGTGCGCGGTCCATTTGTTAGGGCACACATTCGCCTGGTGTTGATCGGAGGAACCACGGAAAACTACCAATCAGAGCAGCCGGCCGCTAGAATTCTCCTCCAGGCATCGACTGAATTCTACCTAGCTGGAAAGCTAGTGTTAAAAATCCTGCCGCCGTCAGGACCTAGGACTTCCTCTAACCTAAAAATCAGGACGCCTCGAACCTAGGACCTCCCCATCACAGGCGCTGCCGATAATATTTTCTTTTTGAAAACGTTGTACTTATTGATTTATGTTTAGATGACTTGTGTATGTTTTGCAGCAATATAGATGGAAATATTGTTAACTTAAAGTAAATATTATTATTATTATTATTATTATTATTATTATTATTATTATTATTATTATTATTATTCCTGGGTAATAGAAAAAATAATTCCCAATCCCACGTCAGGAGAATTAACTTACGTAAATTGATTATCAACGAATAACTGTATAGATGGTCCATTAAACCAACTAATAAATGTTATGAAGACGAGATAGCTTTGGTACACCCTTCGGGCTACTGTCGGATGAAAGATCAAATGGAATTTTAGGCAGAATAACAAATAAAAAGGTACCAGAGACACACACACATTTGAAAAAAAAAAGGTTCATCGTCAAGTGTTGCCAAACCGCAGGATAATTATTGTTTTATAGGATAATTTTTAGGTGTAACATATTTGACAGTATTAATTGGATAATCTACTTTTATAGGATAATTTCAACAACAATATCATATTCTAATAAATCTATTTCTATAAGAATGGAATATGTAAGTATGTTGCAGAATACGAGCTTGTAAACGTATTTCTTCAATAAATCGCCTGGTAATGAATATTCTGAAAGGATGTGCTCCTCGTATTAACCCCTTTGGGTGCGTTCGGATTAGGGTCCGCAACACCTATTCTGAGGTGACCGTTGTGGCCGCAGTCCGACAGAACATCCGATAAGAGACGCCTCTAATATTTTTGCCCTTTTTTAACATTTAATTTTAATTTTTAACTTTAATTATTTTTTTATTTTAATTTTTAATTATCAAATAGATTATTTTGTATGAGTGTTCTAAATTTCTTTTTAATTACAACTTGGGTAGTAAAAATTTTTAACATATGAAGATATTTTTAAAAGGGTATAAAATGACCTCGGCGCTAGATCTACACAGTTCTGATTTATATTTGCAAAATAAAATCAGATTTTAACGGCAAAATCTTGTAATAAATGTGAATGTTTATTAATCAAGATTTAATAAGTAAACGCGTCCTTTCATAAAAAAAATTTTCCAGATTTTTAAACTTTTTCTGTGAAAAATACAAGCAAAATATGGAACACGTCTTTTTCATTTCTTCCCAAATATTATTTTTCAAAATGTTCGGAAACATTCGCGCTTCGCTAAAATTAATTATTATTAACTCATGTTGTAATTGTAACAGAAATTTAATGATTTGATACATGTATTGAGTTCATGAAGTTTTTAAAAAATCATTTTTTGACCGATTTTTTTTAATTTCTCCGAAACATCGACCGTTTAAATATTTTAAAAAGTTCCAAAGTGGGAGATGATTCTGATAAATTAAATACAATAGAAATGTGTACTTGCTGTTTAGCTGCACCGCCTGCTGGAGCGTCACAACTCAAGCAAATGCCAGTCAAGAGTAGACGATTATGATTGATTCATTTTTTCGTGTTTGCGGGCGCGTCAACATTGGTCATTAGTCCCCTAAGTGTAGTTTTCTCGGGATGTTTTTCTCGGGAGATGGCAGCTTTCCCCTCTGGATGGCGACATCCGGCGGCGACCTACCGATGGCTAGCGGGTTTTCCCCAAACCAGGACTCTCCCACCAGCGCGGCACCAGCTCTAAGCCCCCGACCGGTCTCCCGGAATATGTAGTCCATGTTAGTGTAAGTGCGTGTGTGTACGGGGAGAGGATATGACAAGGAAGAGGAAGGAAAGATCGCGCGCGGCCCTTGGACCGTTTGTTAGGGTAACTGTTCCGGCATTCGCCTGGTGTTTATCGGAGAAACCACGGTAAACTACCGATCAGAGCAGCCGGCCGCTGGAATTCTCCTCCAGACAGCGACTGAATTCGACTTAGCTGAAAACTTACTGTCGAAAATCCTGCCGCCGTCAGGACTCGAACCTAGGACCTCACAGTCAGAGGCGCTGCAGTTGATGCACTGAGCTACCGCTCCCAGTAGTAGACGATTACCATTTACACTTTAGTTTCACAGAGCAATAATTAGCAGCAGTATTCCTTCACATCTTACTATGTGCCAGACGACCTTCATAGCCGATCCAATTTTAATGAAAACAGTGTCAAAGTATTCAATTTAGTATTAAATGGACGGAATATTTACGCGAATAAGAGGATGTGATACAGTTAATTGATAATAATATATCCTCCCCCCCTCACTACGTCGCAAGGTCCCTTTCCACAAGACCTTGCGAAGCGAAGACATGCCATTTAGCACTCACATTGCAGACATCTTTGTGGAAGCTTAAACTCGCATTGTTTTGTAATACTAGGCACTGACCCCATCCGAAAAATATCTGAAAACATGTCATAATCTTACTTGAGAAGTGTTATGAATTTTCGTTCAAAAGGGAGAATTGAATTCGTCTCGTGTTTCAGGCATCCAGAATTTCTTTTAACTCTTTGCTTTCTCTGAAGTATACGGACCACAAAAGAATGCAGAGTAGCAAAGACATTCATTTACAGCCGTCTTTGAATTGCATCTTCAAGTACGAAAGAAAATCTCTCTAAAAAAATCACACTGGACAATGAAAACTCCTAACGTCAAATTTTACTTTTGTCTCATGAACAGAGCAGAAGACGGCAAACCATGGGCGAAGACAGCAGAAGAAACAGAAGACGAAGTTTCTCGGTCAGTTTCTTTATTACTCCTATCAAGTAATACGTTAGGGTGGCCAGGACCAGCGCGTTTATTGATCATTGTCCTGCCCAACATATTTGCAGCATTATCAAGTACGAGACTCGCGTCCCCGTGCGAGAACTCTCGCATGTTAAACCTCACCTTCTTTCCTATTTTTTCCATTTCCATATCAAGCCTGTAATAAATCTTTTTCTTCAAGTCCCTCTTATGCGCTGTCACGTGTTCTATATGTCTCCTTGCAATTTATCACAATACAATACACCATTGTCAGTACAAACTATTTTCATTGAACGTAATTATAGAGTAGAGAGGTACACCCAAGTAATTAATTCGCATATAATAGCAAGTAATTAGTTTAATTTGATATATAATGGCAGGTTCTACAGGCTCTGAACAGGGAGGTAAAATTGAGAAGCGTCGAACCAGTAAAAATGTAATAGAATGTTTAAGATCTCATCTTGTAGAATTTTATGAGAGAAACATTTCTTTGAGGCCAACATTTTATAAGGCCCTAAAACGCTTCCTTAAAGAGTTATTTAACGATGTGGCTGACCGGTGTTGCGTGTTGCACTGACATGAATATTTAAATGCGTTTTTATAAAAATAATTCTTCATATTTTTAAAGTCAAAGTGCAATTCTTCTCGTCTCCCTGAAATCATTTGTCTTCAGCGACCTCATTTATAAAGATTGGTTGCGTGTAAGAGCTGCAAAAGGTATGTATACTACTGAAATATAGGAGGCGATGGTCGATTTTCTCTTTCTTGAAAAAACTTCACTTGGCTCGTGACGACAAAGAATTTTGAAAACCAGTTTTTCCAAAACATATAACTTTTTTCATGGCAAACAATCAATTTTCAACATCTCAAGAATGTTGGTTGTAACAACCTAAACGAACACTTTTTCTGCAATTGTAGATTTTCATATTAAGAAAATGCAAATAACTATAGTACTGATATTATTATAAGACTATCTTTACTAATTTCACAGAACAACGCACATGTTTCGCGGATTCATCTACTTACAAAACTGATTCAGTTCATCTGAAAAAGAAGGCTGCTCTGTTTCAGGCAGACCAATGTCACTTGTTAATAAATAAATTTAATAATCGCATTTCCTCACAAGACTTGCATTTGAGACCGTATGCGTTTTCCTGCAATTCATAACATAACATTAATCTCACTGTTTGGACGTCACGATGCGTTATGTCATTGACGCCCCGTAGTTTCAGCAGCGAGTCCAGCCTACGTTATCCGGTGAAGTAACAATTTTTTAAAATGTTATTTATATGTGTCCCACTTTGAAATTTAGCAGATCTATACAACATTAGTGTAGAAACGCAAGAGTGTTTTTACAATTAATTTAAATGTCGACTTAATGTAAAAATTTGCATTTTAAAAATGAAAATATACTTTAAAGATTTAAAAATGTTTACAAAAACGATACATCATATGAAATTATATTTTTTAAGTTAAATTTTGGTGTGTGTTTTTTCTGAAGTAAACGGTATTTGTGGTATAAACGGTTGTCAAAATTTTAAACATTAGCGGGCTTCGGAAACAAAATTGGTAATATGTCTGTAAGGGGTGGGATTAGAAAACAATAAAAAATAAAGTGATACCTATTTTCAACCCTAGAGCTCATAAAAACGTTTCAAGTCGCTAAAAAAATAGTGATGAAATCTTGGCTGTCCGGGTTTAGCCGCGTCATGGTCGACGGAGCTGATGTTTCGGCCATCTTGCTGTGGCCTTCTTCAGAGCTATACCAAAAAATAGTGATGTTTTGTGGATGTGCTATTTGGTAGGGAAAGGATCATCTTCCTTTCCATTACAATTTCCAATTTCTTAATTGCTTATGGCGCTGAGTGGTTTTAACGCCATCTCTCTACTAAATTCGATTGCATGTCGATTGCATGGTTCTTCTTCTTCATCTTTTCTTCTACTTCTTCTTCTTTTCTTCTTCTTCATCTCCTCTATGCCTCTCACTTCGTTGCATTTGACATTTTTGATTATTTATTTTAATTCTCATTAGTGTAGTAATGGTCAGAATATCTTGACATTAATTAATTAAATTAATTCATATAACAAAATAGTTACATAATAATTAATTAAAAAATAATAATAATAATAATAATAATAATAATAATAATAATAATAATAAATAGTACATAAAATCACCACGCAAACCTTACTCCACTTCACTTCACTGCACAACACTTAACTGTGACGCATTTCTTTCACACTCGCTTCTTCTTCTTCTCGCATTCCCTTCCCTCCACTTCACTTCATAATACTACATTGCGCTGCACTACACTGCACTGCACCGCACTGCACTGTACTGCATGAATAATAATAAAATAAAAGCAATAATAATGAAGATAATAATAACAATACTACTATAACTGATATTTATACTAACAATTAAACAACTTACTTTGTATGAAATACTACTAATCTAACAAAAAACATTGATACAATAACCTAATATATAATTAACTAGAAAACTAATTTATTTTTAAAGTTTCTCAAGCTTTGAGGAAAGGGTTCTAAGATTGTCGCAGGCAAACTGTTCCAGTCTCTAATGGTTCGGTTTGTAAATGAAAATTTCCCGACATCCGTTTTCTGCATTCTTGTCTTAATTTTATGCACGTGATCCGCTCTACCGAAGTATGTAGGTTTTTCTAAACGACGGTGTATTTCATTCCAAGCAGACATATTCCTTTTTGTCTTGTGCCTTGCGCTTCACCTCTCCCAGTGTACCTCCTCTCCTTTAGCATATATCCTGTATATAGGCGTCCCATGTTCCTCTTGGCCTTCCAGGTGATCTCTTTCCCTCTGGCCTGGCTTCGATAATTTCTTTCGGTTTTCTATCCTCTGTCATTCTAGCAACATGTCCGTACCACTTCAGAGCCTTGTTTTCCATTTCTTTGAGTAGCGGAGTAACTTTTAGTTCCTCTCTGATTGTATTATTCCTTATTCGATCTCTTCTTGTTTTCCCTACTATCCTCCGAAGGAGTTTCATTGTTGTATGTGTAGGATAGCATGGTTACTAGGAAAATATGAACGGCGAACGTGAGGCCAGAAGGGTTAGCTTGGAGGAGTTTTAGTAAGTTAAAGAACTTTCGTGATCGATATGTGTAAAACTCAGTGTACATGGGTAGATTAGAAATCTGCATTGCTTGGAAATTTGAATTTGAACAGTTTTTCCTCATCGCGTTCTACTGAAGTCATCAAATATTACTTCATTTGTGAATATGAACATTCTTCTACATCACTTGTTCTGGCCACTAAATTGACGATAATTGATTTGATTAAATTGTAAATTTGATTATCATTGTTCGGGAATGTAAGTTCATATCGTGCTAAATAATTTCATTTAATGAGTTTAAACATTACTTTGCATGAGGTGATACTAATCATCACATGAATTTTAATTGGTTTGGTTCAATAGTAACTTTGAAAATACTGTTTGAGAAATTAAATTTATGCGAAATTAAAGTTTCAACATACTTTCTATGAGATTAATGGCAATTAATTGGTAATCTGTAACTTTGAAAATTATTGTTTGAGAATTTAAATCTATACCATGTTGAAAGATTTGTGAGTTAAAACATTACTTTGAATGAAGTTATACCTACCATCACAAAGACTATAATTGATTTGATTAACTTGTAAACCTGAACGTCATTGTTAGGGAATTTAAGTTAGGGAATAGGTTAAATGATTTGTGATTATTTTGCTTCATTGTCGCGTGAACAGTTTCTTATTATTTTTAATTATTATTTGCTCAGTGAGCAACTAGAATTGTATAGAGTACTGTTACCCGAATAAACACATGAGAATACCAGAGACCTGAGCATGTTTTTTTTCACATATTGTAAAAGCTTGACGGAGGGATTTTCTCTTGTTTTTTTCAACGCTCACCACGGCGAAAGACCGTTGCCGGTACGACGTTGTCAGGGATAATTTTCAGGTCCTCCAACCCCTCTGAGGTACATCCAAAGGCATAGGTTACAAAGCGAAATGTGTCGGCTGCCCATCAATATTAGAGGGGGGTTATACTATATTCAAAATGATATCTAATATATTATATATTCGTTTTCTGATTTTAAACCTGGGGCGTGAAATCATCTACGTTGGTAATTCTTGTTCATCAAAATAGTTTAGTTAGCTTAACAAAAAACTCACAAATTCTTTTTTAACTTACATTTATAAATTTGTTGTGTCACTTTCTCAACAAGTCTCTTAGCCCTTCTGGGGAATTGGCCGTCTACAAATGTGGACTAATCCTTTGTTAAGTTTTTTTTTTCCTTTTGTCTCTTAACGTTGTTGTTAGTAACCGGGATTCTCAGCATTCAGTCACCATTCAGAAAACCACGGAGTCTCGAGTTGCTTAATCTCCGTGTGACTTCCGCAATGTAGTAAAATAATGCGGCTAACATCGCCGGCAAGTACAATAATTAAATATTGTTCATTTTAGAAAATGTTAAGAGAAACTAACGCTCGTCCCAGAGAGTATCCTATTGGTAGGGCCCCGTGCTCCAAAAAAAATTATAAATTATTCGAAAATCTGAATTGTGAAATATTATTAAACAAACTGTAGATTGCTACAAAATATTTTTTTGAACTAAAAGTTTGTACAAAAGTTATTCTATTATGCATGAATGAATGTTCTTTGGAACGATAGCTCTTTACGAGGTAAGGCCTACCAGCGGCGTCCCGGCCTTGCAACTATGGGTTGACGAGTACGTGTGGTTAGCAGATAGCGTTAGTTATTCTATTATGCATGAATGAATGTTCTTTGGAACGATAGCTCTTTACGAGGTAAGGCCTACCAGCGGTATCCCGGCCTTGCAACTATGGGTTGACGAGTACGTGTGGTTAGCAGATAGCGTTAGTTATTCTATTATGCATGAATGAATGTTCTTTGGAACGATAGCTCTTTACGAGGTAAGGCCTACCAGCGGCGTCCCGGCCTTGCAACTATGGGTTGACGAGTACGTGTGGTTAGCAGATAGCGTTAATTATTCTATTATGCATGAATGAATGTTCTTTGGAACGATAGCTCTTTACGAGGTAAGGCCTACCAGCGGTCCCGGCCTTGCAACTATGGGTTGACGAGTACGTGTGGTTAGCAGATAGCGTTAGTTATTCTATTATGCATGAATGAATGTTCTTTGGCACGATAGCTCTTTACGAGGTAAGGCCTACCAGCGGCGTCCCGGCCTTGCAACTATGGGTTGACGAGTACGTGTGGTTAGCAGATAGCGTTAGTTATTCTATTATGCATGAATGAATGTTCTTTGGCACGATAGCTCTTTACGAGGTAAGGCCTACCAGCGGCGTCCCGGCCTTGCAACTATGGGTTGACGAGTACGTGTGGTTAGCAGATGGCGTAAGTTATTCTATTATGCATGAATGAATGTTCTTTGGACGATAGCTCTTTACGAGGTAAGGCCTACCAGCGGCGTCCCGGCCTTGCAACTATGGGTTGACGAGTACGTGTGGTTAGCAGATAGCGTTAATTATTCTATTATGCATGAATGAATGTTCTTTGGAACGATAGCTCTTTACGAGGTAAGGCCTACCAGCGGCGTCCCGGCCTTGCAACTATGGGTTGACGAGTACGTGTGGTTAGCAGATGGCGTAAGTTATTCTATTATGCATGAATGAATGTTCTTTGGCACGATAGCTCTTTACGAGGTAAGGCCTACCAGCGGCGTCCCGGCCTTGCAACTATGGGTTAACGAGTACGTGTGGTTAGCAGATGGCGTAAGTTATTCTATTATAATTGGTGTTTTTTAGTAAATCTGGAAGAATTTTTCCAGAGGAGGAGGAAGGGGTCAAGACGATTTTGTGCCAGGGGGCGCCGCAGTACCATATTCGACCCTGGAGCTATCTCTGCACGTAATTTTGCGAACAAACAGGACATTATTTTGTGAACCACCTACTTTTGAAGTGTGACTTTTGAAGTCACGGATGTCACTGTAGAGTTACTCAGCGCGTGAGAAAAGAAAAGTCTTCAACTGATTTAACGAGCTTGTATTCAATGTACATTTGGGGACGTATTCATTCCTGCTTCACATACAATCAAACGCTATTCTTCTCGGTTCTTCGCCTGTTCAAAACTCCCTAGATTATTCCAGGAAATTACTTACCCCTTGCGACACATTAGAACTGTGGGAAGTTGGGAAGGCGTAATATTCAGCTATGGCCGGCATCGGTTGTTAGATTTTTCTCCGAGCTCTCAGAAGTCTTCAAGAACTTGGAGCGAAGCGTATTTGCCCAAGCCATTGACGTCGGCGAATTGCCTAAATAGTTATAAATACAAAAATATTACATTACCCCAAACCCACTGGCATGGAGTAAAGGGGACCTATGACTGTTTTTCCTACTTCTTTATTTTTATACATACATGAAGCAAACTTTTATAGCGTTTTCCATTCGCCGCACTGGCGCACACCCAGTGCGGCGAATGTATATTGTTTTGCAAGAAATGTCTTAAAATAATTTTTGTGACTCACGAAGTTCGGAAAATCAGTTTGTGTTTTCCTCAAATTTAACCTTGAATAACTTCGTGTTAACAAATCCAGTACTATTAAGAAACCAAAGTGTAGGTATGTCTCAATTTCGAAACGCTAATAAAGTGAAAATAAAAATAGTGACCCTTACAAAATCATTCAAATATACGTGCCAAGAAATGTTTCTCGCACGCCCATACATATACCAGCTGAAATATGGTTTTCAATAAGCAAACAATTCTCCAGAAGCCTTTCGGTTCAAAATGTTGTGTACTATATCGATCACTGGCAAATCACGAAACATGAAATTTTGACACATACGCATCTGCAGTTTTGGTAGTTTTTAAATAAAGAAATCACACTTTAATGATTTATGAAGTAAGAATTACCAAAAGACCTCATAAAATTGTAACGCTCATAATAACTGATTATTATCACAAAATTATTATAACAAAATGATTATTCTACGAGTTCCATCAGTGTGGTAGACCATGAACAGCTATCTATAATCTCACTGCGTAGCGCATAAGCCCTGACTCAGTTCCGGAATTCGTTTCATTCGTAGCTGCCCTTCACGCGTGTGGGGCAGCACTGTTGCGGAGCAATGACGTTTTTTACCCTGCACTAGTGGCGGGGGGGGGTCAGTGCAACAAATGGAAAACGCTATTACTGTAATGCTTGTTACTAATGTGTGGGTGAATCTTTATATATCAGCCGCGTATTGATTGATATCAATTATCGACATTTTTAATTTATCAACTGCAAAAATCTTATTTTTATCTGAAGCTGCGGTTAACTCCCTCCCACACAGAAAACTGAATGATGAAAAGAACTTGCAGAACTCTGGTAGGGCTTGGTCATGGTCAAATGACAAGTGGCCCACACATCTGATTTACATACGTACACTGGACCAATTTGGCTGGCTAAAAACTTACACTTGCTATCAGCTGTGTAAATCGAAAATTTCCATGCAAGTAAATTCAAATCGGCTTTCATTTCTCGAGCATACTGCTGTGAAGTTTGCAGGAACTTTTACATGATCCATATCTCGAGCAATTCTAGAAACACAACTCGCCACACTTACCGCTATTATACAATTTCAGGATTCAAGCCTGTCAGCCAACACTTCAAAAGGTAAGGCGACATTTCCGGGCCCTTTCTTACACATCACACCCCTCAACAGAAATTTGCACAGCACGCGGCCAACGCCAGAGACTACATTGCTAGTCATTTCGCTCAACACATGACCAACTTCTCCGCTATGGCAACGGAATGTGTTTACGTCTCTTTGTAAACAAGCATCTTCGGTTTCGATCATGGAGCTACGAATATATTGATGTGGCATTACCAACCTCTGACATCTTTCGCGAGTGAACCCAGGGGCTGGAGCCGTCTGCCATATTGGTGTGTCCAAACCAGGGCTGTCAAACACGGTAATAATTGCGTAATACTCACTTTTAACATAATTCAATAATATTCGGAATATTAAAAGAATATAGTAAGTAAAAATGAGAATTTTCTTTACAAATTATGGGGTCATAGTGAAGTATTTCCAGTGCGTGAAAAGCAAACGAACATTATCTGAAAACTTCTTATCTGAAAACAAAAAGCAGGGTCTTATAATTTGAAGATTTTAGATGTGCCAGTAATACAATGGATGTCAGCATTGTGCAAAACATTCGGGTTTCTTTTTAAAAGACGTCAAAAGTAATAATGTTAGTTCAAGACATCAGTGAATAATTATTCCCCACTAAAAATACTTCTTTTTTAGAGAGATTACTTTAAGAAAGGACCACTTTCACAGCTACTGCTGACAATATATGTTCAGGTTATGGCCATGAACTCATTTTGTCTTTGCGTTTGTTGACAATGAGTTCATTTCTAAATGGCTTCGACGGTGTCTTGCAATGTCATTGCCCTGCATGACGTCCATTTGTTTCCCGACCCTTAATTTTTGAAATATCATCTTGTTAAACTCATAATTTTATAAATAACAAATAAGAACAATTGAAACAGAGATCTAAGGCCATCTTTCCATAGAACTCATTTGATTCGATTGTTCTTAACATTGGCGAACATCTATATAAAATACGAAACGCACATCTATCTTCAAGAGTGGATTTTCGTTGGTTTGCGTTATGAAGACAGTACAGTCTTGCGGGATAAAATTTAACATAAAAGTTCGAAAAAGAGCAAGTGTTTTTTTATTTGACTTTTAGGTTACAATATCCTCCATGTTGTCATCCACTTCGCATCCCCTCCCGAAGATGAGAGATGCAGGATGAAGCTCATGCTTTTGCCTCCATCGGTGTTGTCAGGTGGTCTATTTTCCCACTAAACGCGCTGCGGAAAGCACCAGAGCGTCAACAAAGAACACCAAATTTTAAAAAAATAATTACTTCGTGTTTAAAATAAATGAGGAAGTATAAAAACAAACAGGTTCGAAAAATATTATTAATTGTATTTGATGATATTTATGTTATACAATAAACACATACATTTTTAATATACAGAGAGTTCACAAAGTCTCTCTGCAGTAGCTGTATCCCTACTCCACCATCCTTTATGTGGAAACGGCAACATCGCGAAGAATAAGATCACGTACTTTTATTTCGAATACTGCTTGCTTGCAACGAGTGCGTTTGTGTGAATAGCTTTCGAACACTCTCACGTTGATTCAGCTTGCGATGTTGCCGTTTCCGCATAAAGGATGGTAGCGTGGGGAGCTGATCAGTACGGAGAGACCTTGTGAACGCTCGGTATAATATATATATATATATATATATATATATATATATATATATATATATATTGTGACGTCACGGGGTTATACGAACCCGTAACGCCACCATAAGCCACTAGAAAAGACCAGAGAACTGAGAAATAGGGTACGAGGCGGAGCGATGGTCCGAGAAGGCGACATCTACCCGCAGGGTTTCGTACTCCGATGTCCAAAGTTAGCGGATAATATTTTCTCGAGAGGGCGCGAAGGAGGAGAAAATTCACCCCTCCAGAAATTTTCCCCAGGCGGAGTTGCATAAATACCGTGACGCACTTCAGTAGAGCTCTCTTACGACTTCGACAGCGACGGCGACTCAACTAGATTCTTCAGCGGTAGTTATTGGTTAGTGCAGGAGTATAATTTTACTTGCTTTAGTAAAGCTGATTTAAGAAACACGGTGATAAGTGATAGAATTCAGAAGCAAAGTGCATGTACAGCATTTGCACTAACATTACGCGAGTAAGCAAGCGTTGTGACTGCTCGAACTTGAAATAGTTTCATCATCGAAGTAAATTCGCGCAGAAGGACTCTGAACGAAATCCAGTATTTAATTTTGTACGCCACGACCACGCACGCTCAAAGTGTGGTATGTCGGCCGAGTGCTAGAAGTAGTCAATTCAAGCACGTTAGTTATTTAAAACTGGAAGCGCGAGCAACGGGTACGCGGCAGCCGGCAGAAGGACGACTCAACACTCAAGCGTAGGCGAGAAGGACTTGGACCACATACGTGGATGGTACGAGCCCGAGGACGAGAGAAAGGTTTGGAATTTGGACGTGTGGCGGCATCCGGAGATCGAGCGAAAGAAGTGGTGACCGTGGGGGCATCGAACCAGTCAAGTGACGTGGCGAGGATTGCGAGCGACCGAACCCCCAAGGTTAACTGACGACGGCGAGCGGGAAGGAAATGTCGAGGTAAAGAACTGGCAACTTCTATGCGACAATTTGTTGGGAAACTGTGTAGCGTTAAACACCAGGCGTAGCGTCCTAAAATAGGTGAAAGTTACAAATAGTTACTGGGGAAAATATTTCGAACGTATGAGCGGCAGTTTTGATTTCATTCGCTGTACGCACCAGTAAATTCGTTGAATGCCATACCTTGTACAACTTTTCTAAAGTAAATTATAATTGTTGATGTCAGGAATAATCAGTTGCTATAATTTTGTAAAGGGTACGATTTAGTAACGTGTGTGTCACGTTTATTCTTGTGCTAGAGTTAACAGCGTTGTAATGCGCAGCTCAAGGCTGACCTGTGAAGTCTATAATAGAATAATTGTAGAGAATCACTTAAAGGGCCGTGCACGGAGAAAACTTTAGATTAACCACAGTTAAATGAGGTACACGAAATAATTGAGAAGGAGGTCAAAGCAAAAGTATTGTAAATAGTGCGTATTGAAGTAATCAGGCAGTCAAGGTGACGCCTACACATTCTCTTATGGTTGTGTTATTTCTGTTCTTTTTGTTTCTGTTTTCTTTTCAGTGACCATCTACGTAAAATACATACTTATTGTATATTTGTGCCACTGTGTAATTTGTTTACTGAATATATGCTCATTTTACCAGAATTTTATATAATTCATTGTGTCAAGGGTTCAGACCTTTCTCATACCCGAAAGATCCTGCTTCCTGAGAATTCAAAGCTCGCTTCACGAGCATTCATAGTTTCACGCTTCATCGCCACCGGCTGGAAGGTAGTAGGTGGGCGTGTTATAATATATATATATATATATATATATATATATATAACAACTATTTATAACTAGTGGTGCTAAATTGATAGGTTGATTTTTTTGTGTTTCCGGGTGCGTCAACTGCTTCGGTCATTAGTCCCTTTAGTGTAGTGCCTGTTTTTTCTCGAAAGATGGCGGTTATCTTCCGCCGCTGGATGGCGAGATCCGACGCCGACCTACCGTCGGCGGGGCACTGCCCCAGGTGAGGAATATGTGGTAGTGTGGTATATGTGTGGTATATAGTGCATGTGAGTGTAAGTATATGTATAAGGGGAGAGGATAGGACAAGGAAGAGGAAAGACAGATCGCGCACGGTCCGTGGCCCGTTTGGTAAGGTACTACTCCGGCATTCGCCTGGGTTGATCGGAGAAACCACGGAAAACTACCGATCAGAGCAGCCGGCCGCTAGAATTCTCCTCCAGACAGCGACTGAATTCGACCTAGCTGAAAAGGTAGTGTCGAAAATTCTGCCGCCATCAGGACTCAACCTAGGACCTCCCGGTCAGAGGCGCCGCAGTGACATCAGTTGATGCACGCTACCGGTATTATTATTATTATTATTATTATTATTATTATTATTATTATTATTATTAATGTTGTTGTTATTATGGTCATTAACGTCAATATTTGTATTACTGACATAATTTCATTACAAATATAAATAACATTATATTAAAGTAAAAAAAATCTTTAACTACGTTTAATATACGTTAGCGATATGCAAAACTAAACATATCCATGTACATCGGGGAGACTGACGTGGCCTAGCGCGGGCGGCGCCTAGTACTGAGCGCCGCACCACTCGGCGTTGGCGTCAGCGGCGGCGCCGGAGGAGTCGCACGCGTCCCAAGGCAACGCCGCCGCCTCCCGGCCCCACGGCGCCCCCGGCGGCCCCCGCCCCGCGCCGCGGCCCCGGCGGGTGATCTTCCTGCGCGTGCGCTGCAGCACGGCCGGCCCGCCCCCCCTTCCGCACCACACTTCTAACATTCAATCACCTGCCCACACGCCCACCCACGCGCTTCACCCCCTCACCCTCTACCACGCCCGCCCACGCGCTTCGCTCCGCACGCCAAGATCATACGCCCCCTCACCTGCTGGCACGCCCACCCATTCTACGCACCACACTTCTAACATTCAATCACCTGCCCACACGCCCACCCACGCGCTTCACCCCCTCACCCTCTACCACGCCCGCCCACGCGCTTCGCTCCGCACGCAAGATCATACGCCCCCTCACCTGCTCACACGCCCACCCATTCTACGCACCACACTTCTAACATTCAATCACCTGCCCACACGCCCACCCACGCGCTTCACCCCCTCACCCTCTACCACGCCCGCCCACGCGCTTCGCTCCGCACGCCACGATCATACGCCCCCTCACCTGCTCACACGCCCACCCATTCTACGCACCACACTTCTAACATTCAATCACCTGCTCACACGCCCACCCACGCGCTTCACCCCCTCACCCTCTACCACGCCCGCCCACGCGCTTCGCTCCGCACGCCACGATCATACGCCCCCTCACCTGCTCCACGCCCACCCATTCTTCGCACCACACTTCTAACATTCAATCACCTGCCCACACGCCCACCCACGCGCTTCACCCCCTCACCCTCTACCACGCCCGCCCACGCGCTTCGCTCCGCACGCCACGATCATACGCCCCCTCACCTGCTCGCACGCCCACCCATTCTTCGCACCACACTTCTAACATTCAATCACCTGCCCACACGCCCACCCACGCGCTTCACCCCCTCACCCTCTACCACGCCCGCCCACGCGCTCACCTGCTCCACGCCCACCCATTCTTCGCACCACACTTCTAACATTCAATCACCTGCCCACACGCCCACCCACGCGCTTCACCCCCTCACCCTCTACCACGCCCGCCCACGCGCTTCGCTCCGCACGCCACGATCATACGCCCCTCACCTGCTCAGACGCCCACCCATTCTTCGCACCACACTTCTAACATTCAATCACCTGCTCACACGCCCACCCACGCGCTTCACCCTTCACCTCTACCACGCCCGCCCACGCGCTTCGCTCCGCACGCCACGATCATACGCCCCTCACCTGCTCACGCCCACCCATTCTTCGCACCACACTTCTAACATTCAATCACCTGCTCACACGCCCACCCACGCGCTTCACCCTCACCTCTACCACGCCCGCCCACGCGCTTCGCTCCGCACGCCACGATCATACGCCCCCTCACCTGCTCACACGCCCACCCATTCTACGCACCACACTTCTAACATTCAATCACCTGCCCACACGCCCACCCACGCTCTTCCTCTACCACGCCCGCCCACGCGCTTCGCTCCGCACGCCACGATCATACGCCCCTCACCGCTCCACGCCCACCCATTCTTCGCACCACACTTCTAACATTCAATCACCTGCTCACACGCCCACCCACGCGCTTCACCCCCCCCTCACCTGCTCACACGCCCACCCATTCTTCGCACCACACTTCTAACATTCAATCACCTGCTCACACGCCCACCCACGCGCTTCACCCTCACGTACTGCCACGCCCGCCCACGCGCTTCGCTCCGCACGCCACGATCATACGCCCCTCACCTGCTCACACGCCCACCCATTCTTCGCACCACACTTCTAACATTCAATCACCTGCCCACACGCCCACCCACGCGCTTCACCCTCACCTACTACCACGCCCGCCCACGCGCTTCGCTCCGCACGCCAAGATCATACGCCCCCTCACCTGCTCGCACGCCCACCCATTCCTCGCACCACACTTCTAACATTCAATCACCTGCCCACACGCCCACCCACGCGCTTCACCCCCTCACCACTACCACGCCCGCCCACGCGCTTCGCTCCGCACGCCAAGATCATACGCCCTCACCTGCTCGCACGCCTACCCATTCTTCGCACCACATTTCTAACATTCAATAACCTGCCCACACGCCCACCCACGCGCTTCACCCCCTCACCCTCTACCACGCCGGCCTACGTGCTTCGCTGCGCACGCCAAGATCATACGCCCCCTCACCTCACACGCCCACCCATTCTACGCACCACACTTCTAAACTCACACGTTCAACCACCTGCTCACACGCCCACCCACGCGCTTCACCCTCACCTACTACCACGCCGCCCACGCGCTTCGCTCCGCACGCCAAGATCATACGCCCCCTCATTTGCTCGCACGCCTACCCATTCTTCGTACCACACTTCTAACATTCAATCACCTGCCAACACGCCCACCCACGCGCTTCACCCCTTCACCCTCTACCACGCCCGCCCACGCGCTTCGCTCCGCACGCCAAGATCATACGCCCCCTCATGCTCCACGCCACCCATTCTTCGCACCACACTCTAACATTCAATCACCTGCCCACACGTACCCACGCGCTTCACCCCTCACCCTCTACCACGCCCGCCCACGCGCTTCGCTCCGCACGCCAGATCATACGCCCCCCACCTCCAGCCCATCTCGCACCACACGCGCTTCACCCCCTCACCTACTACCACGCCCGCCCACGCGCTTCGCTCCGCACGCCAAGATCATACGCCCCCTCACCTGCTCGCAGCCCACCCATTCTTCGCACCACACTTCTAACATTCAATAACCTGCCCACACGCCCAACCACGCGCTTCACCCTCACCCTCTACCACGCCCGCCCACGCGCTTCGCTCCCACGCCAAGATCATAGCCCTCACCTGCTCACACGCCCACCCATTCTTCGCACCACACTTCTAACATTCAATAACCTGCCCACAGGCCCACCCACGCGCTTCACCCTCTCACCTACTACCACGCCCGCCCACGCGCTTCGCTCCGCACGCCAAGATCATACGCCCCCTCACCTGCTCGCACGCCCATCCATTCTTCGCACCACACTTCTAACATTCAATCACCTGCCCACACGCCCACCCACGCGCTTCACCCCCTCACCTACTACCACGCCCGCCCACGCGCTTCGCTCCGCACGCCAAGATCATACGCCCCCTCACCTGCTCGCACGCCCATCCATTCTTCGCACCACACTTCTAACATTCAATCACCTGCCCACACGCCCACCCACGCGCTTCACCCCCTCACCTACTACCACGCCCGCCCACGCGCTTCGCTCCGCACGCCAAGATCATACGCCCCCTCACCTGCTCACACGCCCACCCATTCTTCGCACCACACTTTTAACATTCAATCACCTGCCCACACGCCCACCCACGCGCTTCACCCCCTCACCTACTACCACGCCCGCCCACGCGCTTCGCTCCGCACGCCAAGATCATACGCCCCCTCACCTGCTCACACGCCCACCCATTCTTTGCACCACACTTCTAACATTCAATCACCTGCCCACACGCCCACCCACGCGCTTCACCCCCTCACCTACTACCACGCCCCCCACCGCTTCGCTCCGCACGCCAAGCTTATATGCCCACTCACCGCTTACAGCATCAACAGCTGTAGCAACAGCTAGGTCATTAGCGACCACTGTTGGCATTAACGTTATGGTAACTGCGAGGGTGAAACGATATGGTGATGGTAAGGGGTGAAAGGACGAACACAAATACAACCATGATCGAGGCGGGACTCGAACCCGTGTCCCGTCGGTCCGAGATCACTACGACACTACTGCCTTAGCGATTTCGGCCACCGGGCCGACGCCTGTGTTATTGATTTTATTTTTTCCCATCTTCCAGTCCGTCTGTGAATTAAAGAGCCACAGAAGATAGTATTTGTTTTCTGGATGTGGGAGAAGATGGCGTAGCAAGCGCCAAGCTACATGTACATATGTTTGCCAAAGTTTACTGTTTATATAGCTATTTAATATTGGCTCTCATTAAAAAAGGGGGCTGAGTCTACCTCAGGATCTCCCTGAATAGGAAACAAAGTTTTCCTTCAATTATATTTCCTTTATCGTACTCGTGCGATAACTCTCGCATGTTAATCCCCACTCTCTTTCCTGTTATCCATTTGCATATTAAGCCTGTGATGTATATTTTTCTTCAAGACTCTGTTATCCTCCAGCCATTGTTCTGTCTCCTTGTAATTGATAAGTATACAATATACTCGTGTCAATACAAACTATCGTCACCTTTATTATTTCACTAGTATACATTTCTTTTCCGGCACTCACTGGCAACCAATCTTTACAAATAACATCTCTGAAGCAAGAGAATTTCACGGAGACGTGACAAATTGCACTTTGACCTTAAAAATATAAAGGATTTTGTTCGCTAACGCATCTAAATAGTAATTTTATATATATATATATATATATATATATATATATATATATATATATATATACTAAAATTTTGAGTTATATATATATATATATATATAACTAAAATTTTGAGGCCTGTGGCCTCAAAGACACATAATCTCCAGGACGAGATCTTCTTGAATATTCTATTACATTTTTGCTCGTTTGACACTTCTTGATTCTACCCCACCTTTCCTCAGCCAGTATAATCTGAAACTGTGTATGAAATTAAACTAATTACTTGATATAATACACGACTGAATTATAGAGGCGTACCTCTCTGCTCGGTAATAACATTAAATAAGAATAGTTTGTATTGAGAACGGTGTATTTTATTATTATCAATTACAAGGAGACATATAGAACAGGTGACGGAGGATAAAATGGTCTTGAAGAAAAGATAAATTGCAGGCTCAATATGGAAATGGAAAAATAAGGAAGAAGGTGGGGTTTAACATGCGAGAGATCTCGCACGGGTACGCTAGTTTTTATTTATTTATTTATTTATTTATTTATTTATTTTATTTATTTATTTTACGTCAAAAAACAGTTAAAAACTGCGTATGACGTGCTATGGGGAAAAGTGAATTGTGTGCACATTTTCAAAATTCTGTGATCCCTACACTAAGTCATATACTACTTAAATTTTGAATTTTGAAAGGAGAAAAAAACAAAAAACTTACAGTATTACCGACCAGAGAGGTACACAAGTCTAATTCAATTGCGACTTTGGCCTCAAAATGTTAGTGTTTAAGGCCTTAAACAGGAGTTATTTAACGATAAAGATTAAAAGATCCGCCACAGTGTTGCAATTCGAGACGTCTCCGTGAAATTCTCTTTTATTAGAGACCTCATTCATGAAGATTGGTTGCGTGCGAGAGCCTCAAAGGTATGTGTACTACTGAAATAATATAGGAGGCGATTTATATTTTGGTCAATCATTGCTTCCCCCCTCCTTATTGGTGATCTCCGGGTACAGGGGTGGCATTTGAATGCATTTCTTAGGCTAGTGATACACAGCCCTTAAATGACGGATGTTCAAATGCGTCAGCTACAGCGCAGCGGGGGCGCATAAAGGTCATGGCATTCTAGTGCTCTGCAGCGACGTCTGGTGCCAACAACGCCCGTTGCGTACCAACCAGAGGAATGCCGCTAGATTTTTTTTTTTAATTTGTTGCGTCCACTCCTTGACGCAACGCGTCTCCAAGCCCCTTAAGGGGCGTTGAGCGCTTTTGCCCTTGGGAGTAATCCTCCATTAATGGGCATTATTATTTTTAATATTAGTCAAGTCTCGTCACGTCACAGTCAGTCAGTGCCTTTTATCCCTTCGGCCACGGGCTCGACGCCGTTAGATCCCGGGGTTCCTGGCCAGGCACCCGACCACGAACCCGCAGTCTCGCATTCGCTTAACCTTCGTGACTTCACGGAGCGTAGTAAACGCATTCGGCTAGCGCCGCCGGCGTTCGTTCTTTCTAACGGACGTTGCTTTTTAGGAGGCTTCCATTGCTTACCGAACACACGGACTATTAACGATACGTACGTACGTATGTTGAACCGCGTTGAACGAGCGACATACGTTTTCTCATTTATAAAGTAAAGACATTCCAAAGAAAGATTCGTTAAAAGAATAATTATGAAGTGCACCTACCAACATTTGCACACTTGGTGCACACTTCGTTAAACTTGCCGTTTAATATGAACATGAAATTTCCAATGCATATTTTTGATGACGGTTCGGATAATCGGAAATTGTAAAAACTAGTGGTTGAACAGAATAGCACATACTTTCACATAGTAAAGTTTTCTAATTTCCTTAGTGTGGACTGCCCTTACGATCTTGCTCCATTCTCTTGCTAGCCACCATCTATCGCAACCCAAAGTACATTTCTTTGCTATTTTCTCAACTTATCGGTTTTCTAATAGTAGCGAAATTATAATTCAAGAATATTAAAGAAGAGTAAAAACCTCGTCATAATTGACAATTTTCATTGAGAAATTTAGAGCCTTTTTAAGAAAATGGTGTTTAACCGTTACTGTAAATATGAAATTTGAAGCTCTTTTACAGCAATCTATTGAGTATTTTGAAACTGAAAATGTGCATATTAACGGGGAGATATTTTCAAAAAATCGCATTTGTGTAATATTTGAAAAAACAAATGAATATACCCAAATAAACTTTACGTCATATTAAAAATGCAATTAGCAGTATCCATTGGAAACTTTGAAGAAAAAATTTGGAACTATTTTTAAGAAATTACATGTTGACTTTTCTAAAAATGCGGAATTTTCAGCTCATTTTCACAACAACAAAAAAACGAGAGTTTTCGAGATACGACATTATTTACAGCACATGTACTCATAAACATACTGTGAACAAATGGCTTCTAATGTAAATATTAACGACGCAAAAGACGACTCAAAAAAATTAAATTTTTTGTAAATTTTGAAAATCCAAAAGAATAGAGCAATATGGCGTTTATGTCATCTTATAGAGTAAACTATCCCTAGCAAAATTTTGGCGCAGTTTTCAAGAAAATCTTGTTTTCGTTATTTTTTTAAATTGTTCATTTTGCATGCCATATTGCGGAAAACTACTAATATTTTCAAAAAATGAATACGACGTTAATGAAAGAACTAAATATGTAGAACAAATTTTACTTGAAGGAAATATCTCTATGTTAAATTTTGTAGTTATAGGAAAACGCCGGAAAAAAACCTTTAAAATTTTCGAAAATTCAGAGTTAATCGTGTAAATCGGACCTAGGCCACTTTATAAGTATAATATGCTCTATTATTACGAGAAATTTAACGAAAAAGTTAGGAGAAGTTTCTGAGAAAAATTTTGAAAATTTCCTGGAGGCTTCATGTAAGATTTTAAAGAATGTTTTTCAAAATCTCAACGCTTCGACTCGGGCCAGATGGACAGGGGTTTCTTTAATTTGGAAAAAATCGTAGGCATGGTTTAGGCGCTGGTGGTGGTCACAGACGGACGTTTTGGAAACAACTTTTCGGTATGAGGGGACCCCAAAATGTGTATTTCTGATGAAACCTGGAAACTGATTTTCGGCAGCATTACACGACTGTCTCTATTCTACGTATATTACTCTGTATATACGTATGTATACGAGTAAGTAAATATCTCAAAGTCGTATAAAATCTGAAAGAGGGTATAAAATGTCCTCTTCAATAGGCTTTCGCTGTTAATGGCATAAAGCATAATTTCTTCCTCTTCTTTTATAAGTTTCATTCTAATGCAACACACAATTGCGAACTCTGTGGCATCTCTGTTTGCTAACACAAGACCACTGGGTCTCTTTTGCGTTGCATTTGTCGTCCGGATCGAAGCAGCGATCCTGCTAGCGTGTCCTGCCAAACCAAAGCACTTCAACGACGTGCGTTTTGCGACGCTCGTATGTCTTAAGAGTGCGGCCAGAGTTCGGTCGATTTCGCCTTCGAGACAATGCTGCCGTTGACAAGGAAACTTTCAAACTACTCTAAAGCGCAGGTATGGTCGCTCAAAATATTTGAAAAGTAAAGCCATTATCACGATCCAGAGAAACATGTTTTCTTAGAATATGATCGAGAATTCCTGGGGAATATCTATTCAAGGCACTACAACAGGTACATCAGCTAAAATTTACCCAGAAATCGTCAGCGGCAATTGTTCATACGTATTACAAGTAGTAACTGCCAGACCTTAAGCTGACCTCATTGCCTCATAATAGAAATACAAAAACATCTCTCTTAAAACATCTTTTTTTTAAAACATCTCTTTTAAGTCAAACTATTCTGAAGTCAAACATAGCTCTGAGTAAATATTTTTAACTGTTTCATTTGCGTTACTGTCATTAATTGGATGATTGGTGATTCCAGGGGCGTCAACTGCTAAGATCATTAGTCCCGTAAGTGCAGTGCATGTATTTTATCGCGGGAGGTGGTGGTAATCATCTCCCCCAGGATAGTGAGATCCGGTGTAAACCTACCGTCAGGCTATCGGGGTTTTCCTTACCATAGATCTCCCACCAGAGGGCAACGTCCCTGTAATGCCAACCTCTTGGCTACCAAATGGTCTCCCGACATGTGAGATAATGCTGTGTATGTAAGTGTAAGTGTGTGTAAGTAAGGGATGAGGATAGGACATGGAAGAAGACGGTAAGATCGAGGCCGACCTTTGACCCGTTTGTTAGAATACTGCTCCGGCATTCACCCGGTGTTGATCGGAGAAACCACGGAAACCTACCGATCACGACAGCCGGCCGATAGAATTCTCGACAGCAGTTACATTCGACCTAGCTCTCTTGCGAGTGTTGAAAATCCTGCCACCGTCGTTACTCGAACCCTAGGGCTTCCCGGTCAAAGGCATTGCATCAACTGATATACAGAGCCACTGATTCCGGTTCCTCTACTGAATATTCTCAATTTTTGGGTCACATTAAGAGACTTTTATGTCAACAATTTGTAAAATTCGTCACAATCATTCATGAAAGGCTAAAAGTATCCTACCGGGAGCGGTAGCTCAGTGCATCAACTGATGTCACTGCAGCGACTCTGACCGGGAGGTCCTAGGTTCGAGTCCTGACGGCGGCAGGATTTTCGACACTAGCTTTTCAGCTTCGTCGAATTCAGTCGCTGCTTGGAGGAGAATTCTAGAGGCCAGCTGCTCTGATCGGTAGTTTTCCGTGGTTTCTCCAATCAACACCAGGCGAATGCCGGAGCAGGACCCTACCAAACGGGCCACGGACCGCGCGCGATCTTCCTTTTCTCTCCCTTGTCCTATCCTCTCCCCATACACACACACTTACACTAACATGCACTACACTACCACATCCCGGGAGACCGGTCGGGAGCTTAGAGCTTGTCCCGGCTGGGGCAGTGCCCCGCTGGTGGGAGAGTCCTGGTTAGGGGGAAACCCCACTAGCCGACGGTAGGTCGGTGCCGGATCTCGCCATCCAGCTGGGGAAGATCACCGCCATCTCCCGAGAAACAAACAGGCACTACACTAACGGGACTAATGACCAAAGCAGTTGACGCGCCCGGAAACACGAAAAAAACAAACCAAAAGTATCATAGGGTGTTTAAGTACCTCTTCAATAGATTGAATCACCACGCCATAGGGCCGCACAAGCTTTACTTCCTTTTTCACGTTCTGCATGTTCTCATGGAAGTCAATGGGCTCCACGCGCTCGATCTGCAAAAAACGAGGGTATGAAAAATTCAATATTAAGAATACTTGGACTTTCGGCAGTCAGTCGTTTAGAGCAAGGGGAACTTGATAACAGTCACGTCAACTACTTAGATTATTACGTACCGTAAGTTGGAGTGCATATATCCCTGTAGGTGGCGATCCTTGAAATCTATTCCTTAAAGACGGATTTTTAAATAAGTTCAAGTTCAACTTTCCGAAAATGGGAGTAGTTTTTGTCTAATTTTGCGCGAAATGTAGGCAATTTATATCTTAAAAATGGCTCCAATTTTTTCTATACATTTTATCCTCATATGTAATAAGGGCCAATAAAAAAGGTGGTGTTAGTCGCATTTCCAGCCATTGTTCCGTTTTTCGAAAATACCAAAAAGTGAATATTTGAGAAGACCTTTAAAGAGCTGATTTTTACAACAGACTTTGTTTGAAGCAAAAATCATAATCTCAAATTTTGTAGTTTTCAAATGTTTACTTTTTGGTATATTCATTTCACGAACAGATTTCATTAAGAAAAATATCTCCATCATACAATTGTAGGACGCCTCAAACAATCGCGCTTTTTCAAGTTTCAAAAAATGTCTGTCATTCCAGTCAGTGAGAACAAACTATAAATCACATTCAACTGAAGTGCCTAGAGAAGTTGTTCTCCAAAAAGAATTCACCCTGTCAACTTGGACCAAATGTTTTGGTAGCCAACCTCTGCCTGTCCACAAGCCAGGACACAGAGGAAAAGAGACAAAACTATAATAGTAACTTAATGATAATAACTATTCCTGTTTCTATCGCTATCTTCCTGCATTTTTTCATTTCGTAAGATGTTATTATATTCGCATTAATCAAAAAATATTTGCTGAAAATGTGAATTTTTCTTTGTACAATCTTAATAATTTATTATTATAGTGTTTAGTTTCCAAGTTCCCATTACATCCTTTGGAATGACACCCCTTTAAATGAAGTTGCAATAACAATCTTATTTCAATACATACTACTTCTGACAAATCCATATTTTAAATCCTTAATACAAAAAATCTGAAAATGCGGAAGGATGGCAAGCAGAGTTCAGAGAAAAACTGCAACAGTTTTGTGAATATTTGGAATATGTTTCGTATCTTCAAATACTATTATCCTTTCCTTTCTCCGAGCGCGCGTTTGCTGATGGAGCGCTGCATGACCTTTTGTGTCGGACTGTTACATTCAAAATATCCTTTAAATATAAGTCGCAAAAAATTTAAAATTACTCAAAAAATGCTTATTTAAAAAATGACAATATGTATATCATTGTATACGTATTTTTTCGCTCGTCGCGATATAATGAAAAAATATGTATAATTCCATTTGGAAAAACAAAGTTACGTCAAATATCTCGTAAAATACAAGTGGGAAAATATAAATAAATGCATGTGTCAATTAGCCCTATTCCCTCATCTACTTTCGTGAAACGTTTCGTTGCATTAACCTGAACCGTTCAAAAGTTACAGGAGGTGCTAGAGTTACATGACTCACCCTGTATAGCAAATTTAGAACACGATCTACATGGAAGGCAAGGTAATGCATATGAAATCATAAAAGAATTCAACGAAGAAGAAAAAGATACTCTAAGAATTAATCCCATACCAGAAAAAGAATGGTTAAATTACTTTAAAAACCTGTGGACAAATGATGAAGCTGATGCAGTATTAATGGAACCCATTGACAATGTTGACAACATTGATATGCAAGAACTTGAAGAAGTACTCAAAGCTAGTAAAAATAAAAAAAATCTGCAGGTACAGATGACCTGAATGTAGGATTAATAAAGTATGCACCCTTACAGTTTAAAAAAAGATTAATAGCTTTTATAAATACATGTTGGCATGAAGTATATGTACCTCATAAATGGAATGAAGCATATATCTGTCCTGTAATAAAAGAGGAGACAGAACAGTATGTAGCAATTTTAAATGTGCTTATTAAACTTAGCTTATTATACTCTTGCTATAAAATGTATGCTAATATAATAGGAAGAAGATAATAATGGAAAATAAAATCTCAGAAGCTCAACATGGATTTTGGAGAGGAAGATCTTGCAGTGTATATTTACAATTACCCAATTAACAGAGAAAATGCGAGGACAACATTTGCCCACTCTCTACCTCTTGATCGACTATCAAAAGGCTTTTGATAATGTTGGGAGGACACTACAATGGAAAACATTAAAAAAGAAAGGAGTACCAAATCATCTAATAAGAGGTATACGGAGCCTATATAGAGAAAATATAATAAAAATACGGACAACAAGAAATAGAAAACATGCTGCAATCATTAATCAAGATGTAAGACCAGAGTGCCCATTGTCACCTATTTTATTGAACTTGTATATTGACGAAGTCATTAATGAATGGCTACAAATTTTAAACAGACAATTATAGTAAATAAATTTCAGAAAAATAAATTAGATTATATAGCTAAACAATACAACATGACTATCAACAGACAAAACTAAAATCATGGCGTTTAGGGGTTGCCCATATGAGTCCAATATGAGCAAAAAATAGACCTTGGAAAAAATAGAACAGGTAAGTGAATTTAATTCCTTAAAAATTAAAAATAATATTTACAAGTAAAATTAAACAGATATAAAACTTCTGTGGCACAATAGTCGAACTTTGAAAAATAAAGTTAGAAAAGAAACATAATGAAACTCTATAAAACAATGGCCCTACCCATGCTGTTACACGGAAGTAAGTGGTGGACATTAACCAAAGATCAAATTAGAAAATTAGAATCAGCAGAAATGAAGTTTCTTCGAACCCTATACACTTCTTGATCACAAGAAAAGCGAAGAAATTAGAAACGATCTAAAAATTTTAAGTGTGAATGATATTAGTGTGAAAGAGTATAGAGAAAAATGGAAAAATCATGTATTAAGAATGCCTGAAGAAGAATAGCAAATTGCCTTGAACTACAAGTCAAAAGACAGAAGAAATGTGAGAAGACCATTGAGAAGAAGTGAGTAGTTTTCAGGAGCCGGAACAGACTGAACAAGTGTAATCCTTGCAGTTGATGATGATGATGATGATGATGATGATGATGAAAGAATTCACCTATGACTGAGTGGTCCATCAGCCGCCACGCAAGCAGAGCCGCTGTAACAATGAATGTTTGTGGCTGGTCGCATACTGCCACCTTCAACTCAGGTGAGTATTTTTAATGATAATTTTTGTTCCTTTGAAGATATCATTAAGAACATTTAATAGTTTCTAGAACATCATGAATGTAATATTATTGCAGATTTTCATAAGTTTAAAAAAGTTGTCTTTCGAGTAATTGCATTTAAAAAGAGTTTTTATTGTTGTATGTCAAGAATAGCACGATATAAAATTGATATTTAATGAATAATTGTACTACGTATCTTATGTATACTCACCTTTTTTAGAATTTGTTAACAATTTTTAGAATTTGTTAAAACGTTTATATGAGGGCAAAAAATTAAGAGTATAGGAGTGTTCACAAGAAGTCTTCGGTTTTAAGAGTGCATTGTTGCTGAACAATCAGTTAGAAAATTTTAATATTATACCTCGACGATGGACAACAATATCCCAAAATATTCTCAAGTTTGAAACAATCGTGTCATAAAACCTACTTTTTGGAATGTCCCTACTCCGGAATATTTTTAGCCCCAACCATAGGAGCACCAATGATTATAAACCAATTTAATCATATTTTGATAGAAAGGCGCACCGTAAAATATATAAATGATTATCAGCTTCATAAAGAAATGTAAACATCGAAAAACTAACAAATAAACAAATATCATGGACCTCAAAATCCCCCTCCCCTTGGTATAATAAAGCCTATATGATTTTTTGTATGCTCGGGGGCAACTGCTTACTGGCCCATTGGCCCATATCCGACAAGGGCGAATTTGCTGGGAATTTTCTATGTCATACCGATCATACGATCATACGATCTCAGAAATATTTATCCACTAATTCAGAACTTCTCTGGCAATGCGAATATGAGGTCAGGTTGGGGTCAGACCTGCCTGTGGATTTAATTTTGTCAGACATTTATCCAGGATTCATTTTATTGGCCCATGCACTCGACCACTGCGTATTTTTGGTTCCTCAAAAATCCACGCACCTTCTCTGGATTCACCAGCTGAATTGGCTCAGGGCATAAAGTGATATTTCTGTTGTGCCGAGAGGTCCTAGGGTTCGAGTATTGACGGTTTTCGAGTACGGACGATTTTCGACATTAGTTAGATAGCTACGTCAAATTCAGCCGCTGTCAAAAGACAAGCATTCTCTTCCTTATCCCATCCTCACCCCTACGTTCTTACACTTACATGCATTACACTACCACACATGCAAGGAGATCAGGCGGGAGCTTAGAGCTTGTCCATGGGGCGGGGCCCAGCTGGTGTGAGATACCTGGACGTAGAAAACTCCGTGAGCTGACGGGTAGATTGGCGCAGGATTTCGCCATCGATTGATTGATTGGTTGATTATTTCGCGAAACCCGAAATAATCAATCAATCTTGAGATCGAATCCGCGCTCTGGCCTACAAGCTACTCACATACCAATTGATGAGCGCTACCCCATACACAAAATTCAACCCACCTCTTCCTCAATTATGACACAGCTCTCCGTTGGTTCGTCCAACATGTTGCTGAACTGCATCGGTGCCAACTGCATATGGGGGGTCTCAACTCGAGGCCCAGTAGGAGAGCTGAGCACCGGACTTGGGTAGTTTCTGCAGGAAGAACATATGCGTATTTTCTTATTTATTTATTTATTCAGCCGCTACCTCACTGTCTAGCCACTGTCGGGGCTCGAACCCTAGGTCCTCCCGGTCAGAGGCAAAACGCAGTGCCCTTAGCCACCTCTTCCGGTTTGAAAGAGATTGGGCCATCTGCAATTTAACATTTTTATCTTGGGATTTCCAAAAATATTGTATTAAAAAAAGACAATTAGCTCATTTTGTCTTCATAATAACTAGATTTCGACGGAAAATTATTGGGGGTTAATTGATTGAATATTTTTCCTGATAGACAAATAAAATGTTCACTATCCCTTAAGTGTACTGCATGCCAAATCTCGGGAGATGGTTGCATTCTTGTCTACTTTAACGTGATATCCTGTGTTGAACTACATATCGACTTGCGAGATTTTTCCCCGTCCATCTGGCCTCCCAGCGTTTGGCGACAGTACCCTTTGAAACGGGCAACGGACCGCACGAAATCTTTCCTTCCTCTTCTTTGTCCTACCCTCCCCACTTAAATACACTTACACTCACATGAAGTGTACTACCACACTTATCGGGGGACCGCGTGATGTCGCGCACTGCATTTTTGGGACTAATGGCCTTAGAAGTTGACGCGCCCGGAATCACTAATCAATCGATCATCCTAACAGTGTAAATACCAAAACGACAATCCGAACACGACCTCAAACTGAGGACATGATGTACTCCAGGCTCTCTACATTTTCGTTGATTCATTACTGACGAAAGCTCAACCAACAGAGAGCAAAATACAAACGAAACTTTCGAAACCAGCTGTTTTATTCTTCGTACATAACTTGTCAGGGCTATTAGGTTTTCTATTATCATAAACTCTGCATTTTCATAAAGATTAAATGCGTTCGTAAAGCGAAGAATCAGAACGGCGCAGTGTCGGAACTAGCTCCATCGGAGGAATCGTTCTCGGTGCTCCTCGCCGAGAACGATCGGAACTTCGTTTCCGGCTCTTTCATATACCAAACGTTCCTTTGTAAGGCGAGAAAGTAAAAGTATATGGGGGGTTCCCCGACGTCCACCGCCCCGACGGAAACGGCCTTTGGTGTGTATGTGGGTTCACAGAAAAAGAAACAACATTAATTCAGAAGAAATAAAAGAAGTCATCTTCGTCAACATATCAGCTTTATTAAGATAGCCGGCTTTGCCGTCATCGTCAGTCTCGCTGCTGTCGGCAAAAGTCGAGCGACTGTGCACAGTCGAAAGCCGGCTATCTTAATAAAGCTGATATGTTGACGAAGATGACTTCTTTTATTTCTTCTTATAACAACGTCAACAACATCCAATCAGAATTCCCACAACATTAATTCATTTACCTACAAAACCGACTTGGGAGCTCAGGCCCATTAATTGATGTTCGGGTTGGAGACCCGACGGTGACAGGATTTTTCGACACTACACTTGGGTTTTTCTAACGTGGCATCTGAGGGTACTATCTCCATGATTGAATACGGCCCTACTTGTTGCGTCTTTCTCAACCCTGTCGCACGATCGCCACCGTATCAAGCAGTGCTGCACATCAAACGACTCTAGCAACACGACCGAGAAAATCGCGAAAAGACTCGTTAGAAAAAAACAAGTATAGCTAGATATCTAGGTGGAATTCAGCCGATGCTTACGGATTCGAGTTCTAGGGCCACCAGGTCAACGCAGTACCAAAAAAAAAAAAAACTCGGGCCACAGACCGCATGCAATCTTCCCTGCACTTTTCTTGCCCTATCCTTACGCCTTAGCTACACACACCCTCACATGCACAACGCTACAACATTTGTCGCGAGGCCGGTCGGGAGCTTAGAGCTTGCCCCAACTGGGGCGGTGCCCCGCTGACACCAGGTTGGATTGATTGATGGTTTCGTGTTTCCGGGCGCGTCAAGTGCTGCGGTCATTAGTCCCGTTAGAGTAGTGCATGCTTTTTTCTCAGAAGATGGCGGTGATCTTCCCCCGCTGGGTGGCGAGATCCGGTGCCGACCTACCGTCGGCTAGTGGGGTTTCCCCCTAACCAGGACTCTCCCACCAGCGAGGCACCGCCGCAGCCGGGACAAGCTCTAAGCTCTCGACCGGTCTCCCGGAATACGTGGTAGTGTAGTGCATGTTAGTGTAAGTGTGTGTGTAATGGGAGAGGATAGGACAAGGAAGAAGAAGGACAGATCGCGCGCGGTCCGTGGCCCGTTTGGTAGGGTACTGCTCCGGCATTCGCCTGGTGTTGATCGGAGAAACCACGGAAAACTACCGATCAGAGCAGCCGGCCGCTAGAATTCTCCTCCAGGCAGCGACTGAATTCGGCCTAGCTGAAAAGTTAGTGTCGAAAATCCTGCCGCCGTCAGGACTCGAACCTAGGACCTCCCGGTCAGAGTCGCTGCAGTGACATCAGTTGATGCACTGAGCTACCGCTCCCGGTACCAGGTTGGAGAAAACCCCGCAAGCCGACGTGTAGGCCGGCCCTGAATCTCACCATCCAGCAGCGAAATACGAACTTCGCCATCCCCTGCGATTAAAACAGGGACTAATGATCTTCGCCCGTACGTGCAGCGCATGTTGACGCGCCCGGAAGCATTAATGAATCCCTTTACCTGTAGGCGGGCTGGGCCGCGGGCGTGCGTGGTGACTGGGCGCACGGGGCGGGCGCTCTGGTCGGGGCGGGAGCGGCGTTGCTGCGTGGGGCGTAGGGCTGGGCGTAGGGCGGGGAGTAGGGCCTGGAGGGAGGCGCTGGGGAGTAGGGCCTGGAGGGAGGCGGCGCTCTACCCCCCACACAAGTATCAGGCGGAGGTGGCGGCGGCGGCGGACGCTGGTGGAACTTGTTGCGGCAGCATTCGGGCACTCCCTGCTCCATCTGATTCATAAATTGATTACTAGTGATTCCGGGCGCGTCAACTGATGTCATTCGTCCCGTAAATATAATGCATGTTTTTTTTTGCTTGGTAGGTGGCGGGGATCTTGCCCCGCTGGATTGCGAGATCCGGTGCCGATCCACCGTCGGCTAGCAGGGTTTTCCACGTATCTCCTACCAGAGGGGCACCGCCCCCAGCTGAGACAAGCTCTAAGGTCCCGACCGGTCTTCCGGTACGCGTTGTAGTGTAGTGTATGTTAGTGTGAGTATAAGGGGTGAGGTTAGGACAAGGTTAGAGGAAGGAAAGATCGCGCGCGGCCCCGTTTGTTAGGGTACTGCTCCGGAATTCATCGGAGAAACCACGGAAACAACCGATCAGAGTAGCCGGCCGCTAGAATTATTCTCTAGCATAAACAGATATCGACCTAGCTATCTGGCTAGTGTCAAAAATAATCCTGTTATAGTCGGGAGTGGAACCCTAGATCATCCCGGTGGAGGTACTGCAGTGATATGAGTTGATGCCTTGAGCCACCTCTCCCTGTTTCATTGATTCATCATTTAGTTTCCAAATGCGTCAATAGTCCCAAGCAGTCCCTATTGCGTTCCGGTTGATGTTGTTGTTGTTGTTGTTGTTGTTGTTGGTGGTGATGGTGGTGGAGGTAGAGTGGCGATGGTTTTTCCTCGCTGGACCATGAAACTTACAAGTCGGCTTGCGATTTTCACACATTAGTTACCTCGCACAGTATGGCACCGCCCTAGCCAGGACAATTTCAAAGCTCGAGACTAGTCACCCAACATAAAGGTTAGTGCAATGCATACCAATGAATGCATATTTTTTACGACAGAAGAGAGGACAAAGATGTGGTAGAAAATATTGCGAACGATTGCTGTTCCGTTTGTTACGGAACTGCCTCGGCCTATGCTTCATATTGATGAAACCACCGAAGACTATCGATCAATGCAGCCGGCCGCTAGAATTCTCCAGGCAGCAGCAAATTTGACCTAGCTATGGGGAACTATTTGACCTAGCTCAAAAATCTGCCACCATCGAAATTCGAACTGTCGACTTCCCCGACAGAGACACAGCAGAGAAACGGGAATGCTGCTTTTAAGACAACTCAGTCATTCAGCCTCATGCGTTTCTCTACGCTCCTCGCAATGTCATGCAGCGGCAACATCATCGAAACGAATGAAGATGACTCCATTGGCAAACGTAGGTGAAGTGGGAACTTGTACGGATCTACTCGGCATCTAAGAGTGTAACTAGTGATGCTAAAACAGCACGCACTTTCTCGCCAGTACTTTCATGAAAAATACGAGAAAAGTTCTAAAATTTTCGAAAAATTTCACAGGATTTTATTTAAAAATCTATCTTTCACAAACAGATTTTATTAAGGAAAATATCTCTATCTTTATAATTGTAGTTGTTAGGAAGACGCCGAAAAAATGTTGATCTTTCGCAATTTTAGAAAAATCTAGGTCTCTGACAAACATGAAACCTGCACCATTCACTTAAATATCACTCGCACTCTCCAACAAGATATAATCAAAAACGCTGGAGCCATTTTGTTTCAAAATTTGGAAAAGACACAAGGGCTTCATGTAAATAACCCCACAAAATTAATATATCGTATTCAAATTCCAGAAGCCGCGCCAGTCGCCAGATCCATTGGCGAATATCAGATTTGGAGAAAATCGGCTAAACGGTTTAGCCGCCAGGGTTGTTCACAGACGGACAGAAAGACAGAAGTTTTGCTGTCATTCAATTTTTCGGTATCAAGGACCCACAAAACATGGATTTTGTCACGTAATGGAGGATTTTTTTTTCTAAATTTAGCAACTCTATTTATCCACTTTTACTTTACCAGGGCCCTGCAAAAGAGTTTTTGGGCTGAAAATTCGCCGTTTTTCGTACAGCATTACATAACTTTCTCTCTACTCCGTAGGGGGAAAGTAAAACCGCCAGAGGGGACTCAGGGCCTCAACTGTTTTCACTGCAGTGCCTGTGACTGTAAGGTCCTAGGATTCGAATTCCAATGGTGGGATGATTTTCGTCACTAGATAAACAGCCAGGTCGGATTCAGTCGCTGTCTGGATGAGAATTCTGGTGGCCGGCTTCTCTGATCGGTAGTGTCCTTGGTTTTTCTGATGTACGCCTGGAGAATGCCAGAGCAGTACCCTATCAAACGGGCAACGGACCGTACGAGATTTTCCTTCCACTTCCTTGTCCTATCCTTCCCCTTAAATACACTTACACTCACATGCACTACACCACCACATATTCCGGGGACCGTGTGATATCGCGCACTGCATTTTTGGGACTAATGGTCTTAGAAGTTGACGCGCCAGGAATTATTAATCAATCGATCATCCTAAGAGTGTAAATACCAAAACAGCAATCCGAACACGACCTCAAAGTGAGGACGTGATGTACTCCGGGCTCTCTACCTTTTCGGTGATTCGTTACTGACAAAAGCTCAACTAACAGAGAGCAAAATACAAGCAAAACTTCCGAAACCAGGTACTTTATTCTTTGTACTGTAGCGTCGTGCACAAACGTATTTGCAACGAACGGTCGCGTGGCATAGGCGATGCTAAGGCGCCGGGCGTAGCCATTGTATAGGAGGGGATGTGACGACCTCTCTTCCGCTGGCACTACCAAAATCGCTTACCACAAAACCACATATACCACCATTTAGACCGATTTAATTGCTAATTAATTACGCAAAAATTAATTTGTTTGCTCTTCAAATTTCCGAGTAAATAATTGTCAATTGCCGGGCGCACGCAGCCGGCCGGCCGACCGCGGAACGGCTGGCCTCGTGACGTCACGGGTGAGGGGTAGCCATGGAGGGGCATGCCAGGCCGCAGCCGTCGCGCCGGCGCCGCTGCCCGCCCGGCTGACTGGCAAATTTAAATGAAATACACGAACTGGCCGAGAACTGACTTCGATATTGAAAATTATTCCAGTACTGTATGTTCATAATGGCCTTCCAAGTACTTTGCTAATGTTCGCTGAATGACCGTAAGCGTGTCCTAATGTACGGTATGTTGGAAAATACTTGATTCTATCGTAGTACGTTCTGTGGTATCGAGTTAGAAATTTATTTTGTTCACATTGTATTGTTTCAAATGTGTTGGGCTATATTGCAAAACATTGCCTATGTGACATTAACTCCTTACAGGCTTATAGCAGAAGTATTTTTACACGTGACTTACTGTTCTTTCACAGTGGCAAAGTTATTTGTAAATCGAGGTTTGAATTTTGGACATTTTTTGTAGCATCTGCTAGTTTTAAATCAGTAATGCGATTGGCGACTCTTTAGATGTGTGTAGATATTTAATTATTATGGAAGGATAAACATTATCTTTGAAACATTTGTTCCATTACTGGTTTCCGTTGCTTTGCAATGTGGGAATGAACCTACAGTGAGCCAGTAAAGTCTCTCGAGTCCAATCAGGGGCTCCTATTAAAAACTGAATTTGTGTTCGTAACAACCATATCTCTGGGAAACAGTGAAGGGGACAAAACTTCCAGCATTGTGGTTCCAGTTTATGATTGTGGTGAGAATCCAGTTTCTTTCCATTTGTTAAAAGCTACAGTTTATTTATTTATTTAGTCACAAACTGTATGTGACGTATGGGGGAGAAAATCATCTGCGCACGCTTTCTTGAATTTTAGAATCCCTTCCCAACTACTGAACTATTAATAGTTGAAAGATGAAATAATAATAATAATAATAATAATAATAATAATAATAATAATAATAATAAATTTAAAAAAGCGAGAGATTAACGTTTCAAAAACTAGATAGTTTCGTTGCCGAAGTATAGAAAACTTTTTTTGTAACGGTAAACGGATTTGATTATTCTCTATTGCTAACAAATAGAAACTCACCCTAAGCTCTACTAACACTACAAGTAAAAGGAAAGCTCAACAAAACGTGCGCATAGTGAAGCTACATTTACGTCCAGAAGCAAATCAAGGGGCCATCTCAGCATTTGCTCAATGGATCAGGGAAACTGGACAAAAACCCGATCGAGATGGGGGTCATTGACCCGGAAGCTAAGTACATTACTTGTTACAGGCATTTAAGTCTTTTTTTTAAATTATACAATGCAAATATAACTAATTCATTCTTACATTGTTCGAGTTACAAAAATAATTTATATTGCTAGCACTCTCACCAACCACTGTAAAGAGACTTTATTGGCGCACTATATCATAATAGTGAATGATAGTTAATGAATGCTTATGGTTCAGACGAAATTCACGACCTAGCGTGAAGCCTTACAATGTGATACACCATGTCTTTCTGGGACTTGAGCGAACGGCTTCACGGAGTAGCATTCACTGATATATTTTTCCGGACACGGCATCTGCTCAGGTCATTAGTCCCGAGAATGTGGTGCATGTTTTATCGCCGGAGATGGCGGAGTGCTTCCCCTGCTAGATGGCGAGATAACTCAACCGACTTACCTCAACTGTCAGATTAAAATGCGGTTCTTCTCTAGCCAATCCCACGACTAGGGTCACTTCCGTACTGGTTAGGTCACGTTAATTCCCAGAATATACACAAACCTTTCTTGGCGCGTTTATTCTCGGTGTAAGATTTCGAGGCTGGTTAGCAGTTCTCGCTTCGTTTTCATTGGAGTTGTTCTCGTAACATTTTTTCTATTTTTTTCTCTCTTCTTCAAGAGATGCTTTTGTATAAAGATATTAGATGTAACTCATGGCAGTTTTGTCGAAAAACCTCACAACTTTTGGAGGAGAGGTCTTATTGTCAGTTGTCGCAATGCAACGGCTGTGGGCTTCTGATAACAATCTAATATCCACAGTGATATTCGTAATATTCACAGTACCCAATAGTAAACGACAAATGAATGAAAATTACGACTAATTTTAACTTAACTGGAATGAAACGCGTGAAACCTCTATTAAACTATTGGTTTAATAAGGAATGGTGATTTGACTATCTTTCGCGTGTTAAATTATTAACAACACTAGTTTGTAAATAAAATTAACTTGAGAATGAGCATTATTCTAAAAATTGTTCTCTGAATAGCAATGAAATCATTATCATCCAACAATTAGAATATATCATTTGTATGAATTATATAGATATAATGCTTATAGTCGAATCGCACTTAACTCAGGAAGTTAGATAAATTATTTTGGTTACTGTATCTACAACACAAAGCATACAGAGGGTAGGGCATACAGTGATGTTGCTGTTATTATATGTAACAATGAACATTACGAAATGCTAAGTATGCTGAAGATCAAATCCAAGCAACGCCTGTAAAAGTATTTACAAACAAGGTCACTTCCTATACTCTGTGTATGTCCCCGAAACATCAGATAAAACAAGTACATTTTAAACAATTCAATTACATTACTAGTTCTTGTAAAAGTATTTAACAAACAAGGTCACTTCTACCCGAATAATACACTCTTACCCGTCCATCTAAAAAGTCTGACTAATATACTCTTACTCGTCCATCTAAGAAGTCCGACCAATCACCACCTTCTAGAGTTATAAAGCCTGCTCACTAGTACGTGACGTCACTAAGATGGCGGCGTAGGTAGTCACGAGGAATGGGTGGTCTGGACGCCGGCATGTTGTTTTCAGTTGAATTCGTCTGGTGTTGTCCGTGTGTTCGGTGCTATTCATACTTGTATTATACTGCCGGTTTGATATGCCGTTTAGAGTGTAATTCCGAGGTGTCGAGGAAACTGCGATGAAGCCTGGAAAGTACATGATTTTGGTTTTCCAAAATATCCTGCTTTGCGGAAGAAATGGACGGCTGCTGTTCGCCGAGAAGATTTTGTTCCTTCCAAATCCTCGAAGGTAAGGCTGTGGTTCATTTGCACATGTAGAACCTACATTTATTATATTTATTATTTATTCAATGCATAAATTGTATGTAAGTTGCTAAGGGTTTTGACATTGTTTAGTAATATTCCTAATGTTCTATCATGAAGCCAAGTTGTTTGCAATTAGATCTTGGAATTCTTCCTTGTAATATGATGCTGAACTTGCAACTATTTTTTGTTTACTGTTAAGTGAATAGTGATAGTAAAAACTTAAACTATCAGTTAAATAATTTTAGAATAGTAGCACTTAAGTTATAGCACTCAATTGTAAATAATGCCTAAAAAAATTCATAACCTCACAAACAATCTCAGAGATTTCCAGTAACTTGTATGAATAAGTTACTAAAACAAAAGAATAATTTATGTCAAAGGAATTACCTTAGGGAAGTATGAAAGCAAAAGTCTCAGTGGTGCATGAATTAATTTAAAATTAAATTTTTTTTGTTCTTTGGTAAATTGGTTTGAAAGTGAAACTTAAATTCTATGTACATATTTAATATTGTAGACTAACCACTGTACAATTTTAGTCCACCCCTCATGCAACCTCATTATTATTATTATTATTATTATTATTATTATTATTATTATTATTATTATTATTTTATTATTATTATTAGTATTAGTATTAGTATTTTGTTATATTATTATTATTAGTATTATTATTTTATTATATTATTTTTTCTTGTTTTAGGTATGCCACCTTCATTTCCATCAAAATGATATTATTTGAGAGAATATGGTGTATAATGAACAAGGAGAGAAACTGTCATGGAGACTGAATATACCGAAGTTATGAAGTGATGCTGTACCATCTGTGTTCCCTAACTGTCCAGCTCACCTTACCAAGGAGTTTTCCAGACGGGAAGGCCCTTGTGAAAAGCGAGAAAGACTGGAAATGGAAATTACAGAGAAAACTACATACATTCCAATACATTCAGTGATGTATTATAAATAGATGTGTATTATATTGTAAATAATTAGGTTTAATGTATTGTATTATAAAGAAATATGTTTAATAAAAACCATGTGCTCAGAACAAAGTTTTTAATCATGCATTGATATACTATTGTATTAAAAAAGGGAAGAAAATTTATTTTCCTGGAATATGCACTGAAGAGAATGTAAGATGAGAATGCGTGACTGCTCCCAATGACTCCTTGTAATAAGGAATGCTTCAAAGTCACCAATGAAAAATGTTTGCTGTCCACTATCTTAAAATACCTGAGAGAGAATTCGTTCATGATGCTCGTGTAAATGGTCATTCAGTAAATGATTTAGTCAAACATTTACGCTGAAAAGCTGTATTTTGTTAAGTTTTGTCAAAAGAAATTATAGATTATCAAACAAATTGCAGAAGATTGAATATTTTCCAGTAAATTTATCAGTTGTATTCTCAATACATAGATTATAATATACTGTATTGAAAACCAATGTTTATTAAAAAATGTACTCAAAAGAACTTTTATCATGAATTGATAATTTTGAATACAAAAGGAGTGAAAATGGGCGTTGAAAATGCAGTGGAAATTGTAAGGGAGGAATGACCGACGCTCTCCATGACTACCTACGGTGACGTCACGAAACAGTGAGCAGGCTTTATAACTCTAGGAGGTGGTGGACCAATACACTCTTACCCGTCCATCTAAGAAGTCCGACTAATATACTCTTACCCGTCCATCTAAGAAATCCGACTAATATACTCTTACCCGTCCATCTAAGAAGTTCGACTAATATACTCTTACCCGTCCATCTAAGAAGTCCGACTAATATACTCTTACCCGTCCATCTAAGAAGTCCGACTAATATACTCTTACCCGTCCATCTAAGAAGTCTGACTAATACACTCTTACCCGTCCACCTAAGAAGTCCGACTAAGATACTCTACCGTCCATCTAAGAAGTCCGACTAATATACTCTTACCCGTCCATCTAAGAAATCCGACTAATACACTCTTACTCGTCCATCTAAGAAGTCCGACTAATATACTCTTACCCGTCCATCTAAGAAGTCCCACTAATACACCTTACCGTCATCTAAGAAGTCCGACTAATATACTTTACCCGTCATCTAAGAAGTCCGACTAATATACTCTTACCCGTCCATCTAAGAAGTCCGACTAATATACTCTTACCCGTCCATCTAAGAAGTCCGACTAATATACTCTTACCCGTCCATCTAAGAAGTCCGACTAATATACTCTTACCCGTCCATCTAAGAAGTCCGACTAATATACTCTACGCTCTTTGTCCGCGTCCCACTAAAAAGCGGCTGCTCTCGGAGAGGGTCGTTGCTCTTTGCCTGAAATTCTGACTGGCCAACAGGACGCATGCATGAAGGAGCTCTTTGTCCGCCGACCAGAAAAAGAGTTTCTTACTTACACATTGCATTTAGTTACCAAGATTGCTGTATTACATTTAGTTACTCAGAAGGCTGTTCTACAATTATTGAGTTTCGATTTATACAAACAGCCCAACGATGACAGTATTGAGAATTTGGCCATCCGATCTTCTCACCAAGCTTCCAGATGTAGCGTCGCTGCTGAGGCGAATAGGTCCTCCTGAGTTGCGTTTGTGGCAGTTCGGCCCAGCCATGAGCGAGCGCACCTGCGGCGCCCCAGGGCACCAGCGGCGGCTTCCTGCGGGCGATGTCCAAACTGCCCCTTCGCGTGTACGTCGGCGGAACACAGTTTCTCTCGTGGCACCTCAACGACCGGACGATGCACAGAACGAAGTTCACGCTCATGGCAGATGCCAAGAAAAATGTGACGGCAACGTGGCGACTAGTTGACGATCGGAGTCTCCAAACGTAGCTCCGAAAAATATAAGTATAATAATCTCCAAAAGTATAGGCTTAAAACGGACTAAAATATGAGTATCCGTGATGTTCCTGTGATCCGCTTATTTAAAGGCTCGCGGTCTGCCCCCACCCAAGCACCCGAAGGCACTCACGTGACCCCCGACGCCCAATCCGCGTAGCCTTCCTCGGACCTCCCACTCGCAAGCGCCTGCCGCGCGCCAAC
Source organism: Teleogryllus oceanicus (assembly GCA_964035755.1). Classification (NCBI taxonomy): domain Eukaryota; kingdom Metazoa; phylum Arthropoda; class Insecta; order Orthoptera; family Gryllidae; genus Teleogryllus; species Teleogryllus oceanicus. The sequence goes on from CAXIVR010000010.1 coordinate 13,071,799, forward strand.
GGTGACCGGTCACGTGACCCAACTCTCCGGCGCTCATAAACCCTTCGCGCTGCAGAAAAGGGTGTCCCTCGGCCTTTATAAAGTCGGAGGTTTGGCTTTGTATAGAAAACATTTGTTACCCAAGCATTCTCTCCACCGCTAGCACGAGCTTTCTCTCAATGAAAAGATGTCAAGAGTTTGGCTTTGTATAGAAAACATTTGTTACCCAAGCATTCTCTCCGCCCTAGCACGAGCTTTCTCTCAATGAAAAGATCCTTCCTTTCCGGGGTGTCAGTTCTAATTTAATTCGACCGTCCACCCTTGCCAAGACCCTTCTTCACTATGACAGGTTCAGTTTTATTACAGGCTACACGCGCCGTGCTGTTACACTTGTGGAAGATTTATATTTGGAGGTGATTTCAATGCAAAACACCGTCGTTGGTTCTTAACACTCGACACTCCAAAAGAACGACAACTCAATTGTATACTGTTATCAAAGCAACTAAAAGCAGTGTCAACTGGGGAATCGCTCGTTGAAACAAACACGCCTGCATCGTTACATAATAAATTCACTGATTGGGACAATTTTCAAAAATATTAAAATAGAAATACCTCAGCAAATGCCAGACGCAAAACCACAACTGATGTTGTTGAAGCAATAGAATACCTTGACGTTAATGTACAAAATGCTGCATGGACCACTACACCTACGGTTAAAACGTACAACAATTTTTTTTCCTGCGACTATCAAATACAAAACCAAAGGAAAGCGACAATGCTTGGAATAAAAGTCGCCATCGAGATGAAAATGAGTTTTCAATGCTTTTTTTTTTTTTTTTAATGTTTCCCCTCCACAGTAACCCTGAGGAGGCGGGAATTTATTTAATTTAATTGTGTACAAATTATGCTGCTGCCTTGCGGCTTAAGCAGCTAAGGGAGAGGTAAAGAAAAGCTAATATTAATTAAGCTAACTTAATTCTAGCTTAAATCTAACTTAATAATTATGTTGTAGCACTTTGGCATACTTAATTTACAAAAAATGTTATTGTTATTTTTTTTCTCTTAATTCTAAATGTTTTTGTGTGGTTTGGTTCTTTCACTAGTTTATTTTTCGTTCACGCATCATTCATTCATTATATACATAACCATTCATTCATTATATACATAACCATTCGTTCCTTATTTACATAACCATTCATTCACTATATACAATACCCATTCATTCCCACAGCACTGCACTGACGTCTGTTCGCCACGGCACTGACTTGGCTCAAAGTGTCCGTGGCGCTCAGGCCCATTGGGAGGTGTGGAGAGAGCGCGTCGTCGCGTTGCCCACGCGTGCCTCGGCCGAGGGCGAATCTTCCCCTCCGCGTTCGGCTGCCTCCGCTTGCTCGCACAAGGTAGCAAGCGTGTCGTGAGGCAGCGCACGGAAGGTGAAGGCGACGTGTTTCGGTCCTTTCCGTAGATAGGACCGATGTGTTCGCTGTTCGCCTCTCGGCCGGTGTCGCATGCGGTGCGCTCGGCCCCAGCGCCTTTGCAAGCGCCGTAGCCGAGCGCCTTTGAAGCTCCGGCAAGGGTTGGTTTTACGCCCAGAACTCCAAACACGTCGGTGTTTCTAGGGTATCTGTTGGGTGGGGGTGGGGGGAGGTGCGGGAGCGCCGCGAGACGCGCTGCACGGTTTTCCGCCGAGCGAATCGGACGGAGGGTGGAGGGAGGTGCCGCCGCGAATACTTCGCAGGCGTACGTCCAAATGGACCGTACGCAAGCGGTGAATAAGCGGCGTTTGAGGGCAGGATGGAGTTCGGGGGCTCGTAGAAGCGGGCGTAGGAGAGTGGTTCGGGCAGTTATTTTCTGGCTAAGGTATCTTGCGTGAGCGTGCCAGCGGAGACCGCTGTCTAGCTTCACGCCAAGATACTTCGCCGTCTTTTGCCAGGGTAGGTGCGCGCCGGCTAAGCTCACGACTTCATCGGGGTTGGCCCTCTGTCGGGTGAAGTTAACGGCTACGCACTTGTCTAGGTTGAGGGCCGCCGGTCAATGCCGAGGCCTGAGGGTCAATGCCGCAGCGCGTCATTTAAAACCAATGGCGGTAAAACAGCACGTACTTTCTCACTCGTATTTTCACGCAAAATTACGCCAAAAGAACTCAAATTTTCGAAAGATTGTTCATGACCTTATTTCAAAATCAATTTAAGGTACAGATTTCAGTGTTGTATTTTCTGGTGATTTCCGGTAAACCTTGCCTGTAATTCGTATAGGCACTAGAGCTGATACAATCAAAGCAAGCTTAAAGACATCCCCAATTTGGGAGAATGTTTAAATAATGACTCTCAATACAAACATGAGGACTACGTTAATTGATGACTCAGATTGTGCGCAATTTACATCATTGCTTCTCGCAGTTGGTAGCGGTTCACTTATCAATACCATTGGCCAAAATATATTATTGCATCATCAGTATGATGTGATGACTATGTGAACACTATTGATGACTTAATTCAGAAGATATATGAGAATGTGCAAACAATACTATATAAAAATCATTCATGGTTTTGTAAATACTCACCAAAAATAAAGGGGATGATGAAACTAATACCAAATATTACAACGCTTTCAGCGGAAACAAGAGAATATCGATCAATTGACACTGTTCTAAATGAAGACGAAAGTATTCATGATCCAGCAGAATTTTTAAATTCGCTTAAACCAGCAGTCTCCACCACATTTATTACACTTGAAAATTGGTACACCCATCATATTGCTTCGTACCCTCAATGCTCCAAAATTTTGAAATGGAACACGACAGCAAATAATTAAGTTTTCCCACAATATTTTACACACCAGAATTCTTACTGGTCCAGCATCTGGTGAAAATGTTCTACTACCCAGGATTCCAATGATTTCTTCTGATTTACCTTTTCAATTTAAAAGAGTGCAGTTTCCCATTAAACCACGCTTCGCTATTACAATAAGTAAAGAACAGGGACAATCCTTCAAGTTTGTTGCTGTCGATTTTAGAGAGAGCGTCTTCTCTCATAGACAGCTGTACGTAGCGCTCTCCCATGTTGGGTCAAAAGATAAATTCTTGCTTCTTCCAAGAAATAATGAAACTGTCAATGTGGTGGGTGTACCCTGAAGCTTTCGTCTAATTTACAAAATGTATCGTTTGTCGTAATATAAAATGTTTGTTTTTAAAATAAAATGTGTCATTTTATATAAAACATTCTTCATAATCTCCTTCACTGATTCTGTATTTGTTGCAATTATGTACATCTTTTTCATATGCCAGTTGTCTTCTTTGCTGTTAATGTTGAGTTAAACCTGTTGAATATTTTTAATATGAGCTAGAGATTAAGTAGTGCAGTGATATATGATTAACCAACGATCCTTTATATATTAAGAATAATATATGTTTTTCATATTAACTTCTTCCAAATAATAAATTCATCGTTTTTTTTTTCTAAAAAAATTGGCAAAAATTAATTTACCTAATAATATTTATTTCGACGCAAATAAAATATTTTGGAAGCCCTTGGTTTCTATTATTCACATTTCAAGATTCCAGGTATGTAGCATTTCAGATCAAATAATGTAGCTAATATTGTTTTGTTAAGTGGTTCAGTACATTGCCAATTTATTGTGTACACGTAATGTACATGTTGTTGGATCAGTATTGTTCACATAGTTAAATAGTATTATGAATTGATTTACGTAAACAAATAAGTTTTATTCTAGTTTAAACATAAATTTTTCGTCTTCATAATTATTGTAAATACTGTCAATTACATTTCAGCGAAGATATTTTCATTTACTTTTATGATTATACTTCGTCAATAATGTTTTGACATCTACAAATATATTCCGTATCTATAGCAAAAACGTTTCTTCAAGGTCGCGATTTGACAGATCAATTTCAAACCTTTGTTTATGAATACAATAGAAGAAAACTAGAGATGGTACAGAATGGCAGGCTTTCTCGTAGTAAAGTTTTCTAATTACCTTGGTGTGGACTGGCGTAATGGTCTTGCCTCATCCTCTTGCCAGCGGCCATCTATCGCCGCCCAAAATATATATATATATATATATATATATATTGAAACGCACCGCGTTTCCACCCAAAGAAACGGCGAGACATCAAGCACGAACACGGCAGAACGGTTGCAAGAGGGCGCTCGCTAGCCACGAAAAACGGTTACGGGCGGCGAGGTGTCGTCAGTTGGCCGACCGTGGAAACGAGGCCGCGAGGAAGCAGTGTCTGGCTGGCCGCCGGCGAGGAAGGACGTATCTGGGGCTGCTCCGCGATCGAAAAGCAAACTAGTATCGCGAACGAACGGAGCCGAAAGATTAATTGACGGACAATTTGTGCGTGATAACAATCAATAGTCGATCGGACATATTGCCAAAGTGATAGCTGCTATTTGGAGTAACACAGATCAAAAGACGTCGAGTAGAGGCAACGACGCGAAGAAAAGTAATGAGCTGGTCCCAAGTGAAACGACCCCGGCAAGCAGCGAAGGAGCGCGAGGCAACCGAGGTCCCGAAGCCGCCGACGCTCGTATGGGAAGAAGTAAACGGTAAATATTTCTTCGATCGATATCAGATCGAGAGACTAACAGTGATTCTGGGTTATATGAAAGAAAAGGGTAGAGACCACCATAGATATTGTATCATTAGTGATTTGTATAGAATTAATAAATAGTTCAGTTTATTTTGTTCACGGAACAGTGGTGTTTGATTAATAACCCCGAGCCCATTCACGAGAAAGAACACCTGTCCCTTACAAATAAATTTACTGAGAAAAGCCGGCATCCCGGTACGTCACAGTTGGCGCCGAACAGTATGGACTCGTGTATTTAAGAAATGTGGCTCAGGGGGATTAATTTAACAAAGGGAATAAAACTAATGACTCTTGAATTAACAAACTTGTGTAATAATTTTAAGAAACATAACAGTTTGAACAGGAAATATTGAAATAAAACAGTGTGCATGTGCAGTTGTTTACTAGGAAAAAGTAGTAGAAATTTATTATTGTCATTGATGTAAAGGTAAATACTGTTGAGGAAATATAAAGCAATTATAGAAATATTGACAGGCAATGGTAATTGTGAATGTAAATGTTATTTAGTTAAATATGTGGTCAGTCAATCCAGAAAACAGTATGCAGAGTACCTATTATGTATGTGTAAAGAGAAAACAGTGTGTATAAATATTGTGTTTGTTAGAATAATTATTTGTGTACATGATAACATACCATAGTTAAGTGAATTGTTTCTCAATATTGGATAAAGCAAGGAAATTAGTAGAATTTGTAGGAAAGTGTAATGAATACAAGAGAAGTTAATGTCATTTTGGTGTAAATTGTATATGCTAATTATTTTGAGCATATGGGCATGAATCTTGCAAGATAACTGTCACAATCATCTAAAAGGAGTATAGCCCAGGTGTGGAGGGGCATTGTTCATTAGCAGTGAACGGAAAGTAATTAATAGTGAAGGGAATTAATATTGATGTGTTGGAATGTTGGGGGTAATGTTTGAAAACTGCATACAGTATATTTTTTGTGTCATTATTGAGGAAGCTGTAGGAGTGTGGAAATGAGATTGTGGATTATTGTTGTAATTTGAATTGAAGTTGTGTATGCCAATGTTTTCAGGAATTTTCCAGAAGTGTTATTTGTATTATTTTGATATGTGATGTGTTTTATGAAGGGCATTTTTGTGTAGTGAATTTATGTGCATAGGTGATGTTAACATTTGTTTGCAGAGAGTGGATATTTGTATGTCATATGTGGTAACTGTATAGTGAAAATTGGGTTGGTCATTGTAGACTATACAATTGTGGTTTTCATGCAAAATTTAAAACGAATAGTGTATTCAGCTAATGCCTAGAATCACTGATAGGTCATTGTTTCAATACGATTACTTGGGAATTAGACTAATTAAATCAGGGAACAATTGCAGTAGTATTGCGAACGTAGACGAGCTGAGGGCGGCATTACAAGCGCGAAAGCAGTAAAAGCGATTGAGAGAATGAGTGAACGATACGAAGCAGCTGAAGACAAGAAATTGATGCGACAGCAAAATGGAGCTCAAAGGCGACGTTAGAACGGAATGAGAAGATAGATGTGTAGAAGACTCGGATGAAGGAATCGGCGGAAGTACGTTTCTGGATAGTAGGAATCCGGGAGTTGGAATAAATTAGATGACACGTCGGGCGATTGTTTTGATGAAGAAGTAAAGTCACATCAACGCTGATGAACCAGGTAGCAGGGAACCCAAGTCAGGAGCACCAAGCAAAGATATCATCGGATTTGATGTTAATAATGAAATGATTAACGACCGACTTGATAAAACGGCAGAGGAACAAGAAAGAAGATCCGAAAAGCAGCTTATGGCGATTGAAGAACGAATTGAGAAATCGGCAGAAGAACAGAGTAGGAAGATGATGGAAGAACAAAAGAAGGCAATCGAGGAACAGAACGGAAAGTTAATGGAAGAAATAAAAAAACAAATAGGACCTCTTAACAAGCAAATCGAGAACCAGCAGAAATGAAGAAGATAGCGGAACAGGTCGAGATTCAAAACCAATCCATCGCCAGGAAATTTGTAGAGCAGGATCGAAGATAGAATCTCAGATTGACAAATTGGGCGGGAGTTGAAAACCGACCTCATCAACAACGAGGAGAGATTACCACAAGCGAGGAGGTACAAAACCAGATTCGGAATGAAATCAGACGCAGAGCAAGAGAGCGAACATACAGGAGAATGTACGAAGGTGCGAAGAAAAGGTATCATCCCTGCAATCTGATGTGGAACTAATCAAAGAATGCCGGACAACGCCCATTAGTGCGGGCGGAATACCAACTTTTCCGCCTCCGAAATCATTGAAGTTTTCGGAGATGGTCGAAAAACCCATGCGCATTCATGCGGGCAGCGGAACGACACCTAGCTGTGATCAACACGTCGGAAAGATGCAAGGTCCAGTTTTGTATTTGATGTTGGAGGAACGCCGACGTGGGCCGACACTTTTGATGTATTTCCGGGGACGCTGAAGGAATTTCAAGACCGATTCTATGAGCGGTATTGGAACGATGAGATTCAAATGAATGTGAAGTTAAATCTAATGAATGGTTATTATACTCAGTCGATAGAACTCTGCGGGAATATGCGACGCAACGTGTTGAGATTGTAGGACACTACGTCCCCAATGAGTGATCAAGAAATTATGTGTTTATTGACACGTCAGTTTCCGTGTCGATCCAAAATAATTTGCGAAGTTCGAACCATACCAATTTAGAGAGCTTTATGAACGCATTAGGAGGATATGATTTAACATTTGCCAATACCCGAAGAATAAGAGGGAAGGAAACGTGAACGCGGTAAGAACGGAACCAGTCAATAGACAAGGGAATAGTGGTGGGGCAGGCAACCAGTGGACGCGACACGACACAGGAAGCCGGTGGCAATCGGAACCGAGTAACCGAAGACCGGAGTGGGGTGGACAAGACCCAAACCGTCGAGAAGAGAGAGAGGAACGAACCGAGGTGCGCCAATCAATCAACACGGCCTGGTCCAAGTGGAGAACAGGAACATCTTTAAACAGATAGAGTCCGTGATGACAGGCGACCCCATGACGGACACAAGGGAAGAAGAGTTGAATGTGTCCTATCAATACGATTCAGTCGGTGTCCTATGAATCACAACCGTGCAGAGAAAAAAAGTTCGGAAGTTCGCATGAGAAAATGTCCACGATCAAAGTAGAACGCGAAGGGTGGTAACGGAAGCACTGGTTGATACTGGATGTACTACAACAGTTATATCAGAGGAATTTTATAATGAGTTGATTGCGAAAGGAAAAGCGTAATGTGCTTGCCCATGAATAGGGCGTACGTGATAGAGCCACTCACAAGAAGTCAAGCCCTATCACGAAACAAATAATGTTTAATGCTGAAATTGGCGATCAGAAGTACGAAGTGGTAGCTCTAGTAGTAAAGAAGTTGTTGTATCCGATGATTATAGGGACAGATTTTTTATTCGAACGACGCGCGATTATTGATCTTGACCATGGAGTGGTAGAACTAGGAAGCCAGAGAATCGAGATGGACATGGGAACGGGAGAGGAATTAGAAATATGTACGGGCGTGTTATCGGAGGAGGGGATAGAAGAAAGATTGGAGCAACAGGTTGACCAGATAAGTATTGGCCCAGCAGAAAACTAGGCTGCTAGACCTACTGATAGAAAACAAAGGGTATTTCAGAAGAATCGGGCACCGATCAAGGGATTTGAATTCCGTATACAACTTACAGATTACACTCCTTTAGGCAGCGAAACTACCCGATACCGGGTAGTATTGAAGCAAGAAGTAGCAGAGTTGCTTGGCATCCATGGTGAGCGACGGCATTATCAAAGCAAAGACGTCGTCACACGAATCCATTGTAATCGTAAAAGAGAAGGACGGAGGATTGCATTATGCTTAGATGCTGGCAGGTTAAATGCAGTACGTCCATTTAGGGATGCACCCTGTCAGTGGAAGAAGCTACAAAGATTTGGGGGTAGTATGATCTTTCAGACAGATTTCAATAAGGCTTATTGGCAAATGCAGGTTGCTGAAGAAGACCCGAAATATACGGGGTTTTCATTCGAGGGAATATGCTTTGTGTTTTGTAGAGTACTGTTTGGGCTACGGAATAGCGGAGCGGCACTGATTCAGTGCGTAGATCAAATATTACAGGAAAGATGCAGAACCTGAGTCACAACGTACGTGGATGATATTGTCCTGCAGGCAAAGTCCATCGAGCAACACTCCAAGATTTGCAGAACTGCTCCAGATTCTACAAGAGAATAACCTGGTGTTAAATCTGAAGAAATCAACGTGGTTCACCAAGAAGATTGAATTCCTTGGGTACGTCATATCAACCGAAGGGGATAAGCATTAGACCAGAAACCGCTGAAGAAATCCGAAACTTACCGCCACCGAGAACGAATAAGCAAGTGCGCAGGTTCATTGGCACATGCAATTATTACTCGAGATTTTGTCCAAAATTTGCGGACGTTATGTATCCGTTCTACCAACTGCTAAAAAAGGGTCAAAAATGGAAATGGGATGACGCCTACCAGGAGGCATTTGATAGAGTAAAAGACATGTTTTATAACAGCTGCTGTATAGCCCACCCGAATTTTCAAAGCATGTATTGTCCAAACTGACAGCAGCGACTTTGGGATTGGGCGATGTTACAAGTTATCGATGGCCAAAAAAATCAGTGTCCATTATCAGCCGAACCTGAAGGACCCGAGTTACGGTTTTCGCTAGGAAGAAGCCAACGCTATAGTGTGGGCAATATCAAATTTAAGCCGTATTTGAAAGGACGACATTTCAAAGTACGTTACTGACCATCAAGCATTAACGTTTTGAGTAGATGCCACTTACAAAACGATCGGCTACATCGATGGGTGATGGCATTGCAAGAGTACTCATTCGATATAGAACATTGCAAAGGAACTAATAACCATTTGCCGGACTTATTAAGCCGCAAAGAGCCAGGTAGGGAAGCCAGATACGCCAATGCGAGAGAATTTCAGGTAATGGTGATCGATTTGGGCATATCAAGATCACCGTTATTTGATTGGGAGGACTTAGTAACATTACAAGAAAGGGATGATGAAATCTACAAGGTGAAGCGATTTCAGGTAAGGTGCGACGGCCTTAGAAGAAATCAACACCGCTGGAAAGTAGTACAAGAAGCTGTACTGATCAAGACCAAAGAGAATCCAGACACATGGAGGATTTGGGTTCCACGAATGCACTGCTGAATTAATTGAATTCGTGCACACGTCGTTGACATTTCGGTGCCAAGAAGACATTCCAAACAAACAGCTTTATGCTATTGGAAGGGAATGAGGAGGCAAATTAGGAGAACAGTAAGCTCATGCATTACGTGTCTCAAAGCTAAATACCCCAACCGCAAATATGACGGGCCGATGCATCACATTATACCAAAAGAGAAAAACGAGTTGGCTGCGTTGGATGCATACGGACGTTTCCTCAGAACGACGAACGGGAATAAATACATTTTTGTAATCATGGATGTCTTCTCGAAGTTCGTGCAAGTATATCCAGTGAACAAAATTAACTCAAATAATTGCTTGAAACTCGTGAAAAGATTTATTCAATGTGCGGGACGTTCAAACAGATATTATCTGACCACGGAACGATGTTCACCAGTGAAAGGTGGATAGAGGGCATACAGGGCATGGGGGCGATACCGATTCATTCTACTGTGAGACACCCTCAATCAAATCCGTCAGAACGGATAATGAAAGAATTATCCAGACTATTTAGAACATATTGTAATGAGAATCATGGGAAGTGGAATGAGTTAATACCGGATATCAATCGCTGGCTGAATCAAATTCCTCATGACAGTATTGGCATGACGCCCTGGGAAGCACATTTCCAAAGGAAACCGCCTCACATACTATACGCTCTGGAGAGAGAGGAAGTCACTCAGGAAGGACCACCGAAGACACCGGAACAGATACGTCAGAACTTAGTGCAAGCGGGTAAGGACAGGAAGGCAAAGTTAAAGAAGAAAACATATGAGTTTCACGAGGGCAGACAGTATTGTTGCGTGTCCCCAAAGTTTCTAACCTAAACTAAGGTTATACGCAAAATTTTTTCCATTATATGAGGGGCCGTACATCATTGAACGAGGTAACAAACCCAAACGTGGCTAAACTAGTCAACGACAACAGAGAAGTGGTGGGACATTATAATTTTTACAATTTAAGACCTTGCCAACAAGAGAAGGCAATGGACAGAATAGACCATTAAGTCATTGAATTTTCCGGAGAAAAATCCACAAAAAGGGGATGGGGTAATGAAACGCACCGCGTTTCACCAAGAAACAGTGAGGCATCAAGCAAGAACACGGCAGAACGGTTGCAGAGGGCGCTCGCTAGTACGAAAACGGTTACGGGCGGCGGGTGTCGTCGGTTGGCCGACCGTGGGAACGAGGCCGCGAGGAGGCAGTGTCTGGCTGGCCGCCGGCGAGGAACGTATCTGGGAGCTGCTCCCGATCGAAAAAGCAAACTAGTATCGCGAACGAACGAGTGCAGAAAGATTAATTGACGGACAATTTGTGCGTGATAACAATCAATAGTCGATCGGACATATTGCCAAAGTGATAGCTGCTATTTGGAGTAACACAGATCAAAGACGTCGAGTGGATCGGAGGTGGAAAGGAGACGTACTTCGGAAGCGCAGCGCCTCACCTCGGCTGGTCCCAAGTGAAACGACCCGGCAAGCAGCGAAGGAGCGCGAGGCAACCGAGGTCCCGAAGCCGCCGACGCTCGTATGGGAAGAAGTAAACGGTAAATATTTCTTCGATCGATATCAGATCGAGAAGACTAACAGTGATTCTGGGTTATATGAAAGAAAAGGGTAGAGACCACCATAGATATTGTATCATTAGTGATTTGTATAGAATTAATAAATAGTTCAGTTTATTTTGTTCACGGAACAGTGGTGTTTGATTAATAAACCCGAGCCCATTCACGAGAAAGAACACCTGTCCCTTACAAATAAATTTACTGAGAACAAGCCGGCCTACCCGGTACGTCACAATATATATATTACATTTTCTCAACTTTTCGGTTTTCAAATAATAGAACAAAAATATTATTTTAGGAATATTAAAGAAGGCTAAAACCTTGTCCTAAATAGCAATTTTCATTGAAAATTTGGAACCGTTTTAAAGAAAATTGCTTTAAATGTAAATGCGAAATTTCAAGCTCTTTTTCACAAGAATATACTGAGGTTTCTAAAACCTTCATTTGAAGTAATTTGAAGCATTTCCATTCACAAATCCAATAATGTATACAAATCCATTGAAATGTGCATATTAATGACATGAGAGATTTGAAAGAAAATTACATTTGTGTAATGTTTTAAAAAACAAAAGAATGCCCCAAATTGAACTTTAAGACGCATTAAACAGGGTCACTATCCGTTCGAAAAGAAAAAACGTTTGGAGCCATTTTTGAGAAAATGGCGTTTGAATGTTTCTGAAAATGCGGGATTTTGAGCTCATTTTCACATAAAACTGTTGTGATTTGAGAAACTTTATTTGGCATTAGTAAAAACACATGTAGTTATAAATATAATTCTGTGAAGAAATCGCCCCTAAAGTATCACCGACGTGAACAAGCCAAAAAAAATACTTTTTTGTATGTTTATAAAAAACAAAGAATTGAGCAATATGACGTATAGAGTTAGTATAGGGTTCGTTTATCACTAATCGTACCAAAAATTTAAAGAAAAAATTTGGAGCCGTTTTCGAGAAAATCTTGTTTTTGTAATTTTTAAAAATTGCAAATATTGCACGCAGTATTGCATGAAAACTACTAAAATTTACAAAAAAATCTGCATGATCTTTATAAAAGAACTATGTATGAACAACAAATTTCATTTGAAGGAAAATTCTCTATCTTCGATATTGTATTTGTAAGAACTTGCCGAAAAAAATGTATACTTTCACAATTTCCAAAAATTCAGAATTAATCTTGAAAATCGGACCTGTTCAAATTTATAAGTGCATTTAACTCTATTCTTACAAGAAATTTAAACAAAAAATGTTGAGCCGTTTTTGAGAAGATTTTTGAAATGTTCCTAGAGCTTCATATAAAGTCCTCCCAAAAATTAATGAATGTTTTTCAAAATCGCAGAGCTTCAGCGCACGTAAAAACGATAGGCGTTTCTTCAACTTGGAAAAAATCTTATGCACGGTTTAGGCGCTAGGGTTGTTCACATACGACAGACGGACGGACGGACGTTTTGCTTCTAATTGGTTTTTCGGCATCCAGGACCCAGAAAACAGGGATTCTGGCTACACGACGCGTTAGAGAAATTTTTTCTTAATTTAGCAACTGGATTTATCTACTTTTTCATTGTCAGGGCCCGGCAAAGAATTTTTTTCAGCCGATAATCCTCCGTTTTCTCGCGCAGCATTACATAACTTTATCTTTACTTCGTATTTGTCCCATTCTCTCCTCCCGGATGGTTCCTATCGGCACCAAAAACAATTTGTCTCTATTGCTTTTTCGGTTTCCTAGTTGCAGAATATAACTTGTGGTGCTACAACAGAAAATTTTTTGCGCTTAATTCATGTAAGTTAGAGAGTTCAACGAAAGTGTACCGTGTTTTAAATGTCCTTTGAGGAAAGAGGAAAATATAAAAGAAAATTTGGGAGCGGGTTTTTAGAACAAAAATTTAAATTCACCATTACTTCAAGTATTACTTTAAGCACTCTGAAGCAGGGAAAGCAATACGTAATAATTATAGTTTAACTAGAAACGATGCAAGAATGATGAACGCAAAATATAGCTGTGGAATTTAAATTAATCTACTCAACTACTTACTTACATTTTAGCGGGTTGAAATGTGATACAAAGGAGTAATGGGTACAAGTTTTGAAACCACCAACAGCATACTTTATTATATTCCAACAGATGTACATGAAAAAATCACTGTAATACACTTCGATGACACGTAAACCAAAACAGACTATGTATAATCAATCACACACACACACTCACACACACACACACACACACACACACACACACACACGCACACACACACACACACACACACTTATACGTAATATATTTTTCAATATTCCACAGATAATAGCTCTCGTGCTCAGACTCTATGAACACAAGTAAATTTTTTAATAACAACGTTCTTGTCATATTAACCGTTTTATCCCTAAATCACTGGCAAAATCTCTAGGCGAGCGAATACAGAAAAGTCACTCTCCGCACATTACTCCATACACTGTGCCTGACTTTGACTTATGTGCGCCCTAGGCTGTCAAATGTTTTAGCGTCCTTTTAATTTGCTTTTTTTACATTAGGCTATTTTTTTAAAAAAATGGATTTTAAAAGGGCAAAATGTGTGTTTAAAAGGATTATAAGAAAAACGTATTAATTTTACCATTGTACTCATTTAATAAATATAGATTTTTTTTGTATTTTTTTATCTGTTCAAGGGATATATATTTGATCCTTTTAATTTTTTATTTTTTAAAATATGGAAAGAAATATTTCTACCAAAACATCAAAAGACCCCCAAATTTTGCATCCGCTAAAAGTCCGCCCCAAAAAAAATACGCCCCCAGACGCCCCTCTCACCTTTTCAGTAATCGGCACTGTCGCTTTACCCGTCCATTACCCTCATCCCAAAGGGGACTTCATGACGCCCCTTTATTTAAAATTTAAAACACTTTTTTTTTAAAGAAAAAACTGTTTTTTTATAGCAAAAATTTCTAATTTAAGAAAGTGGTTTTTTCTTTTTACTCAGAGTTAGGAATGCCCGCGCTTGCCGCACGCGTGAGGCGCGGGGCCAGGGCCCGATCCGGGGGGTTTGGGGGCCTGCCACGTCTGGGGGCCCTCGCTTGAAAAAAAACAGGCTTTTTCTGCCTTTAAATACAGGGTTTAGGTGTTTTACACAAGGCGTAACCCAGTGAGTGATTTTTTCTTTTTCGGCAAATTTCAGATTTAGCTTATTTTAAAAGAAACTCCCACGCGTAATTGAACGAATCAAAGACTGCCCCAGTGTTTCGGAAAGAGAAAAATGGATCTTTCCCCAGCACCCTGTAATGGGACATTTTCGGTTTTGTTTTTTTTAAATGGGGTTTTTGGGAACTTTAAAAAGAAAAACTTTTTTAAGGCAGGAAAGTGGAAATTACTATAACTCTTATTTGAAATTTTTTGTGGGGAATTTTAATAGCTAAATTTTTGAACTGATGAAAGTCTTAGCAGCCATATATATTTTATTTCTTAAACTAAGTCCTTCACCCACCCCACTATATACGATATACAAGAAAGAAAGTGTTAAAGAATGGCAGATTTCGTATTATTTTTTTTTTTAATTTTATTTGGTCTGGGCTAGTTTAACGACTTGTCAATAATCCCTGCCATCTGTTGCCAGATTTTGAACTTCCTCTTTTTTTTCGGTTTTCCGAGAAGAAATAGAATTATTACTTAAATAAGAGAGAAACCCTTATAAAGGGGAATTTCATTGAAATATTTGTTGCCGTTTCTAGTAAAATAACATTTAAGCATTACTATAAATAAGAAACTTAAAAGTTCTTCACAAAAATTGTTCGTGTTATCGATAACCCTTTAAAAAGTCATTTAAAGATTTTACCGGGGGTAATAATATAAAAAAACCGCTAAATGACATCTTAACTGGAGATATTTAAAAATTACATTTGAGTCATTTTTGAAAAAACAAAAGGATACAGAAAAATAAATTCATGTCATCTCAAATAGTGAAATTAGCACTGTCCGTTGAAAAGATTAAAAAACTTTTGGGGTTTTTAAAAAAGGGTATGTGAAGGTTTCTAAATGCAAAAGTTTTAGCCTTTCCCAGAAAGTATTTTTTTTTGAAAAATTTTTTGGGAATAATTTAAAAAAATTGTAAATACACGTACAAAAACAAAAAATGGAGAATTGACCGTAATGTAAAAAACGGGGAGGGCTAAAATATTTTTTAATTTTGAAAAAGGAATAGAGAAAAATATCGTTTGTGTCGATCAATACATTAGCATATCCTACAAATTTAAAAAGAAAAGATTGATTTTTAAGAAAATTTTTTTTTTTTTTTAAAACAGATATTTCTAAAATTTCCCGCAAAATTTTTTAAAATTTTCCCAAAAAAATATCAGCCCATTGAAAGAACTAAATGGAAAAAAAATTCATTAAGAAAAAAATTCCCGAAAAGTTATAAAAATTTCGACCTACCCCATTTTTAAATGAAAGGATCGGGTTTTTTTAAATTTCTCAAAATGCAACGTTAGTGAAGGAGAGTGCCAAAAAATGAGGAAAAAAAATTTTTGTTTATACTAAAGTGAAGATTATCGAATTTTGTATTATAAGGGAGTTATTTGACGTAACTCTTTTCATTTATTGACCGGGAAAATATTAGTTGATCCTTAAGAAGGGGACAAAAAAAGAAATATGACGGACAATTTAGGGAGAAATAAAAAATAAATAAATAAAAAAAAGTGGGCAATGGTGTAAAAGAGCTTTTGTATTAATGAATCTAAATAAATAGAAATCATGATTGATTAGCGCGAACCCGTTATCGAAAAAATGGCCAAAAGTGTCGGTTTGGGGATGGTTTGGTTCTATGCATAAAGGGATAAAAAAATAGGATTTTTGGGAATTTTCGGAAAATTTTCGAACCTTTTGGAATAGTTACCCATTTTTTTGAAATTTCCTTTTGTTTTTGCCTGCAGCATAGACTGAGCTGACAAATCACCCCATGCCCAGTGAAAAGGGAAACCCTTTGGGACAAAACCAAATTTATTTTTTTAATTTTTTTACCATGTTTGTTTAGTATTGAATTATTTTAATTTAAGAAGAAGGGAAAATGCTTTTTTATCACATTCTACTCTAACCTGGCCCCTTTTTGCGCCCTCAAGAATCTTTAATTTCCCCCGGGGATGGGGGCGGTCGACTGAACTGATAATGGATCGAGATTTGTTTTACTGAGGGGTTTTAATTAAAACTTTTTCAATTGTTTGAAATTTCCCTAATTTTGGGGGTTTTGTTTGTTTCCTTTTCTGTGTGATATATATTTCATCAATTTTCAGTTTAACAAAAGAATAATGGTGTAGCTGCCTGTAGATAAGATCACGAAAAAATTTTTTTCTTTCTCCTTCCCCGTGTGATCACACCCCACTGTCCTTACGTTTTTCCTGAAATTTGTTTAACGAGAAAATTTTCCCTTTTAGGTATCATATTCAGTTTACCCACCACGTTACGATTTCCTTCCCTTCCCAGGGGTTAGATAACATTTCAAAAAACGATTTGGGGGAAGAAAATGATATTGTGAGTCATTTTGTACTAGAAAAATTTTTACCATTAAAATTCCAAAACCCAAAAACACAAGTAGTTGAAAAAAACGATTGACATAGGTCCAAGCAAAATTTGTGATGTGACAATCATATTTTTTCGGATTTTTCTGTTTGTTTTTCCATAATGATGAAAATTTTGTTTTCGAAAACATCAAAAAAGCCATTTGAAAAATTTCCGCAACACGCGAAGGACTAGGATTGCGAAAATCACGTTATTAAAGCCGAAAAAAGGGGTTTAACGCTTCCAAAGTAAATTCCACTAATTAATAAACATTCTTTAGATGCCACTATCTGTCGGAAAAGGGGTGTCAGACGTGGAAATTTTTATGCGGAAAAGAAAGAAACCCTCGTCGGGGACTAACGGAGCTGAAAAAAAAAGGCAAAGGGCCATTATATATTTTTTTAGTAGATATTATAAAAGAAATTTATAACTTTTTTTCTCCATAAATATAAAATTAAAAAAGATTTTATTTTAGTTTTGATTTAAAAAGAAATTTTATATAAAATTCTCTTTTTAATTTTCTAAGTCTGAATAAAATTTTTAAATTGTTTCATGTTCCAAATTGTGATTTAAAACTTGTAAATAGGATAATTATACTTTCAAAAAAAATATTTCAATACAAAATTTTTTTTATCTGAAATAAATTATTAAAATAAAAGGGAATTTTTATATAAACATATTATTTCATTTCAAAATTGGCAAATCACGGGAAAAAGCTAATGAAAAACATAACCTCTATTTTAATTAGAATCTCAGTAATTTTATTTTTTTAAAAAGAAATGATGTTTAATTGATGGGTTTTGATATTTTCATTTCAATAGTTTTAAAAAAAGAGTAAACTGATAAAAAAAATGGGGGGTAAAATACAGCAATAGACAATGAGGAACAGCTGATACCCCATCTAGTATTTTGTATCTTTTTTTTAGTCATTTTCCCCAAAATTTTTTACCCCAAATTAAACATTTTAAAATATTTAAGCATCAGTGTTTTAAAAGAGAGTTTAATCTTCTTTATACTTTGGATATTTTTGGGAAAATTTTTTTAATAAAAAAATAATTAATGAATAAGAAAAAGATTTTTTTGGGGGGTTCCCCCCACCCCCTCCCAGGCAAAGGGCCTTTCAAATCTTGCAATGTTAAATTTTTTTAAAAAATTATAAATGTTAAATTTTTCACATTTTGCTACTAAAAAAATTATTACATATTTTTAAATACCCATGTATTGTAGTAAATTCCAGGCAAGACCCCATCTTGATGGTTTTTCTGTCCAGTTTCCTGGCCCTTTTGACCAAATGCTGAGAGGGGCCCTTTTTTTGCTTCTGGCCCAAAAAACAAATTGCTGCCCCCAAAGAAGATGCTGCAACTGTACCCCCCAAAACACTTTTTCCCCAACCCGATTGTAATTGTAAGGGGACTAATAATTATTTTTATTAACTATAAAAAAAAATTTTATGAATATGAAATTTTTTAATGTACCAAAAAGAAGATTTTCGAAAAAACCATTGGGCCCCTATTATAGCTAGAAGAAAAAGGAAAACGAAAATAATGGTAAATTTAAAAAAAAAAAAACATCTGAAACTGATGATAGAAGAATTTTTCTCAATAAATTTCTGAACTGGTTGAACGAATGGAAAAATATTAAAAACAAAAGTGACTTGCCAAAAAATTTTTTAAATATTCATCAATGTACTTGCCTAATATTTTGACATTTTCGAAATTTTTCCCCCTTGAAAATTTACCAATGAGAAGCTAAAAAAGGATCTTTAAGATAATTGTAGAAATTTTCAATGTTCCTTTGAAAATATGGGGCGGGGAAAAATTTTTTTTTTATTTCCCTTTTTGCATGCAGCTGATAATTTCTAATTGACACAAATACAATCAGTACTGGGAAGTGTTGTTTCAAAAGGTGAAGTTTGTAATGAAACTGAAGCAAACATGAATGATTTTAAATCAGTTCTTGATCCTGACTTCTCAGGAGCAGAAATTGATGAATCTGTTCAGATGTTATGACATGTTGCTTATGCATTAAAAATGAAACTTTTTTGGGTGAAGGACATTTGATGTAAAAATTTTTGGGACTGAGTGATGAAAGTTAAACTTTGATTGTAAAATTTTCTAGCCTTTTGGTGGTTTCAATTTTAAAATTAGTTTTAAAAAATTTTGTAAAATACAAGAAAAATAAAATGTTTCGTTTAGGAATATAATTTCCAGGGGGAATTAAAAAACAAAACATGTAATATTTAATCACCATTAATATTTTCTTGGAACAAACACATTATTACAACAGTATTGTAATGATTTGAATTGTTTTAAGTTTACAAGATATATTAATTCAGCCTTTTTATTGATTTTATGACCTCAAGTTTTTGCATTTGGTGTAAAAATATACAATTTATGTTCAAAATCAATTTATTCAATGAAGTTTAACTATGTATTGACTACACTTTAACTACTTACTACGTGTGGTTCAAACTTCCTGTTTTCTAGATTGTAATTCAAAAAAATATCCATAGATCGAACTTCAAGCAAAGTCTACTGAGAATGGCATAGAGCCCACCTCAGTGGTCCAACATTACAAAAAACAACACCTCCACGTGTCCAATTTAATTCAAACCACCCTTTAAATACTCCCAAAATTATAAAAATTGTTAGGTGAAATTTTCCATAATTTTTGTTCTATATGAAATTAAAGAAATATGTTAAGAAAGTCTCTTTTTGGTTTTCTAAAAAAAGGGAGAGGCTTTTCTATACGCAAGGGAAAACTTTTTCAGGAAAACAAGGGTTTTCAGACTAAAACAGGATGTGCCTTAAAGCTAAATTTTTCTTAACGAACCTATGAATGTTACGCAAAATAAATTATTTGACCCTTTTACTGGTTTTACATTTGTGTAGAATGAAACCACTGGGCCAACCAACTAGTTTTGTAACCCTTTTTGTAAAAAGCTTCCACAATCAATGTTCTCATGTCAAATTTTGATTCAAAAAAAACCCAAAAACACCATGTGCCATTTTTTTATTATTATTTATTTATTATTATTTTATTATTATTATCAAAACTACATTTAAGGGGAAAAATTTTTTCATGAATATGATATTTATATTAAAACTGATGAAAACATGTTTATCAACCGTCAGTATAAAACCCACTAAAGAAACCCTATAATTATTTAATTCAAAAAACCCCAATGAAATTAAAAATTTAAAAATTGGGTCAAAAATTTAAGTTTGAAAATTTTTTCTGAAAAATGTTTAAAATTAAGACTATACTGATCCAAAAGAAAATAATGTTTACTTTAACAAAAAATGATATATTTAATGAATTTTTATATTTGTTTTATAATTTTTAAAAAAGACTTAAATGCCAAAAGTAATGACTTTAATTTCCCGGGGTAAATGACCCCATCTTGAGGGGTTTTGCCGTTTTCCTGATAATTAGCAACCCAGAGGGCCCTTGATTTGTTTCTGACGAATGAGCTTCCCCATGCGCATGTTTGTTAACCCTTAAAGGTGGAAGTGAGGTTGGGGTAGTTTTATTTTTTAATACAAAAAAATCAAATCTGTTGCCTTTACCTAAAAATGTTTTTAATTCGGCAACAAAATATTAGTTTTAAATGTTAATCCTTTTTTAAAATTTTTTATTATTATTATTATTATTTTTAAAATTTTATTATTATTTTTTAATTTTATTATTTTTTTTTTTATTTTTATTTCTGACGCTCAGTAAGCATTGAGAACATCCACTTTTCTTTGTTTTAGACTTAGCAAATGCAACGGGTAATGACAGATCTGAGGAAAGATGAAAAAAAATTTTATCTTCTCCGCCTTCAATTTAAAAATTTTTCACAATATGACAAACCTGTAGGAAAAGTTTTTGGGTTAAAAGATTATTTTTAATCCTTTTTTTGAAAAAGACCTAAAACAATCGTCTGTCACACTCCTGGGCTAAATGATTTTTGGGCACTATTTCAACTTTACTTTACAAAGATGGGGATTTCTGCTGTAAAATTCGGGGTTTTTTGAAATTTTCCATTCCATCTTTTCAAATTTTTTTGTCAGGAAAACCACATAAATGATTGTGTACTTTGTATTTTATTGATAACTATATGCCCCGATTATAATCCAATTTCATCAGTGACAAATTCCATCCCAGTAGAGACATTTCACATTTTCAAAACCCTGAAGGGGAAAGAAAATGAGGGAAGGGTTTTCTTTTAGTCTAAAATTTGACAATATTCATGGATTATTTTTATACTTGATTGGCCCCAGATATGCAAGGCATTAAAGAACTAAACCTGCAGTCACATGGCGATGGTCCTTTGGTTGATTAAAATTCAAAGACATTTTTTAATGATCTTAGAGGGGATCACTAATTGGTGTTTTTTTTCTCCATCTTGAATTGCTATTAAAAACCCCTTCATTTTCACAAAAAAAATATCCCTTTTTTCAACCACGGGAGAGAAGAAAAACCCCATCAACTGAGGGTTTTTTAAGAAATGATATTTTCCATAAAGGTCTTGTTCCCCCAACTCTACATGTTACATATCGGGAAACAATTCTAGTTGGTTTAGTCTTCTGAAGATTTATAATAGTTTGATCAAAGAAACACATTTTTCAGTTACAAATCTGAGGCGTGAAAGTACATTTGCATTTTCTTTCGTGACCTGCAAAGATTAAGATAAAAAAAGGGTCTCTACCCCCTGGTTTTGGAAGATAAACCCACAGCCCTTGGGATGATGATTGAATTTGTGGGGGTGGTCTTTTGGAAAATTTTTTAATTTTGAAAAAAATTTTCCAAGGGTTTTAAAGTTTGTTCCCAAATTTTTTTTTTTTTCGGGGGGAATTTTTATTTTCAAAAATAACCCAAAAAAAATTTTTTTTAAATTTAAAAAAAATCAATTTTTTTAACTTTGGGAAAAAAAAAAAAAAAAAAAAAATTAAGTTTTTTTATTAACTAACAATTTTTTTCGTTTGTGTTTTTTTGGGTTGTGGAATTTAAAAATTTTGTGAAACAATCACTTAAATATATCAAATTGTAAACGGTTTAAAAACTTCAGTGTCCTAAAAAACACGTTTTACAAAAAAAAAAAAAAAAAAACACTTTAAAATAAATCTCTTTACCATACAGTAAAAAATATAATTCAAAGAATTTTTGGGATTTTTAAAAAGTGAAATTTTCTAAAAATACAATATTCTTGTAAATATATAAAATAAAAAATCAAAAAAAAGAAAAATAAAACATTTATAAATTGCAAATTTTCCTTATTTTCTAGAATTAATTTTTTTAAATATAAAAATTAAAATTTTTTAAAAGGGAAAAATTTGATTTTTTAAAGTTGAAAATTTTTGATATGTTTTACAAATTTCCATTTTTTAAAATTTTAAATTTTTTAACTTAAAAATAAATTGGGAAGGGAATTTAAAAATAAGGGGTTCCCCCTTTTTTTAAAAATTCAAATTTAAAAGAATAAATTTTTTCAATAAAAAAATTAGTTTGGGGAAAGGGAAGAAATAATTTTTTGAACTTTAAAATTAAAAGTTATTAATGAAAAAATTTTGAATTGACCCATTAAGTGAATAAATAACCATTAACATTAATGTAGCACATAGATTCAGGCCCTTAAAACAAACATGTTATATCTCAAAAATAAGTAATAATAACTATAAATATATTTAGTTTAAAATAACTATGAATATTTCAAGATGAGAAATAGTTTTACTTTTACAAAAAAGGGTTTAAAATTTTGGGGAAAAGACTCTTAAAAGACAATTATAACATGGAAAGTCCTGAAATTGTAAAGTATGTTTTAAATTTTATGTTAACATTTTAGTATCACCCTACAAAATATAACACAAAATTTTCATTCAATTTTGAAGATATGTTTAATTACTAGAGTTTCACTTTTTTAAAAAATTTGAAATTTACTTTTAAACTGAATTTTTCCCCAAAGATTTTTTGGTTTAGAATTATGGTTCAATTAAGAACAATTTTTGAGTTTGAGTCATACAGTTCAAATGTTTAAAAAAATAAAAAAAACAATGCCTATTCTTTTCTTTCTATTTGAGGAAACTGTTGTATTTTATTAAACCCCTTTTATCACACCAGTTTCGGGGATGCTTATCCCTTTAAGTGCTTCAAAAAGAATGATTTTTTTTCACTTTTAAATTTTTTCCCAACTGACTATTTATTTTTTGTTTTAAATCACACCTACCAGAATAATGAATTGGGAGTAATTTTTTAAATTTCCCAAATTTTTTGTGAATTAAAAAGAATGTTGAGGGGATGTTTGAAAACACACATCATGAACCTTTGGGTTAAACAACGCCCCGGGATTATCTGATAAGATAGAACAATGGGCAAAGGGGCCTAAGATTTTTTTGCTTTTTAAAAAGAATTAACTAATTTTTAATATTAATTTTTTATATCTAATTATTTATTAAATTAGTTTTTAAATTTTATCTTGTATTTTTTAATGTTTACAGATAAAAATTATACACTTTCTATTTTTATTTCTTTTTAATGAAAAATAAATTAAATTTTGTTTTAAAAAACTTTAAAATATTATCTACCATTTGGGGGAAATTATGATCCATGGTACACTAGGCATGTTTCGGGCATTATTCTTTTACCATTGATAAAAATCAAAAATTAAATATATATTTTTTTTTAAAACTGTTTAAGTTAAATTCTAAAAAAAAGTGTAAGAAAAAAATGTTATAATGAAGACTCTTTCCTAGTAATCTTTTTTAAAAAATTTAAAAAAAATAAGAAATTGAACCAAAATAAATATTTCATAACCAAAGCCATTTTAAAAACATTTAAGCCCCACATTGCCCAAAAATCAAAGAAATTTTTAAAAAAAAATGGATTATCCTTCAACCATCTACTCAGGGAAAAAAAGTTTCTCCAAAACCTAGAGACAGCACGTATTTCTTTTCATTTTTTCATCCAATGAAAAAACCTAAAAAACTTTTTACTGAAAATACTGTATCTTACTAATTACTTTAACGAAAAACATGAAATGCCAAAGAGATCTGGGTTTGTTGATTCCCAAAAAAATGAGGAAAATAACTTAAGGGGAATATTTACTTAAAATGTGAAAGACTGATTTAATGTTTTTTTCCAAATTTTTGTTTAATTTTTAAATTTTAAAATTCTTGCAAACTTTGGGAAAATTTTTTCAGTCATTCAGATAGCTTTTGGTTTTTTAAAAAAGCTTTACTAAAATGTTATAATTTTTAAAAAATGTAATTAAAGTAAACAATTTAAATGTACTGAATGAAGAAAATATAAAATGATAAAATTACGCTCAACTTACAAACAGAAATTGCAATATATTACCTTACAATACAGAATATTCAATGAAACACTGAGTACTTTGGTAAAATATTGTTCCCAAAATATATGTTTATATTTTATAAAAGTGTTTATAAAAACCACATACCAAAATTTAAATAGTAACGAAGCCCCGAACAGATAACAATGTCCTCTTGTCTAACTCTACGGAACGGTGTTAAAAAACGTTAAAAACTTTTTCCAAAAGGGTTTTAGTGAGAAGTAGTTATTTCGAAAAAAAGGATTTTTGCCCTTCAGTTAGGACGTCCATGCATATGTTTCAGGGAAAAAATAAATTTTTTAAATATTTCATTTGGGGAAGGGGAAGGGGAAAATCGTTAGATTAAAAAATAAAATTTTTTTTCTTTTTTAAAAATATTTATTTTTTCCTTTTCTACTACAAAATTAAATATGGAATTTAAAAAAATTTAAATAAAGTATAAAATGATTCAATAAAAATAATAAAATAAAGCTCAAAAAATTAAAAATTTTTAAATTATAATATAAAAAAAAAATTAAAAAAAACCAAAATTTTTTTATTTTTTTTAAATTTAAAAATTAAGTTCAAAACCCAAAAAAAATAAAACATTTAGAATTGAAACTTAAAAAAAAAAGATTGATTAAAAAATTAGGGAAAAAAGTTACAAACAAAATGTTTTAAAGAAAGAAACAAAATAAAAAATCACAAAATAAAAAATAAAATTATTAAAAATTAACACACTCATTGAAAATTTAATTAAAAAAATGGGAAAATTTAAACATCTATGACATTAAGAAGAAATAAGTCTATCAGTTTTTAATATTTTTATTTTTTGGATAAGAATCAAGAGGCGCCTGACACATACCATCATTTCAGGCCCCGAAAACTAAAAAAACTAAAATAAAAAAAACTAAGAAAAAAAATAAAAAGAAAAATGGTTTGGGGTCTTTTGTAATGGGAAACCAAAATCATAAAAAAAATGTTATAACCTTGGAGAAAATGGACTAAAAGATTATTTAAAAATAATGGGTGTTTTTTTTACTATAATTTTAATAATGTTGAATAAGATAATTAAAATATATTACACTTTTTTACCGCCCTGGATGTACTATGATTTTCAATGGATTTTTATCAAGTCAGATTTTAAAATGAAGAAAAAATTCAGTGATTTTTTTTCCAAAAATAAAAAAAAAAAAAAATTTACTTTCTTCATTGAAATGATATTTGAAATTAAAAACCTTTTTACAAGAATTTATCTTAAACTGAAAGGTTTTTAGCTTATTTAAAACTTTTTAAAATGTATAATTTTTTTGTCCCATAACTTATTTTACAAAAAAAAATTCATTTTATTTTATGATGTAAATTTTAATTTTAAATTTTTTTTAGTTCATTTATTAAAATTTGTTCCCCTGTATTTTGGATTTAGAAAATTTAAAATTTTTTTTAAATTTAATTTTTTTAAGCTTTTTTTTAAAAAGGGATTTACTTATTTTCTAGTTTTTAATTTTT
The DNA here is from genome assembly GCA_964035755.1 of Teleogryllus oceanicus. Taxonomy (NCBI): domain Eukaryota; kingdom Metazoa; phylum Arthropoda; class Insecta; order Orthoptera; family Gryllidae; genus Teleogryllus; species Teleogryllus oceanicus. The sequence continues at coordinate 13,097,519 of CAXIVR010000010.1, forward strand.
CTAATTGCAATTTTTAAATTCTTTTTTTTAAGTGAGAGCCAGTGTTTAGATATTCCGAATAAGGGGCAAACCCAATAGATCTAATACCATTTCAATTAATGGAAAGAAAGTTGACGAGTGAAAATTTATTTGGGGGTCAAAAATGGTGTCCTCAAGGGGACACATTTTTTGTTGCAAAAAAGGAAAATCCAAGGGTTTCCCCGGCCTCAAATATTTCTTTAAAAATTTTTTAACTAAATTTTTTAATTAAAAAGGACAATATAAAATATCACAAGAAAAAGGGACTAAAAAAATTTAAAAATTCCCCAACCCTTGAAAAAGCAATTAAACATAATTGGGACATTTAAAGTTCCATTCATTAGACATTGAAAAAGTCATAGTTTTTTAAATTTTATGTTTGGAAAAAACAAGAGGTTAATTTTTCCTTTAATAACCCAAACTTTCAAATTTATTTTTAGAGCCAAACTTAAAATTTGGGAAAAAGCCCTGTGGGTGTCTGGGGCCCAAAGAACATTGTACCCGACTACTGTTGGTGCCGACTTTTCCCCTTCAAATGTGTCTTTGGGAAAAGGGCCTTCGATCTTTACCCGGTCACCTGGAAAATTATAACATCAATTTATAGAAAAACCAAAAAAATTTAAATTTTATAGAAGAAATTTTTTTAAATGTTAAAGAAAAGTATGTTGTTTGAAATTGATAATTAATAATAATTTTTCCCGAATGGGGACTTGATTGGTTGAGGAGATTTCCAAGCACCTGGATCACTTTGGGGGCTGCAAAAAGAAATAATGAACTGTAAGTTTGATTATTGATTTTCAAATGTTTTGTTTAGCAGATTTCCATGACAAGGAAGGGTTGCAATACCACTGTGATAAGAAAGAAATATTACTTGTTTCTGAATCATTGATTAAAAATTGGCCATTTTTTAAATATTTTGATAAAATTTCCACTCAATTCGTATTAATTTTAAAAAAAACAGGATTTAACACAGAGCAAAAAGCAATTTTCCCTTTTCTCAAAAATTTTTTTTCAGACGAAAATTACTTTAAAAAATCCCCGCTACTGGAAAGAAACTGTCTTTGGGGTTTTTGGGTGATACCTTTTAAAATAGTGAGAGAAAGGGGCCCCTTTTTTATCATTTGGCCCTTTGATATTCAAGATAAGAAATACAAGTTATTTGTAATGGTGCTGAGGAAAATTTTTTAAAAAGGGGAAAAGAAGTCCCTTCCAATGGATTTTACCATGACCAAAAAAAGTATTTCTGAAAGAAAATTTATATTTAAAGTTTTTTAATAATTAAGAAATTACTAGAAAAAAAAAATCTTTTAATTTTTGCATAATAAATCAACAAATATTAATTCCCTATTTTGTAAAAACCCCCTTTATAAAACTAGAGGTTTTTAAATTTTAAAAAAGATTTTAAAAAATTGAAAGTGGATATAAGTAACAAATGATTAATGAAAAGGGGGTTTATTACAGAATGTTCAATTTTTAAAAATTTTTTTATTAAATTTTATATAACCACATATTAAATACAAATTATAGTTATTATAAAATATTTATTTATAAATAATTCCTTTTCATTTTAAAAAAAGTAATGGGGAAAAGGGGGAATTAATGGAATTATATTATTTTCTTTTTTGAATAATTATATTTTTTTCACTAATATTTGAAAATATTTTTATTTTCTATTAGGGGCCCTTTTACATTTTTGGGTTTTTCAGGGAAGGGGAAAAGAAAAACTTCTTTTAGCATCCTTTCCTAAATGTCTTTTGGGGAGTCTGAATTCAGGATAAAAGGGAAGGGGAAAGATTTTCAATTGGCTGGTTTTGAAACAGCGAATATTTAAAGCCCCCCAATGTCCGGGTATCCCGGGCGCGATATCCCTGACAAAAATTGCGCTGGGGCAGCCATTAGAGGTCACTGAAACACTTTTGGGCCTCAGAGCGCGACAAAACCCTTTCCCTTAACGTGACGCGCCACTGCCCTACCTTGGGGGCCAGTTTTCAAATCCAATACTTATACGCGGTTTCCCGACTTTTAACTGAAAAAACCCCAGAAAGGGGAAAAAAACCAAAATGTGACGATATTTTAGAATGCCTTTTTCACTCAGTCAACCCACCGAAGCATTGGTTAAAAGGACGGAATTTCGGGAAATTTAAAACAAAAACCTTTTAATTTCCCCGGCCCATCCCATTCTTCCGAACCCAAAAATTTTTACAAAAACCGGGGAATCACATCCCAAGATGTAAGCAAAAACAAACACATGAAGGCAAACACTATGATATTAAAGAATACGATAAGTATACACTGGGTATTAACGTGCGCCAAAAAACCGCACGAATAAATAGCCTCTTATGGAGGAAAATTTTAATTTATATAGGCGGGTATAAAAAAACTATTCATTTGGCAATTTGGGAATTCCTGAATTTATTTTATGATACGCAAAAAACGAGTTTATTCCCGACCCAGCCCCCAGCCCTGACGCATCAGTGACTAGAAACATTTTGGGAAAACAGAGGAAACCCAAAAACGAGAAACCAAGTCTAAATTAGTTGTAAACAATCTAAGCGGTTTGTGGATTTTGGTAACCCGTGTGGGAGTTGGAAGGTTGTTTTGACAATAAATAAAAATGTGGGCTTTTTTTTTAAATTTTTAAATAATTTAGGGGGAATATTTTAGGTTTTAGAGTACTTAATCACGTCAAAGATTGATTTCACCATGAATTCAGACTGACTTTTTGATTGAGTTGACTTTTTATTAAATAATTTTGTTCAAATGTTCTTCGAACAGAAGTGGGAGTAAAAGGGAAAGAATTAAATAACCAAAAAAATTTATTTATTTATTTTTTGTCAAAAAAGAAAAAAACGTATGACGATATGGGGAAAAATAATTGTGACATTTTTAAAAATTTTGTGATCCCTACACAAGTCATATACACTTAAATTTTTAATTTTAAAAGGGGAAAAAAAACCATGAGAAAAACTATTTTCAAAACTAAATAAAATAAATTTGAAAGGAGAAAAACAACAAAAAATCATGTAGAAAATCATTTTTAAAATAAATAACAAAATTTTAAAGGGAAAAAAAAAAACTCTAAATAAAATATTTTCAAGGGTAAAAAGCAAAAATTTTAATTTTTAAAAAAAAAAAAAATCCCTAAAAAAACTATTGGGAAAAACAAAAAACCCCCAAAAGGGGAAATTTGAGAAATGGTACTTTAGAAACAGATAAGTGATAGGAAATGAAAGAGAACTGCCATACGAAATCATTTATTTTAATGTGCAGAAAAGTGTAAAAATTCAGAATTAATTTCAAAGAAAATTTAGGCCATTTTAATGACTAGACATCTCTCCTATCTACTATCTGTTGAAAACAACATAAAAAGAGGGGCATTCAAGAAGAAATGGACCACATAAAGTTTCAGCAGTAATTTTAATAAAATTCTTATTTTGGTTTGAGGATTAAAAAAGATTATTATGTGTATTTGGGATGGGAATTGTTTCCATTGCATTTTTGGCCAAAACTGAGGACTTTAAAACCCAAGGGGCCTCCCCTTTTTTCAATAAATCAAAAAAAGAATTGGAATTTTACATACACCCAACCCACAGCCACTACCAGGGAAACTTTTTGTTTTTGTTATAATTGTTTTTAGTCAAAGGGCCCTAAAATATCTCTGCCATTAGGTCTTTGTTTAAAATGCAAAAGTATTATATTATAAATAAATTGTTTCATCAAATTTTAAAAAAAAATTATAATAAAAGAAAAGAGGGTAAAAAGATAATACTAATATTTATCTTTAAAAATTTTTGCAGATCCTTAAAAAAAACAAAAAATTTAAAAAATGTTATTATGATGGGAAAAAATTTGGGAAAAAGAAAACAAAAATTTTTATTTTCGAAGTTCTAGACCCAGAATAAGAAAAGAAATGAGATTGCATGTACTGAAAATAATTAATCTTATTTAATGGTCACAGATACTTACATTAAATTTAGATAGTAATTATAATTTTCCTTTATTGATACACGAAGAAAGGTATTACTTTAGATATGATCAAAGACTTCATGATTACAATTTATATTATTCTTGAACACCAGATAAATACAATTTGAAACAGTAAAATTTTTTTATTAATTTTAATGAATCATATACGCCCCCTTAAAATGAGGTGGTCATATAATTAAAAATCTTTGCACTTGGGTGATTATATTTAGACGGACTCTCAACAAAAACTAAAATTTTGCTGTTTAATACAGTGTGGATAGTGTGGACAGTCCTAAAGTTAGTGTCCACATTAACCTCCACCCTCCATTTTGAAGATTTTGTGTCAGTATCCCTTAATACTAAAATGAAAAATTCTTGAACTATGTGCATAAGATAACTAAAAATTTTTTCAAGGTTCATTTAAAATTCATTGTAAGATCCAAACTTTTTCCATTTTTTAATGGGGTACAAGCTTTTAATCGACCAAAAAACACTTTCCACTTTTTCAAGAACTCACTGAAGAACCATCCAAAAAATTTTTAAAGAGGGGGTTTAGACCAAATTCTAAAAAAATTTTTATGATTACGTGTTAATATGGAGTAAAAAAAAAGCCACAGCCTCAGCCCCACTAGACTTCTCTCCTTTTAAATGGCATTTGAAAAAAGTAAATGCAGAAAAGTTTAAAAAAATATTTTTTTTTAAAAAAAAAAAGGAGAACCCTTTGCAAATTGAGGATGATAAAAAGAAAAAAAAAGTTCAAAAATTTAAAAATTTCAAAATCAAAATGCAAAAAAAAAAGAATAGAGAATTTATAACAATTTTATTGAGAACAAGAAATTAAAAATAATATACTATTAAGTAATTGAGAGACATGAAAATTATTAAAGATGACATAGATTATCAAATCTACTACACCCCGGCAAACAGCAGAACATAAACCCAAAATCCCCAAATTTGAAGTAATTTATGAAGGATATTTTTAACCTAATACCTGTGTATCAAATTTTGTTATTTAAATCTATACTAAAACCATTTTGGGGAAAAAAAAATACTTAAAAATAGTTTTGAACTAGTTGGTATGATTAGAAATATCAATATTTCAGACTCAAGTATACTTACTTGCCTTTCAGACGTGGTTACAAGTTCCCCCAAAACTGTTTTTTTGACAGGAGTGTGTTTAGAGAAAGATTATAATAATATAAACATCCCAAAGGGGGAAGTATTGGTTTTGACAGGGTTCTTGCTATAAAATAATTGTATTCAAAATTAATAAAAAAAGTAAAACCAGAAAATGGACCCCCATAGGAGTTCCATTTGAGTTTTTTCAAACTTTTATTAAAATTAGAAAGGATTATATGTATGTTTCGGATTTTGAACTAGGTCCAATTTTTCAGCAAATGCCCAATGCCCATTTGGAGGATTAGAAATAATTAATTTTTACACCATATCTAGTTAACCCCCTGGATGGAGTTTTTCCTTTCGTTCAGCAAAGGGAAACCCAGAAAAATTTTAAAAGAAAGCTATAACTACAATATTTTGGTGTAGATCGGGAATGAAACCTGCGATCTCTCCATGTGACGCTAGTATGCTGACAGTTGGTAATTTTATGATAAATTTATATTTCAATGGTTGATAATAGAAAATAAGGCAGGATTCTATAATAATACCCCATTTACATTGGGCAAAAGGGAAATTTTAAAAAATATATATCGGGGGATTTAAAAATTTGGGAAAAATGGGGAATACAATACACTACCTGGTATAAAAAAACTCGCACATACAGGTTTTCATTATCTTGATACTTGGGTATCCTTTTTCCTTTTTGGACAATCAACGTACAAAATTTTCTCAAACTTTTTTCATAACATAATACTTGAATGCATTATCAAGCATGAAGAAAAATTTATGGAAATTAAAACAAATTTTGATGTTAAGTTGGGTACAAAAATACTAAGAATAAATCAAAAAAAAAAAAAAAATTAGTTGGGTACAAAAATACTAAGAATAAATCTGAACAGTAAAGCGATGAAATTACGGAATAAAACAAGTATAAATAAAGAATATATGTAGCAAGTACAAAATACAAAATATATAAATGGATGGGAGAGAGCTTACCAACACATGAAATTTGAGCAAAAATTAAAAAATTATAAGAATAAAAACAAAATAATCAAAAATAAGGAAAATGTTTCCATTGTAAAACTTGCACAAAGACAGCATTTACAGTGTGTTAGGAATAAATTATGAGATAATAAATATCCCATCAAATTTTTTGAGCAATATAAAACAGAGGCACTATAGAATGGCACAGACTTTTCATAGCAATTTTTTCTAATTTTCTGGGTGTGGACTAGCTTTAAAATTTTGCTCCATTCTCTGCTGCCATCTCCCTGCTGTCATCTGCCCTGTCCCAGCTGCCATCTCCGAATGTAATTTTTCCCTTTAATTTGTGGGTTTTTAAATTTGGGTAAAAACCGAAATATTACTTCGGTGTGTTTAAAAAAAATTGTGATTGACCCCATTAAAAGGGAAAATTTGAAGCTATTTTCACTGGAATCTTTTCGAAAAACTTCATTTGAAGCACTTCCACTTACAAATGTAATAGTGTATAGAAATCGATGGAAATGTGCACCTGAACAACTTGAGATATTTAAAAAAATTACATTTGAGTAATTTTTGAAAAAACCAAAGGAATACACCAAAATGAACTTCACATCATATTAAACAGTTTAATTAGCACTATTCGTTGGAAAAATGTGCAGAAAAAGTTGGATCCATTTTTGAGAAAATGGCGTTTGAGCGTTTCTGATAATGCAGAATTTTGAGCTCCTTTATAGACAAATGTTGAGTTTTCGGAAAGTTTTTTTTGACATTACTTGGGAAAATTGTACTCATAAATATAATAATGGGGAAGAAACTCCCTAGTCAAAAATTTTCCCGACGTAGGGACAAGTAAAAATACATATTTGAAATTTTTTGAAAAAACAAAAGAATGGGAGTAATATGACGTTTTTTTGGCCGGGATAGGGTGCCTTGGGCACTCCTCCCCAAAAATTTGAAGACAAAACTTGGAGTCGTTTTTGAGAAAATCTTTTATTAATAATTTTTTAAAATTGCAAATATTTCAGGGACTATTGCAAAAAACTACAAAAATTTTCCCAAAAAAATTCAAAATTAATTTTTATTGAAATAACTATTTATAAAAATAAATTTCATATAAAGGGGTAAATCTGTCTTCAATTTTGAAATTTTAGGAAGACCCCGGGGTTCAAACCTTTTTCGAAATATTTTTTGAAAAAAAATTTACTAAAAGCGCGATTTTGGAAACCAGATTTAAAACGAAAAAATCGGACCTATGCCCCCTTTTTATAAGGTATTTTATTCTATTTTTACAATAAATTTATAGAAAAAATTTGGAGCTGTTTTTGAGAAAATTTAAAAATTGTCCCAGGGTTAGCAAAGTGCCCCCAAATTTTAAAGAATGTTTTTCAACATTTCAATGCTTCAACTATAGTCAGATGGGAAAAAATGTTTTTCAATTTAAAAGATCATGGTGGGGTTTTTGGGGCGATAGTGTTCACGGACGGACGGACGTCATATAAAACAGAACCATTACCACAATCCGTTGCAAATATTTGAAGAAAAAAAAAGGAGCCTTTTTTGAGAAAATGGCGTATGAGCGTTTCTAAAAATGCGGAATTTTGAGCTCTTTTTTTTTTTCACAGAAAACTGTTGATTTTTCGAGACATTTTAAATGACATTATGTAAACCACATGTTCTCGTAAATATAATGACGTGAAGAAATAGCTTCTAATATAAAAATTACTGACGTGCGAAAAAAGTGATTTTTTTTGTAATTAAAAGAAAACAAAAGAACTGAGAAATGTGGCATTTATGTCATTGTAGAGGGTTTGTTTGGCACTAACCCATCAAAAATGTAAAGAAACAATTTGGAGTCGTTTTTCAGAAAATCTTTTTTTTAATTTTTCAATTGCAAATATTGCACGCACAATTGAACGAAAACTACTAAAGTATTAAAAGAATGTACTTGACCTTAATGAAAGAACTATTTATGGGCAACAAATTGTATTTGAGGAAATAATCAACATCTTCAATTTTATAGTTGTAGGAGGTTTCGAAAGAAATTAAACTTTTGCAATTTTCGAAAAGTCAGAGTTGTAGGCGAAATTCTTACACGGAATTGAAAGAAAACATTTAAAGCCGTCTTTGAGAAAATTTTGAAAATGTCTTCCTACTAATACAAATTTAAGATAGAAATTTTTCCTTCAAATGAAATTTGTTGTTCATATTTAGTTCTTTAATTAAGTTCATATACAATTTTTTTGACTATTGGTAGTTTTTTACAATATGTGCACTTTTAAAAAAAAAAAAAAAAGTTTTCTCAAAAAAGGCTCCAAATTTTTTCTTCAAAGTTTTAAATCACTTTAAAAATAATTTTTCCCAAAACTTTATGGACTTTTTACCAATTTGTATACATTATTGCTTTTTGGGAGTGAAAGCCTTAAAAGATTTGAAGATGTTTTTTAAAAATAAAAAATTTCTGTTAAAAAGGGTTTCCAAATTTTTTGCATTTATAGTGGGAGCTTAAACAATTTTTTTTCTTAAAACGGCTAAAATTTTTTTTAACAAAAAATTTTTTTTGTATGACGGGGTTTTTTAATTTTTTTTAAAATTTTTTAAAAATATTTGAATCTAGCATTGGGAAAACCAAAAAAATTAAAAAAAATTAAAAATATGTATATTTTTACAGGCGATCGATGGCAGCTAGTAAGAGGATGGGACAAGACCGTAAATTTTTAGTCCACGCCAAGGAAATTATAAAATTGTTTTCCCGAGAAAGTTTCCGTGCCATTCTGTAGCACCCACTTGTTTTTTTTTGTATACGTACGTATATAATAATAAGCAAATAGAAAAGTTACGAAATGCTGCGCAAAAAAAGGGCCCAATTTTCGAAAAAAAACTTCATTGCTGGGCCCTGAAAAAAAGAATGTGGATAAATCCAGAAAATTAAGAGAAAAATAACCCCAACTCGGGCGAAAATAAAACCCGTTTTGTGGGTCCTTTTGATGTTGAGAAACTAATTGAAAGCAAAACGTCCGTCCGTCCGTCTGTCCGTTTTGTGAAAACTACTTGTGCCTAAGCCATGCCTAGAAGTTTTCCAAATTTCAGAAACACATCTCTGGCTCTAGTTGAAACGTTGAAATTTTGAAAAACATTCTTTAAAATTTGAGGGTACTTTACATGAAGCCCCAGGGACATTTTAAATTTTTTGTTTAAAAGACGGCCCTAATTTTTTTTTAAATTTCTTGAAACAGGAAAAAAAAAAGGGATAAAAAATTGTCAGAAGTCCGATTTTTTTGAAAAAATTTAAATTTTTTCAAAAGGGGGAAAGTTTGTTTTTTTTGGTACCCTTTACAACTACAAAATTTGAAGATAGATTTTTTTTTAATGAAATTTGTTGTTCAAAATTTTGTTCTTTCATTAAGGTCATTACATTTCTTTTGAAAATTGTATTTTTTGCAAATGACTGGGAATTTGCGATTATAAAAATAAAAAAACAAGTTTTTCCCCAAAAATGGCCCCAAAATTTTTTTTTTAAATTTTTGATAAAAATACCCAAAAACAGAATAAGACGAAAAACTCCATTTTTTACCCTTTATTTTTTTTTTCAAAAAAAAGATTTTTTTTTTTCCCAAATCCTCGTTTTTCCCATTAGCGGCAATTTGTTAATTTTTAAATTGTGCATGCTTTGAATATTGGCTTAAAAAATTTTCCTCGAAAACTCAACAGCTTTTTTTTTAAATTGGAATATTATTTCCCAAAATTTCCCGCATTTTCGGGAAAAAAATGGCCATTTTCTAAAAAATGGTCTAATTTTTTTCAAATTTTTTCAATGAATAAAAGGGGTTAACTTTTAATATGAGGTATAAGTTCTTTTTGGTGTATTGTTTTGGGTTTTTAAAAATTTTACACAAATGAAATTTTTTTCCCATTTTCGACGATTTTAAATACATTTGCAATTTGTATTCATTGTTTTTTTATGAGTGGATGTGATTCAGATGACTTGAAATGAAGTTTTTCAAAACTCACAGTTTCCCTGTCAAAAATAGTAAATTTTTTTCCATTTACAGTTCGGGAATGTAAATCCGACACTTTCAAAAAACATACTTTTTCATTTTGGGGGCCATTTGCGACCCCCGCCAGGTACGCATTCTCCGCGACCTTAGTCATTATACATCGTGCAACAGCAGAAGGGAGCCCCGGGGAACCACGGACTTCTGCACGTGGTCGGGGATTGGGGCCATTTGGTTGTATTTCTTCCCCGGGGAATTTCCCACACCCTAACACCCCTAGGTCCCCCGGGTTTTGTGATGGGAAGGGGAAACAAAACATTTTTCAAGCACAAAAGGGGCCAGGTTTGATTTCCTTCTGTTAACTGAAAAGAGACCCCGAATTTAAAGAGGGTGGGAAATTTTAATCTACCGCCACAGGGAATTAAAACCAAATGGGGCCACCCCAAGTCGGTACAGCAGGGGGAGGGGGAAACCGACCGGGGTTCGAGCGGGTTGCCTGGGCCACACCACGCCAAAAAAACCCAAACGCCCCCTCCCCTTGGTGAAAGGAGGCAACATTACACGATTGAACAGTGGCAAAACGTTGTGGGGGGAACACAGGCCCCATTGATATTGTGAGCACCTTCGTTTCCCCCTGTGTTGGGGGCTTTTCGGGGATGGCGATTGAATCTTTAACACGATCGAGCACCCGTCCCGCACGGGCTGGGGGGGATTGGTTCCAGACAATAAATCCCTGTAATGGACTGGCCTGCAAAAGCCCCGACTTGAACCCATGGGAACACCTGGGGAGGGGTTTTGGGGAACGCCGACTTCGTGCCGGCCCTCACCGACATCGAGACCTCCCTCAGTGCAGCACTCCGTGAAGAATGGGCTGTCTTTCCCCAAAAAGGGAAAACTTCCAGCACCTGGTTGGTGGGGGCCTAGGGGAGAGGAATGCTATCATCAAGGCTGGGGTGGCCAACACCATATTGACTTCCAGCATTACCGATGGAGGGCGCCAATATGTTCTTTCGTTTCAGCCAGGTGCCCGGGATATTTTTTGATAAATATTTCAACTTAAACGCCATTTTCAAAGGGCGGTACTAAGTTTTTAAAATGAAAAATTTTCATTTAGGACGAGGTTTTACTTTTTTTTAAATTTTTTAGTTTTTTTGGTTTTTCCAATTAAAACCCGAAAAAATTTGAGAAAATGTCAAAATATTTTACTTTTGGGGGCGATAGATGGCAGCTGGTAAAATGGAGCAAGACCGTAAAGCCAGTCCACACCAAGGAAATTAGAAAACTTTACTACGAGAAAGCCATTCTGTAGCACCTCTAGTTCTGTGATATTGCATAATCCATATTATATTTTTTTGTGGCGTTTATTGTTAAAACGCCAAAAGAATGCCACTAATGAAAGCTGAAAGCCTGAATGCTCAAGGTCATCTCAAAGAGAACTTCCTAAACGCCTAAAGGGGCCCCGGGAAAAGAGGGAAACACCCCACACCCACAGCGCAAAGGTTGACTACCTCTCCTCGAATGAAATACGAAGCAAAGCGTGGGAAACAGGGCAGGGGGGTCTTGTCTCCTGTGAAAAAGATATTCTGCTCGATGAAAGAAGTACAACCACATTTCCTTTCGTTTGAAAACGTACTGATAATTACGGTTATTATTTCATTCTGCTGCGTCTGTTTCTTGTGGGTTGAAATTATACCGCTCATACGAGAATCCGGCTGGAACCTCTATTGATGCTTGGAATATACAATTTGTGGTTCCTTTTTTGAAATAACCACTGATTTCACTTCTTTAGTGATTTAATATCCCAGTGACATGAAGTGTCGGCTGCCATGTATTTATTTGTTTCAGTTATATTTGTTTTTAATACATTTTTGGCCTTGTACTTTAAAAAAAATATCGAAGTCTTGTATTTACCCTTTAAAACCATACATTTCCCTGGTGATGAGAACTGCACTTTTTTGGGATGAGTAGAAATATTAATTTTGAGTCGTCCTTCCACCCTTTATTCCACACTTCTTATCGGCACATATTATTAAAACCGTTCGTGTCCAACTTGACCTGCTTTCTTATTAATAGTAATTTTAAACATTTGCGACTAACATTTGGTCTACTAACTCCCGCTCTGTTCCGAGTTTAAACTTTCACTATCAAATTTTGGGTTGATCCCGGTGATAGATTCTACCCCTACCAAATCTGGACGTGTTGTGATGATTTTCGTAAATTTTCATTTTGCAGCTTAACTTTTTTTTCACTTGTTCACGTGGTTTCTGATCGCTCCGATGCTAGCTTGTCCTCAGTTACTATACCGTCTGAGTTCTGTTGTCTACCATAACAATGTCCCTTTTTTTTTAAAAAATATTATTTATAAAATATTTTACTAGTATCAATATACGTGCGAAATCTTTTTTGTTGACCTTTACTTGCCCCTTTTCCCAAACGTCTTGTTTCTTTTCCATATTTCCCATTTTCCCTTCTGCCCATGATTTTTTTAATTTTAATTTTAAAACAAACCTTTTAAAGAAATTGGTTTTATACCACAATATCTTTTCGAGTAAAACAAATTCGTAGCCATCATACCGGATGGTCATGTATAGAGCTAGGGGCAAAAAAACATGTAGGCACTAAACAGGTAAAAAATAGGCACTTAAAAACTTAAAAAGAGGCAGGGATATTGGCATTTTAGTTGACAATAGGCAGGCACTTAGGAAGTAAAAACTTAAAAGTAGGCTGGAAAATGGGCATTATAGTTGAATAATATTTAAATTTGTACATACTACATAAAGGATGAACAGAATTCTCTAAAAAGAAATCGAATGTTTTCGATTGTCAAGACAAATTGTAGAGTTAGATCACATTTTGTAAGATTTGACTCCTGTGGAATATTGCATTTTGTATATTTTGTTATATTTATAAAGTGATTAAATGTTGGATTTTTTAGTTTTGAAAATGGAATATTTGTGGATGGCTTTGTAAAAGGGAAAATCTTTCTTGTTTCTAATTTTTTTGACCCCTTGCTGAAGAATTTTTAAATAATTTTTCACCTTTTTTGCTTTTTTAAAGAGTTGCAATGTTTTTTTAAGGGAATTAATATTTTTGGCTCAGTTTACCACCTTTTCACAACACTGGCAAAAAAATAAATTTCCATTCCGTTGTGAATCTTCTCCATAAATCCACTCTTTTTAAATTGCATTTTTTTGAAATTTCCCTTTTGGCATTGTAGAAAGGGTTCAACAGGAACAAAAAATTTGTAGGGCATCCACGAAACTTCAAACCATTAAAAATTTTATCAAAAAAACCCCTTTTTTTGTGTAATTCTACTTCTTCAAAGCGAAAGATGCTGGGAGCACTATTTTGTCAAGAGATTTGCGTTCTTGGTAAGGAATATATAGCTCACTAATCATTGCGAACATCGAAAAGACAAGAGCAATTTCCTGTTCTCTGTAGCGCCCTGACGGGCTTCCGCGGAATAGGTAAGGTAAACCGCACGGTGTCAAATTTCCCATACTCTCTAAGGGTGGCCCCGCCTGACGCTTTAAAACCCCAAGAACATTACAGGAATGCGTTTCCGAGCAGGGGGACGACCCAGTTTTTACCTTGTTACTTGTTTTTAAAAAATTACCATCAGTGATTCTCAAAAATGTTTTAGAAAAAAATGAAAAAAAATATTTTTAAAAATGGGGAAAATTTCAATAAAAAGGTATAGGGTTTTAAACACTCTATTAGGCAGTTATTCAAAAATAGGCATTTATGGGCTTTTATAAAATTCCTCCCAAAAAATTTGAGGAAAAATTTTTAAATTTAAAAGTTCCCAAAACACACCCAAAGAAATAAAATAGGCAAAAAGGGCTTTGTCCGGACTCTAATCATGTGGAATCAAGATTACAAATAAAAAATCTTTTATTATATGTTAAGTGCTATTGTAATTGCGGAGATAGAATATAAATTTGTAGCATTTTAATTATTAATTTTTGACTATAATTCCTTTTAACTGTGATTTTTTATTGTTTAAATTTGTTATTATTATTATTATTATTATTTATTATTATTATTAAAAACCTTTTTCCCAACTTTTAATAGTTAAATTTTTGGGGAAAGGGGCCCTTTGAAATTCAAGAAAGCGTCCCGGAGATGTTTTTTTCCCCATACGTCACATCCCTTTTTTTTTCCCCTTTTTTTTTAACTAAATAAATAAAAAAATGTTTTAGATAAATCCCTTTTTGGCCTCCTTTTTAAGTAAAATAAATGCCTGAATTTGGGGGCCCAAAAATCAAAAGGGAAATAGTTAAAATTGAAACAAATAATGTTAAAATTTCTGTGTCAGATAAAAATTCCCAAATTTTTAAAGGAAAATATTTAGATTTATAATAATAATAATAATAATAATAATAATAATAATAATACAACATACATACATACATACATACATACATACATACCTCTTCTAGTAGAGATAAGTAGAGTGGCAGGATTTTTTTACTTACTTAACAATTTATTCAAATTAACATGCTTTTAATCTTTCAAAAAATATATTATCGCCCAAAGGATGTAGGTTTTAATTTTTATTTTAAGGGGGGTTTTTAATTTTTCCCCCAAAGAGTGTTGTTTTTTTAAACAAATATCATTGATATTGAGGGGAAATTTAAAATTAAAAAAAATTTTTATTATGGGGGCGGGTTTTCACGTTTTGGGAATTGTCGATAATCCCCGACTCGCGGCGGGGGAGGGGTTTTATATGGTTAAATTTTCCAAACCAATTAAAATTTTACTAAGACATTTCACGAATGAAATTTCTAAATGTAATGTTCTATCAATAATTAAAATCTTTTTCCCAAATATTTTTTTACGAACAGAAATATATAGACCCTGGCCCGCCAAAAACCGAACTAACGGGACAACCTTTTTAAAAAAGTCACCGTCGGATGAGAAATACATTTATACTGATTTAGGTGTTTTGATTTGTTTTTATGTTGGCAAAATTGTTGCCCGTCACAAAATTTGAATAATTACCTTCAAGCGGGAGGGACATTTTTTTTAAAATTTAAATTTGTAATGAAACAATGACTACTTTTGTAGATACCCAAAAATTCAAAGCCCTCCAAGTGGGAAAATTTTTAGTTTTTGGGGTGTTGTAAAGATTTGCATTTTGGTTTTGGTGCTCTTTTTGTTCTTTTGGTTTTTTCGTTCAATTTATTTATTTAGTAGTACTAGGCGTTTTTTTAGTTTTTTTTTTTTATTTTTCCCAAATTTTTTTTTTAGTAAAAAATTTAAAGCCCAAATTTTTGTAGTTTTATTATTTGTTGTTGTTAAGTGTCCCTTTAGTATTTTTTTTTTTTAAAAAATTATATTATATTTATTATTATTTTTCAATTCATTTTTAAATTTTAACTGGGGAAAAAAAAGGGGGCCATCAACATCTGGGGCTATACTTAATACTGAACCTTTGAAGATAACATTGCCAAATACTGTTCTTAACAATGGGTAAGTTATTGAAAACTTACTTTCCATAATGATGATTTTTATTATTTTTTTTAAACTTTTTAAAAATTTTAAAAGAATAATTAAACAGATAAATTAAATGGATGTATTTTACTGATATTGACATAACTGGGCTTTTAAAAATTTCATTAGATCACTTAAAAACTACATTGTATATCACGTTAATTAACTTAAATTTGGGATTAATTTTTGGGTTTAATAAAACTTATTTACCACTTCAAAAAGTGAAGGGGAAATGTTATTTCACATCTCAAAAGCCCTTTAAAAATTTTGGGAAATAAAGACCGCAGATAACTTTGAGGTTGTATTTTTTATTTGCACTTGACACTTTTTTAAAACTTCCCCTTTAAACTCGAATAGTTGATAATGATAATTCTTTAAATTTAAATTAATAATTATGCAAAGAGTTGTTTTGCATTACAAAAAAGTAAGTTCGTTTATAGATGAACATTTTTTTTAATTTAAGAAGAACGAAACATGTATTATTGAACAGTGGGCAAGACTCGAGACCGGGGCGAGGATTGTGAATGGGCAACAAAAAAAAACAAAAGCGAGAGACTTGATCAGAGTTATAGTTTCATAAGTTGGCTATTCCGACAGGAAATCTTTCAAGCCGCCATATTGCGAATTAAAAGGGGGCCCGATAACTTTTGGGGTTTAATAAGGGCATAAACAACAAAATAAAATAAGACAAACTAAAAGCGAAATTATTTTAAAAAAACAGTTATTGAATACACAACTACAAAGTTTTAAAATTTGAAGGGAAAATTTTTTGGGTTTGCTTAAAGGAAGGGTGTTGAATTTAAACGCTACTATGTCTTAATTTATTAATAATTGAAGAATGGTGTTTTTCCCCTTCATTGAGATATGTCTTCGGGGACGATTACATAACTTTCTATTTGGGAGACAAAAAAAGGGTTTAAAAATTTTTCACCTCCTAGGAGGTGATAATAAATTTATAAATATGCATGGTAAAGTCGTTCCCCCTTGGCTGGTAGGGTCCTTTTTTCCCCTTTTTTGCTGTTGGGAAATTTTATGAGTGGGGAAAAATTATTAAATCTTCAAATAGCCTGGGGAAATTTTAAAGCAACTATAAAAATATTTTTTTTGATTACAAAAGGGAAAACTTTTTTTGGGTTTTGGGGTAGTGAGGTAAAATTTAATTTTATTTCAGAATTGGTATTTAGTATATCGTCAGTTTGAAAGAAGACTATTAAACATATATTTATTATTTTTAAGAATCCTTATATGCAAATTATTTTGATTCGCTAAATATCACAATTGTTTGCATTTATACCAGTTACAAAATGTTATTATGCTAAAAAACTTATAGGTGTTCAAGTTTGGGGAATCGGTTCTAAAATAATACTTGTTTTAAAATGTATTTAAGTAACATGGAAAGTTGCAGTCTCGTACATTCGACTCCGGTTATAGTGAACTCGGGTAAAAAGGGAACCCCCGGGTTTTTGAACTGTTCCGTTTCACTTACGTTACAAATACGCCTTGGAACAGTAGGTTGTAGTTAACCAGAACCTCGGCTACAGTGAACGTAGGAAATAAGTCCTGGAAATTAATTGGATCTCGTATGTTATTAGGCGATTAAAAGGGCCTTCCGGAGAGTGGGATGGTGTTCCAACAGTGCAAGAGGCATTGAAAGGTGCCAAGTCTGCATTGCAATGCTTAAATACGAAGGACAATGCAGAATCACGTATGGAGAGAGCACGAATTTTCGATAAGGATTTAATAATAAAATTTATGTAGCAAACAATAGAAAAATAATTGATGTAGCGTAGAAACAATTATATTTAATTTTTCTGTACGTGCTGTTTTAATTTTGTATATTAATAAAATCAATTATTGTGGGAATTCCATTTAATTTTGGTATTATTGGATTTAGTGAACCAAATATGTTAGTCTCCAGAAGGTCACTGTAACCGGAGTCGACTGTATTTTTAATTCAATGTACAATGAGACTTCACTGAAAGGCCGTTCCTCCCCATTTACCAAAATTTTTTGTGTGGAAATCTTTCTTAAAAAAACTCGAATAAAAATAAGGTTTTGAAAGGGTTTTTAACCCCCTTTCCCCCACTTTTGCCCATTTTTCAACCAAAAACTTTTTTAAATTTTAGTTATTGTCAACAAAACACTTCTATCTGATGGAAAAATATAAAAAATCAAGAAAAAAATTATACTATCAGATGAAAAAATTTCACAGCGCCAAGTTCAAACGCAACAAAAAATTGTTTGCAAAAATAACATAAAATAATTTTTTTTCCCCATTTTAAAAAGGAAACTGAGGAAAGATTTTAAATTTTTGGGAGTTTAGAGAAACCTATTCCGGGGACTGGGGGAAGGGTAAGGGGGAATATGGGAAAAGAAGGGGAAAAAGGGAACCGGGAATTTTCTAGAACTATTTTTTTTTGACTTCAACCCCCGGGCTCGACGCGAACAAAATCTCAAAAACCTCTCCCCACGTGTTGTTAAAAGGGAAAACTTTAACGTTTCTAGGGGGTGGGAAAAAAGTCTCCAAATTTTTAAAAAAAACGTTTATTTTGTTTCTTAAAAACAATCACCGGAAAAACTTATTATTTATTTACACCCTTCCCCTTCCACCCGCACATCCAAGCACTGGCCCAGTTCATTGCGCTGATCACAGTTCGATGCACTGGGGCACAGTTCACGTCACCGACCACAGTACGATGCACTGACCACGGTTCACGTCACCGAGCACAATCACTGCACTGTTATTCACCGCGATGGCCCCAAAATTTACAATTCAGCTTCCACTGCGGACTTTTTTGACTGACTTGGGGGTCGCCGGCCGTCGCGTAAATTTTCAAGACAATCCGAACCTTTCCGGGCACCGCGCACTTTTTTGAAAATCCGCCGGTTGGGGGCAAAAAACCGTGCTCAACAGGGGCCCCGTGGGAGCGCCGCAAATGACGAACCCGCGATCCAGGGCTCAAAAGGGCAGATGACGCAATATTCGTTACAATACCATGTCACAAGATTTCTTTTTCTAAAGCTTATTAATTATATTCGGGAAACACGGACGAGTGGACGGTTAATGCTCGCCGTGAATGATTTCAGTGAAGAGTAAACTGTGGAACTATGAGTTGTACTGTGATCAAGAAAAAGAAAAAAACAAAAGACGTACTAGGCCTACTCTTTATTTAAATTATTAGGAAGGTGTAATTGAAATAAAATAAATTCACGTGAAAGTAAAATAATACGTTTTCATTCGCATATTTTATTTTAAGATTTCGTTTATTATCTTTCTCATTTGTCGTTGCCACTCATCCAAACACGTCATTGTTTTCTATTGTCAGAATTTAAAAACTAGTAGTGACAGTCGGTTTGAAAAAAAAACAAACAAATTTTTTCGGTGTCAGGGGACCCCAAAACACGTATTTTCATTGAAATCTCGAAATCGATTTTCCGGAGCATTACATAACTTTCTATATACTACGTATATTACTCCGTATTTGCGTATGTAATACCGGAAAGTAAAAACAACGAAGTGTGACAAGACAGGTGTTCATGACTTTCGTGGGAGAAGGCGATGTTGCGAGATGATAGTCACCGTAGTGTTGAAGGGAGGGGCACTTGAGAAATTTGGGAAAATGGGGAATTTTGGGAAATTTGGGGGAAAATGCAGCGGGGAAAAAAAAAATGTGCAAAATGTCGGGATAAAAAGGGAGGCTGTAGAGGAATGGGGGTATCTGGTCGAGCAACATTGGATTTTTTTTCATGTTTATGGAGACTGCAAATACTATGGGTTTTATTTTCTAATTAAGATTTGGCTCCGTTTCTGAATTTGATTGGTAGTAGGTGTCTCGTAATTGCACCGAATTTTAATTGCACGCATGTTATTAATAGAGATAATCAACAATTTTTCGTGGAATTAATGATCATATTTAGTTAACTAAACGAAAAATAATATTTCGGGCCATTTTTTTAAAATCTTCGTTTTGTAATGCAGAGATATTCCGGAAATTTGTAGAAATTTATAGAACCATGCATGGTGGGCGGGAAACATTTCTTTGAATGAAATAATTACATAGGCAACAAAATAGTTCAAGGGGAAAAACAAACTGTTAGCAATATAATATTAAAATTTGAAAAAAAAAGTTTGTTATTAAAGCCCAAAGGGAAGTAAGGGTTTGGGGTAAGGGAAATTTTTTAAATGGCTGTAATGCTATTTGTTTATTTCTTTTTTATTTTTTTAGTCAAAAAAATTTAAAAATGTATGTGAGTAAGGGAGAGAAAAATAACTTTCACGCTTTTCTTGAGTTTTAGAACCCCTTTTCCCAACAATTTTAAAAAATTAAAGTTGGAAAAATGAATAATAATAATAAAAAAATAATAAAAAAATAAATTTTAAAAGGAGGATTTAAAATTTTAAAAAATAGATATTTAGTTGCCAAATTATAGAAAAAATTTTTTTAAAGGTGAAGGAACAAAAGATTTGATTTTTCTGATTGAAAGAATAGAAACTCACCCTAAGCCCCATTTCCACTACAAGCAAAAGGAAAGTTCAACAGGGAAAGTGCGCATAGTGAAGCTACATTTACGTCCAGACGCAAAACATCCCTCTTTAGCATTTGCTCAATGGATCAGGGAAACTGGGCAAAAAACCCCATCGAGATGGGGGGCATTTACCCCCAAGTACATTATTTGTTATATAATTGAGTCTTTTTTTTAAAAATTTTATAATGCAAACCCTTATACCCCGTAATATCTGGTTTTTAAAGTAAACATTATTTTTTTTTTGACGACTGTTTGCGCAATCTTAACTATGTATCAGTATAGTGTAAGGGGGGAGGATAGGAAAAAGGGAGGGGAAGGGGAAAAATCACGGGGGTCCAGGTCGTTTGTTGGGGACTGCCCGGGATTTGTTGGTGTTGATCGGAGAAAAACCCGGGAAAAATACTGATCAGGCAGCCGGTTCTGAATTCTCCCCCAGGCAGGACTTAATTTGACCAGCTGAAAAGCTATGTCGAAAATCCGCCGCCGTAGGGCCCCTAAACCCGGACCCCCTGGTTAGAGGCGCCGCAGGCATCGTTGATGACTGAGTTCCCCCCGCTTTTTTTTTTTTTTTATTATTATTATTATTATTATTATTATTATTAATCTTAAAAAGGAGGTGTGTCTTATTTTTTTTCAATTCCCGGGCCAATACTATAAAAATAAAAAATCTGGGCCAAACGTTTCCGGGGGTTTTGGAAGGGTTTTAATGTGCGTTTCAAAACCCCTTTTTATGGATTTCAGACAAAGGGGGCCCCCAATTGGGGCCACCCCGCCAATTTTTGGGCCCGGGAAGGTCATTAGTAGAAACGGATGTTTAGGCAATTTAAAAAACCCTCTTTTTCGCCAAAGGCAATTTAAAAAATCGAATAAGGGGAAAAAGGGGAAAGTCATAAGTTTCCCCTAAAAAAATAAAAAGGAAAAAATTGTAATTTTTTCTTTTTATTTTGTAAACTTAAATGGACAAAAAAGGGTTTGTATTTTTAAAAAACAGATTTGATTTAAACCTTTTTACATTTTATTTATTTTTTTATTTTAAAATTTAAAATTTTCATATTACCATAACCTTTTAAGGATCACAATTTCAGATTTCACGACTGGGGGGGACAAAAACAGGAATGCGGGGAAGGATAATAAAATGACTGGTATATATTTTAGCAGTCCAAACTAGCAACACAGAAACCCTTCTGGGAATTTATAAATTTTTCCCCTTAAAATTTTGGGTTTCCCCGGTGTATTTCAATCTCCTGTTTTCCCAAAATTTTTTTATAAGATAGGGGAAAAGGAGAAAAAACAGTTGGTATACTTTGGGAAATTTTCTGTAATTGAAATTTTGGGGCGGGAATTGAAGGTTTTTTTAAAATGGTCACGTTGACCATCCCGGGTTATCCGATATCTTGCATTTTATAAATATAATGAATAAAAGGGGGAAAACCTTTGAAAAATTTTTTATGCAAAAATAGGCATTTATGCTAAAAAAAGGGTAAAAACATTATAAAACCTTTGTCATAAGGGCATCATTTGTCATGATTCGGGGTTTTATTATCAGCCTTTAAATAAGTTCTAGGAAAAAATAGGATTTCCCCAAACATCCTATGTTCCCGTCCCGTTAAAAACCCAAACCCAGCCACCATGGCGGCCCAGAACATTTCCTCTTAACGCAGGCGCCCCGTTGGGGCAACAATTTAACCCCCCGAGTACCCGGTCTTCCCCGGGAAAGTAAAATACCCGGGGGACCCCTTTCCCGATCGATTCCCAATTTTTTTTGATAATTTTTTCTGGAACTTCAAAATCATTTTAGTTGGCATCTGTTGATCGATAGGAAAAAGATCAAATTTTTAAAAAAATATAAAATAACTAGAGATGTCACAGAATGGCATTGATTTTCTTGTAGAAAATGTTTCGAATTTCCTTGGTGAGGACTGGTCCATTCTCTGGCCAGCTGCCATATATCGTCGTCCAGAGTACATTTTTTTGAAATTTTCTCAACTTTTCAGTTTTAGTAGAGATAGTATAACCGATAGTAAACCAATAGTAGAACAGAAATATTTCTTTAAAAATATTAAAGAAGAGTATAAACTCGTCCTAAATACAAATTTTCATTGAAAAAAATTTGGGTTGTTTTAAGAAATTGGGATTAACAATAGTAAAAGTGAAATGTGAAGCTATTTTTACTGAATTAAAGAGTTCTCGAAAATTTTCATTAGAAGTCATTTGAAGAATTTTCCCTCGATGAAATTTAAAAGGAAATTTAAGGCGTGAGATATACTTCAAAAAATTACATTTGTTCAATTTTTGAAAAAACAAAATAATACACCAAAATAAACTTAGTCATATTAAACAGTACAATAAGGATCATCCTTTTGAAAAATTTGGAGCCATTTTTGAGAAAAAAAGGGTTTGGGGGTTTCTTTTAAATGGGGTTTGAGTTCATTTTCACAGAAAACTAGTTTTTGAAAATTTAATTTGACAACATTTAAAGCCCTGTACTCGGGAAAAATATTGTAAAAGGGAAACGTTCTAAAGTAAGGTTTCTTTACGGGAAAGAAGTAAAAAAACACATTTTTGTAATCTTTGAAAAAACAAACGATAGAGGATTATGGCGTTCATGACATCGTATAGGGTTCGTTTGGCACAAACCGTACCAAAAATTTAAAGAAAAAAAATTTGGAGCCGACGTTGAGAAAATCTTGTTTTAGTAATTTTTTTAAAATTTCAAATATTAAAACATTTTTGCACGAAAAATACAAAAAATTTTCAAGAAAATATACATGACTTTAATGAAAGAACTATTTATGGACAACAAATTTCATTTGAAGGAAAAGTCTCTATTTTCAATATTGTAGTTGTAAGATGTTGCCGAAAAAAATTCATACTTTTACAATTTCCAAAAATTCAGAGTTCATCCTCAAAATCAGCCATATGCCACCTTCATAAGTGTATTTAACCGTATTCTTACAAGAAATGTAAAGAAAACATTTGGAGCCATTTTTGAGAAAATTTTGAAAATGTTCCTAGGGCATCATATAAAGTTCCCTCCCCCCAATTTATGAATGTTTTTTAAAAAACGGGAAAAGCTTCAGTTTTTGAAAACGAAGGGGGTCTTCAATTTGGAAGAAATCCTACGCATGGCTTAGGCGCTAGGTTTGTTCACATACACCGGACGGACGGACGTTTCGCTTTCAATCTTTTTTCGGCATCAAGGACCCACGAAGAAACGGATTCTGGCTACACCACGTGTTAGATTTTTTCTCGTAATTTAGCAAAATGCATTTTCTTTCTTTTTCTTTTTCGGTCCCGGCAAGAATTTTTTTTTGCAGAAAATCCGCGGTTTTTTCGCGCAGCATTACATATACCTTTCTCTATACTAAGTATATTACTCCGTATATATACGCACGTATACGAGAAAGTAAAAATTAAAACAAGATTTTCTCGAAAACTGCTCCAAATATCTTCTTTAAACTATTCATAGGGATAGTGCTAAATGTACTCTATAAGTTGACAAACGCCATATTGCTCTATTCATTTGCTGTTGTTTTTTAAAAAAAATACAAAAATGTAATTTTTTGAATTGTCTCTATCAGCGTTAATACTTAAATTAGCGGCGATTTGTTCACATTATTCTATTTACGAGTATATGTGCTTTAAAATGTCTTAAAATTTTTTTTCGATTAAAAGTAGTTTTTCGGAAAACGAGTCAAATTTGATTATCAGAAAGTGTAAAAAATTTATTTTTTTAAAAAAATGGCTCCAATTTTTTCTTGAAACTTTTCCAATACATAGTACTGTTTAATATGACTCAAAGTAAATTCTAGGGTATTCTGTTTTTCAGAAATTACACAAATGGTATTTTTTTAAATTTATCTCACGCCGTTAATTACATTTCCATGGATTTGTAAACGGTGTTGATTTTGATTAATGTGCTTTAAATTACTTAATTTAGCCGTTAATTACATTTCCATGGATTTGTAAATAAAGATTTTTGAAAACTCAAAAATGTTCTATGAAAAAGTGCTTCAAATTCTATTAGGAAATAGAAATATTGAGAAACTGTCAAAACAATGTACTTTAGACGGCGATAGATGGTAGCTGGCAAAGGTATGTGGCAAGTCCGAATAGCTAGTCCAGACCAAAGAAAATAGAAAAGTAATATGAGAAATTTGTGCCATTTTGCTACACCATTAGTTTAAGGTATTTTGCACTCACGATAATAGATTGGTTGTCGAGTGATAATTTGAAATAGCTTTTTTAGATAGATTGAGGTTAAAAGAACCCGGGCTCCCAGAACTCCACCCCGGGTTTCCTGGGGCCTGTGACCGGCTGGGGTCAGCAACATGTAGATTTTAGAAGAATTAAAGGTGGGCGGATTTATTTCGTGATGGGAATTTTTGAAAAAATTTAGAACACAAAAAAGAATTTTAATGAAGATTTAAAGTTTTTTTCATACAATAAAAAAAAGGTCTGAGTAATTACTTTTTTTTTTTTGCTATAAAACTAAACATTAAGGGAAGTGAAAAAGGGAAATTTTTGCCAAGCGCGGCGAGCACTTCCCCGGGGGGAGTTTTTTTATAAACAAGGTTGCGCCTGGGAAAGGGGGTACTGAAGATTTTGGGCCCCAGCTGGCAATCAAAAACACAGTCACCGTTTTCAGGCAGGCCCCTTTGGGGGGGGGACTTTCCACAGGTCGCCGAACCTCACACCAGGCGGCGTGTCCCGTGGGTGCCGGGGAAAGCCCTTGACTCCCGCGTCGGCGGCGGCGGTTGCGGTGGCGCAATGTGACCACGGCGACGGCGGTGGTGCAGTGATGATGACGATGAAAGCGACGACAGCTCAAGATGCAGGTGTCCAGCAACGCGATGATAATCGTCGCGTGAATTGTGACGGGCGACGCGGGCGTGATCGGCAGAGTCAAAAGAGATATACTCGACAAATGAGTGACCGGATGAACAAATCGTCCTCAATTTAAAGCAAAGGGACACTGCCCTTCTCTGGCTCTACTGCTCTGCGAGCTGAGCGCACGTCAGCGCTCACCTCTCCTACCGTTCTGATGCGCCTACTGGGATCTCTCCCTCCGTTCTGATGCGCCTACTGGGATCTCTCCCACCGTTCTGATGTGCCTGCTCGACGCACGCCAGCGCTCACACGCCTTTTCTCCCCCCCCCCAGTTTTTCAAATGTTCTAGAAGTTTCCAGAAATTTTACTAAAACGTGCTTCTATTGGCGAAAGGTTCCTACGTCTTACTTAAATTTGGTCCAATAATCTCTTGCGTTTCGCCGGTGTGTCGAGCGGAATTTTCCGTGATGCGCTCTCACTCGCACACTTTTGGTAAATAAACGTAGGTGGTCTCTCCCGGAGTTTCCAAACTGCGCAGCCCCCCTTCCCAGCTAGATCCCCAGGGATAGACCCGCGTCGGCGTTGGCGAAAACAAACACAGTCCCCCTCGTTTGCTCGGCGCCGAGGTGTCGCGGCGAGCACTGTGCGGAACGAATTAGCCACCCGACGGTTCAGAAAAGACGCAAAAGGCGCCAGATCGTGATTACGCAACATTTTGTTTGCGATTATCCGGGGCACAATATTCGGTATCGTTACAAGGTAAAGATGAGTTGAGAGCGGTAATCCTTTTTTTCATTGCAATTAGTACACGTCCACCTCGCGAGACTGTACCGGAGAAGTCTGATCTGTCACAACTGTAAACGTTGTTGTTGAAGAGACCTAATTCCGTTTTGTTAAAACTACTATTTAACTACGTTTATAAAGAAACTATTTCGTTGTCAAATACTAATAGAGAATTTTTTGTTGGATTCAGATTGTTGCAGTTTGTTGGATTCAATTTGTTGCACCGCTGACATTTTGATGAAGTATTGACACGCAGGGTCTATCAGATAAACTATCACTGGAGTCATGTTATTTTTTGCTATTTACGTCGGTAAACACGCGCTTAGATTCTTAGCAACCAACCATTTAAACAATGCTTTAAGAGCGCGTCCATAGCGTCGGCGGTTAAAAAGCTCCCAGTCCACTAAAAATATTGTAGCGGACTCTCGGGTTTAGATTGTATCAGAGTTCATAAATCTTTTGATAAATATGTCCCTCTTGTCCCATTTCTCCTTGTCCTTTTTGTCCTATTTCGTCCATTTTCCCCATGTCTCCCTTTTCCATTTGCCCACTTGGCTTATTCCGTTCCCTTATCTCGTTTTGTCCCGTCGTCTATCTTGCCCCTAGAGACGGACAGAATTGCATTGAGTCTCTCTCGTATCTCGTCTGACCTGTGTATCATTCTCGCTGGCCGAAGAAGGGAGAAGGGTCGTGGAGGGGGAAGTGCCCAGCCAAGTCCAAGGGACTACACTGGCGAAGGAGATTCTCTTTCTCTGCGAGAGGCAACGAGACTACGAGATTCTCGTATTTCATAGGGACAGAGTATTCTCGTAAGCAGTCCAAGCCGGCCGAAGATCGGAAGAGACTCGTGATCAAAACTGCTTAGAGTAGAGCAACGATTTCTTCCTAATTAATTGATTTAAAGTAACTACTCTAGCGTAAAATAATTGCTCTCTAGCGTAATATTGAAACGTTTCCTTTTACTTTTATAATATTGAAGTATTAATTACATATCGTCGTACACAAGAAAAGTAATAAATAAATAAATAAATAAATAAATAAAAAATAAAAGGAGATGGCTCGCAGCAACAACTGTATTAAAGTGTATTCTTATTATTGTAAATGTTTTTTGTTACGGTGTTTACGTTTTGCATACTTTGTATGTAAATGAAAACCTCACATTATTTAAACTTCGTAAAAATTGAATTATGAAATAATAATTATTGATCCCTTTTTTTTGTGTCCTTCATCGAGCTATCTCTCATCTGACCTGAGAGATGACCTAAGCCTATCTTCGTATTTTGCACGTGGAGAGGCTGTCAACGTATGCGCCGCGCCGTAGGCGTAGGACCGTTTCTTCCCTCCCCGACCCCTCCTACGGTGATCCGAGGAAGTTTTGACACCGCGATATGATAGGAGCGTTCAGGCTTTCAGGCCCAGTTTTGTCAATTGTTAAAAAATGATGTTCTTTTACTTGATTTCACAATTAAATCTTAATTATACATTAACAAGTACGGCTAAATTAAAATGTTATTTTCGTAGTTAATATTAAGGGTTTAATATATTGTGTCATTATTAACTGCAAACTTTGAGAAAATTTGTATGAAAAATTATTATTATTATTATATTTTATTATTATTATTATTATTATTATTCACGATTATTCCCTTTTTTTTTTTTCTCTGGGCCCATGTGTTCACTGTGTTTCTTCCGCTCTGCTGTCCATTTACATCCTGGCCTCTTCTTGCTTTCGGTTTCAAATGTATGTTTTTTGATGGTGTTCCTAAATTCTTTTCTATTTTCTGCATCATTTATTGTAACGTGTGCTTGTCTGAGATCCTCCTCGACTTCTTTAATCCATTTTGTTTTTCCCCTGCCTGAGTTGATGACTATGAGAATCCGTTTTGAAATTCTGTTTTCATTCATCCTATGAATATGTCCGTAGAACTGCATTCTTCTTTTTTATTATTATTATTTTATTATATTTTATTTTTTTATTATATTTTATTTTTTATTTATTATATTTATTATTTATTATTATTATTATTATTATTATTATTATTATTATTATTATCCATTAACATCGCATATGGGTAAGGGTTCCCTGCTAGGCGGGTAGATTACATTGTAAAATGCATCTGGAGGAGCCTATTTCGAGAAGAGTGTCTCTTCATTAATATTAAGAAATTTTTTTTTTTTAATTAAATTAACATTTAATTTAAATAAATTTATAAATTAACAAACAAAATAATGAAATAATTTGCACAAATTTAATGCAAACATTTAAAATGGAATTAGTATTAATATTTTAAAGTGTTTATTAATATTAATTAAATTGTGTAGTACTATTAATATTTTTTCTTAATGAAATTTCTTAAATAATACTTGGTGGGTGTAAATTAAACATGTTTCAATCATTAATTTTGAATGAAACATTACGCTTCTATTTCCTCGCCTAAGAACAGTAAATATGTCTACTAGCGTTCAATGTCAATTTTTAATGCAGTTTTAGTTATAGCTATGGTGCAGAATAAGGAAATTATTTTCGCGAATGTTAGTGATACGGTCAAATTTAAGCAAAGAATCGTATTTTGTGATAAACACAGTCTTGCAATAAGGAAGTTTGGGATTCATGCGAAGACTCATTTATGGGTAAGAAGACACGTTTCTCCATTCTTTATCGCTACTAGAAAGGACAAGATTTATACCGAGAAATTCGATAAAGTTTCAGCACAGTATCATGTGTCGCTAAGCTCTGCGCCAGGACGTAAGGTCCTAGGTCAGCAAACGAGCTCGTGTTGATATCTGCGAAAGACCGTTGGCTGGGCCCTCCGTCTGACGGGCCTGGCTACGAGATTATCGAGTCGTCTCGCTCTCGAGAATCCGTTCTCGTTGCACGAGATTCTCGTAGGCCCCATTCTCGTTCAGCCTTTCTTGCTTACGAGAACGAGAGAGAATATTCGGCAAATGACCGCCTTTACTTGCCCCTTTTTGACAGAAAAAGGGCGGGTGTACCAGAGTACAATTTACTACAAAAAGAAATATGATGCACTGTGAGAACACAACTGGGAAATGTATATTCTGACACCAGGGAAACTGGGGAAAATTATAAATGCAAAGAGTCAGATCGCTGGTCTCGTAAAACAATATAACGTGACATTGTGAATTCCTGTAATAATACACAGCGCATAATCAATCATGTTTAAAATAACTGTATGAAAGGATCTGAATAATATACATTTGTTCCTATTTCAAATGTTTGAGTATCGCGTAATTGCATTATTGTTTTGTTCACAGATTCGAGATGTCGAGCAACGAGTCTGGAGCTGAAGGATCCTGTGGAAAGGCGGGACGTGCGGAGTTACGTTCCGATTTCCCCCAATTGCAGAAGTTCCTGCAGATCATCCAGAACGTATGGAGGAACGATTTCAAACTTGGAGGCGCGATTTGCGAAATAGAGCAACAGGTCTCCCAAGAGCAAGGCCGCATGAGCAAGTTGGAGGAGTCTGTCGAGCGAGCGGTGGGGGGCGTGATGCCCAAGGTGGAGGAGCTGCTGGCCAGACACCTCCCACGTCAGCCCTCGCGCGGAGCGGCTCTTCATGACGTAGCTCCCGCTGGCGCGTCCTTTGCACGTGATGGGCGCAGCTCAACAGCGCCAACCAACGTGCACTCACATGCCGGGGTGCCACAACAGAATCCCCAGCAGGGCCTAAATGCCGTCGGAGGGGCACATCCGCCACGAGCTGATGCTTCAGCCAGCACCAAAGCGACTGCGTGTGCTCTCGTTCCTGATGGAGAAGGACGGGCAACGGCTGCCCCTGCCCAATTCAGCGCGGGCGCTTCGCCTGCCTCCACACCCCCGGCACCGCCTCCGTCGGCCGCTCCCAACCCCCCGGCGTCGCTGCACGAGGCGGCGGAGCGAGGAGATGCGGCGGCGGCGCAGCGCTGCCTCGCCAGCGGAGCTCAGGTCGACGCGCGCGACACAAACGGCAACACCGCGCTGCACGTCGCCGCAAGCAGCGGACGCACAGAGGCCGTCGACATCCTCATCGCCAACGGGAGCGCGGTGAACAGAGCGGCTAAGAGCACGAACTCCACTTCACTGCGCAGCCGCCGCAGGACATGGGGGGCCACCGCCGCCGCTCTGGCTGCTCAGGGAGGTCACGCGGAGGTTGTGCTTTGGCTGCTGGACCAGGGCACGCCTGTGGAAGCAGCGGACAAGGAAGGGAGGACGCTTCTTATGTATGCGGTTGAAGGGGGAAACTTAAAACGTGTCACATTGGGGAAAGGAGCCAACTCGAATACAGCAGACAACAAAGGAGAGTCTTCTCTTTTAACGGGGGTTAAGAAGCAGAATTTCAAATAGTAAAATATCTTTTGGAGAAGGGTGCCTCGCCGTTTACAGCAGACAGGAGTAATGAATCGCCTTTGCTGTTAGGTTCCAAGAAGGGATACGGCGATGTGGTTGGGGAAATGTTGAAAGTGGCCGCCACAGGAAATAAAGATCATCTGAAGCAGTGTCTCCTTGTGGCTGGCAGTGCGGACGTGGTGTGGAGCTTCGCAGACGAGGCTCGTGATTTGGTGCTGGGGCCAGCGGGGGGAGACGCGCTGGTGGAGGCCGCACGAGGCGGTCGCCTGGAAGTGCTGGAGGCTCTGCTTCTAGTAGGCGTGGGCGCGCAGGCAGCGCGTGAAGAGGCGCTGTGGGCGGCCGCACGGAGAGGACACAGAGGCTGCGTCGTTGCGCTGCTGGACGATGGAGTCGACGTCAATGCGGGAGACAGCGAAATGGACGGCACTGCATTGCGCAGCCTGGCGTGGGCACGCCGAATGCGTAAAGGAGCTGTTGCAGAGAGGAGCGAAGAAGAATATAACGACTTCGGATGGGGAGACAGCACTACAACTTGCTAAAGAATATAATGAAGCAGCGTGTATTGACATTCTTCAAAACTAGAATCATTGACATAATTATAATATATTTGTGTCTCATTCACAATGTTGTTACAATTTCTTCTCTTACGTAAGAGTGAATGACATCAGACCTTCGCATTGAAGTGAGATTTTGAATTGTGCAACTGTGGAGATCAGTATGATTTTATCAAGGAACACTCAGAAAAGGTGGACAAGGTTTTCCTTACCAATTTTAAATATTGTTACTGAATCTATAACATTACAAATATTCTCAATAACATTCTTAATGGATTGATTTTTTCGTGTTTCTGGGCGCGTCAACGGCTTTGGTCATTAGTCCCGTACGTGTAGCGCATGTTTTTTCTCTCTCGGGAGATGGCTGTGATCTTTCCCCGCTGGATAGCGAGATCCGGTGCCGACCTACGATCCTAGCCGACGGCAGGTCGATGCCGGATCTCGCCATCTAGCTGGGGAATATCACCACCATCTCGAAGAAAACACATGTACTACACTTACGGGACTAATGACCTAAGCTGTTGACGCGCCCGTAATCACCAGCCAATCGACAACAGCAATTGGACAGATTTGCACTGCGCGGCTAGAAACGGGCACGCAGAATGCGTCAGGGAATTGTTGCGGAGAGGAGCGAAGAGGAAACTTCAGTCTTCGTGTGGGAACACACCACTCACTATTGCTAAACATTATAGAGTAGCATGACGTTCTTCAAAACTAGAATCATTTACATAATTAGAAAATGGTTGCCTCTCACTCGCAGTGTTTCAATTTTTTGTTACATAAGAGTGCAAGACATTAGATCCCACTGCAGTGAGATCTTTGATTGTTCAACAATGGAAAGCCGTACAATTTTATCGGTTAGAGAGAAAAGCTAAGACAAGGTATGTATTCCTTACCAATTTTTGCGACTGTGTAGTGTTGAAATAAATGATTCACAAGGCAGATGTGTAGTACTTTTATTTACGGACACAGGGAGAGGGAGATGTAGAGACAGATGTTGAGAGAGGGAGAGTGAGAGGTAGCGATGCTATACTTACTATCAGGATGGACATTGTAAATTAGTATTTTGTATAACAAGGCAAGAAAGTCGTCCATTTCATGAAATAGGAGAGTTCACTCGCCCAGGCCGACCGGCCAAGGCTGGGAATCCTGTCGAGTCATGAAAGGGGTGTTTTGTCGTTTGATCTACACTAATTTATTCGGCTCACTTTCGATCCGAGTTAATAATTAATTTCCCTCCTGTACCTTTGATTTTTACTTTCTCGTATACGTACGTATATACCGAGTAATATACGCAGTATAGAGAAAATTGCGTAATTATGCGAATTTGTTTTGAGATTTCAATCAAATACACGGTTTTGGGTCTCCCGAAAAAGTTTTTTTCAAAAGGTCTATCGTTTGCGAAGAACACTAGTGCCTAAACTATGCGTAGGACTGTTTTCAAACTGAATAAACTTCCTCAATTTTTCGGTTTCCCAATGGTAGAACCGATACATTAAAGAATATCAAAAAAGAGTAAAACCAAGTCAAATGTGGAAATTTTCGTTGACAAATGTGGAGTAGTTTTTAAGAAAAAAAATTTATTGACACAACAATTTGTTTTTTAACGAAATAACGTTTTTACAATACCTTCCCCTCTGGTTGCATGCTCGACCGGTCCCTCATAATTAATTCTAAAATATGATAATACAATTTAATTTTAATTATGTCAAGACTTGATCTTAAATTAATCATCAAAAGAAAAATTTCAATCAAAGCGTCCCCGTTTTACTTTACTTTCTGAAGTTTCTGCCTTCTTGACTGATGTGTTGTTCGTTCCGATTCCATTTACAATATTTTATGCTTCCTCGATGTCATACACCACACACAAGTTTCCTGTCTTTTAGTTCCGTGGTATAAAACACCTCCCACCTAGTCACGCAGTTTACACTCTGCCATTTTCAAACTTTACTATGCCGACATCGCGAGCAACCGTCTCTTTCGATCCGCTTGCTATCAGCCGCAGCTCCGCTCTGTCTTTCTCAACCCCCAGGTCGGTTCTCTTCGTTTGTTCATATTGTGCGTCTTTTGTTTTATTCCACGCACGAACTCATCCTGATTGGCTGTTCTTCGTCCATGTTATTTATTTCTTCCTTGACCTTTGCCTCTTTCCTAAACTTATCCACGGATTTTCTCACGTGTCCTTTCTTACTTGAACCAAACATTTACTGCTATATTCTGCTACTCCCTCTTGAATCACTCGTATTAATATTTTTTTCCCTAAACAATCACGTTTCCGCATCACTTTGGCCATTGTTGCGCTTATCGTGTTTATTGCGATATGTTACATTTATATTATTCTCCCTTGCAATAAACCATCACTATATATATTAGATTTATTGTTAATTCTGCAATTAAGTGTAGTAACTTGGTGGCAGAATATCTTAACCTTTCATACATTAAACTTACATTCATTAACAAAAAGTTACAAAAAAGGAGTTAATTAAAAATTATAATAATAATAATAATAATAATAATAATAATAATAATAATAATAATAATAAATAGTACATAAAATCACCACGCAAACCTTACTCCACTTCACTTCACTGCACAACACTTAACGGTGACCCATTTCTATCACACTCGCTTCTTCTTCTCGCATTCCCTTCCTTCCACTTCACTTCATAACACTACACTACACTGCGCTGCACTACACTGCACTGCACTGTACTACATGAATAATAATAAAATAATAACAATAATAATAAAGATAATAACAATACTACTACAACTGATATTTATACTAACAATTAAACAACTTACTTTGTATGAAATACTACTAATCTAACAGTGGAAAATTAACATTGATACAATAACCTAATATATAATTAACTAGAAAACTAATTTATTTTTGAAGTTGCTCAAGCTTTGAGGAAAGGGTTCTAAGATTGTCGCAGGCAAACTGTTCCAGTCTCTAATAGTTCGGTTTGTAAATGAATATTTCCCGACATCCGTTTTCTGCATTCTTGTCTTAATTGTATGCACGTGATCCGCTCTACCGAAGTATGTAGGTTTTCTAAACGACGGTGTATTTCATTCCAAGCAGGATAGCCTGCGTATGCTTTGTACATAGCATAGAGTCGCAGCTTAATCTGCCTCTTTTCGAGTGATTCCCATGCACCTCTATTTTTTGATCCTCTGAAAGTAAATTTCGATGCTGTGCGCTGGACCGTTTCTAGATTTCCTTGCTGCGATATTCTGTACGGGTCCCAACATACCGCGCCATATTCTAATACGGGTCGGACTAGTGACATATAAGCTAATTCTTTACTGTACTCTTCTTTAGGATCCGCATAACGAAATGTAGAGATCTCCAGTCTTTTCCCACAACGAAATTTACCTGATTTTCCCAGCTCAATTTACTATCTAATTGAATTCCTAAATATTTGCAAGATGTGACTGTAGGTATGACTTTGTTGTTCAATTTGTACACAGTTTCACCATAACTTCGACCCCTACCAAACGTGATGGCTTTACTTTTTGAACTGTTTATTTCCATGCCATTTGTTTTTGCCCAGGAGAATAATTTGTCTGTGTCTCGCTGCAAAATATTCACGTCCTCCTCTGATTCGATAACCCGATAGATAATACAGTCATCAGCAAAGAGTCTTACGTTTGAAGGTAAATTTTTTGGCAAGTCATTCACGAAGGCGAGAAATATGAGAGGTCCAATGACACTTCCTTGTGGAATCCCTGACGTAACACTTGCGGAGGTTGATAGATGTCTTCCGATTCGAACCTGTTGTTTCCTATCACGTAATAGTTCGTTTATCCAAGCCACCACCCTAGTGTCTATACCCAAATCTATTAATTTATTTACAAGACCATTGTGAGGAACAACATCAAAAGCTTTGGCAAAATCTATTACTATTGCGTCTACCCTTCCACCTTTATCAATTTCGTCGGTTAGATTTTGTAGAAGTGAGACAAGCTGACTCTCGCAGGAGAACCCGTTTCGGAAACCGTGCTGACCTTGATAAAGCCATTCCTTGCCCTCCCATTCTTTCCGGATGTAGTTAGTAATTAGTTGTTGCATGAGTTTGCATACGACTGACGTGAGACTTATCGGCCTATAGTTACTAAGTGCAGTTTTATCGCCACTTTTAAAAACAGGTACTACGAGTGCTAACTTCCAATCCTCCGGTACGCAAGCGTTATTGATAGAAATATTAAATAACATAATTAGGTACGGTAGAATAGCCTCTCCACCTAATTTAATAATGTCCGTGAAAATAGAATCTGGGCCTCGAGATTTTCCGCTTTTCATTAATTTTATTCTTTTCTGTAGAGTACTTACGTCGACCTGAAATAGATTTCTATGTTATAACGTTGGTATCTGTGTACAGTCAGTTTTCTGCTTAAAAACCGAAGTAAAATATGAATTAAAAGCGTTTGCTTTTTCTGTCGTCAGTTATTGGCAAATTATTAATACGAACAACTGGAATTTCGTCTTTGTTTCCCTTCTTTCTATGAACAACTTAAAAAATTCCGACCAATTATTGCCATCCGCATTTTTTTTTTAAAATTTTTTAAATCATACGCTAATCTTGCATTATAATATTCTGGGTCGGGATTTCTTTTTACCAATTTACACGGAACAAATGTCTGCACGGCATTTTCAAGAATGTTTTTAAATTCTTGCCATATTTCTTCTATTCCCCCTCTCTTTCTAAGAAACTCATCGTACTGCTCCCTTAAGTAATTTTGAAGGCCTACTACATTGGTTTTCTTGTATTCACTAGGAACTGCCTCACTAGGAACCCGGTGTTAGTACTTTTCCTTAAAGTACTTAAGTCTAAGTCGACAAGAACTGCTTTGTGGTCATTTATACCTTCCATGACTTCGCACGATTGGAGTAAGTCTTTTGGACTAACTAGGCAAATTTGGACTAACTAGGCAAAGAAGCGAGTCCTGGCGAGTCAGCTGGTCTACTACCTGCGCTAATCCGTTGTCCCAGACCAGTCTATTGACAAGATTCTGCACGTGTCCATCGCATACGCACCCTTTCCAAATTGTGTCTGGAAGATTTAAATCTCCGGCAATAACAACGGGATGGCTACGTATATTTTTTGTTCTTTCGTGTATCGCGCCTAATATTTCGTAATTGCTAGCCGGTGGACGATAGCAAGCAATTATTTCTAAGTTATTTCCTGAACAGTAAATTTCCAACCCCGTCATTTCAAAACCATTATCGACCCAATTTGATACGGCATTTAAATTGTTTTTCACACAAATGAATACTCCGCCGCCTCTAATTCCGCGATCTCTCCTAAACGTAAAATAATCAGACCGAAAAATGTCCGCATTTGCTAACGCATCCGAGAGCCAAGACTCTGTACCTATCACGATATCAGGATCACAAGCCTCAATTAAACTCCAAAATTCCGTTCATTTACGATGCTACGACAGTTCACCTGCAACAACCTAACGAAACCTCTCCTCACCTGCAAGTCCGAGCTTGGGACTCGTGCGTCCTGTTCAGGTGCCTGCGTCCCCGCAGCAATCGACTCCTCCCGCATAGCAGCCACCACACGCTTCACATCTTCCGCAATCAATTCTGCCCGTAGCGCCACGAACACATCTCCACCCGGTTGTCACTATTTATGCAGGTATTTGTTCAATACCTGGTCATGCAAACACCCCAACTTCCACGCACCTTTCGAGTTCAAATGAAGCCCGTTCCGGCCTAAGTCATCCTGCCCGAGCCAATAGTTATGGTCCACAAAAAGGCCTCCGAAAACTTCACATACCCACAGTAAACTTAGATTTAGATCCCGTGTTTTGCTTATGTGCACATCATTTCGGCGCATAATCCCCGAAACGATCACCTTGGCATTTTTGTATTTAGCCTTGATGGCCTGTCCAAGTTCAACATATTGATTAATTGTGACGAACACGGGTTGCCGTTTCCGCGCGTTTGTGCCTACATGAACGAGTACCACTTCTATTTCCTCGTTTTCATCGGCTTTC
Source organism: Teleogryllus oceanicus (assembly GCA_964035755.1). Classification (NCBI taxonomy): domain Eukaryota; kingdom Metazoa; phylum Arthropoda; class Insecta; order Orthoptera; family Gryllidae; genus Teleogryllus; species Teleogryllus oceanicus. The sequence continues at coordinate 13,134,148 of CAXIVR010000010.1, forward strand.
TTCACTACGGAGGTCATTTTCTCGATGTCAATTCCAGGGAAAAAAGAAACATCTGCTCCCTTTTTCTTTACCACCCCGCCGCTGTGCCGCAACATGGAGTCGCCTATCACCTTAACTTTTCCGGTATACGGAGCAACTGACTGAGAAGATACACTTGCATTCGGCTGCACATTTCTCGCCTCTTTCTCACGCGGGGCATCCCGCTCTTCCTTACCTTCAATAACATGTTCCAGCTCCTTGATCTTAAAGAGTCAGTTCTCCAATATATGCATGAGCCTGAGCCAGATCTGCTTCCAATCTGCGTATTCTCCGGTCACTCCTTTCGCACTTGGAGCATGTCGTTGCAGCAGCCTGTACAGCGGGACCAGGGTTTCGCTCCACCCCTCCTATTACAAGGAGGGTCGCCAAAACAGCTGCACATCGTAGCGTAACACTACCGCATGCGCTGAAACCGCCCGGCCAGGGCGGATGCACGCACGCGACGACTACCTGTGAGCGACTGTGTGTGTGTGTGTATATATATATATATATATATATATATATATATATATATATATATTGTAACCGTCACGTATCTACCTAACTATTTCGTAGTACGCCGAATTACAGAAGTAAATCTGTTATTTACTTGTTTCGTGACGTGTGATTACACCGTCACACAAACCGGGGAATACCTCAAACTATGGATAATTCCCTATCGGTGGTGGGTTCGTCTTTGCTAACTAATATTCATTTAACAAACAAACACAATTTCATAGTTTTAAAGAACAAGTAACATATATTCTTTCCAATATGATCCTTCGTACACTCACGTTCACATATTCTCCTACGTGATTACTTTTCCTTTTGATTACACAATGGTAGCTAACTCCCTACCTAAACTGCAGTTTTCTGTAGAATAATAGTGACTCTGATCTACATTTACACGAAACAAACAGTAAATACATATGTACACTTCTCAAAACAAATTATCTCTTAATGAAACCACAATTCACAATTTAAATAACCATCCTGTAAAAAAATACATACAAATAATATACCAAAATTCACTAATACCTTTTCAATCTTAAATAATACTACACTCAATATTTACACTTAATATTCAGCTTCTGCGTGACCTCGCAGTGCAAAATTCTGTTTTACAAAGTCTCTTGACTGTTCATGAAATAACGTTTTACCAGAAACAATTTAACAGCTTTCATTCATGTTCAAAACTTTTTTACTGACAATTCCTCTTAAATGATTTCAAATAACATCAAGTCAATTTATAGATATTTCTAAACTCAAAATAAAAATTATTTAGATCTGATTTCTCTTACGACTGCAAAAATAAATTTACTGGTTATCAAGACTAATATTTAGTAAAACTTGTCCGATCAATGTCTGTTACTGAGGGAAGCTCATATTACAACGTTTTAATTTGTGTAATCATAATTCTATCTTGAAAGTTTTCCAAGCTGCAATTTAGTAAATATTCTTTCTGCTTTTCTGTGACTCACGACCGGCGAATTCTCCAAGCTGATCCCACGCTGAGTAAACGGCTGTCGAGCGACGTTCACGCCCCAAGGTCGTCGTTGTCCTGCGACGGTTTGTGCGCTGCCTACCGCGATGGAATCGGAGTATTTCCGTACGCCTTCTCCTCGTTGTACAGCCCAGTTAAACCACAGCTTACACGAAGGTGATGGTCGCGTTAGAATGCGAGTCCAAAACTCCAAATTATAACTTTGTTTTAGTGAAAGTTGAGCCAGTTGTTGAATAAACTATGCTTTTCGGAATTATCAAAATTCTCCAATAGAATTTTCGAAATGAAATCCCATAAATAAAAATAGAATAGAATAAAAGTAGAATAAGTAACTGCTCAAAACTAAAACTGAAAAAACTGAAAAAGCTGTAACAAAGAAACAGAAACACGTCCTATGTTACAAAAAATCTCTTCTATATTCCAGCAACGAGAATGTAGCAACGTGGTTTTATAAATTCATTTTAGTCCACTACCACTGTTATTCTTACATTCGTTGCATTACTTGTTCAATATACCTATCGAATTTTACGTAATCTTGACATATCACAGTGATTAATCCCATGAAAAATACTTAGACAATTACCTTTTAATAAAGCTTCATTTCTGGTATTTTCCACGTGTCCCTCGTCGGTTGTGTGGTGGAATAGTACCCATCTAATCACTTCAGCGTCTCGATCCGGAAAGAAAGACAATCTCGTCCGAGTCAAGCCTCATGCCACATTCGCATTTCTACAAAAGTTCTGATTGGCTAGGGCGAAAGTACGTTCAGAAATTTGTTTCTAGGTAACGCCATCTCTTCGCTACTCTGGAACTATTTGTAGGGCAAGATGTCGGTATTGTCACTTCAATATTTCTTTTGTCATGAGTGTAGCCGATGACAAGCGGTTACAATATATATATATATATATATATATATATATATATATATATATATATATATATCGAAAATCCTGAAAGACGTGTTTTACTACTTATGAACCCCTCGGCTTCACACGGCTGGTGTACAGTCGTGGACAAAGGAAACCAGTCGGATTATCAGTCGGAGTGATTTCCCCCTCTCCGGCCGTTCCCCTCCTTCCGACTCCTCTCACGCCCCTCTCTCCCCCCCCCCCCAACCTCCTTTCCCGCCGCCCCTCGCCTACCGACCCCTCTCCGGACCCTCTCTGCCGCACCCCCCTCTCACGTCCCTCCTTTCCCACCGCCCCTCACTTACCGACCCCACGCCACCCCCTCTCACTAACACGATAGACCTCTAAACACATCAAAACACACGAAATACCGTTTTGCTATTTCGAAAGAAACTGTGATTCCTTATGAATTAATGTCAATTTATCCATCCTGTAAATATTTTTGAAGTTATCAACTGCAGGCTGTACACTGAACGTCAATCTGTCAATGTTTTGTTAATATATTGGAGATCTCTCACAGTCTTCTGTGTCATTCACTTTTCATATTATGAAATTTAAAAAAAAATTTGTCCAATTTTTTAAAAATATTCTTTTATACAAACCGTGTGCTGACAATAACGAACACTCGCACGCACACACACACACACACACACACACACACACACACACAAGTATTATTCAATTTGATGCAGTTCGGAAGTTATACGCTAACATACATTTCGGCGATTCATTTTTATTTATATATTTTTTATCTTAATTTTACCGTGTCCTAATGGTAGAAACAAAACATTACTTCCAGAATATTAAGGAAAATAAAAACCTCTTCATACATGGAAATTTCCTTTGAAAAAATTGGAGCCGTTTTTAAGAAAATGTCGTTTAAGCGTTACGGTAAATGCGAAATTTGAAGCTCTCCCAGGAATATTTTGAGTTTTCGAAAAACTTCATTAGAAATAATATGAAGCACATCCACTCACAAATCAAGAATTATGTAAATCGCTGGAAATGCGCATATTAGCGAAGTGAGAAGTATTTCAAATTATTGTAAAGAATGGCACAAACATTCTCGTATTAGTTCTGTAATTTCTTTGGTCTGGGCTAAATCTTCGGCCACAGAAGTGCCGTACGGCAACGCACCACTAGTGGATCTATTTATTTACTATTAATTGTGGCTTACGAGGAGAAATTTCAATGCAAACAGTTTGTGCTTGTTTTGAGAAAATGATTCTTTTTAGAAATTGCATGAGTTCTGACACTAATTGCGCGAAATAAGCTCTTTTTTACAAAAATGTTCATGACCTTTTGAAAGACTTGAGTTTTTTACAACAGACTTTGTTTGAACCAAAAACCGCTAACTCAAATTTAGTACTTTTGAAATGTTCTCGTTTTGACATTTTCGACAAAGCGAGAATATACCCGAAAATGAGATTAGAATTATGTTTTATTGTCCCTTATCACGTATGAGAATTTTTTTTAAAAATTGGAGCAATTTTTTAGAAAAGTGCCTGTATTTCGCGCAAAATTACAGGGAAACTACTCATATTTTCGAAAAATCGAACATGAACTAATTTAAAGGTCCATCTTTAAGGAACAGATTTTATACGCGAAGAACTCGATCTTTAATATTATAGAAAAGATTCGCTTTTTAAATTTTCAAAAAACCTGTCAAATCAACGAGTGCGAGATAACCATATACTCTTGAGCATTCTTGATGCTAACCGAAAGCAAGGTTTCATAAAAAAATATTGTGCAATTTTTTAGAAAATTTTGAAAACGGTTTTGCGGCTTCATGTCAAGCACCTTCAAATATCAAAATATCCGTTTGAAACTCGCTAAGCCACGAGTTCATTCAGATCGATTGGTGGATTGAATTAATTGAAATGATTAAAGGCGTTGCCATTGTCAATACAGTTTACTTCAATAAGAGCATGGCGATGGCTAAGTCATCGAAAGCTGCTCCGATTGAAGTGAACAGTATTGTTGGCAATGTTTGTCATTACAATACTTTTAATCATTTCAATTATGTAAATGCCAGACGGAGAGACGGACGTTTTGAAAAATATCACTTTTTCGGTATCAGGGGATCCCATTACCTATATTTCCGTTCAAATCTCGAAATTGAATTTCCGCGGCATTACATAACTTTCGCTATAGTACGTATATTACTCCGTAAATACGTATGAATACGAAATGTTAAAAGCCTTTTTCCCGGACGTCTTCACCAGGATGTATATAAATGACAAACAGTTGTCGAATGTGCATTGAAAAAAAATGAAGTTTTTAGAACATTTTACATTAAAACAAGGCAGCTAACCGTATTATACCATTTTATTTATCTGTTACATCGTACATATCAGCTTCCCTGGCAGTTGCAGCTCCGAGAAATGGTTTCTTAATACCCGCATATTTTATTAAGAAAGGCAACTTTTACTTCTTGTTAATTTTGGGAAGAATATTACATGTTAACTGAAAAGTAGACAATTTATTATATTTTAATGGAAAGAGCATTCTAATCTTGACACAGATTTTCAACGTGGCAGCATCGTTGCCTTCCTCTCGCAAGTGCCAGCCAACTTCTTTTAGACGAACCGCAGAGGCCGGCGCGAGTGGCTAGCTGAGTGCGTCCGATGTGCCTTGTTCACAAGACAAATGGAACATTCCAAACAACTACAAAACACTTTATTTTATTATTTTGTGATTAAAAACAGATTTCCTAACATATTTGCACATATTGTATACGTTGCACTTAAGAATGATCCCAGAGTGCATATTTTTTTAAACGAGTTATGAAAAATCACTGTATTCTACAAACCCAACTCTCTCTGAAGAAAAAATCGCGGAATTCATTCGATAACACCAACAATTAAAATCAGCTTCTACTTATGAATACACTTCATAAAAGATACGCATTTACAAATATAGCCAGCTCTATGCAAAAAATTAGAAGACGTATATACCTATTTATATACTAACTCTTTATCTTCACAAATGATTCAAAACATAAACGGCTCTATGCTGTGCTTAGATGTAATGATTGATAACAGCGTACAACGTATTAAATTGGTGATTTTTTCCATACTCTACTGTGAAGTACAAGTCACATTTCGAACGCTAGATATTATATTAATATTACCTAAATATAAATTTACTATCAACACACAATAACTGAAATAGTAAGTTTGAGAAACTAATAATAGAAAAATGTACTACAATCTGCTATTAAGAGAGAAAACAATACCTAATTATTGATTGAATTCTATCGCGTACAGATACTAGAGAAAATGTAATGTCTGACAATGCTGCTAGAGAAGACATAAACTTATTTCTTTTCGAACACTGTATTTCACGCTGATTTATAAAAGAGCTTCGCCGAAGAAATAAAGAATTTGCGGATTTTGAATAGTTTACATCACCTGCACACTAGCTCTTTTCGATTATAAATACGAAATAAATTGTTAATTTTCATCCATATTTTCGTTGAAATTAAATAAATAAAACAAAGTCTATTTAGTTACACCATTTATATCTCGAGAACAGCTGGACCAATTTTAATTCTCTGATTTGTAGGATTCATCTCCAAACTGTAGAATAACTATTATAATATCAGAAAAATCCGGAAAATAATAATTACGACAATGTAGAACAAAAAGAAATATCCATGCCACATGCAACCCGCAACGCTCTGTTTTTGAAATTATGTCGTTAAATACCTCATAAACGAAGCGTTCTAGAGCATTAGAAACTAAAATTTTGAGGCCGAAGGTCTCAGAAACGTTTCTCACACCGTAATCTACAGGATGAGATCCCCTTGAACATTCTATTACTTTCTTGCAAGTCCCGCACTTGTCGATATTACTCCACCAGCTCAGAGACGTGCAGAATCTGCAACTAAATGTGAATGAGATAATAAAAAAAAAGATAGAGAGACAGAGCGGGAGGGAGAGAGAGGCGGCGAGAGGGAGACATAGCGGAAATGAGAGACAGAAAGGGTGAGGGAAGGAGAAAGATAAGAGATGGCAAATCATGCAACAAGAAATTCAACGGCCAGGACGGTTAGATTGTGGCAGTAAAATCGTCACTAAAGAGCGTAGTCGAAACTATTACCGTTAAAAACGAAGTTACTCATAACAAATTAAATTCCTTTGAGCAGAGAGTTAAGGAGGAACTAGGGATCATAAATGAAGACGTAACAGAGCTAAAGATAATTAATGCGTCTGCCACGAGCAACGCGAGTGAAGCCGATCTAAACAGCTAGCAAGTTGGGAAGCAAAAATTCGCGGCATTTCAGAAGTACGCGAGCAGCAGCCGACTTCAGGCGCGTGATGGAAGGACGATGGGAAGAGTGCCTCGATACCTCGCATCTCGAATACTTAGTCGATAATGTCGCGACTTTGTAACCCTCACATCCGCGTCGTCGATGACATATCGGTTAGCCTCTCGGACTGTTATACCCAAGTTCGCCCGGCTGGAGCGACTACACTCCATCAAGCCGACGCCGCCGTATCTGCTGAGTAGCGGTGGTAAATAAACTTTTTTGTGGCAGACGACTATGATGTCTCTGAGAGCCCTTTCAATGTAGAAGAAAGAAATCCCGTAAAACCCCAGAAAAACCGCGCATGGCCTCTAAGAGTGGAGTAATACTCAATATTTCGCAAATGACGATCGATAGCGCCGGTGAAGGGTATTGTAGTTTATAAGTATAGTTATAAGGTTTGGTTTTATTTAAACCTATTCATTTAAAAGTTTCTATAGCGTACGTTGTTTTGGGGTACAGTCGTTAGCCCGAATTGTTCCCTGCTTAGTAGCTTCCTGTTGGCGCTCAATGATTACCTATTAGAGTTACATTCAGAATTACAGGAAAGCTATGAAGAGACAGGTAAGTTGCAGCCAGGGAGATGTTGCAAACCCCCGTTGGCCAGAGCATCCATAACGGCTGCCCGCCACAATACTCATACAGCAAGCAACAATCGAATTGATGTCAGAGAACAAATGAACAGCACTCCAATCATACGCTCCAAAATCCCCAATATTCTGACGCAATTATTCAATAGTTGCAACAACAATTTTTGTTCTCGGCAAATAGTTTTCATACAACAAGCTGATCATGAATTCTACCATTATTTTTTGGTACAATTATTTCATAAGTCAGTAAAGATTATCAATGAGGAATCATATGATTTTCTTTCTTAACTCAGGCACGCAAAGGACGTCAACACCCGTTTGTTTTGTCACTGGTCATGACTTGTACACTTGTATTGACTTTAAATATTTGAAAATGTGGCATGTTGCAACACCTTGAAAATAAAAACAGTACACTATATAACAGGATGTTATGCGTTTGTTCAAAGAAATCACAGTATACTTATCTACAGTAATAATAATATAAATAATAAGAATAAAATTAGTGATCTCGGAATACAACAATGCTGATTATCAAAGAGACTCAAAATAATTTTTCATTAATTTGTTTGCATAAAATTCAGGTGAAGCAATTTAATTACTTTCGAATATCACTGCATCTAATTAAATAAATTTGTTTATGAAGAACTTCAGTCTTCGCGAATTCTGCAATACATATTACACTACGTGAAGTACAACAGTTCTTTACTTTCAACCTAGAATTTAAATAATGTTGTTTCTAACGCAGCAAGTGAATAATAAACATTTAATGGCTCGTTGCCCCTTCCTTTAAGTCTTGTTGTCGCATGTCAGCTCTGGCAAGCAGCAACGCACTGAGCACGAACTCTAGACGCCACTCAGGGCCCACAGAATACACAGTTCTCATAGTTGTAAGTTATAAAGTTTTACCTCACGGGACCCTGCCAAGATAAAATAAAACCTGCTGTTACTGTTAATTTTCGAATAATATTGCATGTTGCTAAAATGCATGGATGTATATGAAGAATAGGTACCTCTGACTTCTTCGAATATTGCATTAATGATTTGTGTATTACCCCGGTAGCAAAAATAACTATTGGTATAACTTGGCCGAATTCATACGACCATAGTTGTTTAAATTCAATAAACAGATCGGTATATTTCTTCATCTTTTCATTGTAGGTAGCTTGAATATTGCCAGTGTCTGGTATTGTAATTCCGATCAGATGTGCGGTCTTCTTCAATTGACTTAAAGGAATATCTGGTTTATTGTACAATGCCTTTGTCGGTAATGATTTTTCTGCCCCGGTATAATTTTGACCGATCAGTGTCCAATACTTTCTCTGTGAAATACTTATAGTAAGGAACTGTGCATTGCCTAGTTTTATACTCTTATTGCAGCTAATGATTTTCAACCTGACACAATATACTGTATATTTTCTATACCGCAATGGCAGCGCCTGTAAGTAGCATCTACCGTGCCATCCTTGTCGATATATTTATTGTAATTTCTTGTGCTGATTACCTGATCTAGGAGAGAACACATACAGCCCTCTGTATCGGGAAACAATCCTCCAAAAGTCAGCCAAGTGTTCGAAGCAGTTTTATCGACAAATTGACGCTGATTCAGAGCGTGGGCATGCTTACCATAAAGGGTTTTCTGCAACCAGGAGACGCATTTCTCACCATCAGATGTACTTGGAAATTCATTTGCGATTGCTAAATATAGAGGAGATATCCCTTATCTGCCCTCACGACACCTATGTGTAATTCAGATTCCTTTTCGTTTTTAACCTGACGTATGATTTGAGCGCATTTGTTTTGCCTACTCAGTAAATTGCTTAAATCGATCATGCCACGTGAACCTGGTCTCTTAACAGCTGTGTTTGGGTGATGATATCAGAAAAATTGTCAGGATATTATTTTTATTTTCCCTTGAATACCTTTTGTATCTGTACTAGTCCAATGTATCACACCAAACGTGTAGATTAACACTGGCACTGCATAGGTATTGATTGCCCTCACAAGATTTATGTTATAGGGTGTTGATCGTGCTAAGCATTGAGCTAAGTTCTAACCAGATACATATTTACGACCTCACTTTTTGTTGTGGTTTCTCCAATACTCTTTGACTATCTTATTCCTAAATACTTGTGTTCACCTTTCATCCTACTGTCTATTTTGAATTTTCCAACTTATACTCTTCAATTTTCATTTTCCAATGGCATATGCTTTAAGTTCTACTATTGTCTAGTCGAAAATCTATGCGTACATTTCTACTCAACATTTCTATCACTGATAGGCTTTGCCTGAGATCACGCACCGTATTACAGTGAACTTTAAGATCATACATATACAATACGTGTGACAACCTCTAGACCTTGCCTTGGTGTCTTGCAATTACATAGCCCTTTTATTTGTTCAATATTATCGATAATGGGTTAAGTGCCAGATAGAACCGTGACGCGACGAGACGAGACTGGACTAATATTAAAAAATAATAATGCCCATTAATGGAGGATTACTCCCAAGGGCAAAAGCGCTCAACGCCCCTTAAGGGGCTTGGAGACGCGTTGCATCAAGGAGTGGACGCAACCATACAGGTTGAATGAGTCTCTCGGGGAAATTCATTTCTTCACGTGTATTGTGTTTAAATTATAATTTCTTCCTGATGCCTGGATAATTGGAGTTACTTGCCATTGGACCATTAGATGTTCCAATTTGTTAATAATGTTACGCTTTTAGGTGGTGAATTAAAAGTCTCGTATTATTGTCACAAAAACGTTTATTTTGTTTCTTAACACTATCACTAAAAACACTTGATTATTTATTTACGCTACACTTCTCTTCCTTTATTTACACTACACTTCTCTTCAGTTATTTACACTACACTTCTCTTCAGTTATTTTACACTACACTTCTCTTGATTTATTTACACTACACTCCTCTTGCACACTCGCACAATCCTAAGCACTGGCCACAGTTCACTGCACTGATCACAATTCGATGCACTGGTCACCACTCAGCATCATGCTCCATCAGTCATTATCTCACGTCACAGAGCACAATCCACTACACTGTTATTCACCGCGATGCACACACTTCATAGTTCAGCTTCCACTGCGGACTTGAGACAGACTCACGGTCGCCGGCCGTCGCGTATTTATACCTGTCAAGACAATCCAGAACCTTGCGGACACCGCGACTGTTCTGGAGTAATCCGCCGGCAGGTGATGCAACTCACGCTCACGGGCAGCTCGTGGTCGTCGGTAGATGACGTAACCCGCGATCACAGGCACCTCGGGGTGGCGCCGGCGGATGACGCAATATTCGTTACAATAATATTTGAACTATTTTTTAAATTTTTATTATATCTAGTAACCAACTATGCGGAACAGATTCGACGGCCCTTTTATAATCAATATACGGTATGTTTATATTTCTATTTGACTTATAGGCTTGTTTGAAACCCACTGAAGTTAGTTGCTCTTTATATCACTTGGCTTTGTATATCCGTTCTGGCAGAAATTTATTTGCATAACAATGGTCATAAATTGCTTTACTTTGGACAGCAACTACATATTTTATATGTAGTTGGGAGGTAATGAATTGGCCTATAGTTCTTAAGATTCTTTTTGTCTATTCCTTTAATCAAAAATGTGATCTTCCGGTAAATGGACTTACGGACTATGTGAGACTGTTCAATAAATGCATTAAAGTGATGATCAAGCATGAACATTGATGAATTTTTTAGCCAATAATTATGGATAGAATCATTTCCAGCTGCCTCCGAGGTGTGTGTGTTTCGAATCACTGCAAATAAATTCTCTATAGAAACGTGAAAGTGTAGCATTTGTTCAATAATTTCAGCAAAATGTGTTTCCGTCTTAAACCAACTGGCGCATGAAATCTGCGCCATGTTTTACTACTTTTTTTATTTCTTTCTTTCTTTCTTTCTTTCTTTCTTTCTTTCTTTATTTATTTATTTATTTATTTATTTATTTATTTATTTATTTATTTATTTATTTATTTATTTTACGTCAAAAAAGCAGTTAAAAACTGCGTATGACGTGCTATGGGGAAAAGTGAATTGTGTGCACATTTTCAAAACTCTGTGTTCCCTACACTAAGTCATATACTACTTAAAATTGAAAAAAAACAACAACCATGAAATGAAATCAATTTTCAAGGATAAATAAGCAATAAATTTTGGCGCTTATCCATGTCCTTCGGAATAATACCTACTGCCGCGACAACATGGAAACGATAATTTGAATAATTGTATTTCCCACTGAATTCTAGAAGACGTGCACAGAAAATGAAGTTACATTTATGTCCAGAAGCAAAACAAGGGGCCATCTCAGCGTTTGCTCAATGGATCAGGGAAACTGGACGAAAAACCTGATCGAGATGTGCTTTTGCTCTTGTGTCTTTTGTTCCTTTTGCTCTATCAGAAGTGCCTTTTGCTTTATCAGAAGTTCAATAAAAAAATGGGAGTCATTTTTGAGAAAATTTTTAAAATTTACGCATCGTGAGCCCTCAAAAATCGTAATTCTCGTCTCGTCAAATTTGGAGGGCCTCACATTCGGTCATGTCGATGTCAGAAAAACGATTGTGGAGAAAATCGTCGGAATGGGTTAAGTTCCAGCGTTGCACTCACACGGACGGACGTTTTGCCGCCAGAGAATTTTTCGGAATGAAGAACCAAAGATTCTGACTATACAACACGTTAAACGAATTAATTTATATTACTGGTATTAATTATTACGGCGTAAACTAAATATTAACAATAAAATCCAGAATTTTTGGAAATTCCAATCTTCAAAAAGTGCCAGTTCGACACTCTTGCGCTTCCTTTAGTGTAGAGAGTACTTAAAGAGATCGATGAAGAATTACGTCGATACAATTTGCAAAGCGTTAGGTAATCATAACCAATAATAGGAGAAAGTTTCTGCTGTTGAGCACCCGGGACACCCAGAAAAAACAAGAGGCTTGGGACAAAAGCTCCACGGGCCCTGTATGTCAAACAAAAATTCCTCCCGTCATCCCGCCCAATGATATAGACACACTCACCCCACTGGCTTTGATTATGCATTTCCCGTCCTATTTCAGCGAAATTTGTATTCATGACATGACATTTTCTGTCTAATTTGACCATCGCCTGGATTACTTCCATCCTAAGCTGCGCTTCTTTCCTTTCAGCGCATTTAACGTGTCCCGAAAAGTGCTCATCAATGTCCTGAGTTCGGGCCTAGCATTGATCATTATATTAAGAAAATTGTAGCCATTAGTGTTCTTATATACTCGTCAGTCAGTTTAACACATTCGTCAAGTTTTGAGCGACAAAGTTTTCCTTGTTTCTTTCCGCTAACTTGCTAACCAAAAATAAGTCCATAATAAGACCTGCCATAGTGTAACAATCTAAGATCCCCACGAACAATTTAGATGCAAAGAACAAACATAACAAGGAATGGCATGAGTAGGAGATGGAAAAACAGAAGAAAGCGGTGTCGCGCACTAATAATTTTTTTATAAATTAAAGAAGACGCGACAAAATCCCGATTTGGACAGTACGAATCAATTGCATTCATTTAGAGGAACATTTCGAAAGTTATCCGAAGCAAATCGCATCAGGGGTTTAAAAGATATGAATGATTTTGAAAGTACACTTTTGACGATATTAGAAATTTACAGCCATTGCTATCATAATGTATAGGAGCGGTTTTTTCCTAAAAATTAAGAGAACGCGTAAAGCGATTGAAATGAAACTTTCGGGATTAACAAAGGAAATCACGCGGAAAATTATGACATTACTCGCTACTCTGAAAAATATCGAGGAGCTGCAGTAGAGATGCAAATTGAAATTGTATATTTGGAATTTTTACGAGAGAACAATGATGCGTCACGCTGACGTCACAACTACGTCAAGATGCCGAGCGACGGAAATTAAGCAATTTTGGTGTTAATAAACATTAGGAAATCGTAAAAGAAATAGTAATAAGATGTAAATTGATAATGAAAAGTAGTAATAAAGAGAAATAGCCTGGAAAGGACAGAATTAAGTAAAATGGTATGATATTTTTGGTAAAGACACGTAATCGATCGGTAAATGTTCCAGAAAAAAAAGTTGAAGACACAACGCAACAATGACCGGGAAGATGATGTGTAGCGAGCTCGAAGTCAGACGTGGGGAACAACGCTCCGAAAAAATATAAAAATTTTAGTATGCAATTGTGCGAGAAGCACGGTGAACATGAATGGATATAGTGAGTTTAGGCAATGATGTTCGTAATAACAATGCGTAACGCGGAAATATTTTATGTCACAGTATATTCAATAATAGGTCATTTTGGAGGAAATATAGCACGCGATAGACAGATAATCGCGTTACTAGTTGCGTAATAAAATAGGATGATAGGGGAATGAAAGGACATGCTAAGAAGATATTAGCGAGTTCAAGAAATTTTTGGTAATGTGTGGGTGATGGAGAAACGCTGCGGGAGGATGGATTTGGAGGACGCTGCGTAATATACAGCGAGGACGGCGCGCAACAATGGTTTGCTGCGGATTACAGCGTTTTCGGCAAAAGGGGAAGTTCATGAAACTTTGTTGTTTTTTTTTTTGGTTATGAAATTCATATTTGAATAAGAAGAAAGTATAAATTAGCTTCTGTACAAGATCAAGTTCTGTCTTAACGTAAAAATAGATTCAATAGATATACAGGCAGAATGCGCATTCGAGTGTGAATGAGTTTATTTATAATTGGCAGTATGAATGGAAATATTTGGGAATTTGTGTCATGTAATTTAAGTGTATTATATCGTTGATGTGTTTGTGTGTTTATTTTGTTTGTCGTTAAGTGTTTTATGTGAGTCATGGACGACCCCAGTTGGTATATATTTCAACTGAAATAACGAACTAGCACAGGAATTAAAGAAAATAAATAACGGCGAACATCACTTGGTTCGACATTAAATTAACGAACGTAGTTTAATTGTTGCATTAGCTAGTTAATGACCTACGCCCACGTGCCCGAATAGTTGTTAGATCCTGTACAGGTCAGCCACAACCTCACACCCAGATATTATGTGTAAGTAAGAAAATATCGAAGGTTCTGGTGGAGCAGCTAGTCGACGGACAACCTTGGAGGTGGAAGCCGAGTATAACCAGGGCAATTGATAAGAGCGGGTTTTGGTTATTATATTGGCGTTGTAACGCCGGGCGATTATAAAGATTATAGTTGTTTTATAAGAGGAGGACGGTTCATTACAATAGCTTATGCCGGCTTGGCGAAATTTAGCACCAATCAATTTACAAAATCTTCAGACAATACAAAATAAATTTATATACATACGCGTATATGAATATATTGCGTACCATTATACTTATTTTATTATATTATTTTATAAAATAAAACATTATTTTGATTGTTTTTGAATAATTATAAGAAATCTTGGTTTTACCTGTTTAATATTCCACGAAAAGCCGTTGTTACTATTAATCGCATTAGAAGCAACCATACGTTTCTTAACAGCAGTTTATATAGACTTCAAATTGTTAGTATTGAAATTTATTGAATGTGGTGAAGGGCTGAATCTATTGAGCATATCTTTTGGCAATGCAATTTTTTAACATGAAAAGAAAGAAATGTTACTCAGGTTACGCAAATTTAATAAATATGGTCCTTTTTCTATTTATTCATTGTTATCGGTTTTAGACAAATATATTATTTCTATAATTGTAAATTTTATTTCAAAGATTAGTAAAAATATTTAATTTTATAACAGTTACTTATATTTTTTTGTAAACATTTTTTGTTCGTAGCTTCTTCTGTAATTTATGTAATTTATTATTTTCTTTATTTTAAAAATTGTCATGTTTTTTAAATTTTATTTTTTTAAAGTGTGTTTTGGCACTGTAAACATATGTTTTAATGCTAATAAAAATATACTTTACTATACTATTGCATATTCCTCCAGGCAAAAGTGTTGGGATTCCGATTAAATCGAGCTACATATGCTTAAGACGCTATTAGCACGCTTTGTTACAAACCAACAGCCGGATCAGCAGGGTCCAGTTTGCGTCACAATATTAGCAAATTGGTAGTGCACAGAACGAGCACAAATGGGGGGATACCCACGTTTTTCCATCATGACTATGTCGTGATCGGGGGGGGGAGGGCTCTTGCGCATGGTATCCGACATCAGCCAATGAGCATCAGACACCAGTTTGCGTCACAAAAGTGGCGGAAATTTTAAATACAGTCAGATACCAAAATTATCACCTCGTTACAAGACACTGAAACAGACTTATGAAGCATTTCTTTTAAATATTGCATCTTGTACACCTTCGTCGTGTTATTTTCGGTTGGTTACCGTCGAAACTTGCCCTTTGTACCAGTTTCAAAATGTTTCTCAACACTTCTTGCCCTCCATGCAACATGGCGGCCAGCGTCTGCTCTGGCTTTTCAAAGGAAGTGTCCGTGCTGTGGTCACGTAGTTCGTGACGCAAACTGGTGATGTGCAGAACCAGCTAAAATCGGTGCACCCCATGTATTTCCACCATGGTCGGGATCGTGTTGCAACGTAAGATATCTTCGCATATCCCAAAGCTATTAAATAATTTATGGACGGTCTATGTGTGTATATGCCTTGTGTGTATATGCATCTATTCTGTCCCGCATAGTTGGTTACTATATATATATATATATTATAACACCCCCCCTTGACTGGAGGTGCTCCCGGGGTCAACCTCGACTCGACCTCTTTACCTGGCGCCGTTATGGCGGATTAGCTGGCCCGGCTACACCCACTGCAAACCTAAAATGATCAAGCGGGAGCATGCATGGCGTGGGCATTGGCATGCAGTAGTCATTGAAAGACATAGGCTCAGTTTAACCTTAATTTAATAATCACTTAATTCAGTTCTGGTGAAGCCAGATGAACAAACAGACAGAAAAGAAACTTAACCTAACTTAAACCTAAATATTTACTGCCGGCGTTCATTCGCCCCTCAATCACCTCACAATCGTCCGGCGCGAGCGCGGGTCATTGTTCCCGCCGCTCGCAGGGCGGCGAAAGGCGGCGCTCGGCTGCCGTCCAGGCACGCTGCGCGCCCCGTATCGATGACCCGGAGCGGCGGCGGCGCGGGCGGCGCGCGCGGCTCGGTCGGCGCGCTGCAGGTGCGGTGCCCCGGCGTCGGGTAGGCAAGGCGCCTGAGCGGAGGCGGCGGTGGCGGACGGCGGTGCAGGCGATCTCTAGCCGGCACGGCCCGCTAGCGTTCGGATGAACGCCGCCTGGGCGGATGCGGCGGCGGTGGCGGCGATGGCGGTCAAGCCGCGGTCACAGGCCGTCCACCTGTCGATGGCCCGTCCGGGGTAGAACCCGATCGGCCGAGCTCTCGCGGTGTGCGGCGCGGCCTGGCCCAACTACACGGCCTCTATTAATAAAGCCTAGGCGGCGCGGCCCTAAACTGACTGTGACCCGCTGATGGCTGTGGCCCTGGTCGGCGCGGCAAAAGCACACATCCGAGGCGGATGATACGTGGCACGCACGTGAACGCGGCCAGAGCCTAACTGCACGACTCTCAAGTGAGGGCGTCTGCCCGCTACGACGGCGCGATCCGGAGGTCCCAGACGTCTGGTCGCTACCGCTGCTCGATCCAGAAGAATCTTTTCACGATGCCTCGAGAACTCCTCGGCTCCCGGGGGCCACGAGACCATGCCCGCGTGATGTCCGCCCTCATTGGCTTCCGACATCACGCGGCACGGGCGCCCAATCGTGGTTGCACCTGCTTTTCCGTTGCAAATTTCAAGGTGGCGCCTTCTCAGGAAATCACCTACGTCACGATTTCCTGGGAGACGCCGCTGCTTCGCTCGTCGTCTAGGAAAATCCCGCTCTGCGTCACCGCATACCTGACGCTGGGTGCAGGACAAAGGAGTATCCTCTTCCACCCGCGTCGGCGGCGCCAACTAACGGTGTTTGTGCCCGAATCCTGCGAGCTTTCAGCGAGCTCCCGCTGCATGTTACCACAGGCGTCGTGAAAAATATTATGATAAAATATTATTTATTGCGTCGCGGAACCCAGATGGGCGACTGTCCCATTACAATATATATTGAAACGCGCCGCGTTTCTAGACGAGATACAAAGTATTCACGACAATTCAAATAGTGCGTCAGTTGGCAGTTCCCGCCTAGACTCCAGGCCGTGTATTAGGCCGCACTAAATTCGCAATATGGCAGCTTGAAAGATTTCCTGTCGGAATAGCCAACTTATGAAACTATAACTCTGATCAAGTCTCTCGCTTTTGTTTTGTTTGTTGTCTCATTCACAATCCTCGCGCGGTCTCGAGTCTTGTTCACTGTTCAATAATACATGTTTCGTTTTTCGGTAGAATTAAAAAGAGATGTTCATCTATAAACGAATATTAACTCTGTGAATAATTAAGTTAATTAAGAATTATCACAGAGATCAGAGATCAAGAACACGGCAGCAAGAGACATCAAGCAAGAACACGGCAGAACGGTTGCAAGAGGGCGCTCGCCAGCCACGAAAAACGGTTACGAGCGGCGACGAAAAACGGTTACGAGCGTTGGCCCGGAGCGTGGGAACGACGCCGCGAGGAGGAGTCTGGCTGGCCGCCGGCGAGGAAGGACGTATCTGAAGCTGCTCCGCGAGCGAAAAGCAAAATAGTATCGCGAACGAACGAGTGCAGAAAGATTAATTGACGGACAATTTGTGCTTGATAACCATCAATAGTCGATCGGACATATTGCCAAAGTGATAGCTGCTATCTGGAGTAACACAGATCAGGAAGATTACGCCAGTGCGAGGCAACCCGAGAGTCCCCGAAGCCGCCGACGCTCGTAGAGGAAGAAGTAAACGGTAAATATTTCTTCGATCGATAAGATCGAGAGACTAACAGTGATTCTGGGTTATATGAAAGAAAAGGGTAAAACCACCATAGATATTGTATCATTAGTGATTTGTATAGAATTAATAAATAGTTCAGTTTATTTTGTTCACGGAACAGTGGTGTTTGATTAATAACCCCGAGCCCATTCGATCGATAAGATCGAGAGACTAACAGTATGATATATGAAAGTAAAATAAATTTACTGAGAACAAGCCGCCTACCGGTACGTCACAATATATATATATATATATATATATATATATATATATATATATATATATATATATATATATATATAGTGTGTGTGTGTAAAATCAGTTCAAATACTATTAACATATTGGAGCATCTAATGGTCCAATGGGAAATAACTCTAATCATTCGGGTATCTATAAGAAATATTAATTTAAACACAATATAGGTTCGAGGTCTGTTCCAGGAATGTTCCAAGAAATGTTCCAAAGAATGTTCCAGGGACACTCATTCAGCGCTTTATTTTTACTTTCTTGCATACATACTGTAGCGTCGTGTCGCTAAAACCAGCGTGGGCACGCGGCGTGGAGTGCACCGGATGCGTAGGCAAAGGCAGAAGCAATGACGCACGGGTTTTTCTGACAGGGTGTGCGCATCGCTAGGGCGGAAGCAATGGAGGCAGCGGGTGGCGTCGCGAGGGCTATTTAAAGGCCGTGAGAACAATAGCTCTTCCTTCTTTGTGATCCTGGAGGCAGCAGCGTAGGTCGTTCGTGAGAAGTGCGAACGTGCAGGCGGCGCAAGGAGCCGGTAGTTATTGTCGTGACTAGTGAGACATGTAGTCGGTCTCAGGGCAGGTGGTACTACGCACGGCGAAACATTAGGTAGTATGTTGCGGTGTGGTAGCCGTTGTGAATATCTCTCCTAGCAGTGGGGTCTATTTAGCTAGTTAATTGTATGCAGTGCATTGGTTATTTGTGTACGGTCAAAATTGTGAATAAACCTGTTGTTATAACAACTTACTCTAGTCTGTGTACTGATTATACCCGTATGACGCCACAATACATACGGAGTAATATACGTAGTATAGAGAAAGTTATGTAATGCTGCGGAAAATCGAATTCGAGATTTCAACGGAAATACACGTTTTGGGGTCCCCTGATACCGAAAAACTGTATTTTTCAAATAGTTCGTCCTACAGTTTGTCCGTCCGTCTGTGAACACTACTAGCGCCTAATCCACACGAGGGATCTTTTTCAAATTGAAGAAACCCACGTCCATCTGGCTCTAGTTCATGCTTTGATATTTAGAAAAACATTCTTTCAAATTTGGGGGTACTTTACATGAAGCCCCCTGACCTTTTGAAAATTTTCTCAAAAACCGCTTTAATTTTTTTCTTAAATTTTATAGTAATATAAAAGCCTTATAAAGGTTGGCATAGGTCATATTTGTACGGCTAACTCCGAATTTTCGCAAATTGCTAAAATTCTATTATTTTCCGGCGTCTTCTTAGAACTATAAAATTGAAGACAGATATTTTCCTTCAAAATTTATGCAAAAGTTTAAATTGGATATAAATTTTTGGAAAATTTAGTAGTTTTCGTGCTATAGTGCGTGCAGTATTTGCAATTTTAAAAAATAACAAAAACTAAATTTTCTCAAAAGTGGCTCCAAATTTTTTCTTTAAATTTGTGGTGCACATGGTATTAGGCAAACTCTTCCAGTGATATAAATATTGAGTAAAAATATATTAATTGAATTTGGACTTAAAGAATGGACACAAAGCATATGCCATTGTAAAAGGAAAAGTGAAGAGTATGAATCGTAAAATTCAAATAAAATAGAAAGTAGGAGGAAGAGGAAGTAAACAAGTACTTAGGAATAAGACAGTCAAAGATTGTTGAGGAAACCACAACAAAAATTGCAATCGTAAATATCTATGTGGATAGAGTTGCACACACACGCTTTGCACAATCAAAATTCTATAGAAGAAATCTTATAAGGACAATCAATACCTCTCCAATGCGAGTGTTAATCAACACGTTTGGAGTGATATATTTAACTAGTACATATATAAAAGGTATTCACGGGATAAGAAAAAGATCCTGACGAGTTTCAGATATCATCACACAAACTCAGCTGTCTAGAGGTTTACACTCCCTCGATTTGAAGGTGGACGTTGCATCATGGATTGAAGCAATTTTCAAAGTAGGCAAAAAATGCGCTCTAATTCTACGGAAAAAGAAAAGAAATCTGAATTACATAAAGCTGCCGTGATGGAGTTAAGGGATTATATCCTCTTTATTTGTCAAATGAAAATGAATTTTCGAATACAACTGATGATAAGAAATGCCCCTCCTGGTTGCAGAAAATCCTTCATGGTAAGCATATCCATGCTTTTAGTACTTTATTAACCGAAAAGAGGGAATTTTTGTACAATCCAAGATCAGGTAGACACACGAAATTACAATAAATAGATCATCAAGGATGGCACGGTGGATGATACTTGTAGGCGCTGCCACTTTCGTATTAAAAATATACAGTGTATTGTAATAGAATTTCAATCATTAGCTGCAATAGAGTATAAGATTAGACATGAAAATGTCGCCAAAATACTGCGCCAAAAAAATTGCCCACATGTTTTTCCTCGTACACGTCACATTTCCTTACTATAAATGTTCCACATTATTGGGCGATGGTCGAGCAACATTTAACTGAGGAAAAACAATAATTACCGATAAAGACATTGTACACATTATATTATTTTTATATTATAGAGCCAGCGATGATGGGAAAAATTTCCCTAAACACGTGTAGGACCGAATTTTCTACAAAGTAATTTTATTTCCTACTGGGGTGGTTTGATATCTCATATATACCGTATATTTTATTATACTTTTAGATCAAATGCAGAATATATATATATATATATATATATATATATATATATATATATATATATATATATATATATGTGTGTGTGTGTGTGTGTGTGTGTGTGTGTGTGTGTGGGTGTGTGCGTGTTTGTGTATGTGTGTGTGTGTGTGTGTGCAGTAGGCGACGATTTTTACAATATGCAATATTATTGGAAAATTTCTAGGAAATTAATTAGCAGTAACAGCAGGAGGTGAATATATACAGGTGCCGAGTCTAATCCCTTCGCATCACTAAATGTGTGGGATAGGGGGAAACTTCTGAGCAGTTGATAAGAAGTGAGTTAAATGAAATAATAATAATAATAATAATAATAATAATAATAATAATAATAGTAATAATAATAAAACTGAACAATAATAGTTCGCAATAAGCGCAGTCTGTGCCAAATGTGAAAACTCTGAGCTGCGAAAGCGACTTTGAGTTCGGGCTCAGTGCGTGACTTATTATCATAATATAATAATAATAATAATAATAATAATAATAATAATAATAATAATAATAATAATAATTATTATTATTATTATTATTATTATTATTATTATTATTCTAGAGGAATATAATGGGAATTCTTTGATCAAAGGCACTATTTCCTGTTATGTAGTGTATCTCTTCTTTATTTTCAAAGTATTGCTATATGCCACTTTTTCAACCATTTAAAATCAATACATGTGTTACGGCATGACCAGTGAAAAAACAAACGACGATTGGCCTCCTTTGCGTGACTGAGTTAAGGAAGAAAATCACGCGATTGCTCATTGAGAATCGTTACAGACTTCAAAATGTGTGCAAAAAGACTTGAAAGATTTGTACCAAAATATAACGGTAGAATTCATGATCAGTGTGTTGCATAAAAACAATTGGCGAAGAACAAAAATTGTTGTTGCAAATATTGAATAATTGCGTCAGAATGCTGGGGTTTTTAGGGCGTATCTGGCTATGATTGGAGTGCTGTTCATTTGATCTCTGACATCAATTCGATTGTTGCTTGCAGTATGAGTATTGCAGCGGCCAGCCGTCTTCGATGCTCTGGCCAACTGGGGTTTGCAGCATCCATCGTCTCCCTGGCTGCAACTTACCTGTCTCTTCAAAGCTTTCCTGTAATTCTGAATGTAACTCCAATGGGTAATCATTGAGCGCCAACAGGAAGCTACTAAGCAGGGAACAGTTCGGGCTAACGTGTGTGTCGCACTTTTTAACGAATCGGTTTAATTACACTAAACCTTATAACTAAACACATAAATTACAATATCGTTTACAGGCGCTATCGATCGGCATTTGCGATCAATTGAGTATTACTTTATTCTCAGAAGCCTAGCTGGTCTTTGTTGGAGTTATTTCTTTCTTCTACACTAAAAGGGCTCTCAGAGTTTTTTCACCACCTTTATTCAGCAGCTCTAGGGGCGTCGGCCTGACGCAGGTAGTCGCTCCAGCCGTGTCAGCGACACGCGCCAGACTTGGGAGGTAGTACACTAAAGAACAAAATCGGTGGCAGTATTTACAATGTGTTGTTAATTTTCTTGTTAATGAAGAAAGGTGGTTTATGACGAAGTGTGTTTACAATACCGATACAAAATAAAAAAGAAAAACACAATTAATAAAAAAGAGAATTTGACACTTTCGGAGTAAAGACAATCTGTACATCGTACAATTGAATGAAAGAGAGGCTTGACTTTACTCTGTTTGTAATTGTTATCGCTTTACTCTTAAGAGATTGCGATGGAGAAAATATAGAAATCTGCAAACACTGCAAGCACAAAGATATGGAATATTGCAAGCACGTTTCAACAATATGTTTCTGCTAAATCAACAAATGTTTGCGGTTTGAGAAATTTGGTGTTTTGTGAGTGGATTAAATTTTATTAAATCGTTTTTGTTACATCACATACTTTTTAATGGGTGCAATTCTAGGGTGTGTCCAGTACATTCAAGCATAGAAATGTTTTTCCAAAATACGATGTAATTCTGAGCTACAACCCTATCACATATTTGGAATTGAAGGAAGCATACAATCAGCGACAAAGTTACAAAGACATGTTCACCTTTAATTTTCAAAAGGAACGAATGTTTCTCCAAGTTCAGCCACGCAAAACGTTTCAAAACTTGAATTCTTAAAGATAGAGTTCGTCAAGAATTCTGTTCATCTGACTCAGGTGAGGAGGAGAAAGACATAAAGTAAATGTCGTCTCAAAAACATCGACTTCCTTACTTTCGACAGGCAGCCTCGATCTGTTAAATTGACATTTATTTATCCTGCAAGGATGCACACAATAAAACCAATGAAACAAATGAAACAAATGAAACAAATGAAAACTGACGATAGCACTATAAATATTTGGAGGAATACAACCTCTAGAGTATTGTGTATCCGATATGTACTGAGCGTCGATGATGGCACAGCGCATGCGGAGTGTCTCCCTTATCGTGAGTATCGTTGCACATTAAACCTCATTGGGTGTATTGATAATATAAAATTCATAAATATAGTATACATATATTTAATATACGTAAATTTACATACATTTAAAAATTTCGAGACTACAAATTACTCTGGAGAGTTGTAGGAACGTAATTTGAAAGACAAAAGCAAAAATGTTGCAGCGAATTGTGTTGAGCAGAAAAATTACTCTCGATTATAAAACCGTGACAATTCAAAATTGCGCAATCAACAGTCACATAGATGTGGGAGAATGTAGCAAGCGATCTCAGCGTAATTTTGTGCGTTCGTTTAAGACAGTAGCATTTCTAACAATTTCATCCTTTACAACTTTTTATTAAGAACTTTGTTTAATCCAAAGTGAATAACGTTCCCGGACTCGTCACCTGTTATGGTCATTAGTCATATCCATTGTTTCTCCACACATTGGGTTTAATGGGGATTTGCTCCTCCAGTAATCACCTCCAACAGAGCATCCCCCCGGTGAGACAAACTCTAAGTATCCGACTAGTCTCCAGACATATATGGTGATGCAGTGCATGTCAGTGTGTGTATGTAAGAAGAGAAGACAGAACAGCATTCGCAACCTATGTGTTTAGATTAGGTTCCAGGCATTCGTCTGGTATCGATCGCGGGCATCATGGAAAATTTCCTATCTGAGGGGCCTGCCGCTAGAACTCATCTTCACATAGCCCTGTCTACGTATCTAGCGAAGGGAAACAGAGTAGCCGTCGGTATTCAAACCCTAGGAGCATCCGGCTAGAGTAATTGAGTATACAATGTTAATTTTAGCTCAGAGTTAACTCAGTGGGATGAATGAAATTAAAAAGCATTCATCAAATTCAGTCACGCCTCCGCCAGAGTCAGTTGTTTGCAGAGGCACCGCAGCACGGCAGTCGCGCTCCCGACTCGAAGCGCCCGTTGGCCCGCGAGCTCAGCGCCACCTCCACGAAGAAGGCCACGGCCGCCGCCAGCGCCCCCACGCCCAGGACGACGGCGGGCTCCACCAGCGCGGAGAGGCCCAGGGGGCGTGGCGCGGAGGTGGGGGCGGTGGACCCAAGGGAAAATGCCGGAAATAGGGCGGGTCCCCGCCGAACGTATCCTCTATACCTATACGTCATCCACACATTGCTGTGAACAGAAGAAATGAATCGGTCAGAGATATTCCTCTCGATCTAAATGTAACTGTGAAAAACTTACAAAATAAGCATTCAGACAGACGCTACTCTACACACCAGTTGCTTTGGAAAATACAGCAAATGAATTAGATAAAAGTATAGCTATAGGAAAAAGTGAATTGTGTGCACATTTTCAAATTTCTGTGATCCCTACACTAAGTCATATATTACTTAAATTTTGAATTTTGAAAGGGAGAAAAAAACAACAAAAAACTCCATGTAATAAAATCTATTTTCAAGGATAATTAAGCAATAAATTTTGGCTCTTATTACTTCCTGCCGCGGCAACATGGAAACGATAATTTGAATAATTGCATTTCCCACTGAATTCTAGAAGACGTGAACAAAAAATGAAGTTACATTTATGTCCAGAAGCAAAACAAGGGGCCATCTCAGCATTTGCTCAATGGATCAGGGAAACTGGACGAAAACCTGATCGAGATGGGGGTCATTGACCCGGATGCTGTATTAAAATAGTTGTTACAGGTTGTTTATACTCATTCATACAGTCCAAATGATAAATAATGCATTATGTATCATTGTTAAAATTAATGTTACTTTTCTTGTGATGCTCAGTATAGTCTCTTATTGTATAGAAACAGTTATGCAGCAGAAACGATTTCACTTGGGATTTAAACTTTTCTATTGAATTTAATCGTTTAATGTCATCTGGCAAAGTGTTGTAAAATAATGTACATGTATTGTATGTGAATTTTTTGTAATGAGCTGTTGATACTGCCACCTGATGAATATGATTTCTACGTCGAATGTTATAGTAATAGACGTCGGCATTTTCTGAAAATATATTCCCGCCCTTAAGCAAGTCACAAAAGCCACTGATTCGTAAATAAAAAGACACGGTAATGGTAGAATTCCTAGATTAATGAAGAGAGGCTTACATGAATCACATGGGTGGGATTTGGTTATATTCGTACAATTCGTTTTGGTAATCTAAAAGTCTGGGAGCTATAAGATGTATTTCCCCAGAATATTATGCCATATCTCAGGCGGGAATGAACATTCGCGAAGTATACACAACGAGCAGTATGAAGGCTGACTGAATTTGCAAGAATTCTGAACGCGTAGCATAATGAACTTAATTTTGTGTTCAATTCATTTAAATGGACGTTCCATTGAAGGTTTGACTGAATTGAGAGACCTAAAAATTTTGTTGCCTTAACATCAGTCAATGGTACACTGTTCATTTTCAATGGAGCACAGAATTGTTTATTTGAAATGGAAAACTGCATTAAAACCGTTTTCTTTTCGTTTACTATTAATTTGTTATTTCGGAACCAATTTGAAACATCTGATATTGTACTATTTAAGGTTTCTTTATTGCAAAGGATGTTCGTATCATCCGCAAAGAGAACCGTTCTTCCGTTTCGAATCGTCGAGGGTAAATCGTTTACGTAAAGCAGGAACTACAAGAGGCAGCAGGTAACGAAGTACATAAAACAGTCTTTAATTCGCTATGCAACCCACTCTTGGTTGCTATCCAACAACTGAATTCAATAATAAAATTGGTTCCATGTTTTTCTAATTTTGAAAATGTTCCTGGGGTTTTATGTTAAGTACCCCCAATATTTAAATTTCGAGTGGCTACGACATCAGTCGAATCGATTGCAGAATATCGATTTTGGAGGAAACGAATGAATGGTTTAGCCGCTAGCGTTGTTCACAGACGGACAACCGGGCAGACGTTTTGCCGTCAATCAATTTTTCGGAATCAAGGAACCACAAAACATGGATTCTGGCTACACTACGTGTTAGAGAATTTTTGTGTCTAAATTTAGCAAATCGGTTTATCCACTTATTCGTTACTAGAACCCTTCTGTAAGACTTTCCTGCTAAAAATTCGCCGTGCTTTCGCGTAGTATTTTATGACTTTTCTCTACTGCGGTTGCGGTAGCGAGAAGGGAAAAATTGATCAGTAATTGAGTGTCTGTTTTATTTACATTTAGCTCTGGGTAACGAAAAATGATTAGTGAGGTGTGTAATAAAGCAGTAATTAATTCTCTCGGCGACTTACATGTGGCTGTGGGTAACAGCGTAGACGAAACCCTCAAAAGACACCACGCCATTAGATACGTCGGAATAAAAAAAATGTCTCGCAAGGCAAAACGAATACAATACATTATGAAATTATAAATTCACCACGCTAAAACAAAGGATAACCAGAATTATAAACACCAACCAACCAATATACTATATCATTATATATATATATTATATATATATATATATATATATATATAAAATGACAAATATTCTTAGCTATGAAAATATCATTTATATAGTAGGATATAGGGATGTAAAAAGACAACCGCGAGGGCGGTCGCTATGTGACAAGTAAACAACCGGCGTTGGATATCATTTTTGGTAGGTGAAGAGGATGTGGAAATGACCGGGCGGAGGCGGAAATAGTATTAGTTAGACAAAAAAATGATATAGAGTTCTGATGATTTTGGTTATAGGAAGAACCGTGAGACTCTCTCTAGCAACGCGATAATGAGCAGGTCGGCTCCAGACAGTTTACCAAGTCGAGGAAAGACTTAATTTACAACCAAATGTACACAAAAAAAACTAGAAAGTAGAAAGAGTAAATAATGTAGTAGATACAAAATTCAGAAAGAGAAATGAGCAAATTGTGAATTGTAATTGGTGAAAATGTGCTCAGGCAATCGAGGTGACGCCAATTTTTTTTTGTTTTGCCGGTTTTCTGTTTTTCTCCAGTGACCAAATATTTAAAGTGCATAATCTTGTTATACAATTGTGCCACTGTAATTTTTAATTGAATATATGCTCATTTAAATCGTATTTTATCTGACTGATTGTGTCAAGGGTTTAGACCTTTCTCATACTCAAAAGTATGGGCGCTGCTTCCTGAGAATTTTGAGCTCGCTTCACGAGCATTCATACTATCACGCTCACACCACGTGTGGATGGTAGTAGGTGGGTGTGTTAGGTTGTAGGTGTTATGGTTGTTATGGTTGTGGTGGTGTGCGTAGCAGAGCATTAGTAGACACCGGCTCGATCAGATCTGTGCTAACGGAAGAGTTGAATGACGAGCAGTAAAGAAATAAAGTAAATATTTTAGAGTTACCAACCAACAATATTCGAATGGTAGACGCGTGGGTCGGAAATCACACCCAGAGAAGAAACAAATATTAATAGAAATCATAAAAGGAAGAGTTTACAACGTAATCTGTTTAGTTGTGAGAAAGTTGATTTATCCATTAATTATCGGAGTAGACTTTTTGACGGAACACGGCGCTATTATCGACGTAGCAGAGATGCAAATTTTGATCAACGGCAAAAATGTGTGGGAGGATGAAGATGAAAAAGAGAATTCGCGAAATGCACATGGAGATGAAGGAGACGAATCGGAAGAATTCGCAGAAATCGAAATATGTAGCCTTAAGGAAGAAGAAAAGAAAATAGAGGAGGAAATTAGGAGAAAAATAATGGAGGAAAATAAACAGCGCGTAGAAAAGCCAATGGTTCATTCTCGTGGGAAGGCAATTTAGAACGCTTAGCAGCCGCAATGATTGAGTACCTTTTAATCTTGGTGTAGATGCCTCCTTCCACAATGCCCTGGAGGATTACATTCAATCGACGTTTTTGGGTGTCTTTCATTTGCACCAAGAAAGAAACGTAGGCCGGCCTGATGAGGCATTCAGGCACTATATATCCAAACGAAGTGTCTGAAAAATTGTTCCATAACTTTGGAGCATTTAGCAGAACCGTTAGTCGGTCTTCGTCTGATATGAACGCTGGACCTGGTTCATGTGATCGGCTTGGTAATTCTGCATAAGCCTTTATTCGCTGCTCTATTCCATTAATCGCTTCGAACCTACTAACATAGACAGAAGTTTAAGTGTTATTAAGTTGTAATTTTATTTCACTCTGAGTACAATAAACTATTCTCTGCTAGTTCCTTGTTTATTTCCGAGCGCTCTAGGACAAGTGATTTACAATTAACTATCACATAATTCTCTAATCACTCACAAATGATGTTAAACGATTTATGTTGTCCGATTTTAAATAAGTACATTTTTTGTTGAGTAAGTAAAAATAGTAGCACAGACTTTCTCTTACTAGTTACTTTTCTAATATCTTCAGTCTGAGCTTCCTTTACGGTCTTGCCTCATCCATCTGCTAGCTGCCATCTATCTCCGCCCCAAGCCCATTTTTTGATTTTTTTAAAAATTGTATGGTTTTCTAATAGTAGAATCGAAATAATATATCAATAATAACTTATATAAATAATATATAATATAAAAATATATATAAAAGAATAATAAACAAGAGTAAAACTTCGTCCTATATGAAAAGTTCCCTTGCAAATTTTGGACATTTTTCACAATATATTGTTTACCGAAAAACTGAAATTAGGGTCTTTTGTTACTGAAATCTAAGTTTTCGAGAATGTTTACTGGAAGTCATTTGCATCCCTTCCAATCACACATGCAATAATGTATAGAAACAGCTGAAACTTACATACTAAAGGTGTGAGCAATATTTTAAAATAATTAACGATTAGGATGCCTAGCTCGCACACCGCTACAAAACCTTTTGTGAACACGTTTTCAGTGCCACTGCTCAAGCGCAACATCTCCCTCTTTACGTGCCCCTCGCATGCATCGCTTGCAAGTGAAAGGCCATAAAGAGAAGAGACCTCGCTTATTACAAGAATATCATAACTAAACACGACATTTCGCAGTAAGGGCATTAGAAGATTAACATGTTCTGCAATTTTAGTTAGTAAATCAAAAAATAATCATTGTTGCATTTTAGCTGAGTAAAACGAAACACGACTTTCATGGAGTACAAAGAGCACTGCAAGATCTTCCAATCCACGAACGAAACCGGAAAATGACCATTTTTGAGTTATGACGTTCGTTATTTATTGAGTGATATCTCGTGCAAACACTGCATGCTACCATAAACAAAATAATATTTACTTATCAAATAGTTTCCACAACACATCGCTTTTCTCCACGTTTTTCACGCTATGATTCATCGTACGGCCTGCATAAACTCTGCTGACCAGGCTGGAAGCTTCCTCCAGCGTCTGAATCTGGCGTGGTTCCCCAAGGACAGCCAAGAAGCCCATGAAGGTCCCGGTAAAGGCACTCACGATCACCATCCCGAATGCGCTGAGCAGCAGGAAGAGAAAGTTTCCTCGGCGGTCCTCGCGAGTCACGAAGCCCCCGTTGATGAAGGCGTCCAACACCTCGAGGAGCACGTTCCTGCAAAAGAAACGGTTTCACCAACGGTTGTCCTTGGGAGGCTCCTAACTCCCAATGATGAAGACTAACATTTCCAGGATGATCTGGAAACAGAGAAATTATCGTCCCTCAACAGGCGTTCACACAAATTAGGAAAACTCACTTATAAAGACAAGCGACTTCAAAAGATAATCGAGATAAACATTATTGTTAAAGAAAGGTTGTGGCCCACCAGATACACTCCCAGATTCGGTTGCTTCCAATGTCAAGACATGTTAATTAGGGGAAAAACATTTCTGTCAAAAAACAAAATTTTGTCTCGATAGTCGCCCTCCCAACTCGAAAGCGTCGGAATATGAAGACGTCTTAAGATAGAGAAATATGTTTCCTTCGAATATAAGACATTTATTTCAGGCTAAGAAGGAGTGGCTAGTATCTGACTATACAGGTGGAAATATTATAGCACAGAGAATGTAGGCAATATGTCAGGTCCGTTGGAATTAGATTTGATGGGGAGTAAGGAGGTAAGGAGGGAGGAGCAGGGAGTAACAGCTGCCTGCGAGACATTGAACGCCGGCAAAGATGATGCCCTGACAATGCAGCAGAGAGTGTGAAGGAATAGGAGGGTTCGTTGGGATTCGAAATGGTGAGAAGATGCGTACCTGCGTTCAATAGGACGAGGCGTTCAGGTGAAGGTGGTGAGACAGGTGGTCTTCCTGTGACCATCCAGGTGTGTTAATATGATAGCCGAGACAATGTATGCAAAACACGACTTGTTGGGATTCTACAGCGCGCCAGGAAAGTCTCTCCGCAGTGGCATCTTTCTGTGAGAATGTTAGCAACTGACATTATGTTGGTAGCACGAGATACAGCTTGTTAAAAGTAAATTGCGCACTCACCACAAGCACATGAGATGCTGAAATTGTTGTTCCCTTCCCTTGTTTCCCAGAGATCGTGTTGCTGCTAACGTAAGTTTTTAACACGAGGCCCAGACTCAGCTCAGAACGCAGAGACTTTCCTGGCGCACTATACTTGCCGGCGGTGGTGTATTTGCTGCCGATGAGATTGATGTCACTCGTACATGAAGGCGGTAAGTTTTGTTCCTGTGACGGCCCTGGTGCCTTAGTATTATTGCTGAGGATTGTATGAATTGACAGGTTTTGTTGAATTCAATTTGCAGGCGACTGCGACCATGGGCGAAGGTCACCTGTGAAGGTGAGGCTGTACCTGGTATCTATTCAGGTCCCGAAATTTTATAACATAAATGATAATTCTATAAGGGAGTTCGCTGAGACACGAAATGATTAAGGGGAGGGTATCTGCGACCGTTTGGGGGGGAAGTGACTTCATTTTAAACACAAAGAACGATTCTATACGAAGATTCGGTGGGACACGAAATGATTAAGGGGGGGGGTACCTGTGTCCGATGAGGCGGAGGGCGCCCACGAAGGCGGCGAGGGTGACAGCTATGGCGGTCCATGTTAAGCCGCTGAAGGACTGCAGGATGGTCTGTTGCTCTTGTTGGCGCCTCTTTACCATTAGGCAATAATCGCTGCGTGTGTGTGGGTAGAGAGCGTTTTGTGTTAACCCGGGCGATGCCCATGTGGTAGCTGATATGATGTTCACGGATTTCCTGTGAATGGCGTCTTCCATCTTGTAAAGATCGAGATCCACACACTTGTAATTTTTGTAACGGGTCATCAGCAACTGCGCAGACAGAAAAGCAACAATTCATATTATCGAATGCCTCTTATTATTACCGTGGCACTCAATTGTTTTTTATAAAACGTATTTTTTCCACTCCTGCGTTGACGTAACAGTTAGTAATATTTGAAAAAAATTAAAATAGTCGTATATTGCCCATTAAATAATTTTCGCTAACATCGAATGGGCACTCGTAATGTCCGCAACAGGACCGTAGGTGACGCGGGTGTGATTGGTACGTAGGTTAAACCACAACAATCTGTGCGGTTGCTAAATTATACCTACGCAACGCGTCTCCAAGCCCCTTAAGAGGCATAAGTTAAGCCCCCCAAGGGGCAAGGAGTAATCGTCCGTTACTAATATGTCATGTCACGTCACCTCGCAGTCAGTTGTCAAGAGGACCGACAGGTAGCATCTCCGCGTACGCGCCTCCTGCCACGCGCTCCTGCGTCACTACCCAGCGGCTAGAATTGGGAAGGAATACGGATAGGGGTGGGATTTGGGACACTGCACAGGGGTTGGACTAGCCCTTGTGAAGCAGCCAAACTCGTTTTGTTGGAACAAATTTCACATTAGATTAGACGGGAATCGAACCCGAACGTCAGTGGTGAAAGGCTAGCGACTTAGCAACAACGACTTAACAACGAACCCATGTTTGTAATTAAGTGAATTTGAATACTTCTAATGGTGCTAAATGCTATATGTGTTTTGATGGCTGTGTGCAAATACATTTACATTCAGCTAAAATGTTTAGATCTATTTTACAATAAAAAAGATTAAATTTATATGAGATTTTATTTTTGTTATCTTCCCTTCACGGAAGTATCCTGATCGAACTACTTGATAAGTAATTTTGTATATTTTACACTTAACTTCAGGAATTTCAGCCTATGCAATTAAAACCAACAATGCCATCTTCCTTATTTTAATAGAAGAAAATTTCTATTAAAATTGATAAAATGATAGAACTCTAACGTTGTAATTGAATTGTGTGTTTTGATAGTTGTAAATATAAATACTTTAAATTATTGTTCTAAATTTCACGATTGCCAGTTCTTTGATCAAATTTTAACAGATAAAATTAGAATTACAGGGATTTTATTTTCTAGAGATATTAGTGGTAGAATTCTCTTGTTTCGTAAACAATCAGAGCATATTCAAGGAGCGTAAGAGAATTTTGATAATGGTACAGAAAAAGTTGCGATATTTCTTTACAATAGCCCGTTCTGGGGTTGCATGACACAAGTTAGGAAATTGGCTGTCTTCAATATGTTCACAGGTAGTAAATTTAGGGCTTTATTACAAGAACCAGTCAAATCTGAAAATTGTCGAATTTGGACAAGTTTGGTTGTTCTAAGATGACCTTCGAATGTAGATTTATTTACCTGACTTATTCCACTCATACAATGAAAATATGACTTACAGACATTACTTCATAATTTGGTAGTAAACCTGAGTCTTTTGCGCCGCAAGGATTAAATGCAACGATTAACTTGTCATCAGGAGGATGAGTCACATTTCTCTTCGTCTCGGAGCTTCCGTTGTTTCCTTCTGGAAGGATGGGCAGCAGCAGAAATCGTCCACTAGATAGTCTGGGGGAAGGTGTACCAGTGCACAAAGAACTAACTATCGTAATCAAAACCACGATACACTCCAAGTGATGAATCATTTCTAAAACTGTCCCTGAACTCGATTGGGGTAGACCTTCTGGACGAGTTTTTAGGCGATTTGTGTGATTCGGGTGAGAAATAAATTTATATCAAAAACATATCTCTTCTCGTCGGACGTGTATCTTTCACTTATTTTCTGGTCGATGACATTACCGTGACACCTTTTAGAAAAGACGGAAACGATTTAATAGACGTATTATGACATTAGTGTCTGCTCGTAGGGCGCGTTACAATCTTTCAATATTCGTAGACATTGCGAACGCCCTCCAAGACGAGTAACTTGACCACATACAATACTCCACATGTCTTGACTGGCCGCGGAAGGTGAACAGTGCGACCGGGTGGTTATGTTGCGCAAGAACACGCTTGCGCAATTAGCAGCGTGCGGTTTGTTCGCTCAAAAAATTAATATTGATCGGCTAATCCCCTCCCCCCGCTCCGATGACAGCTAGCAGGAAAAAGAACTATCCTTGCCTCGTCTCTCCTTAAAGGCAAATAGAGAAATAAGAAAAACTAACTGTGCTAAACAGTGAGCCCAGAAAAGCAAGTGCAACTGTGAGAAGTCTTTGAACATTTTTATTTTAAAAAAGAAATTTTATACATTTATTTTTAATTCAAATAAACTCTATATATTATGTGTTTTGCTGAGGAAATGAATTCTCTTTATCAATAGGCTGGATGGCGGGGATAAGTTTTGTTTGAAATGATGGGCCTCGTGGATTTTTACCCGAAGCCTCTTGTTTTCTTCTGGGCGCCCCAACTGCTGGGGCATAAACTTACTCCTATTATTGGTTACGATTACTAATGCTTTGGAAATTGTATCAACGTAATTCTTCAGCGATCTATTCAAATACTCTGTACAGCAATGGCACGGGAATTGGTACTTTTTGTAGATTGTATTTTGATTTGAAGATTGGACGCCATATTAATTAGTACATGTGATATAAATTACTTCGTGTAACGTGTTGTATAGTCAGAATCCCGTTTCTTTGGTCCTTAACTCCGAAAAATTCGCTGGAGCAAAACGTCCGTCCGTGAGAGTGGAACACAGAAGCCTAACACATTCAGACAATTCTTTCCAAAATGTGAATTTCTGCCTTCGACCAGACCAAATTAATGCGCTACGAAGTTGAAAAGAATATTACGATTTTTGAAAGTTCACGATGCGCGAAATTTTAAAAATTTTCTCAAAACTCCACCAATTTTTTTAATGAACTTCTTCTAGTACAACAAAAGAAGACCATAAACATATCGCATATTTCATTCTTACATTTGCAGATAATTTCCTCACTATAAATATTCCACAGAAAATTATTGGGCGATGATCGGGCAACATTTAACTGAGGAAAAACTATAATTACCGATAAAGACATTGTACACATTATATTGTTTTTATATTTTAGAGCCACAGCAAAAATGTCCCAAAACACGTGTAAGACCGAATTTTCTACAAAGCAATTTTATTTCCTACTATTGTGGTTTGATATCTCGTATATCCCGTATATTTTATTGTAGTTTTAGATCAAATGAAGATTGTGTGTATATATATGTATGTATATGTGTGTGTGTATATATATATATATATATATATATATATATATATATTGTGACGTCATGGGATTAGACAACCTAATGACGACACCATCAACTACGAGAAGAAGTCCGCGAACAGAAGTCGAGTACGCGGCGGAACGATGGCTTGTAAACGCGCCATCTACCCATAGCTTTTCGAACACTGACGCCCGAACTATAAGTATCGCAGCGCGCCTCGGAGGAGCTCTCTATGATTGCAGCAGCGACGGTGACTGGATTGTGTTCCGAAGGCGATTGTAACTTGATAGCATAGGAATTTATTTTAACTTGGTAGTTAAAACGTGCTTGAGAAGCGTATCAACGAAAGTGATGTAATTGAGAAGTGGAGTGCACGAACATTCTTCGCATTAACATTCACAATATTTGAGACGGCAACTGAAGTGATTGTTTGACTTCGAAATAATTTCAAATTTCTAAAATTCGCGCAGAAGGACATTGACTAAATCCAGCATCTCATATTGCACGCTGAGACCACACACGCCCAAAGTGTGGTAGGTAGGCCGAGCATTTAAGGCATCACTTCTGCAACATTAATTATTGGAGGCTGGAAGCGCGAACAAACTTGTACGAGACGCAGCAGAAGAAGAAGGACGACCCCAGGAAGAGAGAAGCGGAGGCGAGAAAATTTGGACTGGATCGAGAATCGTACGAGTCCGGAGAACGGGAGAAGGGTGTGGAAATTGGAGGCGTGGTGGAGTCCAGAGCTTCAGGGAAGGAAACTGGTAACATCGTGGGACAGCGAGCGAAGACGGGTTGCAACGCGAGACTGCGAGCGGCAGAAAATCCACAAGGTCACATACAGGCGAGTGATGTGGTGCTGTTGAGGTAAAATAAATGGCAACTTTTATGCGGCTATCAGTTGGGGAAAGAGAATAGCAGTAAATTACACGACAATTCGTGTTAAAAGTGGGTGAAAGGTCAGAATAGGTAAGAGAAGTATTCCGAACGATGTGAGTGGCAGTTTCAAGTTAATTTACTGCACGTGTTATTTATTTTCATTCAAAGAGGCCATACCTTGTACAATTTTACTTAAATAATTCATGATTTTCATATGTTGTATAGTGATGGTATCTGGAAAAGTCATAGTTTATTGTATTATCTTAAAAGTAATTGCTTTCCGTGATATGTAAAGCGGTCATATTTAAGTAGTTTGTATATTACGTTTTATTTTTTTTCTCTTTAATGTTCACAATGTTATGTGAGTGCGAAGCCCAAGGCTAGCACCTGTGAACGGAATACCTTAGAACAAGTGTAAAACTCATTTTAAAAGCCGTGCACGAGAGTATAAAGAAAACTAGAGAGTATAAAGAGTAAAATAATGTGGTAGATAAACATTCAGAAATAAAAATGAGCAAATTATGAATTGTAGTTGGTGAAAGTGTGTTAGGCAGTCAGGTGACGCCAATTGTTTTGGTTTTGCTTTGTTTTCTCTTTTTTAGGTGACCAAATATGTAAAGTGCATTATCCTGTTATATAATTGTGCCACAGTAATTTGTCATTGAATCTATGCTCATTTTATTCGTATTTTATCTGATTTATTGTGTCAAGGATGCAAACCTTTTTCATACTCAAAAGATCCTGCTTTCTGAGAATGTTAAGCTCGCTTTACAAGCATTCATACTACCACGCTCTCCCCACGTGCTGGAAGGTAGTATATATATATATATATATATATATATATATATATATATATATATATATGTGTGTGTGTGTGTGTGTGTGTGTGTGTGTGTGTGCAGTAGGCGACGATTTTTACAACATGCAATATTATTGGAGAATTTCTAGGAAATTAAGTAGCAGTAACAGCAGGAGGTAAACCTTCACAACCGTTGAGTCTAATCCCTTCGCATCATTAAAAGTAAGGGATAGGTGGAAGTTTCTCAGCAGTTGATAAGAAGTGAGATAAAATAATAATAATAATAATAATAATAATAATAATAATAATAATAATAATAATAATAATAATAAAAAATATTAATGAACAATAATAGTTGGCAATGAGCGCAGTCACTGCGAGAATCTGTGCCAAGTGTGAAAACTCTGGGCTGCGAGAGACGACTTTGAGTTCGTGCTCAGAGCGTGACGAATTATTATTATTATTATTATTATTATCGAGGAATATAATGGAAATTCTTTGAATTAAGGCACTATTTCCTGTTTTGTAGTGTATCTCTTCTTTCAAAGTGTTGCTATATGCCACTTCTTCAAACATTTAAAATCAATACATGTGTTACGGCATGACCAGTGAAAAAACAAACGACGATTGGCCTCCTTTGCGTGACTGAGTTAAGGAAGAAAATCACGCGATTGCTCATTGAGAATCGTTACAGACTTCAAAATGTGTGCAAAAAGACTTGAAAGATTTGTACCAAAAAATAATGGTAGAATTCATGATCAGCTTGTTGTATGAAAACTATTTGCCGAGAACAAAAATTGTTGTTGCAAATATTGAATAATTGCGTCAGAATATTGGGGATTTTGGAGCGTATATAAATCATCTATGATTGGAGTGCTGTTCATTTGTTCTCTGACATCAATTCGATTGTTGCTTGCTGTATGACTATTGTGGCGGGCAGCCGTCTTGGATACTCTGGCCAACTGGGGTTTGCGGCATCCGTCGTCTCCCTGGCTGCAACTTACCTGTCTCTTCATAGCTTTCCTGTAATTCTGAATGTAACTCTAATGGGTAATCATTAAGCGCCAACTGGAAGCTACTTAAACAGGGAACAGTTCGGGCTAACGTGTGCGTCCCTAAACGTACGCAAGAGATAAAATTTTACGAATCGGTTTAATTACAACTAAACCTTATAACTAAACACATAAATTACAATATCGTTTACAGGCGCTATCGATCGGCATTTGCGAT
Source organism: Teleogryllus oceanicus (assembly GCA_964035755.1). Taxonomy (NCBI): domain Eukaryota; kingdom Metazoa; phylum Arthropoda; class Insecta; order Orthoptera; family Gryllidae; genus Teleogryllus; species Teleogryllus oceanicus. The sequence goes on from CAXIVR010000010.1 coordinate 13,171,954, forward strand.
CAATTGAGTATTATTTTACTCTAAGAAGCCTAGCGGGTCTTTGTTGGAGTTATTTCTTTCTTCTACACTAAAAGTGTTCTCAGAGTTTTTTCACCACCTTTATTCAGCAGCTCTAGGGGCGTCGGCCTGACGCAGGTAGTCGCTCCAGCCGTGTCAGCGACACGCGCCAGACTTGGGAGGTAGTACACTAAAGAACAAAATCGGTGGCAGTATTTACAATGTGTTATTCATTTTCTTGTTAATGAAGAAAGGTGGTTTATGACGAAGTGTGTTTACAATACCGATACAAAATAAAAAAGAAAAACACAATCAATAAAACAGAAAATTTGACACTTTCGGAGTAAAGACGTTCTGTACAACGTACAATTGAATGAAGGAGAGGCTTGACCTTCTTCTGTTTGAAATTGTTATCACTTTACTCCGAAGAGTTTGTGATGGAGAAAATATAGAAATCTGCAAACCCTGCAAGCACGAAGATATGAAATATTGCAAGCACGTTTCAACAATATGTTTCTGCTAAATCAACAAATATTTGCGGTTTGAGAAATTTGGTAATTGGTGAGTGGGTTGAATTTTGATAAATCGTTTTTCTTACATCACCTACTCTTTAATGGGTGCAATTCTAAGGTATGGTCAGTACATTCAAACATAGAAATGCTTGTCTAAAATACGATGTAATTATGAGTTTAATAAGTTACAAAGACATATTCACTTTTAATTGTCAAAAGGAACGAAAGTTTCTCCAAGTTCAGCCACGCAAAACGTTTAAAAACGTGAGTTATTAAAGATAGAGTTCGTCAAGAATTCTGCGCATCTGACTGAGGTCACGAGGAGAAGACAAAGTGAATGTCGCCTCAAAAACATCGACTTCCTTACTTTCGACAGGCAGCCTCGATCTGTTAAATTGACATTTATTTATCCTGCAAGGAAGCACACAATAAAACCAATGCAACAAATTACTGACGATAGCACAATAAATTTTTGGAGGAATACAACCTCTAGAGCTACTATTGAGTATCCGATGTTTACTGAGCAGCGATTGTATGCGTCGATGATGGCACAACGCATGCGGAGTGTCTCCCTTCACGTGGGTATCGTTGCATTAAACCTCTTTGGATGTATTGATAATATAAAATTCATAAATATAGTATACATATATTTAAGATACGTAAATTTACATAAATTTAAAATTTCGAGATTACAAATTACTCTGAGAGTTGTAGGAACGTAATTTGAAAGACAAAAGCAAAAATGTTCAGCGAATGTGTTGAACAGAAAAATTACTCTCGATTATAAAACCGTGACAATTAAAATTGCGTAATTTTGTGCGTTCGTTTAAGACAGTAGCATTTCTAATAATTTCATCCTTTCAAGTTTTATTTAAGAACTTTGTTTAATCCAAAGTGAATAGCGTTCCCGGACTCGTCACCTGTTATGGTCATTAGTCATATCCATTGTTTCTCCACACATTGGGTTTAATGGGGATTTGATCCTCCAGTAATCACCTCCAACAGAGCATCCCCCCGGTGAGACAAACTCAGTATCCGACTAGTCTCCAGACATATATGGTGATGCAGTGCATGTCAGTGTGTGTATGAAAGATGAGAAGACAGAACAGCATTCGCAACCTATGTGTTTAGATTAGGTTCCAGGTATCGATCGCGGGCATCATGGAAAATTTCCTATCTGAGGGGCCTGCCGCTAGAACTCATCTTCACATAGCCCTGTCTACGTATCTAGCGAAGGGAAACACAGTACCCGTCGGTATGCAAACCCTAGTAGCATGCGGCTAGAGTAATTGAGTATACAATGTTAATTTTAGCTCAGAGTTAACTCAGTGGGATGAATGAAATTAAAAATCATTCATCAAATTCAGTCACGCCTCCGCCAGAGTCAGTTGTTTGCAGAGGCACCGCAGCACGGCAGTCGCGCTCCCGACTCGAAGCGCCCGTTGGCCCGCGAGCTCAGCGCCACCTCCACGAAGAAGGCCACGGCCGCCGCCAGCGCCCCCACGCCCAGGACGACGGCGGCTCCACCAGCGCGGAGAGGCCCAGGGGGCGTGCGCGGAGGTGGGGCGGTGGACCCAAGGGAAAATGCCGGAAATAGGGCGGGTCCCCGACGAACGTATCCTCTATACCTCCACTTCATCCACACATCGCTGTGAACAGAAGAATGTAATTGCTCAGGGATATTCCACTCCATCTTAAAGTGACCGTGAAAAACGTACAAACAAGCCGTCAGAAAGACGCCATGGAGAAAACAGCAAAATGAAACAGATAAAACGAAGCAGACATTCATATGATTATACTGTTAACAACGGAAATTTGGCAGTCAGAATGATGCTACCACGTCCTCATGTGCATGTGGTGAAAAATAAATAAAGATATTGTATTGACACAATACCATCCCCACGAGGCGATGTGGAAAAAGGAAACGAAATTTCGGAACAATATGATGCCACTTAAATGTAAATTAATATAGGTGGAAATCAAAACTTATAAAAGAAATATGCAAAATATAAAGTTACCACGCCATCCGCATGTGATTGTGGGTAACAAAGTAAATAAGCAGTCGACGTTGAGACTCGGCGGTGTGCGGACGTTCGCTGCTCCGCTGTGCTTCCTTCGCGCGCTATGACCGTGGCCGTTCTAGATAAGCGTCAAGAATGAAAGCTGTTATAGTTTTTTTTTTTTGGTTAATAGTTGTTCCTTAACTGTGTGCTAATTCGGGTGACGAGTTTTCCTAGATTTGTGAAGTTCAGTGTTTTAGTGAGTGTTCTCTTCATTTTCACGCACCGAGAAGCTCGAAGTGCGTATGTTTCTGACCATCGTGTTGTTGCTTGGCATCCGAGCAACAACATCGTAACCATCATGGAAGTCCTCCATCCCAATCAACAACCAAGTATTGTTTCAAGTAAGAGTTATGTTCAAGCTTGTAATAGTTCCCTGTTTCCTAAGAAAGAAAATGCAATTGTGATTGACTCTGCAAATTATGCACCGACAGTTGACTTCATTGAAGCCCTTGCAGGAAAAACTAATCCTTCTCATATTCGGTTTGCATCAAAGATCTCTAATAACAGGCTGTGTGTTTATTTGTCCACCAAAGAAGTTGCTGACGATCTAGTACTCAAAGTTAAATCAATAATTGTATCTGACCATGAATTTACTATAAGACCGCTAATTTCACGCAACAAAAGAATAATTCTTTCCAATGTTTGCCCGAGTATCCCTAACAATCTACTAGAAGATAAGTTATTAGAATTTGGCGTTAAAACTGTGGCATCAATGTCTTTTATTCGTGCAGGTTTCTCTAACCCAAACTTAAACCATATCATGAGTTTCAGAAGACAAACCTACATAGCACCGGAACATGAAGAACTACTCCCGGAGTCTTTCCAAGTAACATTGGATGGTTTACCGCATTGGATATACATCTCATCTGATATCCCTACCTGCTTTCAATGCAAGCTGCAAGGTCATTTTGCTAAGAACTGCCCAAATGGCAACTCACCCCTGCCGCAAGCAGCTATCAGCCCGAAGGTTACAACCTTTCCCTTAGCAGACGGCGACCTTTCCGTTTCTCCTGCCCCCGGTCCCGCTCATGTCATTAACGAGAACGAATTCCCTGATCTCCCAAGTGCTTCACAACCAGATCCTTTACCGGCATTCCCTACAACTTCAGTCTCGGAATCCAAGACAGAGAAGCCAACGGAAAACACGGTAAAATCAAGAACTAAAAGGCCACTCTCTACTAGTAGTTCCCAAGCGACGTCTCTTCCCGCTAATGTGTCAAGAGATCTCGTTACGGAAAAGACTGTCCTCTCTGATTCGGAGATATCTTTAGACTTAGAAGACCCCCCTGTGAAACAAAATAGTGTTCCCCTAAAAAAAATAAAATCCACCTCAGATAGTAAAGAAGACATTCAATGGTCAGTAACCAAAGAAAAGATTGAAAAGAGCCCAATTAAATACCCGTTATCGATGAATGAATTGTTAAGCTTCTTTGACAAATCTAAAGGTTCCCAGAACATTGCAGAAATTGCTAAAGACTTCTCTCCAGATATTCCACCTATAATTTCAATGTTACGGGATATTTATTCCACCCTTCCTAACAAAGGTATTAAAAACAGATGTTCCAGAATAATCAAAAAACTTGAAAGTGCATTGGATTCTGATATGGATACGTCCCAGGCATCTACAATGTAATACTACGGCCATATATTTCCTGTATTTCCTCATGGATATTATTCAATGGAATTGCAATGGCTTCTACCCCCGAATGTCCTTCTTAAAAATTCTCATCAATGATTTCAGTCCCCAAGTTCTCTGCCTAACATACCTCAACATCAATGACAATCTCCATTATATATTCAATTCTGATTCCGGCCACATGAAAATTATAGAACTCCTCACCAAATTCAATCTCATAAATAGTATTTAGATAGTGATTATACATTGTCCCATGTACAATATTAATATTAAGGCTCTATGTGTGTATCCCATGAAATTGTGCAACTAATGTATATTTGTATATTTGTAACTACTGTATTACTGTAACTGTGGTCGCCAATGACCTAGATGTTTTTAAGGCGACCTTAAATAAATAATATAAAAAAAAAAAAAAGTAAATAAGGCGGACATCAATACGCCAGACAGTTTACAAGAGGTGGTATGTAAATAAGTAAATAAAACAGTCATTAATATGTCATGCCCACTTATATGTGGATGTCTGTAACCAAAAAAATAAGATAGTCATTGAGACGCCACACCCAAGGACTACTACTCCTATCATGAGAGGCCTAGCGTAACAAATTGAACATTGCGTTCTCCGCCATATTGTAGGCAAATGTGGAAGCATTCATTTGAAACTGTGTGTCTTATCGCTCTTTTCACGGGATATTACGGATTCAAAACGTCGAAAATCACATTCTTATTGTTCCTATACACTATGAGAAATAAATTACGGAAAATGTAAATGTGTTTTAAAAATAACATAATTGGAAATAGCTCGAATGGTTTGACTTTCAATTCAGCAAAGATAATTTCTTGCATCTTTTGTAGCCTTGCGTAGTTAATGCATGGCTTCTTTTTCTGAAGGGGAGATGCAAATTATTCTTTAAAGTGAAAATGATTTAAGGCATTTTCTGATGATTAAGGAAAAGATTCGCACACAAAAATCTTCATTCTCAAGAATGCTATAAAATGACCCAAACTCATGTTATTTGTCTTCTAATTTTTACTTTCTCGTATACGTACGTATATACGGAGTAATATATGTAGTATAGAGAAAGGTATGTAATGCTGCGGCAAAAGACGGTGATTTTTGGACAAAAACCTCGTACTGTGAGGCCCGCAAAAAAAGTGCATAAATTCTGTTCGAAACTGTAGTAAATTATTCTCTTAAACACGTTATGTAAACAGATTTTTAATAATACGAACAACTTTTCAAATTAATAAAATATTTTGGGTATATATAACGAATATATTTTCTTACTCCGTGTGCAGGTATGCTAGGACCAAATTAAAGTATAAGTTTCTATTAGATAAAAATGCTCATGTTACTAAATGCAACATGTTTTAGTTGTATCATTTGGGTTATTGAAAGTTGCTTCTTGTAACCCTAATGCTTCTTTATATTGGCCTTGAGGTCACAGTACCATGAAGCTCTCATTATATATTTTTATTGTTGCGTAAATAATAATTTTTGTGTAGTAAGATAAAAGCCCTTGAGAAAATTAATTTACATGGAAAATACCCACAACTCTCGTCGCGTACGGACACAACACGCCTGTCAGCACCTGCCAGGGAACTAGTTGCCTACAATATGACAGCCTTCAATTTGTAACGCTACACTAGCACTTCATGGGCATCTAGGTAATACTATCCAATATCTTTGGGCACACCATCCACATGTGACTGTAGGTAACAAAGTAAAAATAGAAATCATAAAACGCCTGGTCATTTGCATGTGTCTGGGGGTAACGGAAACTAGTGGTGCTAAAACAGCACGTACTTTCTCGCTTTTTATATTAGTTTTGTAATACTATTTTTACCACAATTTCTCTCAATTTCTCAATTATTTTTTGTAAAACGCATTACAAATTGTACGACATTTGGTGGAAAATCTAAATATTTTCAAGCATATATCAACACAAAAATGAGAATTATAACTGCTTTTCATACAGCTACATCATGTCCCAACAATGAGATATAATTCACAGAACTTCCGCTACCGATTCGCTGCGCGGAAAGTCATTGTCAATCAGACATTCCCTGAATCCTAGCAATTTCAATTTCATGTTTCAAAGAGGTCTTAAAACAGTTCTATAAGATTTATGTGTAAATGTATAATCAAAGATCGAAAATAAGAAGCAAAGAACCTTCTTTTTCATTTCCCCATCTCCTTCCCCTTCCTCTTCCCCATCTCGATCAGGTTTTTCGTCCAGTTTCCCTGATCCATTGAGCAAATGCTGAGATGGCCCCTTGTTTTGCTTCTGGACATAAATGTAACTTCATTTTCTGTGCACGTCTTCTAGAATTCAGTGGGAAATACAATTATTCAAATTATCGTTTCCATGTTGTCGCGGCAGGAAGTAATAAGAGCCAAAATTTATTGCTTATTTATCTTTGAAAATAGATTTTATATCAAAATTTATTGCTTATTTATCCTTGAAAATAGATTTTATTACATGGGAGTTTTTTTTTTTTTCTCCCTTTAAAAAAAATTTATTGCTTTTTTCCTTGAAAATTTTTTTCATGGGAGTTTTTCTCCCTTTCAAAAATTCAAAATTTAATATTATCTTTTTAGTACAATTTTATTACAATTTTTCGTCATACGCAGTTTTTAACTGTTTTTTTGACGTAAAATAAATAAATAAATAAATTTAAACGACTATCAGTCATCCTAATAATTTTCAACAATGCGCGCAGGTTATATACAACCCGCAAGTACAGACAGCTGCATGACGACCACCACAATTTTTGCCACATTTTACCAACCATGGGCACAAATTGCCCATGCACAAAAATATTTCTTTTAAAAAAAATCTTTAAAGTTATTTCGCAGATTTAAATGTTATAACGTAGAATTAGATGTTATTGACAAATATGATAAAAATAAAAATATCTGAATCTATTTAAAGCATATTTTGTTTTAGAAACGAACTAATGAGTACTTTTTGCCCATGCTTGTTAAAGCTAAGGTTCAGAAGATGATTAAGAGAAAATAAAAATTGCCTATGTTTGACAAAATTTCGCACACATCACTCGTTTAAAAAATTAAACACGACATTACTTCTACATCTGTTTTCCAGTAAAACAATTCATTAAGATAAAAAATATCTCCGTAATTGTAGTTGAAGGAAGACGCCGAAAGGATTTTATTTTTTTTAATTTCCAAAAATTAGACTTTTCAACCAACACGTTACAAGCACCATTCTCTTAAACGTCCTATCACTATCAAATACCAAATCTCTTGTCGGATCCATATCCAATCTTTGCGAATCTATATCCAATCTCTTTGCGGATGATACATTCCTTGTAATAAGGACACCTTAAATAGTACAATATAGGCTGTTTCAAATTGGTTTCGAAGTAATAAATTAATAGTAAATGAAAAGAAAAAGGTTTTATTGCAGTTTTCCATTTCAAATAAACAATTTTATACTCCATTGAAAATGAACGTGTACCATTGACTGATGTTAAGGGAACAGAATTTTAGGGCTCTCAATTCAGTCAAACCTCAAATGGGAAGTCTATTTAAATGAATTGAACACAATATTAAGTTCATTGTGCAAAGTATTAAGTTCCTCAGAATTCTTTCAAATTCAGTCAGCCTTCATACTGCACTGGTGTACTGCACAGAGGGCAGCGGCCGACCCTGTTAAATTAAGCGTTAGCTATGGCCGTTGCCGACTGACCCGTTCTGAACGAACCAGGGTAACGCGGCGAGCGAGAACAGATGTTAGTTGCGGAAGGAAAACCAGTGATGAGTTTGCCCATGAATAGGGCATACGTAATAGGAGCCACCCAAAAGAGGTCCAGCCCTATTATCAAACAGATCATGATGAATGTATAAATCGGCAACCAATGTAGTGGCGTTGGTGATGAAAAAGCTATTGCATCCGATGATCGTGGGGACGGACTTCTTGTTAGAGCATAAGGCTGTTATCGACCTCGACCGGAAAGTGGTGGAATTAGGAGGCCAGGAAATTGAAATGGACCAATGGTTGGGAGAAGATTACAAGGTATGCTCGGGAGACGTAGTAGAAGAGCTGTTAGAAGAAAGATTGAGGTGTCAAGTCGAGCAAATAGGGCAAATGGACAGACAGCAGAAAGATAGGTGGTTAAGAGCGTAAATACTTGGATTCACAATAGCCTGGAGCAGTGTGTTAACCGGCCAAGGATAGGCCTCTTGGAAGGAAATTTGGAACGCGTAGCAGTCCTAACTTGGTTGAGTAACCAGCTACGTAGGCGTTGATACCTGTATCCATAATGGCGTGTAGAGGCGTCCAAATGTCAGTAATTATTGACACTCGTGAGAATGCAATTTAGAAAGCGTAGAAGCTACTTTGATCTTGGTCACAATGGAGTGGAGTAGCGCGTCCTAAAGTCAATGCTTGACCCTAGTGGGATGGCAATTTATAGCGTTTTCCATTCGCCGCACTGGTGCGCAGCCAGTGCGCACTCAAGGCACTTTTCGTGTTCCATTCGACCGCTGGGACGCACCAGTGCAAAGAAGCGCATGTTCCATTCGCACAATCGCACGGAACCAGGGCGCACTCGGGGCACCCTAAACTGCGCTGACCATCGCGTACACCGGTTCATTGTGAGGTTAAGCCTGTTTTATACGGTCATTTTTCATCATTTTTCTGTACAGAAACTGGATGGAAAAAGGACGTTCGGTTCTACGCGTACCGAAACTGGATGAACGTGATTCCAGCGTTTTACACGGTCACTCCTGGTCTGTACGTAATCGTGATGAAAATACTTCCTCGAAACGCCGCAAAAAGCGCTGGAAGTTTAACAGTTGAACATCGCATTTACGGAAACAAATTAAATTAGCGGGAAGAATGATCAGATAGTTACGAATTCGCAGAGTAAGGAGAAGAAAAATGTGTGAGGTATTGTGGTTTTATTTGCGAGAGGGTTCACTGAACGCAAAGACTCAATATCACAAACAACACTCAAAATTAAACAACACGTGCCCACGCTACGCACCAGATATATATACTCCCTGCCGGAGAACCCACGCAATCGAAGAAAGTTCCATAAAGTGACACTAGGGGTGCTGTAGTGAAACTGGATGAAATCTGTACGGAAAAATAAGCATGCATCATTTTTTCGTACAAATTACATCCAGTATGCTCAGTATCGACGGGAAATGATGAAAAAATGACCGTGTAAAACAGGCTTTAGGTACGGAAGTTATCCATGCTGATTTGGATTCGTGGTGGAATTATGAAGGCAATTGAGGATCTACTACTCTGAACAAAATAGTAATCTATCTTTTAAATCCATTGTTGTATGTGGAGATTTCAATATTGATTTTCTGAGCGAATCCCACGAAAAAGAGCAGTTTCTCAATTTAATTCATTCTTTTAATTTAGATATTACAGTGAAAAAAAACCAAAAAAAAACCTGAAAAATTAATTACTAATAACATGAATACTGACACAATAAATAAAACACGCATGTGCAGAGCATTTACTACAGTTAACATAAAGTTATTTACGGACTACTTGCTGAAAGAATCATGGGAGGCAGTTTATAACGCTATTGACACGAATGAAAAATATAATTTATTTTTCTCAAAGCTTCATTTCTCTTTAACGCATGCTTTCCACTAATAACATGAATACTGACCGTCTTGAAAATTAAACATTTCACGAAAAAGTAATACTTGGATTACAAAAGGAATTAGAACATCGTGTAAAATAAACGTACTCTCTATTTTATTTCTAAACGTCATGACGTATCTCAAGATTTCTTATCTACTTCAAAAATACAAAACATTGTTACGAAAAGTCATAAGACAGGCTAAAATCATGAAAAACGATCAGGATATTTTGAACTCAAGTAATAAAACTAAAGCAATGTGGAATATAATAAATAATACTACCAAATCAACTAGAAAACCTGTAGAGAATGTTGTTTTAAAATATAACGATATAAATGTGAACGATCCGGCAACAGTGGCTAATCTCTTTAACCAATACTTTTCGAGAATTGCGCCGATCTCACTAAGGGTCTTCAGGCACAAAATTCAAAAATAGACAGTTCACTCAAAATTTTAGACACAATGTTCGTTTCCGAAACTTCTTCCTATGAAATTCTTAAAATAATCGGTAAACTAAAAAATAAATATTCGTCCGGTTTAGATGAATTCCCGGATTCTTTGTTAAAGACTTGTGCGTATGCCATTATACATCCGTTAACTCACATATTTAATGCATCTTTATGCACTGGAACGTTTCCAGATATTTTCAAAACAGCTAAAATTAAGCCGCTTTTCAAAAAAGGCAACAAAAATGAAATTCAAAATTATCGGCCCATTTCTCTTCTATCAGTTTTTTCAAAAGTATTAGAGAGACTTTTTACGTACGAATGGAAACCTTTCTCATTAAACACGACGCGCTTTCAGATTGCCAACATGGATTTAGAAAATCAAAATCAACAGAAACAGCTATATTTTCTTTTCTTAAAGATGTCGCCTCATCATTAGATCAAAACGAGGCACCTATTGGATTATTTTTAGATCTTTCAAAAGCTTTTGACGTCATTGATCATGACATTTTACTTTCCAAATTACCTTCATATGGAATTCGTGGTATTGCTCTAGATTGGTTATGTTCTACCTTAAACAACGATCTCAGAGAGTTGAAATACCTTACTGGAATGATGGAACATTACGTACGCACCTTTCCGACTCTTTGCCCGTTGCATGTGGAGTTCCTCAAGGATCGATTTTAGGCCCTATTCTGTTCTACTTTACGTAAACGATATGCCCTCGACGATTCAAAACGGAAGAACAGTTCTCTTTGCAGATGATACGAACATCCTTTGCAATAAAGAAACCGTAAATAGTACAATATCAGATGTTTCAAATTGGTTCCGAAATAACAAATTAATAGTAAACGAAAAGAAAACGGTTTTAATGCAGTTTTCCATTTCAAATAAACAATTCTGTGCTCAATTCAGTCAAACCTTCAATGGAACGTCCATTTAAATGAATTGAACACACAATTAAGTTCTTTATTCTGTGCTGCGCGTTCAGAATTCTTGCAAATTCAGTCAGCCTTCATACTGCTCGTTGTGTATACTTCGAATGTTCAATATTCTGGGAAATACATCTTATACTCCCAGACTTTTAGATTACAAAAACGAATTGTACGAATAATAACCAAATCCACCCAGTGATTCTGTAAGCCTCTCTTCATTAATCTAGGATTCTACCATTACCGTGTCTTTTATTTACGAATCAGTGGTTTTGTAAAAATGACTTGCTCAAGGGCGGGAATATTTTTTCAGAAAATGCAGAAGTCTATTACTATAACACTCGACGTAGAAATCATATTCATCAGGGGGCAGTATCAACAGCTCATTACAAAAAATTCACATACAATACATGTACATTATTTTACAACACTTTGCCAGATGACATTAAACGATTAAATTTAATAGAAAAGTTTAAATCCCAAGTGAAATCGTTTCTGCTGCATAACTGTTTCTATACAATTAGAGACTATACTGAGCATCACAAGAAAAGTAACATTAATTTTAACAATGATACATAATGCATTATTTACCATTTGGACTGTATAAATGAGTATAAACAACCTGTAACAACTATTGTACTGCAGCTTCCGGTCAATGACCCATCTCGATCAGGTTTTCGTCCAGTTTCCTGATCCATTGAGCAAATGCTGAGATGGCCCTTGTTTTGCTTCTGGACATAAATGTAACTTCATTTTCTGTGCACGTCTTCTAGAATTCAGTGGGAAATACAATTATTCAAATTATCGTTTCCATGTTGTCGCGGCAGGAAGTAATAAGAGCCAAAATTTAATTTATTGCTTTGAAAATAGATTTTATTACATGGGAGTTTTTTACATGGGAGTTTTTTGTTTTTTTCCCTTTCAAAATTAAAATTTTTGCAAAAATTCAAAATTTAATTATTGAGTAAGTGTAGGATCACAGAATTTTGAAAATGTGCACACAATTCACTTTTCCCCATAGCACGTCATACGCAGTTTTTAACTGTTTTTCTGACGTAAAATAAATAAATAAATAAATAAATAAATAAATACTGTCAAGCAGGGATACTTCCAATGATGAAGTATACTATGTTTTGCAAGAAATGTCTTAAAATAATTTTTGGGACTCGCCAAGTTCGGAAAATCAGTTGTTTTTTTTTTTCAAAATTTAACTTTGAATAACTTCATGTTAACAAATCCAGTGCTATTTAGACACTAAAGTGTTTTAGGTACGTCTTAATTTCGAAACGCTAATAAAGTGAAAATAAAAATAGTGAACCTCACAAAATCATTCAAATATACGTGCCAAGAAATGTTCCTCGCACGCCCATACATATACCAGCGGAAATGCTCATGTTAATATTTTTATGGTTTTCAATAACCAAACAATTCTGCAGAAGCCTTTCGGTTCAAAATCTTGTGTACTTTATTGATCTCTGGCAAATCACGAAAAATGAAATTTCGACACATACGCATTTGAAGTTTTCGTAGTTTTTAAATAAATAAATCACACGTTTATAATTTGTTAATTAAGAAGTAATAAATACCAAAAGACTTCATAAAAATTATAAGAATGATCATCATTGAAAATTATTATTTTTCGAGTTCCATCAGTGTGACAGACCAAGAACAGCTGATGTATAATCTCACTGCGTAGCGCACACGCACTGACTCAGTTCAGGAATCCGTCTCATTCGTAGCTGCCCTTAACGTGTGTGAGGCAGCACTGTTGCGAAGCCATGACGTTTTTGCCCTGCACTAGGGTGGGTTTCAGGGCTACGAATGGAAAACGCTATTAGAGCGCATAGCAGCCGCTATGATGAATACCTTTCGATCTTGGCGTAGATGCCTCCTTCCACAATAGCCTGGAGGAGTGCGTCCAAACGACGTCTTTGGATGTCTTTCATTCGTACCATGAAAGATTCGAAGGCCGGCGTGATGAGGCATTCAGGCACTATGTGTGCAAAGGAAGTGTCTGCGAAATTGTTCCATAACTTTGGTGCATTTATAAAAAGCGCTTGTCGGTATTCATTTGTGATGTACGCTGGACCTGGCTCATGTGGTCGGCTTGTAAATTCTGCATATGTCAGCATCCGTGCCTCCTTTGCTGTACACGCTTCGAACCTATATTCATGGACAGAAGTTTAAGTGTCAAGAAAATGTAATTTTCCTTTACTCTGTGTAAGCTATTTTAAAGTTTTTATTGTTTACGCATTTCTGTAAATGCGAAATTTGAAGCTCTTTTACGCAGAAATCTTATGTGTTTTTGAAAAACTTTATTGGAAGTCATTAGCAGCCTTTCCAATCACAAACACAATAATACATACAACTAGCTGAAACGTGCATACTAACAGTGTGAGAAATATTTTAATATACTTTTGTGTAATTTTCGAAAAAATATAAGTATACTATGACATGGCTTTTATGTTATATTATACAGTGCATTTAGCAATATCCGTACGAAACGTTTGAAGAAAAAAATTGCCATCATTTGAAACAAGTGTGAATACATGTGTTTCAAATGTTGTCATTTTTTTAATAAATACAATAAATGCAATAATATAATTTGATCACCACTAATATAAATATTAACGACGCGAGAGACAAGAGAAAAAATATATTTTTATAATTTTTGAAAATCAACAAAACAAGGAGTAATGTAGCGTTTATGACACCCGATAGAGTCCATTGAGCACTATTCCCAACAATATTTTAAAGAATACATTTCGAGCTGTTTTTGAGAAAATCTTGGTTTTGTTTTTACTGAATATTGCACATATTTCTCGTAATATTACGCGAAAACTACTAAAATAAAATAAAAATATACACGACCTAACGAAATTTATAAGGAGAAAATTTTCCTTAAATGTAAAATCGCTATATTCAATTTTATAGTTGTAGGAAGATGCCGAAAAAAATAAAACTTTTGAAATTTCCGAAAATTATGAGGTAACAGTGGAAAACTGACCAAGGTCATTTCCTTAAGTGTATTTTACCCTACTCTTTCAAAAATATTATAGAAAAAATTGGGAGCAGTTTTTGAGAAAATTATGAAAAGGCCCTGGGGTCTTTCTGTACAGTACCCAAATTTTATAGAATAGTTTTCAAAATCGTGGCGCTTCCACTCGAGCCATATCGACCGTTGTAAAAATCCTACGTATGGTTTAGGTGCTAGTAGTGTTCACAGACGGACAGACAAACGGACGGACGATTTGCTGTCAATCGATTATTCGAAATCAAGGGCACACAAAACATGGATTCTGGCTACACCCCACGTTTTGGAGGATTTTTTCTTTCTTTAGCAATGGAATTTGTCCACCCTTTTGTTATTAGGGCCCGGCAATGAGAGCTTTTCTGCCAAAAATTCGCCCTATTTCCTGCCGCACTACATAAGTTGCTTCAGAATGCACAGACATTTTCGCACTAGTTTTCTAATGTCGTTGATCTAGGCTGTCTTTCGAGTGCCACCCCAACTTCTTGCCTGCAGTAAAACCAATATATTAATTAAAGAATAATATAGTAAATTGTTATTTTATATGGCAATTTTTGTTGAAAAATTAGGAGTAATTTTTAAGAAAATGTCCCACGCGTCACTGGGATGTTTGAAGCTCTTTTTCACAGAAATCATTTGTTCTTCCGAGAATCTTCATTGGATGTCATTTGAAGCACTTGAACTTACCAATGCAAAATTGTTTACAAATTGGAGTAAATAACCATAATAACGGAATGAGATATATTTCTAAAAACATTGAATTTGGGTAATTATTGAAAAAACAAAAGAATACCGAACAATTAATTTTATATCATTTGAAACAGTGCATTTTGCAATATCCATAGAAACTGATTGAAAAAAGTTTGGCGCCGTTTTTGGTAAAAAGGAGTTTAAACGTTTCAGATAATGCGTAATTTTTAGCTCTTCACTGAAAACTGCCGAGTTTTTGAGAAACTTAATATCATTAAATAAAGCATGCGTAGTCATAAATGCAATAACATTACGCAATGCAAATATTGACGTGAGGTACCAGTGAGAGACAAGTCAAAAAATTTATATTTTTGTAATTTTTGAAAGAATAAAAGATTAGAGCAATATGGCGTTTATGTCACTCATATTTAGCACTCCCAAAATTTTACGGAAAAAAATTTGGTGCTGTTTCCCAATAAATCCTGTTTTTGTTACTTTTTAATATTGCACATATTGCACTCAATATTCCTTGAAAACTACTAAAATTTTAAAAAAACATGCATGACCTTAACGAACGAACTAATAATAGAGAAAAAATTTACTGGTAAGAAAAAAATTATCGTCGATTTTGTAGTTGTAGGAAGACTGAAAAAATGCAAACAATTGCAATTTTCAAAAATCAAAAGTTATCAGTGAATATCCGAAATACCCGATCTTTATAAGTGTATTCTTACAATTTTTTTGAAGAAAATTTTTAAAGAATTTTTCAGAAAATTTTGAAAATGTTCTAGGGGCTTTATGTAAAGTACCTCCCAATAATAATGAATGTTTTTCAAAGTCGCGGAGCTTCGACTCAGCCCAGATCGACAGGGATTTATTCAGTTTGGAAAAAATCCTACGCATAGTTTTATCGTAGTTTATTGTTGTTCACATATGCCAGACGGACGGAGATATGGGGAGACAGACGGACGGTCGTTTTGAAAAAACAATTTTTTGTTATCAGAGGACACTGAAAAGTGTATTTCGAAATCGATTTACCGCAACAATACCTATCTTTCTCAATACTACGTGTTTTACTTCGTACATAGGTACGTATACGAGAAAGTAAACTAAAGGTGCTACAGAATGACACAGACTCGGAAATCGGAGCAAATTTTTCTAATTTCCTTGATGTGGTCTGGCTTTAAGCTCTTGCTCCATTCTCTAGCCAGCTGCCATCTATCATCACCCAAATATTTTTTTTGACATTTTCTCAACTTTTTGCTTTCCTAGTAGTAAAACCGAAATATACCTTCACAAATATTAAAGACGAATAAAACCTCGTCCTAAATAGAAAATTTCATCGAAAAATTTGAAGCGGTTTTCAAAGAACATGGATACATTGTAAATACAAAATTTGAAGCTCCTTTTCACAGGAATCTATTGAGTTTTCGAAAAACTTCATTTGAAGGCATTTTAAGCACATCCACTGACAAATGTAATAATGTATACAAATAAAATGGAAGTGTGCTTATTAAAGATGTGATAAATATTTCAAGAGAATTATTTTTGGGTAGTTTTTGAAAAAATTAAACAATACTCTAAAATGTCATATTATACAGTGTCATTACCACTATCCGTTGCAAAAGTTAGAAGAAAATAATTGGAGCTATTTTGAGAAAATGGAGATTAAGTGTTTCTGAAAATGCGGAATTTTGAGCTCATTTCACAGAAAACTGTTGAGTTTTCCAGAAACTGTTTTTACATTATTTAAATCATATGTACTCTTAAACATAATAATGTGAATAAATCGCCTTTAATGTATTACCAATGTAAGAGACAAGTCAAAAAACTAAATTTTTGTAATTTATGAAAAAGCAATAGAATAGAGCAAAATGGCGATTATGTCATCCTACAGGATGTATATGGCACTATCCCTACCCAAATTTGAAAGAAAAACATTTGCAACCCTTTCTGAGAAAATCTTGTTTTTGAATTTTTTTAAAATCGCTATTATTTCAGGTATTATTGCACGAAAACTGCTAAAATTTTCAAAAAAATCTACATGGCCTTAATGAAAGAACTATTTATGGGCAACAAAATTTTTATTTGAGAGGCAAATCTTTCTCTTCAATTTTGTAGTAGGAAGACTCCTAAAAATGCAAACTTTTGCAATTATCGATAATCAGTTAACCGGGAATATGCCACCTTTATAAGTGCATTCTATTTCCATTCTCCCAAGAAATTTAAAGAAAAAAATTGGAACCGTTTTTGAGACAAAAATAAAAATGTCTGGGGGTCTTCATGTCAGTACCGCCAAATTTTAAGGAATGTTTTTCAAAATTTCCAAGCTTCAACTAGATCCAGATGGGCAGGTGCGTCTCCAATTTGGAAAAGATCGTACATGTGGTTTAGGCTCTAGTAGTGTTCAGAGACGGACTGACGCACAGAGAGATGGCCAGACGACCAGACAGACGGATGGACAGACAAACGGACGAATTTGAAAACATCACTTTTTCGGCATCAGGGGCCTCAAAACATGTATTTCCGTTTACATGTCAAAATCGATTTTCCGCAGCATTACCTAACCTCTCTATGCTACGTATATACGTATGTATACGAAAAAGTAAAAACATACTGTCCCCTTAGAATATCCGAAATTAATCTAACATCTATCATAGAAACCGATCCCCCTTCCGTCCACGCCATTCTTTGATATCAATCTCTACATCAGCTGCTTAAAAATTCTAAATTCCTTGCGTGTAGTAAGACGCCAAAAATATAATACCAAACCTTTCTTTTTCTATTGCTTATTATCTTTTGTAACAGTTTTTATCATTGGGTTTGCAAGTCATTTTAGCATTTTGGCTAGGTAGAAGTAGCAAGAGTAATGCCAGACCTTCTAATCTCCGCTGTAAACTCGAAAATGACGATTTTTCAATGTTGACGGTCTTGTATTTAATGAGCGATACCTCATGCAAACACCGCGTTCGAGAATAAACAAAATCATATTTACTTATCAAATAGTTTCCACAACACATCGCTTCTATCGACGTATTCCAAGGAATGTTTCAGCGTGGGGTGTCCGAAGACTCTGGTGACCTGGCTGGCAGCTTCCTCGAGCGTCTGAATCTGTCGGGGCTCCCTAAGGACAGCCAAGAAGCCCATGAAGGTCCCGGTAAAGGCACTCACGATCACCATCCCGAATGCGCTGAGCAGCAGGAACAGAAAGTTGCCTCGGCGGTCGCTCTCGCGAGTCACGAAGCCCCCGTTGATGAAGGCGTCCAACACCTCGAGCAGCACGTTCCTGCAACAGAAACGGTTGCACCAACGGTCGCCCTCGGGAGGCTCCTAACTCCAAATGATGAAGACTAACATCCAGGATAACAAACTGGATAGAGAAAAATGAACTTCTCACAAATGGCGGACCCACAATTTAAGATACCCCGAATATAAAGACATCCACGACCTAAATAAATATGATTCTTAATAAAAGGTTGTTGCGCCAATAGAAGCAATTCCGGCTTCATAAATCTCCAAATTTAAAGAAGACTTAATTGGAGGGAAAACGTTTTTCAAGAAAAGAAATTTTGCCGCAACAGTCTCCTTCCCGACTCAAGAATCTCCCTAATATAAAGACGCCTAAGATTCAAGAAATACGCTTCTGAATTAAATACACAACATTATCGCAAATATCGCTTTGGCGACTCAAGAAACATCCAATTATAAAGATGTTTAAAACTTGGAGAAGCACGTTTCTGAATTAAAACTGGATGTTGTCTCGACGTTTCGTTGGGATTCAAATCGGTAATGGAATGCGTACCTGCGATCTATCAGGCGATGAGTGAAGACGATGGTGGTTTTGATGGGACCTCTTGACGTTCTAGTGCCTTCATAATAGAGCAGAGAATGAACGTATGTTTGGGTTCATTGGTATTCGAATAGTACTTGACGGAATAATACCTTGGACTATAAGACGACTAGTCCAGGATGGTTCCTGAGACTGAGCGTGTGGAAAAATAATATTATAGCAGAAATAATGAAAGTTGGGGTTTGGAATTAGAACACATTTTTTAAAAAAAAATTGGGGCGGGATTAATTGGAATTCTATAATTTCTTCAGGCGAAGTAGAAGAGGCTGGTACGACTAGCTATGTATGTGGAAATGTAATATTGTAGCACAGGGAATCAAAGTAGTATGTCAGGGTCCATTGGTTTGGAAACCTGCTGCCTCCGAGATAAATGCCGACGAAGATAGTAAGGCTGGTCCTGGTGACAATAGAGATGCCTTGATAATATAGCAGAGATCAAGAAGCAGGAGGGTCCGTTTGGACTCGAAATGGTGAAGGGATACGTACATGCAATCTAAGAGACGTGGTGTTAGGCGAAGGTGGTGACGCAGGTACGTAGCAGGTTATCTGTGGCCGTCCAGACTTCTTAAGGGGATGTATAGGCAAAAATGTACACTTCTGAAAAATATTTTTTTCTCCTAAACTATGCAATTCATGCTAATGAAATCTATTATGAATATTGACGCGTTATAGTGGCACATTCAGTCTTTTTTAAAATAAAATTTAAAAAATTTGAAAACAGCAGAGTATTAATTTTTAAACAAATTAAAAATTTTGAATGTAATTTTTCTCACAAACTACTTGTGTGATCAATTTGAATTTTTTAGTTATTAATTATCAAAGATATTTAAATAAATATATGGATGCATTTTGTTTTTATTTTTATGGTTTCGAAGAAAAATATATAATTTTTAGGTTCGTGAAATTTTTTCTCAAAATTTAAAAAAATATTTCATAAATTAGGAACCGTTTCATCAAATTAGATACCCTCTCATGAAAGTTAATATCATTGATTGATTTTAAATTTCAAAAAAGTTGTAATGTCCCATCATTAATAGTTTCTGAGAAACGTGCACTTTGTTAAAAAATGATATTTACAAAAAACGAATTTTGAGACTTACTAACAAATTACTCCACCGTTACCTTGTCTGTTGATTTACGAATCAGTGGCTTTTGTCAAAAATGACTCCCTTAAGGGCGTGAATATATTTTCACAAAATACCAATGTCTACTACTACAACATTCGACGTAGAAATCATATTCATCAGGTGACAGTATCAACAGCTCATTACAAAAAATTCACGTACAATACATGTACATTATTGTACACTTTTCCACATAACATGAAACTATTAAATTTGATAGAAAAGTTTAAATCCAAAGTGAAATCGTTTATGTTGCATAATTGTTTCTATATAATTAGAGACTATACTGAACATCACAAGGAAAGTAACATTAATTTTAACAATGATACATAATGTATTATTTACCATTATACTGTATAATTGTAAACAATATGAAATAAGTATTGTATCGCTGCTTCTGGGTCAATGACCCCCATCTCGGTCAGGTTTTTCGTCCAGTTTCCCTGATCCATTGAGCAAATGCTGAGATGGCCCCTTGTTTTGCTTCTGGACATAAATGTAACTTCATTATCTGTGCACGTATTCTAGAATTCAGTGGGAAATATAGTTATTCAAATTATCGTTTCCATGTTGTCGCGGCAGGAAGTATTATTCCTTGACGAAGGACATCATAGATAAGAGCCCAAAATTTATTGCTTATTTATCCTTGAAAAGAGATTTTATTACATGGGAGCGGTTGTTTTCATTCAAATTTCAATTAGTATATGACTTAGTGTAGATATCACAGAATTTTGAAAATGTGCACAGAATTCACTTCTCGCCATAGCACGTAAAATAAAATCAAAAATCAAAAATCGATTAGAACCCTCCATATTCGTATATTTGTGTATCTATCTCTTTTTCTCATCTCCTCTTGGATTATTCATCTGCAATGAAAACTGGCAAATGTTTTTCACATCACTAAAACGTTCAAAATAAAGATGCCAAGAGAAAAGCCTAGTTTTTTAGCACATTAACCCTCCCTATGTTACCATCATTGATTGTTGCAGCAGCATCACAAGCAGCTATTCTTACTATTTTTGATTTTGTAATTTAGTTTTTTGGGCATTTTATGCAAATTGGCTATTAAAACTTTCATTGGAATTTTGTGTCTTACCATGGCATCACTTTTTGAGAAGTTGCTTATCAGCAAGGGCTCTGAAAACGGGCTTGATGACATTTATAATAGGTCGTGGAAGACTGTTTATGGTCATAATTCTCACCCGAAACCTTCAGTTTTTTTATATTTGCACAACCTTCCTGAATGACCCATGCACATGAAAATAAGTTGCACAAACTGATTTCCCCATTTATTCCATATCTGATAAATTATTTCTTATGTTTTATGTACTGTAAAATTAAGACATCTATTCTTGTCCACTTTCTTGAAAATACGTGGAGTTCGCCCAATAAAGTTTACCAGAAAAGAAAATGAAATGATAGCAAATATCGACAAGAAAATCACAAATCGCATTCCAGAAACGCCAAAATCACGGGCAATCATTCAAATCCCGCCAAAACTACACCCCAAAACCTATTAAAGCTGTCCATTTGCAATTGCCTGACGAAAAAAAAAAACAATATCAGCCTTCCTTAGAAATGAATACCTGCAAAAAGCAACCACAGAAAATTGGAACCCCCCCCAAAAAAAAAGCCTGGCAACACCGCACGATGGCGCAGTCCTTTAATTTTTAAAGATACTTTCTAGAGTCACAAAAAGATGAAAATTTCGGAAAATATTCCCACGATTTCATACTATTTTATTACGATAAAAAAAGAAATACGAGATTTTGGTCGATTTCTCCTACACCCCCCTTATATTATAGCAGAGAGAATGTATGTATGACAGGTTTTGTGGGCTTTGTATAGATCGCCAGGAAAGTCTCTCCGCTGTGGCGTTTAATCAGAAATTATGGAGGTAGTACGATCTGTAGCTTGTGAAAAGTAAATTTGGCACTCACCACAATCACATAGATGCTTTTGTTCACTTCAGTTGCTCCCCAGTGATTTTGTTGCCAATAACATAAGAGCAATTCATAATCCGTGACCCTTACACAGCTCAGTACGGAGAGACTATCCAGGCGCACTAATCCAGGCAGTCGTGTATTTGCGGCCGATGAAGTTGCAGTCAGGCGCCCATGAAGAAAGTAAGGCATGTTCCTGTGACCGCCCTTGTGCCTTAGTATTATTGCTGAGAGATTGTATGAATTGACAGGTTTTGTTGAGGTTTGATTTGCTGGCGATTGCGTATCTGCGGCCGATGAGACGAAGGGCTCTGTATGAACTAGGTGCCTTAATTTTACAACAAATAATGATGCTATGAGGGGTTTCATTGGGACTTGAGGCGAAAAGAAAGGTGAGGCTGGTAACTGTTTCAATTGAGGTCCCTTAATTTTATAACACAAACAACGATTACATATGGGGATTCGTTGGGTCTCGAGATGATTAAGGGTGACGGGTACCTGTGTCCGATGAGGCGGAGGGCGCCCACGAAGGTAGCGAGGGTGACAGCTATGGCGGTCCATGTTAAGCCGCTGAAGGACTGCAGGATGGTCTGTTGCTCTTGCTGGCGCCTTTTCACCATTAGGCAATAATCGCTGCGTGTGTGTGGGTAGAGAGCGATTTGTGAATCCCCAGTAATTACCCACGTGGAAGCTGTTATGATGTTCACGGTTCTGTTGCAAAGGGCCTCTTGCATTTTGTCGACATTGACGTCCACACTCTTATATTTTTTGTAACGGGTCATCAGCAACTGCGCAGACAGGAAAAGCAACGATTTATATTAGCGAATGCCTCTTAATATCACCCTAGCAGTTGTGTTTTTTTTAAACGTAGTTTTTATATTTATTGTCCATAAAACAATTTTACGTAACATCGAATGAGCACTCGTAAAGTCAACGAGAGGAACGCAGGTGAGGCAGGTGTGATTTGCACGTAGGTTAAACCACAAACATCTGTTCCTATGTTCAATACTACTTCCTTAACAACGATACAAGTTAATGTTTGCAATTTAGTGTCGTAATTTAAATAATAACTCAGATGTTCCTAATGCTATAAGTGTTTTAATAGTTGTGTGTATGAATACTTTTCCATCCAGCTAAAATGTTAACAACTATTTCACAATTAATGAGATTAATGTTTAAACAAGTTCTTATTTTAGTAAGATTATTTTATTAAGTATTATTTTATTTTCTAGTTTTATTTTTTTCCGCAACGATCCATCTTGATCAAACTCTTGGTAAGTTGTATTGTATATTCAACACTTAGCTCCACAAAACTAAGTCTATGCAATTAAACCCTCACATGTCATCCTTCTTATTTTTAATAAAAAAACGTTTTATTGATATTCATAAAATTATATAAATGTCAGTTCTTTGTGTAAATTTTAACAGATAAAATTGGAATTTCGGAGATTTTATTTTCTAAAGAAATTGGTAATAGAATTCACTTGTTTCATAAATTTGTTTCATATCGTATTCAAGGTGCATAAGAGAAAGTTCAGTAATGCTACAGCAATAAAGTGGCGATATTTCTACACAATAACTCGTTCTGCGGTTTTATGACACAAGCTAGTAAATTGGTTTGTTATTCACTAGCTAGTAAATTGAGGGATTGATTTTAAAAACCAAACAAACCCAAAATTCCATATTTTGAAACATTTTTCCTAGACATTCCCTACAACTGGCGTTGTCTGTTGGAACATTTTCTTTTTGCAGGCTCCAAACACATTGAAAAATATAAAGCAAGGAAAAAAATAATTTCATTATTATGCATGTCTACGCTATGAGGTTTTTCGTGCTTCCTGAAAATTTTCGAATTTGGTCTTTTTGCTTGTTTCGTCTCTGTAGTTTGATTCTTCTAAGAAGCCCTGCGATTGTAGATTTATTTATCTGTTCCATTCCAATCATAGAATATAAATATTACTTACATACATTACTTCAAAATTTGCTAGTAAACCTGAGTCTTTTGCGCCGCAAGGATTAAATGCAACGATTAACTCTTCTTCAAGAGGATGAGTCCCTTGAGCCTTCGTCTCTGAGATTCCGTTGTATTTTTCTGGAAGGTTGGGCAGCAGCAGAAATCGCCCACTAGTTGCTCTGGGGAACGGTGTACCAGCGCACAAAGTAGAACCAACCATCGTAATTAAAACCACAATATACTTCAGGTGATGAACCATGTCTAAAAATATCACTGAACCCGATTTAACCTTCTGGTCAAGTTTTCGGACGATTTCTGTGATTCTGTGAGAAATAATTATAACTCAAGAGCAAGACTGGAAATATATATAAAAAAACATCGCCCTTCCCTTCTGAATTCTTATTTTCTTGTTGATGAAATTATCGTGACATGTTCTAGAATAAAAGGAGACTGGATTCAATACACGTATTATGATACTAGTGTCTGCTCGAAGGGCGCGTTACAATCTTTCAATATTCGTGGACAACGCCAACGCCCTCCAAGATGAGTAGCTTGACACCCGCAATACTCTACTCGTCTTCACTGGCCGCGTGAGGTGAACAGTGCCAACTGGTGGTTATGTTGTACAAGAACACACTTGCGCAATGGGCAGCGTCCGGTTTTTTCGTTCGGAAAACTATCGCCCCCCCCCCAAAAAAAAATATCGATCGGCTATATCATTCCCCCTCGCCGGCGATAGCTAACAGGAAAAAGATCCATTCTTGCCCCATCTCTCTGTATAGGTAAATAAAAAAATAATAAATAACTGTGCCGGACAGTGAGCCCTGCAACGGAGGGGCAGCTGCGAGATCTTGCCATAGCCCCCGAGCATTTTTTCAGTAAAAATAAATAAAATGTATTTACTTCTAATTCAAATATACTGGTATACGTCATTTGTTTTGCTTGAGGAAATGAATTCTCTGTACCATTTGCCTGAATGAAGTTTTGTTTGAAATAAAGAGCCCTGTGAATCTTTTGTTCCAAGCCTCTGGGCCTCCATGAGCGCCCCAGCTGCTGAAACAGCACAAACTTTCTCCTTTTATTGTTTACGATTACGTAATGCTGTGTAAATCGTTTCAACATAATTCTTCAGCGATTCCTTCAAATACAGCAAAGGAAACGAAGGAGATTCGAATTGGCACTTTTTGAAATTTGAATTTTCCAAACTTTCTGTGTAGTATTAATTTTAACTACGCCATATTAATTAGACCCTGTAATATAAATTACTTCGTTTAACGTTTTGTATAATCAGAATCCATCTTTCATTGGTCTTTCATTCCGAAAAATTTGCTGGTAGCAAAACGTCCGTCCGTGTGCTGGAACATAACCCATTTAGACGATTTTCACCAAAATTGATTTTCTGCTATCGATTTTATCCGAGGACCTGCAAATTTGAAATGAGTATTACGATTTTTAGGGGTTCAGGATGTCTAGAGGTTTTTAAAATGTTCTCAATGATGACTCCAATTTTCTTACTTAACTTCTTCTGGTATAACATAAGAAGCCCAAAACCTGGCGGAGAATTCATTGTCACGTTTACAGAGAATCACGCATCGCTATTGAAATGTTTTCATATATGTGTGTATTTGTAGATAAAATCTGCCCCACTTTGAGCGACCCAATTTGAATCGTTCTTATATGCAAATTTGATATCGACATTTAATATACGCTGCTGAAGGTCTTATGTGAGATTGAAAATACTACCAAATTTATTATTTACTTTGTGTATTTATTTAATTTTTGTATTTACTTTATATTATGAGTACTAAATAAAAATTATTTACTGTTGATTATAGTCTCGAGATATTAAAGTGATATGATTATTACAGACCCGAATTTCTTCATGCAATATTTGCGTTTCTTTGTCATGTCCGATGTGGTTACCGTATGCTCACGTTGTAAATGCGTTGTATACTTGTATATTGTCATTTTAGGGTACCAATGTTATAAAATAAGCTCATTCTTGATTAAATTGGTATCAAATTTTTTTTTTTGGTTTTTTACACACGTTTTACTCTCTCTTATACGAATGTATATATGGAGTAATTACGTAGTGTAGAAAAAGTTATGTAATGCTGCACGAAGAAACGGCGAATGTTCTCTAAAAAATTCCTTGCCAGGTCCAGAAAACAAGAAAATGTATAAATTCAGTTGCTAAATTAAGAGAAAAAATCGTCTAACACATGATGTAGCGAGAATTCCACTTTTGTTGGTCCTTGAAGCCGAAAACACAATTGAAAGCAAAACGTCCGTCTGTCCGTCTGTTCGTCTGTCTGTCTGTCCCTCCGTCTGTGAACACTACTAGCGCCTAATCCATTCGTACGATCTTTTCCAAATTCAAGAATTCCCTTTCCATCTGACTCTAGTAAAAGTTTTGACATTTTGAAAATCATTCTTTAAAATTGAAGGGTACTTTACATGAAGCCTCCAGACATTTTCCAAATTTTCTCAGAAACTGCTCCATATTTTTTCTTTGAATTTCTTGTAAGAATAGAGTCAAATTCGCTAATAAAAGTGACATAACACAGATTTTCGCGGTTAACTCTGAATTTTCGACAATTTTAAAAGTTATGTTTCAAATAATTCTTTCATAAGGTCATGCATATTTTTATGAAAATTTTATTAGTTTTCCTGCAATAGTGCGAGCAATATTTGCAATTTAAAAAAAATAACAAAAACAAGATTTCTCAAAAAATTTTGAGAAAATTACAAATTTCCAATTTTTTCAAATTTTTGTTTACATTTTTGGTAGGGTAGTGCCAAAGAAACTTTATACGATGAGACAGAAGGCATGGCTCAGGAGCAAGATGGTATAGCCTTAGAATAACACAGAATGCAAACAATAATCATAATTATACTAATTATTATAAAATTACTATAATTATAATTATACTTGTTGCTAGAAAGCAAATTTATTTTTCCATTTAAACAACACAAAGTAATCTGATTTGCAGAATTTCTCTCACACAGGAAATACACCGCAAAATAATATAGACATTTCATTGATTAAGATCCAACAGCGAACGAAACACTAATACTTCACTAAAACTTCATTGCTCCATTCCAACTTCTTCACTTCACACACTACTTCATTCAAACTTCACAACTTCAGTAAAATCGAATAAAATTCACTGTCCGAATTCCTCTAAAAAACACACCACGAAAACAAATTGATGCAAACACAGGTACCACCAAAACGCAAATATTGCTCCAGAAACACAACCGAGACGAATTGTAAATAATACATGCATCAAGAGGCGAGGACGCATCTACTACGATATACTCACATCTATTGATATTTAAACACAGCCTTTGGAAGAAAACAATCAACTACTGATAACCGTACTACTAAAAAATGATTTACTTAATTGATGTACACTGTAAATATTTGGGAATCAACACAAACAATAACTGATAACACATTTAACGATCATATTCTTTCATTTGAAGAAAAAATAAATACAATCGGTTAAGTAGAAGCTCCTAACGAAGCCATGGCAGAATACCGTATTTTTTTAATATACAGATGATGATTGGAAATTGGGCAAGTTATATCAATAGTGATATCTGCTACTGGGGTAATACCCAAATCATTAATGTAATCTTTGAAGAAGTTAGAGGTACCCAATTCTTTATTTATATATCCCAGCAATTGATGAGAAGTGAGACCAATCGAATAATTCGCAATGGTCACTTCGAGAAAACTGTTTAATCTCTGGGCTGCGACTGGCGTCTGTGAGTTCATGCTCAGTGTGTGGCTGCTTACGAGAGCTGTCATGCAACAGCAAGGCTTCAAGAGGAAGGGGCAGCGAGCCATTAAATATTTATTATTCACTTGTTGCGTTATGAAACAGCAGTTTTTAAATTGTAGGTTGAAAGTAAAGAACTGTTATACGTACACGTTGTTTAATATGGTATTGTAGATTTCGCGCAGACAGTTCTTCATAAAATATTTTATTTAATTTGTTGCAGTGTTATTCGAGAGTAATTAAATTGCTTGTCTTGAATTGTATGCAAACAACTTTATGAAACATTATTTTGCTTCTTTTTTATAATAGCATTGTTGTATCTCGAGGTCACTAATTGTATTATTATTATTATTATTATTATTATTTTTTTAAAATTTTTCTTGAATTGTATGCAAACAACTTTATGAAACATTATTTTGCTTCTTTAATAGCATTGTTGTATAGATGGTGAGAAGTTCTTGCTCCAGTGCACTCAGGTTCCCTTCAATGATTTGGGAAGAACCTTGCACTATGTTGGTGGTTGCCACAACACGGCCTTCTGCATGGTTCTGAGGTGCCACACATTTAGATGGAGTTTTCTTTCCAATCCTCCAATCTTCAGCCACAAGCCCATTAGTTGAAATAACCACGGGTACAATATCTACCTCTATTAGTTTGTACAAGTTTTTCAGCTCAACTGAGAGTGGCTGATATTTTCTCCTCTTTTCTGCAATAGTTGTCAGCAGATTATGATCCAGTGGGACTGCGATATCAATTATTATTGCCCTACGAGTAGTTTTGTCGAATACGACAATATCAGGCTATTGCTTCCACTGTTCTATCTGTAACAATGGGAGTATCCACAAGATTTTTGTTCTCTCATTAGACAAAACTTGTTCTGGTAGATATTTGTAGTATGCAGGCTTTCCTTATCAGGTCCGATCTTTTAGCAAGAGCTTGGTGGATGATTTTGGCTACATTATTATGACGTTGTAAATAATCTGTTTGTGCCAACTGAGAGCATCCACTGCAGATATGTTGGATAGATTCGGTGGCCTTCTTACATAGGCGACACTTGTCACTGATGTTCTCTTTAATAATATATCGCCTGTAGTTATTAGTGGCTACTACCTGATCTTGAATGGCCAGTACAAGTCCTTCCGTTTCGCCAAAAAGCCCAGCTGTTCTCAAGCCATTCAGTCGATCTCTTCATCTATGGAGGTACTTTAAGAGCAGTAGCAAACCTGCCATGGAGTTCCTTTGATCTCACTGCTCAATTCGTCCCAGGTTTCGAACTCTTGGATTGTGATCTTCCTGGAGCAGCTTCAGAGGTGTATAGCCGTGATCTTGTGCACAAATGGCCGTCATGGATTCGTTGTTGGTGAAATAATTTCTGAGCTGTTTTTCTTGCTGGCGACACATAACTTCAAGATTTAACAGTCCACGGCCCCCATGATGTCTTGAAAGATACAGCCTTTCGGTGGAACTTCGAGGATGATGCATCCGATATTTTGATAGAAGTGTTCTGACTTTTCTATCGAAAGCTTACAAAGATGTCTCAGACCACTTGACAACTCCAAATGTATGTGATGCTGCTGAAAGAGCCCAGGTGTTAATTCCTGTAAATTTGTTTCTTGAATTAATACAGGACTTGCAGATTTTCGTCACACGAGAGAGAACCTTTCTTTCCACTTGTTTTCTTATTTTTCATCCGCAGTTCCTAGGAGCTGCTGGAGCCAGATACTTGTATTCATCGCCACTGAAGAGTTCTTGAATTCTCAAATCTTCCATCAAATGAGTTCATTCTCTGTATTCTGGACCTACCTCTCTTCACGTGAACTACTGCGCACTTCTCAAACCAAGATCCATACAAACAGAGCTGCTGAAGCTTTCTACTAGTGTCAGCATGCTGCAGAGTTGTTCTGGCCCTTTAGCATAGAGCTTGAGATCATCCATATATAATTGGTGGGAAATGATCTTCTTAGGGTTCTTCAAAGCATACCCATAGCCGGAAGCATTCAACATCCTACTCAAAGGGTTTAATGCTAGGCAAAACCAGACGGACTTAGGCTATCTCCCTGAAAATGCCTCTACAAATTTTTAAAGTATCTGTCTGGTAACTGAATTTCCCTCGCGTTACAAGCAGTGTTGTTCGCCAAGCTGTTCATACACGTTGTAAGAAATGTAATGATAGAGGATGAACCTTGTAGAGTTGAAGGGTTCGCTGCAACCAAGAATGCAGAATAGAATCAGATGCCTTTCGAAGTCAATCAGCCCACTGACAAATTATGTGCTTTCTTTTTACATGCTTTGTTACAATATTATCTATTATTAATAATTCTTTGCATCCTCGAGATCCTTTCCTACAACCAACCTGTTCTGGCAAAGCAGCTCATTTTCTTTCAGATGCTCGTCGAGTTTGGTGCAATAATGGAGTGAGAACTTTATAAATTGTGGGTAGACATGTAATAGGTCTATAATTCTCGGGCAAGACGCATTTCCTCCTTTGGGTAACATAAATGTCACACCATGGTACAAATTCTGGCAGACAGATATTCCTTGCAAAATATTTTGAAATTGACTCCCAATATATCATGAGTGCACGTCAGATATTTCCACCAAAATTATGGATTCCATCTACTCCTGGAGCTTTCCAATTGTGAGTTCTCTTTATAGATCTTTTACATCCTCTGTTGAAATCACAACTCTATTCATTTCTGGATATTATGACCCTTCTTCTTCCTGTCGTATCCAGTATGCTTCATCAAAATGTTGCTTTGGAGTGGACCAGATCTGAGACCAGAAGTCCGTCATGGCAGAAGCACTTGGGGTTTATATCATTGTCGTTGGCACCTCTTGACTCTAGATATCTATAAAAGCCTTTTGGTTGTTAGAGAAGAGGAATTTTCTTTGCGTCGCGCTGCTTCATTATACCTTCTTATTCTCGCCCCTAGAGCTGCTATTCTTTGTCTTAATCTCTCATCTTCAACATTGAGTTTACTTTCAGGTCTTTATGTGTTCTTTTATCCTCAGTCTTCTGAGAATTGAGCGAATAGTTGCGCGAACCATCTTTGAAATTCCTCCTTTGTCTCTGAAATACTCAGCAATATGCGAGATATCTCGTCTAGCTTGGGCAATTTGATTTTCAATTTTCTTTAACCATGCCGGTGGATTTTGTCTTTCAAAGGTTTCTTAGAAAGAAAGTGCCATTTCCACCCGTACTTTGTAACCTAGGTGTTGACAGGTAGCAATTGCAGCGCAGTGAACCAGTCCGGCTACATCTTCAAGAGAGTAGCTTCTGAGATGTTTGGGCAATAATTTGGTTCATTTTGCCAACAACTTCATAGACATTAGCACTGCATTTCAGTTTTGGTTATTTTGGTCTTAGATCTAATGATATTCCTTGGTAGTGAAGCTTTGTTGTCTCATAAATATCTTGAAGGGATTTGTCAACCATTTCATATTCAGCTGGGGATGAAAACCACAGCGTGCTGTTCTTCTCATGTACTGTTTGTTCATTTCATTAACTTGCTGCTCCAGGACTACCTCATTTGTTAGTTCTAGTCTCACTTCCGTCTTGAGAAGATTTAATTCTGCATCTGAGAAAACTTTTCTTCTCCTTATGAGTTCAGTTGGCTACACACGCTGCTCATTTAGAGCGCTTTCCGGATATATCTTTCTCCATTCGGTTAGAAGCCTTCTCCTGAAGCCCTCACATTCCGTCTCGCCTTTTGTGCTTCTGAGTATGACGCATGACAGACATGTTTAATTCTCTTGTCCATTGCATGCGTTGGCTGGATTCCCTGAAGCAGTGGGGATCTCTTGGGTTCCCCAAACTTCTACCAGGTGCTGCATCTTGCGACGCGATATCGAGATTTGCGGTAGCCCTAGGTGGGGCGGCGCCGCGCCTCCTTAGTTGTTGCGGAGGTTCACCGCTTTCCACCAGCACAGGTAACATATTTCTCACAGCTGCCCCGGTGCTAGAAACAGCTGCGCGGCCTTGCGAGGGCCGGTCGCCAGCGTGACTTTTCCTTAAAGCACTACTCATAATTCTTCTCTGGGGGGCCCAGTACTGGATAACTGACGAAGAGGATCTGCTAACCAGGTCAATTTTTTTGGAGGGATCTGACAACCCTCTGAATATGAAGAAGAACTCGTACGCCTTCTTCGCCGTTGAGATTCGATCTTCTTCCGCCGTCGAAGCCATTGGTCCTCTTCACCTGTACCCTAGGCAGGGGCCCTTGCTAGGTACTGACAGCCGGAGCCAGCTGAGCCTAGGTTTTTTTATAGAGGTATGCTCCTCTGAAAGCTCCTCCGCGCCAGAAACCGTTGAAATCCAGGGATTCTCTTCCGCTTCCTGGCCCGTTAGTCTTCACAGAGGTCACACACAAGGTTATTATTATTATTATTATTATTATTATTATTATTATTATTATTATTAAAACTGTTGAGAAGTATACTGTGACTTCTTTGAACAAAGGCAATACATTCTTTGATATAATGTACCTCTTCTTTATTATCAAGGTGTTGCAATATGCCACTTTTCAAACATTTAAAGCCAATACAAGTGTCACGGCATGACCAGTGACAAAACAAGCGTCTGTTGGCGTCCTTTGCGTGACTGAATTACGGAATAAAATCACGTGATTCCTCAATGAGAATCGTTACAGATTTGTGAAATATGCTGTTCATTTGTTCCGTGACATCGATTCGATTGTTGCTTGCCGTATGAGTATGGTGGCGGGCACCCGTCTTGGTTGCTCCGATCAACTGTGGTTTGCAGCATCCGTCGCCTCGCTGGCTGTAACTTAACAGTTTCTTCGTAGTTTCTGCAACGTCTGCAACTTGCCTGTCTCTTTTTCGTAGCTGTAATATTTTTTAAAAATATTTATTTCCTGTTCAATTTGGTACAATTTTTCAGCATGTTGAATAAAATTGTAAAGAACTTTTTGGAGATGCCAGAATTCATATCATAATTATTGGTAATTATGATTTTATTTGAATAATAAATTCGAATAAAATTAGATTTTATTAAGTATTTAGTGATTTTTATTGTAAATTTAGAGTTTTAAGAGAAGGCATTATTTAGCATTAATGTAGAAAATTATTAATGGAGGGTGAAATATATTTTGGGGAAGCAGGAACGAATTCGTTTTGTGTGAATAATTTTTCCCAGATCGAAATGTTGATAAAGAGGATAATTTGTTAAGGAGTTGAAGAAATTAGAAGATTGATTAATTATAAATGTTTTAATTAGTTCTATTCGTAATTCCTCATGTACCTGTTTGTTGGAGATGAACCAATCAGCCTTTAGAATTCTCTGTAAATATTTATTTTTAACAGTTTGTATTTTCTTTATTTTTGACGCAGAAGCATTACACCAAATTGTGCATGCGTATGTAAGTGACGGTCTAATTAATGTCTTGAATTTCCAATTTAATATTTAAAATTTATTAGTTAAAGGGTATAAATTTGATATTTTTTAAAAGTTTTGTGGGCAATATATTGAATATGCGTTTTCCAAGTTAATCGACGATCGAAATAGACTCCTAAATATTTAATTGGAATATGATATTCTATCCAGGGCGTATTTATATTATTTATTTTGAGACATGCGGAATAGTAAGTCTGCAAAGTGTGAAAATTGTTTCCTTAATAGAAGTTCCAATAATTTATTTTTATAGACAGTCCAAACTACATTTATTAAAACATAAATGATTATTACATTCAAATTAGTATCTTGAACAAGCATAGCGTGGCAACGTTTCAGAGGTCGAGTTGAGCCTACATCATCAGGCCTTTAACAATATGTCAGCTAAAATAGGAAATTAAAAAAAATTAATATAAATAAAAAATTAAAACAACTTGTATTAAGATAAAATAAATGTGTTTAACATTATAAAGAAGTCACATTATTTTTCAAATTTTAGATGAATACATACTTTACAAGGAAGTAGATGAGATTATGTTATAAAATTGACCTTAATAATTGATATCATGTTGAAAACAAATTTCCTATAAATTAACAACGACAATTAGAAATCTCGATATAACACATTAACATTTTAAACTTGAAAATTAGCATGTAAGTGTAGATATTGTGATCTAAATTAATTCAAATTGAAAGTTCGAATTTAAAACGAATACATACAAGTGATGAATTTACAATGAAAGAAACATTACAAATTGTCAATATAGAGTCGCTATACAGTTGTCTAGAACGTCACGTTTTGCGGGAAAGAGTTGGGTGGCAACCTCTGCTGCGCGTATAAGCGATTCCTATAGAATTACTGAGTTTTTCGCTGTATTACGGCGTTGCCGAGGTGCATGTGTCTTATCACATTTGTTATTTACAATGATATTTACTTTCGGCTTTTTAGGTTCTGGCTGCGAATTTCCTCGAAAAATTGGATTTAAGAAAGCACTATTTTATCAACTCACATCAAGTTACTATTACATCACCACATCAAATTAAATTTTTAATGGTTGAATTTCAATATTCAAGTCACGCGCTTAAAATATTGTCATCCCCAATTATTTCAATGCTAACATTTTTTTTTAAGAAACGTATTTTCGATATCTTTTGCTTGGCAAGTTTTAATGAACCTTTGATGCCATTTCTTGCAATACAATTGGGACATGACTTAATAGCCGTGGTAGCAAAAGAAAACAGTTGATTTGGTGACCTACGTAACACTTGGGCTTTGGTTTAACACAAATAATCTAGAAGAAAATGGCCTAGATTTTACACAAATAGAGTCTAGAAGATACACAAAATTTTAGTGACTTCTACATTTTATGATGCTGTATTTGTACAACACGTTCAAGCAATGCATGTAAATGACAACTTATTTATTGAGAGTTCAGTTCTTTAGTGGGTTGTTCATATTATTGCAAATAGTCTACATACGTTTTCACGTGAAACATCTGAGAAAGACTGGAATTTGTGTAGACGTGTGAAGTCCGAATTACGAAGATGAGCGGAATCCGTATCCTACTATTGACTTGATACAATCGTATAATTGTTTCCGTTTCAAAGCAGAAATCGTTTGTGTTCTTTGTTCCGTAGATGCTACAATTTTATATTTTAGATTTTTGGGCTTTGGTTTAACGCAAATAATCTAGAAGAAAATGGCTTAGATTTTACACAAATAGAGTCTAGAAGATACACAAAATTTTAGTGACTTCTAGATTTTATGATGCTGTATTTGTACAACACGTTCAAGCAATGTATGTAAATGACAACTTATTTATTGAGAGGTAGGGCACAGTAGGGCTTTCAAAAACTCTTATTTTGTCTCTCTTGGCCCTCTTAGCGCCAGTCCACTATCGGATAAAACTTGGTTATCGTGAAAATACAACTTTGACAGAAATAAGAACATTTCACTGCGACAAACAAAAAACGTTTTAAAACCATTATAGGCAGAGGAAAATTTCCAACGATGAATGATCACGACGTTTTAAAATAAAATCGACACTTCGGTGATGTTTTATTCATAAGCTCACGGCTTCTAGCAGCCTGTCGCTTGCCACCCTGAGACGGTGCTGCCCTCCGCACTACAAAAAGTCACGTGTTGTGGACATCTCTATTAGCGAATCTCTGACGTAGACAAACGATATCTACGCCAAAATAAAATTTTCAGAATAGCAAACTTGAAATTCCAATTCAGCACACCAACAAAAACAGAATAGGCGAAAAATTCTGGATTTTCCCCCTGTATTGGGCCTTTTTAAAATCGAAATGACGATACTTTAAAAACAATGCTGAATGACAATACTGAATATTTGTTTGGCACGAGCATACATTTTGGAAAAAATAAATATCTGCCTGTGTTTTCAATTTGATGAAAAGTAAGCTTACGTAATATTCACTTGCGAAATGTAATGCAATACAAGGTAAAGACATTATAATATATTATTGTATTAATACAATTGTATACCATGTAATTATATTACTACAAAAATTAAGTAATATTAGCCAATCACTGACGTGGATACCTATACAAAAATCCATTTCTCAAGGTCATCTTCAACTTCTCTGTGGTCCGAATTGAACCTGATGTTTATACGAAACTTATCAATAAGTCATTAACAGCAAGATTGTAATCATTCCATTTGCCCTTAACGGTGAATATGCCTTTGTGAGTTAGGCGCTGATCATCTGCGACCCATAAACATTCAGAGCGACTTTCGACAGTCCATGAATGTATACTTGTATCAATTTTAACAATACGATATAATGCCAGTATATAATTAGATCATATTGTAGAAAAACATTTCTTTGTTTGAATGTTCTGAAGATACCTTGAGATTGCACCTATTAAAGGGTTTGTGATGCCACATACTTCACAAGTGAAAAACGATTTTTAAAAAAATCAATCCACTCGCCAAAAAAACAGTTTCTCAAACCGCAAGTATCTGTTGATTTATTAGAAGCTTATTATCGAAACGTACTTGTGATACGAGTACTTGTAATACGAAACATACTTGCAATAATTATTACTAATTTTTAATACGCATTACTTATATATACTAATTACTATTTAATACTAATTACTTACTTGTTTACTAATTTTAATGTAATAAACGTACTTTTTGACTAAATAAATAAATAAATCCGTATTCTGTCCATTTGTGATTTCCATATTTTCCCCATCGCAAACTCTAAGAGTGAAGTGAAAGCAATTTCAAACAGTGTAATGTCAAACCTTCCTTTCATTCAATTCTACGTTCTATGGAATGTATTTACTCCGAAAGTGTCAAATTTTCTGTTCTATGAATTTCGTTTCTCTTTTCTGGTTATTTTGTATCACTATTACGTATATACGACACTTATCAATAAGTCATACATTGTCATAAACCACCTTTCTTCATTAACAAGAAAATGAACATCACATATATTGCAACAGATATTGCAACAGATTTTGTTCTTTAGTGTATAAAATCAATGAAAGTTTCACCACGTTCAGCCTCGCAAAACGTTTACGAACGTGAGTTGCAATGCATTAAAGATAGAGTTCCTCAATGAATCTGTACAATCGACTGACGTCACGAGGAGGGAGACGGCTCAAGTAAATAGTGTCTCAGACACATGTACTTACATTTAGAAAGGCAGCCTTGGCCTATAAATTTGACGTTTATCTATCGTGCAAGACGAAACAAGGAAAGAAATTATTAACGGTGACAGAGTAAATTTCTGGGCGAATACAACCTCCAAAGCTAGTATTGGGTATCCGATGTTTTCTGAACAGCGACGGTAGTAGACATAGTGTATCTACCCCACTCTTCTAAAATTAAAACATTTTAAAACTATAAATAACGCTGGAGAGATTTTAACACGTTATTTCAGCGACAAAAACGAAACTCATACAGCGAATGATGTTTATCATGAAAATACTTCGATAAAAACCGATTCAATCGAGAATTGCGCTGTCAATAGACGCATAAAAGTGGGAGAGGGTAAAGGCAGATCCCAGCGTAGCAAGTAGAGTGAAAGAAATGTTAAACGGTGTAATATTAACCCTTCCTTTTAGTCAATTGAACGTTCTACCGAATGTATTTACACCGCTAGTGTCACATATTCTCTTCTATTATTTTTGTTTCTTTTTTACGTCTACTTTGTATCACTATTATATACCCGCATCGCCGTAAACCATCTTTAACCATTAAATAGAAAACGAACCACACATTGCTGATACTACCACCGACTTTCTTCATTAGCTTAATAGATCAATGACGTAATATACTTTAATGTATTACATCCAGTTTCACCACCTTCATCCACACAAAACGTTGAGAAAATTGAGTTACGCATTAAAGATAGAGTTCGCCAAAAAAATTGTACTTCCGACTGATGTGCTAAAGTAAATGCCGTCTCAAAAACATCCACTTTTCGAAAGGCAGCCTTCGCCGATAAATTTATTTAGTATCGTGCAAGAAAACACACAAGGAAACAAATTAATAACGCTGGCGGAGAAAATTACAAAACGAATACAACCTCTTAAGCTGGTATTGAGTATCTGATGTTAGTGCACAGCGATGGTATGCGTCGATGATGGCAAAGCGCATGCGGAGTGTCTCCCTTTTAGTAAGGTAGCGACTGAATTCGCCCCTTTTATGTAGTAAGTGAGAGGAGACACCGC
This sequence comes from Teleogryllus oceanicus, assembly GCA_964035755.1. Lineage (NCBI taxonomy): Eukaryota > Metazoa > Arthropoda > Insecta > Orthoptera > Gryllidae > Teleogryllus > Teleogryllus oceanicus. The sequence continues at coordinate 13,209,670 of CAXIVR010000010.1, forward strand.
CACCATCAGTACTCAAACCTAGTATCAGCTCGTTAGAGAAACTGAGTAGACAATGTTGATTTTGGCACAGAGTTAACTCAGTAGGGTGAATGAAATTAAAAAGCATTCATCAAATTCAGTCACGCCTCCACCAGAGTCGGTTGTGTGCGGAGGCACCGCAGCACGGCAGTCGCGCTCCCGACTCGAAGCGCCCGTTGGCCCGCGAGCCCAGCGCCACCTCCACGAGGAAGGCCACGGCCGCCGCCAGCGCCCCCACGCCCAGGACGACGGCGGGCTCCACCAGCGCGGAGAGGCCCAGGGGGCGTGGCGCGGGGTTCGAGGCGGGATGCTTAAGGGGAAATGCCGGAGACAGGGCGGGCCCCCGACGAACCCATTCCAGGTACCTATACGCCATCCACAAATCGCTGTGGACAAAAAAAATGAACCGGTCAGAGATATTCCACTCCATCTAAAAGTAACTGAAGAACGCACAAAAATAAGCAGTCAGAAAGTCGCCACGCTACCCACAAGTTGCTCGAAAGAAAACAGAAAATTAAGGAAATAAAACAGCAGATTAAACGATACCAATTCATTTACATGATTCTGCTGGTAACGACAGAAATAATACAATCATAATGATGCTATACCGTCCTGATGTGGACGAGGGGCAACAGAAATGAAGAGGTCATTTGCGCGCAATACCATCTACACGAGGCGGGGTGGAATAATTGAAATTAAATGTTCAGAAGAACACCTCGCCACTTAATTAAGAATGATTATAAATCTGGCTGGCAAGGCAAACAGAATAAAATAAATAAACAAAATTCAGTAACAGAATAAAATAAATAAGCGAAATATAGTCGGCACCTCATCCTCATTTGATTCTGGGTAATGAAGTAAATACGTCAGGCATCAATAGGCCACAATATCTACCAGAGTCTTTATTATGCCCACCCTTCAACACTATCCAACCCTATCCAACCCAATGTTCAACACTATCCAACAACTAAATTAATTTAAAAAAAGTTAGTCATTCTTTTCTAATTTTAAAAATGTTCCTGAAGTTTGATTTCGAGTACCCCTAAAATTAAAATATCCTTTCCAAATTCCAGTGGCTGCGACATCGGCCAAATCAATTGGAGCATATTAATTTCTGAGACAACAGCTGAACGTTTTGTCACTAGAGTTTTTAGCACATCTGCGGCCACAATTGGGCGCCGTACGTTGAAACCTGTCGTTATAGCAATTCATTGCCGCTGATTAGCAGCAAAGAGCAGGCATTTTTAAACGTACAGCGTCGGACTAACATTCTTCCCCCAAAACGGCTCGTTTACTACCAGACGGAAAGACAAAAACATCTTTCGCGGGAAGCACTTTGGAAATACAAAAACACTTGAAGAGTTGAACTGTAGAGACACTTTAGTGTCAACATCCCTAGAATTAAGAGTCCAAATAAAGGCGCTATAGATCACCATTATTTTAAAAGAAAGTGGCCGAGCACAATTTTGCGGTTACTCGACTCGCCTTTCGGGAGTAAAATACAGTTAACCCACACGTATACATGCTACAACAACTTGACGCAACGCGTCTCCAAGCCCCTTTAGAAGCGTTGAGCGCTTTGCGCTGGGGAGTAATCCTCCATTTACGAGCGCTATTAAGGAGTAATCCTCCATTGCTAACATGTCATGTCACGTAACGTCGCAGTCAATTGGCAAGAGGACCAGCAGGTAGCATCTCCGCGTACGCGCCTCCTGCTACGCGTTCGTGCGTCACTACACAGCGGCCAGAATTGGGAAGGAATGAGGATTGGGGCAGGGTTTAGACACTTCACAAGGGTTGGCCTAGCCCTTGTGAAGCAGCCAAGCGCGTTTTGTTGGAACACATTTCACATGAGATTCGACGGCAATCGAATCAAGACTTCAGATGGTGAGAGGCTAGCGACTTCGCTATGCGCCACGATCCGGGTCAGCAGGCTACCGACTATTTATTAATTTATGTAGGTTTGGTATTGCCACCTCAGCTGAGAAATTTAAGCGCGCAAACGCATTCTCACTATCGAGATTTTGAAGAAATACAACGACTTTATGACTCGTGGGAAAGCAATTTAGAAATCGTACTACTGCTATGGTTGATTAACTTTCCTACCTTGTTGTAGGTACCTGGATATACATGTCAAGAGAAGCCATTTAAAGGCAATGGTTTTCCTTTCCTTGGTGTAATTACAGTAACGCACGGCGTGGGGTAGTATAGTAAGGCCTACAAGGGTGAAGTGTAAGGGCGGACGGTCGAAGGGATGACAGGTGACAATAGTTCTCAGCTTTCAGTGAGAGACAATCGCGATCCGATAGGATACACTTTAGTATTGCTATGTCCAGTGCCAAGTAGAGAGAAAGGAAATATTTTCAATGCGAGAAAACTCATGTTAGCGGCCAAAAGAGACTTTGAGCAACAAATGTTGTTTTAAACAAACTGCAACCCCTTGACTACTTTTCGGTGAGCGAAAGCTCATGCTAGCGGCGGAGAGAATTTCAGGCAACAAATGTTTTTTTATACATTATCAACTCCGTGGCCTGCAATATAGCTGAAGCTGTTACAGCGAAGGGTGACCGAAGGGCTAGAAAATGACATTTTGTCAAAGAGAGACTGACGCGACTCATACGAAAGCACTTTTGTAGTTCCATGTCCGGTGCCAACAACGAGAGAGGAAGGGCATATTTTCAGTGTTTTTTTTGAGAGAAAGCTCGTGCTAGGTGGAGAGAATGCTTGGGTAACAAATGTTTTCTATACAAAGCCAAACCTCCTGACTTCCTATCAAAGGCGGAGGGACACCCTTTTCTGCAAGCGAAGGGTTTATGAGCGCCGGAGAGTTGGGTCACGTGACCGGTCACCGTTGGCGCGCGGCAGGCGCTTGCCAGTGGGAGGTCCGAGGAAGGCTACGCGGATTGGGCGTCGGGGGTCACGTGAGTGCCTTCGGGTGGGGGCAGACCGCGAGCCTTTAAATAAGCGGATCACAGGAACATCACGGATACTCATATTTTAGTCCGTTTTAAACCTATACTTTTGGAGATTATATTACTTATGTTTTTCGGAGCTACGTTTGGAGACTCCGATCGTCAACTAGTCGCCACGTTGCCGTCACATTTTTCTTGGCATCTGCCATGAGCGTGAACTTCGTTCTGTGCATCGTCCGGTCGTTGAGGTGCCACGAGAGAAACTGTGTTCCGCCGACGTACACGCGAAGGGGCAGTTTGGACATCGCCCGCAGGAAGCCGCCGCTGGTGCCCTGGCACTCCGCAGGTGCGCTCGCTCATGGCTGGGCCGAACTGCCACAAACGCAACTCAGGAGGACCTATTCGCCTCAGCAGCGACGCAACATCTGGGAACTTGGTGGGAAGATCGGATGGCCAAATTCTCAATAGACTGTCGTCACTGGGCTGTCTGTTTATATGAACCGAAACTCAATAATTAAAGAACAGCCATCTGAGTAAATAAATGTAATACAGAAATCTTAGTAACTAAATGTAATGTGTAAGTCAGAAACTCTTTTTCTGGTCGACGGACGAAGAGCTCCTTCATGCATGCATGAGAGTAGCAGGGCAGCCTCTAATCCAAGGTAATCGCCTAAAAGCGCAGACAAGCCTTGGGTGAATACTTGTAGAAAGGCAACTCAGAACGCTTCGCAGCCGCTTTCTTAAGTACCTTTTGATCTTGGTAAAGATGCCTCCTTCCACAATAGCCTGGAGAATTACGTCTAATTGACGTTTTTGGGTGTCTTCCATTCGCACCATGAAAGATTCGAAGGCTGGCGTGATGAGGCATTCAGGCACTATATATCCAAAGGAAGTGTCTGAAAAATTGTTCCATAACTTTGGGGCATTAAGCAGAAACGCTTGTCGGTTTCCACCGAGGATGAACGCTGGACCTGGTTCATGTGGTCGACTTGGGAATTCTGCGTAAGCACGGACTCGCTCCTCCATTCCATTAATTGCTTGGAACCTACACACACGGACAGAAGTTTAAGTGTCAAGAAATTGCATTTTTCTTGAACTTAGTGTAATAGACTTTTCTCTGCCAGTTACTCGTTTATTGCCGAGCGTTGTAGGGCGAGTGGTAAAAAATTAACGATTACATAGTTCTCTAATTACTATACAAGTAAAAAATTATATTTTTGTAGTTTGTTCAAAAAACAAAATAATCGAGCTATATGGCGTTTCTGTCACAATTTAGAATACATTTAGCACTATCCCTAACAAAATGTTAAAGGAAAGACGCCAATATGTTTTTGAGAAAATCTTTTTTTCTTCTTCTTAATATTGCATGTATTTAACACAATATTGCTCGAAATCTACCAAATTTTCAAAACATGGACATGATCTAATAAAATAACAATCAATAGTGAAAACATTTTACTTTAAAGAAAAATGACTCTCTTCAAATTTATAATATTTTTACGTCGAAAAAATTTCCCAGTTTTGAAATTTCCGAAAATTGAGAGATAACAGTGGAAACGCGGGCTAGGCCATCTCTGCAAGTGTATTTTACCCTAATCTCACAAAATAATTACAAAAAACCAATTGCATCCATTTTCCAGAAAATTTTGAGAAGTGATTTTATAGAATGGCACATACTTTCTTGCATACCTTTTCTACTATCGTTCGCATGTCTAGCTTCCCGGTGTCACCCCAACCTCTTGCAAACAGACATTTTTTAAAAGTGTTCCCAATTTTTGGATTTCCCAACAATATAACCGATATATTATTAAAATATAATGTAGAAGAGTCAAGTGTCGCCCTTTATGGCAATTTTTGCTGGAAAATTAGAATTCATTCCTAAGAAAAAGGCATGTTATCTTTACTGTAAATGGGAAATTCTTTCTCACCGATTACATTTTTCTAAAAACTGCATTGAATGTCGTTTGAAGTACTCAAACTCATCAATGCCAAATATTTTACCAATTGAAGAAAATGTGCAACTTACGGAATGAGAGATATTTAAAAAAAAATTGCGTAGTGACTGAAAAAACAAAAGAATACAGCAAAATTAATTTTTGCATTTCTTTCTATTCGAGTTTTCGAGTTTTCGAAAAACGTTCAATGATTAGGTAAATAATGGACGTGTAGTCATGAATACAAAGTGTTAACTAATCGCCGCTAATGTAAATGCTGATGCCATGAGATAACAAACAAAAATTTACATTTTGAATTTTTTGAAAAAAGAAAAGAATAAAGCAATATGGCACTTCCATCACCCATATTTGTAACTATTACCATCAAATTATTAAAGAAAACATTTAGAGCCGTTTTCCAGAATGTCATGTTTTCCTTCTTTTTTAATATAGCACATATCGAATGCAATATTGCGCGTAAACTACTAATATTAAGAAAACTGTGCATGACCGTAAGAAATGTACGATCAATAAGGTCATGCACATTATTTTTCTCGTCTTAGAAAGTTCTTTAAAGAAAAAAAGTTAATCGTGCGCCAAAAACGGAAAAAATTTGGGAGAAAACTGTTTTATAGATCTTTGGTAATGAAAAAGTCAAAATTTCCTATTCCTAAATTTAGAAAAAAAGATTTTCTATGTCGTGGTTTAGTCAGAATCCACATTCTGTTGAATCTTAATAGAGAAAAAATGAATTACAGCAAAATATCCGGCTGTCCGTGCGTCTTTCTTCCGGTCCGTTTATGGCCAATGAAGACGCTAAACCGTTTAGCCGATTTTCATCAAAATCGATGTTCCTAAATCAATCTAATGATCTTGGGGTTTTGTGGAGTTTCAAGTAGGTGTTTTGATTTTTAAGAGTATTTTATATGAAGTTGTAAAAACATTTTTTTAATTTCTCAAATACGGCACCAAATTTTTTCAGGAAACTTAAGAGTGTGGTGGTAGTCTCATGTTTGTTGAAATCACTTGTTTTTAGAAAATTTGAAAAGGGGATTTCTCGGGGCGCCTTCTTACAACTACAATATTGATAAAAGATATTTTTTCCTTAATAAAATATTTTCCTTAAAACGTAAAAAATTCCTCTAAAACCCCTCCAAATTTTTTAAAAATTTCCAACTGAAATCATTTTTAGAAATTGCCGAATGTTATAATTAAAAATTTGCTCCACGTATCTATAAAGGGACAGTACAACATGTGATGCTAGTCCCATCGCCGGCTTGTTTTTTAGAAGTTGCCAGAAAGTGAACATTTAAAAACTATACAGTTAAAGATAGCGATTTTTGCTTTAAACAAGTCTGTTGTAAAAAATAGCCTTTTTAAAGAAGGTTAAGTAAATTTTTCGCGAAAACGATTTGAATTTGCTTAAATAACGTATCACTTTAGGATATTGCTTCGTTTGTTCACAATGATGCATTTTAGCAGTTAAAAGAGTGCGACATTCATGGAGTAGAAAAAGCTATGCCAGATCTTCCATTCTCCAACCTACACTCAAAAATGACGATTTTTCAAAGTTAAAGTTTTTGTGTTTAGCGAGCATTATCTAAAATCGAATAACACTGCATGCGATAAAAAAGAAAATCATATTTACTTATCAAATAGTTTCCACAACACATCGCTTCTATCGACGTATTCCAAGGAATGTTTCAGCGTGGGGTGTCCGAAGACTCTGGTGACCTGACAGGCAGCTTCCTCCAGCGTCTCAATCTGTCGGGGCTCCCCAAGGACAGCCAAGAAGCCCATGAAGGTCCCGGTAAAGGCACTCACGATCACCATCCCGAATGCGCTGAGCAGCAGGAAGAGAAAGTTGCCTCGGCGGTCGCTCTCGCGAGTCACGAAGCCCCCGTTGATGAAGGCGTCCAACACCTCGAGCAGCACGTTCCTGCAACAGAAACGGTTGCACCAACGGTCGCCCTCGGGAGGCTCCTAACTCCAAATGATGAAGACTAACAGCCGCGGAGATGTGGAGAAACATGTTTCTCCACAGTCCTTCTCGCATTAGAAGTGTTCAAATTTCAAGAAGAATTCATTTGAGGGAAAACACGAACAAAAACCCGAATAATACCTCGATAGTCACCCTCCTAAATCATGAACCTCCCAAATATAAAGATCTCTAAGATTCGAAAATTACGATTCTGAATGAAATACACAACGTTAAAGCGGATAATGTCATGCCGATCAACGAAACCTTCAATCAAAAAATTATAAAGCTTGGAGAAACAAATTCCTGAATTAAAACTGGGCATGGCCGACTTTTTGTTGGATTCGATTGGAAGGATGCGAATCGCACACTATGAGGCACGATTGAAGGCGAATGTGGTGTTGATGTTTCCGGTTCCCGTCCTGGTGCCTGCATAATAGAACAGAGATTAAAGGTGTGCTAGGATTCACTGGGATTCGAAAACTACTTGAAAAGGCATTACCTTGGACTACAGGAATAGTCCAGGATTAGTCCAGACCAAGTAGAACAAGGTGATTCTTGGGACTGTACGGGTGTAAAAATAATATTACTGCAGAGAGATAATGAAAGTCTGTCAGGGTTCGTGGGATTTAAATAGTACATGACCGGATAATGCATTCGAATTAAAGACGTTTATGTCAGGCGAAGTAGAAGAGGCTGGTGTCACTAACTGTACAGGTGGACATATCACATTAAAGCACAGGGAATCAAAGTAGTGTTTTGGAATTTGAATTGCTGATGGAGTATCTGCTGGATACGATGTGATGAATGCCGACGACGATGGTAAGGCTGGTAATGGTGACAATGTAGATGCCTTAATAATATCTAGAAAGAGTCAATGAATAGGAGAGTTCAGTGGGATTCCACATGGTGAAGGGATGCGTACCTGCGTTTTATGAGACTAGGACTTCAGGCGAAGGTGCTGAGGAAGGTGGTTACATGTGGCCGTCCAGGTGCCTTAATATTATAGCAGAGAGAATGTATGTATAACAGCTCTTGTTGGGTTTCTACAGCGCTCTAGAAATGTCTCTTCGCGGTGACATGTTTCTGGTGAGAGTGTTAGCAACACAAATTATGTTGGTAGCACGAAATGCCGCTTCTTAAAAGTAAATTGCGTACTCACCGCAATCACATAAAATCCTGGAAGTGTTGTTTCCTTCACTTGTTTCCCAGTGATCGTGTTGCTACTAACATAAGTGCAATTTTCAATAAGAGACCAACACTCAGATTAATACGGAAAGACGTTCCCAGCACACTATCTTATCCGGCGCTGAGGACACAGTAAGGCGCCCGTGAAGGCGTAAGACTTGACCGCCCTGGTGCCTTAGTATTATTGCAGAGAGAATGTGGGATGGCAGGATTTGTTGAGATTCCGCTTACTAGCGATTGCTTATCTGCGGTCGATGAGGAAAGTGCGTCTCTGAAGGAACCGGGTCCCTTAATTTTGAAATAAAAAGAAATATGCCCTTTGGCTACAGAGGAATTTTACAATTCTCTACAAAAAACTCTCGATGAGACAAATAAAAATGATTATATTGTCATATCTGGAGACCGCAATGCCAGAATTGGGAATGTATCTATTGATAAGATAATTGGCCCCAATAACGAAGGTGGCCTGAATAAAAATGGACGTAAGCTAAGAGATTTTGCATGTTTTAATAATATGAAAATAATGAACACCTTTTATAAGCATAAACGTATCCATAAGATGACGGGCAGCACGTGGTCAAATTAGTGCTATTGATTACATCATGGCAAACGATAAAGTAAGCAAACTTTTCACAGATGTAAGAGTCTACAGGAGTTACGATATAGATAGCGATCACTTTGCACTCTTAGGAAAGTTAAAACTACTGAAGTGATGGGTTAAAAACAATAATCGCCAAACTTGTCCCATCCAAAAGATTTGGAAAGTATATTTACTAAATGAAGAATCTGTCAAACTGCTATACCAAGAACGTCTGGAGCAACATAACAAAACATATGAAATTAGTAATGACGTGGAAGAAGAGTGGAGGAATTTGAAAACTATAATGGAAGCAACAGCATTCGAAACACTAGGTTTTACTTCAAAGAGAGCGAAGAAGAAAGGGCTTAAAATATGGAATGAAGAAATTGAAGAAGCTGTTAATGAGAAAAAGAAATTATACCTGAGATATTTATCCAATAAATCTCCACAAACTAAGAAGAAATATACCACAATTTCCAACCACGTCAGGTATCTAACAAAAAAGCCCAAAGGAATCATGGGATAAATATATAGCTGATATTGAAAATGAACATGGACGGCAGAAATCCGCGTATAAAATTATGAGGCACCTTAATAGACAAGAGAAGGATGTAGCAGATATACAGGTAATTAAGTCAGATGAATGGCTCTCTTAATTTAAGAACTTATGGACAAATAAGAATGCGAGTGATAAGAATGAGAAGGTGACAAAAATGAAAACCTTATTGAAGACAGCGTAGACCAGATAGAATTTGAGGAACTGGAAGAGGCATTAGCTAAAATGAAAAATAGGAAAGCTAGTGGTAGTGATGGCATTAAGGCAGAAATGCTTAAATGTGCAACTAAAGAATTTAAAATAAGGCTTCTCCACTTCTTCAACCTATGCTGGAATAGAAGAAAAATACCAACTGATTGGAAACTTGCTGCAGTTCTGCCTATTTTTAAAAAGGGAGACCGAACATTATGTGACAACTACAGAGGTATAAGTCTCCTAAACGTTGCGTATAAGGTATACTAAAAAATTGTGACCTCTAGATTAAGGAAAATTGCAGAAACAATGCTGATGGAAGAGCAAAGTGGCTTTCGCCAAGGAAGGTCTTGCATAGACAATATATTTGCCTTAAAACAAATTCTAGAGAAACACAGGGAATATAACAAAGAAACCCACATCTTGTTTGTAGATTACAAGAAAGCTTTTGACACTGTAGCCAGGCATACCCTCTTTGAAGTACTAAGAAAGAAAGGAATCCCTGAACATCTGTTTCTTGTAATTGAAAGTATGTATAATGAATCCGAAATATGTATTTCTTGGAAACCAGTTCGAAAAGCGAAAGTGGACCAAGGCTTACGACAAGGATGCAGTCTTTAACCGATTCTGTTTGATATCTACATAGACGAAGCTCTTCGCGAGTGGAAGACCAGATTAAAATTTTATAGTTTAGACTTAACGAGAACAAAATTATAGACAATACTTTTTGCAGATGACCAAGCAATAATAGCAGAAGAAGAAGATATATTACAAAAAGCAACTCATGAACTGCAGCGGATAATGTCAGAATATAATCTGGAAATATCAGACACCAAAACGAAAGTGATGGCATTCCAAGGACGATACCCGGTACGCTCAAAAATTGTAGTAAATAATAAAACTGTAGAACAGATACAGCACTTCACATTCCTGGGAGCAGACATATCATTTTATGGCGAAATCGACATAAATAAGAAAATAGAACGATTCAATCAAATGAATGGTACCATAAGAAGAACACTCAGTTGAAAAGTGAGAAGAGACATTCTCATCAAATTTTATAAAGTTATGTCAATACCAACTTGCTTATATGGGAGTGAAGTGTGAACAATGACAAAAAAAGATATCTCAAGACTGCAAGCAGCAGAAATGAGATTTCTTAGAGCGGTAGCGGGATATAGTCTCCTAGATAGACAAAGGAACACAAAAATCCGTAATGAGCTAAATGTAGAATTTTTTATAGAGAAAGTCACTAACTACAGACTCTCTTGGCAAGAACATCTGTTGCAAATGAACAACGACCGCATTCCTAAACAAATGGCAAATTATCAACCAAGAGGAAAAAGAAACATAGGACGTCCAAGAATGCGTTGGAAGGACCAGTACTAAGCGGCGTAACAGGCATTATGCCTAAATACTTGAAGATAAGAAGAAGAAGAAAGAAATATGCTATGACGGTGTTCGTTGGGACTCGAAATGACTTAGGGGAGAGTACCTGCGTCCTATGAGGAAAAGGGCACCCGTGAAGAATGTGGGGCTGGTACCTGCATTTATCAAGGTCCCTTAATTAAATGATAATTCTATAAAGGAGTTCGCTGGGAAACGAAATGATTAAGCGGAGGGTATCGGCGGAAGGAAGTGACCTAATTTTATAACACAAAGAACGATTCTATTCGAAGATTCGTTGGGACTCGAGATGATTAAGGAGGAAGGGGTACCTGTGACCGATGACCCGAAGGCTGCCCACGAAGGTAGCGAGGGTAACAGCTATGGCTGTCCATGTTAGGCCGCTGAAGGACTGCAGGATGGTCTGTTGCTCTTGCTGGCGCCTCTTCACCATTAGGCAAAAAGCGCTGCGTGTGTATGGATATAAGGCCTGATGTGTCGCGCCGGGAGATACCCACATGGAAACTGATATGATGTTCACGGATTTGTTGCGAAGGGCCTCATGCATCTTGTTGGGATCGACGGTCACACACTTATACTTTTTGTAGCGGTTCATCAACAACTGCGCAAACAGGAAAAGACACGATTTATATTATCAATTCCTCTTATAATCACTGTGATGTTTTTTATATTAAGTTAGTTCGATTCCTCCTTTGACGTTACAATTCGGATATTTAAAAAAATGTTAAAATAAACTTATATTAACCACAGTAATTGAACTTCTTAGAAATGTATATAGTTTATTCAACACTTAGCAACACGAAATTTGGTATGTGCAATTAAAACTTCATATGTCCATCTTCCTCATTTATAATAGAAAGCAAATTCATTAAATGTCATAAAAAGGTATGAAGGCAAATCATCATTAACTGTGTAGTTCAAACTCCTTGTGGTTTTTTCAATTGTGTTTTTATAGTTGTAAATCTGAAGTACTTTAAATGTTCTCTGTAAATTTAACGATTGGCAGTCCCTTACTCAAACTTTAACAGATCAAATTGAATTACGGGTTTTTTATTTTTTAGAGATATTATTGCTGGAAATCACTTGTTTTATAAACAGTAACAGCATTTGAACGGTGCATAAGAGATTAGATAGTACATTGGTTTAATTTTGAAATGTTCAAAGATAGTAAATATCGGGCTTTTTTACAAGAACAAACAAGTCCAAAATTCAATGTTTGCAAGTATTTGTTCTAGACATTCCCTACAACTCGCGTTATCTGCTGGGATATTAATTTTCAGCAGTTTTTAAACACATTTAAAAGATAGAAGGCAAGGTAAAATCATAAATGCATTATTATGCATATTCACGCACCGAAGTGTTTGGTGCTTCCTTAAAATTCTCGAATTATAATTAGGTTCATTCTTCCAAGAAGACCTGCGATTGTACATATATTCACCTAGCCTATTCCAATCATAAAATATTAATATAACTTACATACATTACTACTTCATTTGTTAGCGTGCCAGAGCCTTTTTCGCAAGGATTAAACGCAACAATCAACTCATCTTCAGAATCATGAGTCACTTTTGGATTCGTCTCGGAGCTTCCGCTTTTTCTTTCTGGAGGGATGGGCAGCAGATGAAATCGTCCATTAGATGGTGTGGGGGAAGGTGTACCAGCGCACAAAGAAGAACAAACCATCGTAATCAAAATTACAATAGACTCCAGATGGTGAACCATGTCTAAAAAATCCCTGAACACGGTTTAATTGACTTTTGGACAAGTTTTCGAACGATTTGTGTGATTCCGGTGGGAAATAATGACAACACAGGACCAAGGCTGCAAATTGATATAAAAACCTTGCTCTTCCCTTCTGAAGTGTATCCTTTACTTATTCTCTTGTCGATGAAATTATCGTGACACGTTCTACAATAAAAATAAACTGCATTCAATAGACGTATTAAGATACTTGTGCCTCCACCCAGGGATAATAGAATCTTTCAATATTCGTGGACAGCGCGAACGCCCTCCAAGATGAGTAGCTTGACACCCGCAATACTCTACACGTCTTCACTGGCCGCGCGAGGTGAACAGAGCCAACGGGTGGTTGCGTTGTGCAAGAACACGCTTGCGCAATTAGCATCGTGCGGTTTGTTCGCTCGGAAAACAATCGCTCAAAAAATATCGATTGGGTAACCCCTCCCCTTGCGCGGCAATAGCTCGTCGTGAAAAGAACTATTCTTGCGCCATCTCTTTGTAAAGTGTAATAGAAATATAAGAATATCTAATTATGCCACAGAGTGGACCCAGCAAGGTAGAAGAGCTGCGAGAACTTGCCTCTCTCCCCGAACATTTTTTCATTGAAAATATATAAAATGTATTTACTTCTAATTCAAATGAACTGCTATAAATTATGTGTTTTGCCTGAGGAAGATTTCTCTTTATCATTGGGCGGGATAGTGTTTGGAATTTTTGTTTGAAATAAAGGGTACGGTGGGTCTTTAGCCCCAAGCCTCTTGTTTTTTTCTGGGCGCCCATGGTGCCCAACAGCACAAATATTCTCAATTATAGGTTACGATTGCCTAATGCTTTGCAAATAGTATCCACGTAATTCTTCAGCGATTTCTTCAAAGACTCTCTACAGCAAAGGAAGCGCAGGAGAATCGAATTGGCACTTTTTGAAAAATTGATTTTCCAAAATTTCTGGGTTTTATAGTTAATATTATCTACGCCATTTATTTAGTACCTGTATTAAAAATTACTTCGTTTAACATGTTGTTTAGTAAGAATCCGATTTCATTGGAGCTTCATTCCGACGAATTCGCTGGCAGTAAAACGTCCATCCCTGTAAGTGAAACGCTGGAGCTTAACCCATTCAGACGATTTTCTACAAAACTCATATGTATCTGAGGCGATTAGAAATACACACAAATGTGTGGCACTAGAAACTATTCCATTCAGAACTATTGGCTAAAGAAATTGATCAAAGTTTATGAGCTGCTCGGTCATTACTTCAATGCATTTATTGAACAGGCTCACATGGTTCCTAAATTCATATGCAAAAACTCCCACGTATATAAGGAGCAACTAATTATTTATGCAGTGGTCATGAAACAAGTCTGTAAGACAAATCGAAATATTTACTCAGCGTATATTTAATGCCGTCGCTTCTGTCCCCCATATTTTTGCTTACTAGACGTAAAAACACACACACACACACACACACACACACACACACACACATATATATATATATATATATATATATATATATATATATATATATATGTAATCGGTCCAAATATTATCAACACATTGGAGCATCTAATGGTTCAATGCGAAATAACCCCAATCATCCAGATATCAAGAAAATTGTTCATTTTCAACACAATACAAGTGAAGAGAGGATTCTTCCAAGGATATTCATTCAGCTCTTTATGGATCTTCTGGACTTAACCATTATCAAGAATGTTGAACAAAGGAAATGACTATATAAATTCAACACACCAAGGCAAGGTTAGAGTGTGTTACACTTTTGTACATAAATAGTTTAACGTATATGCGGCACATGGTCTTAGGCAAAGCTATCAGTGATACAATAGTTCAGCAAAAATATACGCATTGATTTCGGACTAGAAAAATGTAGATCTCGAAGCATATACCGTGGTAAAAAGAAAATTGAAGGGTATGAATTGGACTATTAAAAAAATAGAAAGTAGAAAGAAAGGGAAGTATAGAAGTACTTAGGAATAAGACAGTTACAGATTATTGAGGAGACCTCTACAAAAAGTAGGATCATAAATATCTATTGGATAGAGCACAATCAAAAATCGGAACGCTATTGCAGAAATCTTATGAGACAATCAATACGTATGCTGTGCCAGTGTCAATCTACACTTTTGGAGTGATACATTCAACTAATACGGATATAAAATGTACTGACGGCAGCAGGATTTTCGACACTAGCTTTTCAGCTAGATCAAATTCAGCCGCTGTCTGGAGAAGAATCCTAACGACCGGCTGCTTGTTTGATTGATTGATGTTTTTTTCTTGTTTCCGGTCGCGTCAACTGCTTTGCTCCTTACTCCCGTGAGTGTAGTGCATGTTTTTCTCGGGAGATGGCGGTGATCTTACCCCGCCGGATGGCGAGATCCGGCGCCGACCTACCTCTGGCTAGTCGGGTTTACTCCTAACCAGGACTCTTCCCATCACCGGGGCACCGCCCCAGCAGGGAGAAGCTCTAAGCTCCCGACCGGTCTCCCGAAATATGTGGGAGTGTAGTGTATGTTAGAGTAAGTGTGTCCGTAAGGGGAGAGGATAGGACAAGATACAGGAAGGAAAGATCGCGCGCTATCAGTGGCCCGTCTGTTAAGGTACTGCTCCAGCATTCGCCTTAAGCTGATCGGAAAAACAAAGGAAAACTATCGATCAGAACAGCCGTCCACGTTTGGAGTGATACATTTTGCAAATACAGATATAAAAGGTATTGAAGCAAACGGAAATAAGGTCCTGGCGAGTTTCAGATATCATCACAGAAACTCAGCTGTTTAGAGGTTTACACTCCCTCGATTCGAGGGTGGACGTGGCATCGTGGATTTAAGCAATAATTTGAGAGTGTGCAAAAAGAAATGCGCTCAAATCGTACTTCAGAGGAAACCAAAAGGACTCTATAATACGCAAAGCTCTCGAGACGAAGATAAGGGATTATCTCCTCTCTATTAGAAAATGATTTTCCAAGCAATCTGATGATGAGAAATGCCTCTTCTGGTTGCAGAAAACCCATCATGGTATGCATGCCCACGCTCTGAATCATCCCTTTGTCGATAAAACTGCGTCGAACGCTTGGCAGACTTTTGGAGGATTGTTTTCCCGATACACTGGACTGTGTTCTCTCCTGGATCATGTAATCAGCACAAGGAAATCACAATAAATACATCGGCAAGATTGGCACGATGAATGATACTTCAAGGAGCTGCCACTTCGGGATACAAAATAAACCGCGTATTGTGTCAGAATGTTAATTATTAGCTGCAATGGAGTATTAAACGCCAAAATTCTGCACCAAAAAAATCCCACTATTTGTTTCTCATACACGGCATATTCCTTTTCTATTAATATTTCACAGACAAAGTATTGGTATGATTAGGCAAAATTTTACAGGGGTAAAACCATCATTACCGATAGTGACATTGTATACAAGAGACCAGATATTATACCTTTAGATCAAATAAAGAAGAATGCACATCTAACCAACATTGCAATAGCAGACACTTCCAATCTTCAAGGTGACTACGGAAAAAACGTAAAGAGATATACCGATTTCCTAATTGATCTTCAACAGCTATGATTAATGGAAATTTTCCATATTATACTAATAATGATATTTGCTAAATTGCCGGCGATTGCCAATTCAAATCGAGTGCGTATGAGAGCGCAAGGAGATCTCTTAATGGGAACGATTCCGGGGAACGAATCACGGTCGGTGAGAAGTGTCAGGCGAGTCAGAAGAGTGCAGGGAGACATGACGAATGGCGTGCACGTGGCTGTGTGGGGGTGTGAGACGAGAGAAGAGATCGGAAAACGTCGAGGGGTTAAAGTGCGTGGGAGTGTTAATATGCGAGTAAACGAGCACTCGGAGCATCGGACGAAGACATAAAACTAACAATTATTGTGTTCCGAGCGTCAATGAACAAGAAACCATTAAGTGATGTGAAAGCACGTAATGCAGCGGTGTACATGGGTTATAAACGATTAGGGTAGGGAGAAATAAACGGCTCCGAGCAAGTACATCGCCATAAGAGGACCGATTTGTGCCCGGACTGTGGAAGTAAATGAATACAAAGCAGAATGCTGGGTACGGCACGACGAGCACGTGAGCAGCACGCAGTCGGCGGCACGGGTGGTTACTGTCGCGGCTGTGAAACACTTTTAAAGAGCGCGCCTAAGAAGCAGCGCTCAGCGGCGGTCAGAGAAGGCAGCGGGGCGGAGCGAGAAGACGCCGCCCAATCCCGGAAAGCGAGCTGGTCGGAGAGCCAGCTACGCAGCAGCGAGTCTCCAGCGCCGCCCGCTTTAAGAGCGAGCGCCGCCAGCCGAGAAGTACGACAGTGATTGGCAATTGAGTTGAGTGGAGAGTGTTAGTGACCGTGCGCCCAGTTGAATTCTGCGAGGAGAGTGTACAGTGTGATTTCTGGTTTCGACATAGCTTGTTATTGGTACATCTCCCGGACTTTTGGTTTCTTGATTATGGTTTGTGACTCGGTACGCTCTTTGGACTTTGGAATTGTAACCTTTGTACTTTCGGCAGTTAATTACAATAAATGTTTGTGTATGTAAAGCGTGCAATTATTCTGAACATAACAGTTACTACAGCTCGGCTACGTCAAGGCTATTAGCACAGGCGGCTACATTCCCACGACAGGACTGCGGGACCCTCAGATGAGTCACAAAGCTCGTAATATTCGTGAAAGTCGGGTTGAAGTATTGCAATCCTAAGCTTCAGAGTGTACAATGTGGGTAAAGGACATAATAATGGAAAGTCACAAAAATTCACAGAGGGAGGGAGAGATTGTAACTGGTTAATGTTAGGTAATAATCACACTGAATGTAAACATGTATGATATAGAATATTGTTATTTCATGATTGCATAAATGTGTGGGAACTTCCGGATGGTTAGGTATATTCCAAACAGTATTGATTGGTAATGATGTTAATCACGTTAACAGTATGTGATTATGTAATAAAGATTTGTCTAGTTGTTAAACATATACATGTTTTTTGCAGAAGACGATGATTTTAAACACATGCCTTGACCCTTCGAATCATTAAAGATGTAGGATAGGTGAAGTTTCCCAGCAGTAGTTGGGAAAAAAGACAAATCGGATAAAAGAATAAAAATAGTAATATTAATATAAATGTGATGATAATAATGTACAATATTAATTCGCAATGAGCGCAGTCACTGCCAGAAAACTGCGCGAACAGTGTAAACTCTGGGCTGCGAGAGGCGTCTATGAGTTCGTGCGTGACGGAATATCATTATTATTATTATTATTATTTTATTATTATTATTATTATTATTATTATTATTATTATATTATTATTATTATTATCATTATTATTATTAATATTATTATAATTCTAGAAGAATATAATGGGAATTCTTTGAAGTAAGGCACGACTTCCTGTTATAAAGTGTACCTCTACTTTATTTTCAAAGTGTTGCAATATGCCACTTTTTCAAACATTTAAAATCAATACATCTGTCACGTAGAGCAGCATCTCCACACAACAGCCGCGCCTACACGTCTTTTTCTTCACGGTGTCAGGTAGTGCCGTAAGTCCACCCAACGGCCGCGTCTACGCGTCATTTTTCACAGTCACGTAGCGCAGTATCTCCACACAACAGCCGCGCCTACACTCTTTTTTTCAGGGTCGTAGTGCCGAAGTCCACCAACGGCCGCGTTAGCGTCTTTTTCACAGTCACGTAGCGCAGCATCTCCACACAACTGCCGCGCCTACACGTCTTTGTCTTACCGTAGTCACGTAGTGCCGTTTGTTCACACAACGGCCGCATCTACGCGCAGACACGTAGCGCAGTATCTCCAAACAACCCGCACGCTTTCTTACCGAGTCACGTAGTGCCGTTGTTACACAACGGTCGCATCACGCGTCGTTTTTTCAGTCACGTAGCGCAGCTCCACACAACAGCCGCGCTACACGTCTTTTTCTTACGGAGTCAGGTAGTGCCGTATGTCCACACAACGGCCGCGTCTACTCGTCCTTTTTTTCACAGTCACGTAGCGCAGAAAAACGTTGAGCGCTGACATATATTCAAAAATTGAAGTTGGCTCTGCGACGTAGAGAGCGCTGCCATTAGGCGAGGGCGGTGGGTACTTCACTCTTTCTGAGGATAGGAGTGCGAAGAGCTAGGCTGTCCTCACAGCGGGGTTACCCATATCATCCCCTCCCAACGACCAGAGGATATTTGCCGGTACAGTATATCTTCTAATAATAACAATGGAAGATACGAAATATAATTGAAAACGATTCCAACGACTTCAATTAAGACACATAATTATAACTTTATTATACAAAAGAAGGATGTTAATACATGATAATACTGCACATACAAGATAACACGCCTGTTTACTAACACGAACTATCTGCTTGGGTTCAACACGTTTTCCTCAATCAAATCAAATAATTTTGTTATGCAATACGTTGCTTTTGTAGCATCACCTTCGCACATACAAAATACTCGTCTATATTTGGATATTTATTCCGTCATCACACTCGCGCAAAGAATCCGCGATCCAATCTATTTACAAACATTATCCAAACAACTGTCATCTAGGACCAGATATTCCAACAATATTAACGTCCTCGCTCTCCTTAATCGAACCATTGACATTAATAAACACGATCAATAGCTGGAGAAAAATCGCAAATTTTTCATTTAAACAACGTATTATTTCGAGCTAATTTCAACTAACGCCGACATAAACCAGTGACTCAAAATAACTTACAAACGTCACAACGTTATAACACTAATAAAAAACAAAGATGAGTACATATTAGTCCTCAAACATCATGCTCCTTGGGTAAGGATGCACTCCCTCATAACCACATTACTTTAACTTTTTTTCAGCACGCATCAAAATTATTACCATAATCGAATAGTTTAAGAAAGGAATACTGCTAACCAACGAAAAGAGGTCATATTTCATTACAAAAGTAACTATTTTAGTCTCACTAGACTCAATTAGCAGGCGAATCTAACATTCCCATTATTTCGGACGTACGTCACCGGCGATGACGCGTTACTTTTTCGCGTTAAAACTCACCGGCTTCGATCCGGTTAGAGCCCGCCAACTTGGGTATAACATTCCGATAGGCTAACCGTTCCACCACCGACGCCGTCGATGCGAACGTTACAAAGTCGAGACGTCAGCGACTGCGTATTCGAGATACGATGTGTTGAAGAGCTCTTCCCAGCGTCCTTCGATTGCGCGCCTCTCGTGCGCGTTTCGAGTGTGTTCGTCGCAGTATTGGGCGAAAAACGCTCACGGAATCCCGAGTAGTTCCGCCAAAACGGAGCTATAGATAACAGCCTTCGGGATGCACAACCCCTCAGTAGCTGCTGCATAAATTTAGGTTTGGATTTTTTTTTCTTTAATTTTTGGACATGCTCCTTCAACCACGTTACTGAAATTAAGATATTACTTTATAAATGAAATTCTTTTATGAAAATAAATCTTTAAATAACTTTTTAATTTCTGCAAAATTTTGAGAAATCGAAAAACATAATTTTAAACATTCAAAAACGACTTTAAATTATTGTTATTTTTTTATGAAAAATTCATTTTTTGCTAATATCACGTGCACTTTGAATATTTACCAATCACACCAAATTATGACTGCACAATTAAATATTAAATTATTTTTCATTCTACTATACTATGCTAAAATGAAGAACTAGTGAATTTAAAATGTGAAAGTTACACAAAATTTAAATTTTTGGCGTCTTCCTTGGCGACAATGTTAAAAATAAAAATCTCAAATTGAAATCTATTTTTCAAAATTAGTAATGAATAAGTAACGTACAATTTTTCAAATATCACGTTTTGATGAAATTTTCCGAGAAACATCGGCAATTTTAAAAACCAGATTTTTAAAAAAATAGCTTAAACGTTTTGTTCCCCGTTTCCCAAGGGAAAGTGCCAAAAGCAAATGAAAACACTTTTGACGTTTTCTTTCATTATTCAAAAATTACACTATGTAATTTTTTGAAGTATCTCTCACCTCGTACATATATCGAAATACTTACTCAGATATAAGATTTAGAATAATTCTTACGAGACTTACTCAGACATAATCATAAATGCCAAGAGCAGTAAATATAATAGGATCATAAGTAATAATATTATAAACAATCAAAAATAAAATAGTAATTAATAGTAATAATTAAAATAAAAATGTAAAAATTTATTTACCATTAAAACAAATCAGCTGCAAATATATAAATAGATTACAACCATCAAAGAAAGGTACCAAAAAAAATAAAATTTTAAAAACCTTTTTTTCACCATAACAATGTCAAAAAATTATTTATATAAAATATATATATATATATATATATATATATATATATATATATATATATATATATTATAACACGCCCACCTACTACCTTCCAGCCGGTGGCGATGAAGCGTGAAACTATGAATGCTCGTGAAGCGAGCTTTGAATTCTCAGGAAGCAGGATCTTTCGGGTATGAGAAAGGTCTGAACCCTTGACACAATGAATTATATAAAATTCTGGTAAAATGAGCATATATTCAGTAAAACAAATTACACAGTGGCACAAATATACAATAAGTATGTACTTTACGTAGATGGTCACTGCAAAGAAAACAGAAACAAAAGAACAGAAATAACAAAACCACAAGAGAATGTATAGGCGTCACCTTGACTGCCTGATTACTTCAATACGCACTATTTACAATACTTTTGCTTTGACCTCCTTCTCAATTATTTCGTGTACCTCATTTAACTGTGGTTAATCTAAAGTTTCTCCGTGCACGCCCCTTTAAGTGATTCTCTACAATTATTCTATTATAGACTTCACAGAGGTCAGCCTTGAGCTGCGCATTTATTACAACGCTGTTAACTCTAGCACAAGAATAAACGTGACACACACGTTACTAAATCGTACCCTTTACAAAATTATAGCAACTGATTATTCCTGACATCATACAATGGAAACAATACTTTCAATAAGATTACTTTACATTACATGAACAATTATAATTTACTTTAGAAAAGTTGTACAAGGTATGGCATTCAACGAACTTACTGGTGCGTACAGCGAATGAAATCAAAACTGCCGCTCATACGTTCGAAATATTTCCCCAGTAACTATTTGTAACTTTCACCTATTTTAGGACGCTACGCCTGGTGTTTAACGCTACACAGTTTCCCAACAAATTGTCGCATAGAAGTTGCCAGTTCTTTACCTCGACATTTCCTTCCCGCTCGCCGTCAGTTAACCTTGGGGGTTCGGCCGCTCGCAGTCCTCGCCACGTCACTTGACTGGTTCGATGCCCCCACGGTCACCACTTCTTTCGCTCGATCTCCGGATGCCGCCACACGTCCAAATTCCAAACCTTTCTCTCGTCCTCGGGCTCGTACCGTCCACGAATTGGTCCAAGTCTTTTTCGCCTACGCTTGAGTGTTGGAGTCGTCCTTCTGCCGCCTGCCGCGTACCCGTTGCTCGCGCTTCCAGTTTTAAATAACTAACGTGCTTGAATTGACTACTTCTAGCACTCGGCCGACATACCACACTTTTGAGCGTGCGTGGTCGTGGCGTACAAAATTAAATACTGGATTTCGTTCAGAGTCCTTCTGCGCGAATTTACTTCGATGATGAAACTATTTTAAGTTCGAGCAGTCACAACGCTTGCTTACTCGCGTAATGTTAGTGCAAATGCTGTACATGCACTTTGATTCTGAATTCTATCACTTATCACCGCGTTTCTTAAATCAGCTTTACTAAAGCAAGTAAAATTATACTCCTGCACTAACCGATTACTACCGCTGAAGAATTTAGTTGAGTCGCCGTCGCTGTCGAAGTCGTAAGAGAGCTCTACTGAAGTGCGTCACGGTATTTATGCAACTCCGCCTGGGGAAAATTTCTGGAGGGGTGAATTTTCTCCTCCTTCGCGCCCTCTCGAGAAAATATTATCCGCTAACTTTGGACATAGGAGTGCGAAAACCTGCGGGTAGATGTCGCCTTCTCGGACCATCGCTCCGCCGCGTACCCTATTTCTTAGTTCTCTTTTTTTTCTAGTGACTTATGGTGGCGTTACGGGTTTGTATAACCCCGTGACGTCACTATATATATATATATATATATATATATATATATATTGAAACGCACCGCGTTTCTGCCCAAAGAAACGGTGATACAACAAGTAAGCAGGCGGCAAAACGGTTGCCAGAGGGCGCCCGCTAGCCACAAGAAACAGTTACGGGCGGCGAAGTGTTGTCGGTTGGCCGAAGGCGTGAGAAAAGACGCATCGAGGCTTCAGTGTACGGCCGGTCGCCTGTAAGGGAGGAAGTACCTGGGGCTGCTCCGCGTTCGAACAAGGTAGAATAGTGTCGCGAACGGATGAACGCTGCCAAAAGTGATTGACGGACGAGTTGTGCTGGATATAACCATCATTAGTAGCTCGGACGTAGTGCCAGAGTAACAGCTATTATCCGGGGTAGTACTGATCGAGAGAACTTGTGTGCAGAGGAGTACGCCACGAGACTAGTAGCCTGGTGAAATGGCGAAACACGTGCTAGCAAACTGTATCTTAAATAATTAGTGGCGTTTGTCAGCTCGCGGAAGGTGACATCGAGTAGATCTGGGTGAACTGGAAAGGAGTTCAGCGGGGAGGCGCAGAGGCACCGTGGGAAGATTACGCTGGAGAAAGTGCTTCGGAAACGCAACGCATCGCATCGGCTGGCCCCCAGTGGAGCGGGCATAGGTAGCACAGCGAAGGAGTACGAGACAACCCGAGAGTCCCCGAAGCCGCCGACGCTCGAGGGGAGAGTATTAAACGGTAAATATTACCTCGATCGATGTAAGATCGAAAGAACTAACAGTGATTCTGGGTGAGGTAAAGAAAAGGATAAAGACCACCACAGATATTTGTAATCAATAGTGATTTGTGTAGAATAATAAATAATCCATGTTTATTTTGTTCACGGAACAGTGGTGTCTGATTAATAACCCCGAGCCCATTCACGAAAAAGAACACCTGTCCCTTGCCAATAAGTTTACTGCGAACAAGCCGGGCTTACCAGTATATATATATATATATATATATATATATATATATATATATATATATATAGTGACATACCGATATGTCACAAGAAAATAAACTAACATTTATTTGTAGACTGTATGGTGGAACATGCATTAGGAAGTATCACGAGAGCATGGGCTTAGCAACGACCGTGAATAAACAATGTAGTTTTTGTTTTTTGTAAATGCATTAAGAGGTGGCTGGATGCCGAAATTAGAAAATTTGGGATTGGGCGAAGAAGTTTAGACGATCGAAAGGTCAGCTACACCAAAATATAACGAACGTATGGATTGGCTGGGTGAGAGAAGGACGGTCAAATGTTATGAAAAAAGAGGAAGGTAGTTTAATACGAAGTCTTCGAGGGTGAATCATGCAGGAAGATTTCAGTCTGACCGGCATCGCGTTTCTGAACTGATCGTAGGTTCCTGAGAGGGAACGATTATAATACAGATAGTCAGAATCGGGTTATCAGATCGTGAAATTTTAAGGACAGTAAATGATATTGCAGATATTGCATGTGGAAGTAATATTGATGCATAAATTGGGACTTTGTCAGGAGTGGTAATCGAGTAATAGATTTCGGGACTATGTCATAGGACGTAATCGGGACTGATAATTTTGATAGTTTGAGACCAGCTTGGATAGGGGCAGAAGAGGATTTCTTGGGACTTTGGACTACGGCAAGCTCGCAAGATATTTCGACTGAGAAGTCTACGACGGACATCAATGAAGAATAGATAAGTTAACCGCGGTATAAAATTGTAAATTCAAAGATATCTTGATCAAAGGCGTAACATCAAATCATTTTATTAAATTCACTAAATTGTTTGCTAAAAAGGTAACAATAAACTTTGTTAAATTTTGTTCTTTAGAAAAGAAAGTGATCTTTCATTTAGTCAATCCAAACAGTAATGAACTAGGAATAGAATCATTCTATTTTAGATTCCCAGCTGCGCTGTATAGTCTGCGGATCCTATAATCCATTATAAAGGTAATAAGGATTATAATGTATCGTGACCCATTGACCCAGCAAGCCGGACGCTAAGATCTTTGGCAGATATTAATGTAGAGAAAATTTTGTATATCTTAATATATATTGTGATATACAAAACACACACACACACATCATATTGATATATATATATATATATATATATATATATATATATATATATATATATATGCATACGTGTGTGTGTGTATATATATACACACACACACATATGCAGAAGACGACGATTTTAAAAACATCCCTAGTCCCTTCGAATCATTAACCCAGATTATCCTACCGTCCTACGGACGGTATATTTTTGTAGAGTTTACTTACAGTATTTTACCAGATGATGTTGGTAACACTGGTTTATGAATCTAGAGATATAAAATTTTCAGTTGGATCCTAGGTATCGTCTGCAACGGAGCGATTTGATTAATTGTTGCTGCAATATTTTGACTGCGATTTCTTCATCTGCGCGTCGGCTTCAACAATGTAAGTTTTTACCATTCTTTACAGAGAAATTATGTATATATGTAGACTAATATGTCATATATAAGATAAATGATACATATGATAACGAAATGACGCGAATAATATTACAAATTTCATTTCATAACTTGAATAAAGTTGGTGTCCTACATGTAGGTCGGTAGGATAAAACGCATACTATGATGTCGAAAGATCAATAACAAAATTGGAGGATAACGTTTAATTTTTTGATAGGATTCGCCGGGAAATGCTGACTTTGAGTGAAATAATAGATGAACTGGAAGCAGAAACAGATAATGATGACACAGGAGAAGTTGATATTTTATATCTAATCCAGAAAATGCTTCAGAATTTATTGCTGATGAATATTCCGGAGAAGAGGATGATATGAATGCCAATAATCTTCCACGTAGTGTGTTGCGATCAGAAGCTCAAATAAAAGGTAAATATTCTGAATTCCCTTCAGTAGAAGAATGCGCAATTTCATCCAAGTCAGAAAATGTTCTTTCCACTTCCAATAAAAGGCAAAAGAAAAATGTTTACAGTTGGTCGAAGGAAGACGTTACAAACGATGAAATGAAATGTGTCATTGGAATACTTCTTTTAAGTGGATATTTTCGCCCTGCCAGACGTCTGTATTGGGAAAATGCCATTGACACCCACAATGAACTCGTCGTTCAAGCAATTTCAAGAGATCGTTTAGATTTTGTATTTAGTCATCTTCATCTGGATGACTTGGAAAATTACGATCCAAAAGATACACTCACAAAAATTCGACCTCTCTTGAAAAACCTGAATTTCTTCATTTTGACCCTATCTCGGAACAAGCTATGGTGCCATATTTTGGGCGCCATGGCTATAAACAATTTATTAGAAATAAACCTATTAGATATGGTTATAAGCAATGGGTGGGAACAAATACATCTGGATACATTTTTTGGTTTGAACCATATCAAGTTGCTCCAACTCCTGTAAATGAAGAATACAAATCATTTGGCCTTGGTGGATGTATTGCGATGCTCTGCAGGAGAAAACAAAAAATGCAACTTTGCCAAATTAACACTTATGTTTTGATAATTGTTTTACAGGTTATCCTCTACTTATGGAATTTCAAAGACGAGGAATACGAGGTACAGGTACCATAAGAGACAATCGCTTGCCAAATTGTCCAATAACAGATATGAAGACCACGGAGAAAAGTGTCAGAGGTTCTGTTGAGTTTGCTGTTGCAAGAAGACTGTTTTGGTGACAGCCCTTACCAACTTTTGAAAAGATATTAAAAAAAAAAATAATTCCAAGATAATCTGAGTTAAAGGTGTGGGATAGGTGAAGTTTTCCACAAGCTGTTGATAAGTGAGAGAAATCGGATGGTAAAATAATAATAATAACTATAATAATAATAATAATAATAATAATAATAATAATAATAATAATAATAATGTACAATAATAATTCGCAATGAGCGCAGTCACTGCCAGAAAACTGTGCGAACAGTGTAAACTCTGGGCTGCGAGAGGCGTCTATGAGCTCGTGCTCAGTGCGTGACTGATTATTATTATTATTATTATTATTATTATTATTATTATTATTATTATTATTATTATTATTTACTATTATTATTACTCTAGAGGAATATAATGGGAATTCTTTGAAGTGAGGCACTACTTCCTGTTATATACTGTACCTCTTCCTTATGTTCAAAGTGTTGCAATATGCCACTTTTTCAGTTAAAATCAATACATGTGTCACGGCAAGACCAATTACAAAACAAACGACTGCTGGGGTCATTTGCATAACTGAGTTAAGAATGAAAATCTCGCGATTCCTCATTGAGAATCGTTAAAGAAATGTTGTGAAATGTACTGAAAAATACACGGTAGAATTCACGATCAGCTTGTTTCATAAAAAAATTATTGTTGCAGTTATTGAGAAATTGCGTCACAATGTTAGGGAGTTTAGAGCATATCTGGTTATGACTGGAGTACTGTACATTTGTCCGTTGGCATCAATTCGATTGTTGCTTGCCGGGCAGCCGTCTTGGTCGTTACGGTCAACTGTGCAGTATCCGTCTCATCGCTTGCTGCAACTTACCTTTCCCTTCATAGCTATCCTGTAATTTTGAATATAACTATAAAGCGTAATCATTGCGCGCCAACACGAAGCTACTTGAGCACGAAACAATTCGGGCTAACGAGTGTATTCCGAAAGAACGTACATCATAGAAAATTTTAAATGAATAGGTTTAACTAAAACTTATAACTAGGCACATATTATACAATACCCTTTGCAGGCACCATCAATCGCCATTTGTGATCAATTGTGTATTACTTTACTCTTAGAAGCCGTGCGCGGCTTTGCTGGATTGAGTGATTGATTTTTTCGTGTTTCCGGGCGCGTCAACTGCTTTGGTCATTAGTCCCGTTAGTTTAGTGCATTTTTTTCGCAGGAAATGGTGGTGATATTCCCCCGCTGGATAGTGAGATCCGGCGCCGACCTACCGTCGGCTAGTGGGGTTTCCCCTTACCAGGACTCTCCCTCCAGCGGGGCACTGCCCCAACCGGGACAAGCTCTAAGCTCCCGACCGGTCTCCCGGAATATGTGGTAGTGTAGGGCATGTTAGTGTAAGTGTGTGTGTAAGGGGAGTGGATAGGACAAAGAAGAGGAAGGACAGATCGCGCGCGATACGTGGCCCGTTTGTTAGGGTACTGCTCCAGCATTCGCCTGGTGTTGATCGGAGAAACCACGGAAAACTACCGATCAGTGCAGCCGGCCGCTAGACTTCTCCTTCAGACAACGACTGAATTCGACCTAGCTGAAAAGCTGGTGTCGAAAATCCTACCACCGTCAGAACTCGAACCTATAACCTTCCGGGCAGGAGCGCTGCAGTGTCATCAGTTAATGCACTGAGCTACCGCTCCCGCTGGAGTTAATAGTTTCCTTCTTTTACACTAAAAGGGCCCTCACAGGCATCATAGGCGTCTGCCACACAAAGGTCTTTTACCCGAGCTATTCAGAAGATGCAGGGGTGACGCACGCAGTCGCTGCAGCTGGGTGAGTGGCTTGCTCCACTCCCTGTTGCGTGATCGAAGTCCTCTTGCGGGTCGAAGCGTCCAGTCTCGAACTGCAAGGCCGGACTCTGATATTTCTTTGCGATAGCAGGGATGACGAACTTCACACGCGTGTCGTTCGCGTGGAGAAAATTAACGTAGGAGATTGACGAGAAAGACATGACATCGAGTTTGATAACCGTCACGTACACTGCAGGTACTAGCAGCCCCTTTTCGTATTATGTAGCCCGAAAGCCTTTAATGCGTGAGCACAGCTACGTACTGAGAGAGCACACAATCGCATTTCCGCCGAAGTTCTCCATGTCTAGTGACCTCGTGAAGTTATTGAAGTCCCCGTGTGGAGACTGAAAAGTAAAAACTCTCCTTACGTCGGAAGAAGAGATCAAGTAAGTTTTCGCTCCGAGAACAAAATGCAAGTCAACTCCCGATGGCAGCCTCATTAGTTGACTATGTTGTGCAAAGCTGTACCAACCAAAAGCGCGTTAAGCAATCAAAGTATGATTAGGGTGACCCTACTCTTGATTCACTGTTTAAAAACTTTTTCGTTTTATCCTCCTTTTGGAGACTGGCATCGATCGGCTGGTCAACACCAAAAACGTTTTCGGACCACCAAAACTTGTCATTGCCTATCAAGTCCATAACATTGCATATCAGACACCTCGGGTCACCATTTGTTGGTATAAAACAATACCCACAACAACTTTCTAACGGGAGACACGTGCGTTCTCTCGTAGCTGTTACAAAACAAAAGGGAGCCCTCGAACGCCACAACATCTCCTCGTTAGTGTTTCCGGCGCCACGAGCCAACGGTCACCGCCACTTTGTCCGCGACCAGCCGCATTACCAAAAACGTACGCGTCTTTTTGTTCACGGAGTCACGTAGCGCCGTATCTCCACACAACGGCCGCGTCTACACGTCTTTTTCTTCACGGAGTCACGTAGTGCCGTATGTCCACACAACGGCCGCGTCACGCGTCCTTTTTTCACAGTCACGTAGCGCGGTATCTCCACACAAGAGCCGAGCCTACACGTCTTTTTCATCACGGAGTCACGTATTGCCGTATGTCCACACATCGGCCGCGTCTACGCGTCCTTTTTCACAGTCACGTAGCGCTTCATCTCCACAAACCAGCCGCGCCTATGTCTTTTTCTTCACGGAGTCATGTAGTGCATAATGTCCGCTTAACGGCCGCTCTACGCTCCTTTTTCACAGTCACGTAGCGCAGTATCTCCACACAACAGCCGCGCCTACACGTCTTCCTCTCACTGAGTCACGTACCGGTCGTTTTACCATTTCCGGTCCTCCTTTCTTTGGCCTCGCGGAGAACAAACATTGGCTGCTGACATACTTTCATGAATTGAGTTTGGCTCTGCGACGTGGAAGGCGCTGCCATTTGGCGAGGGCGGTGGGTACTTTACTCTTTCTGAGGATAGGAGCGCGGGGAGCTAGGCTGTCCTCACAGCGGGGTTACCCATATCATCCCCTCCCAACGACCAGAGGATATTCGCCGGTACAGTATATCTCCTAACAATAACAATGGAAGATACGAAATATAATTGAAAACGATTTTAATTACTTCAATTAAGATACATAGTTATAACTGTATTATACAAAAGAAAGACGTTAATACAAGATAATAGTGCTACAGATATGAAATAATTGAATAGGGTTTTTATTACGCACAAATTTAGGTTTGAGCCCGTTCGGAATTGCCTTAGTTAACTTCGTGTGAGCTCCACGCGTCTAATAAACTCGCGTGAATTCTCATCCGACTGGCCACTGAAGTGCAGATTCGGCGTCGGCGGCGGTGGTTTGCTTTCAATCTACCGAGCAATTTTTGCTTCCAATCTCGCTAGCTCTTTAGATTGGCTGTCAAAGCTTGACTCGGGTCCCCGAGTAAGAAGCATTAATTAATTTTATAGTTTTCTAGTTCATTGCTGTGTGTTTAAGGACCTGAAACAAAACACGTAACCGTATTGCTAATACCCTCGGGTTTTTGAATACTTTATGGCCCGTTCAAATACTAACTCATCACATACATTTTTATTAATTCGATTTATTAGTTAAGATGCAAGCAAATTGTATAAATAATGGCGCAATGCTCAAGTAAGTACAATAACGCGTTATAAATCTTATTTTGTTTAGTTTATATGAAAATTGCAGTGTTGGAATGTTCCTGTGAAATTATAATTGCCATCAGTCACGTACATTTCACTGTTATGTATCACATGTTATAGAGTCCTATATCATTGCGTAGCACTACCAGTAGTAATAATAAGATGTATATTATATATCGGCTAACATCCTCCAAATGTTATTTTTTGGTGTTACCAAATATTCTAAATAACTTTTAGCAATAGAAGCAAATACCCTAAAAGAACCGTTTTATCAACCTCATTTGCACTGTTAATCACAATGTAAAATAACTCTCAAATGCACCATAATTTTCACATACTTTTCGACATTTAACTAGAACCCACTGTCCATATTCTTGTTAGCTTTGCGAGAATGTTCGCACCAACTTCACGATATTCTTCCCTTTAGTACGAAAAAATCAGTTCAGCAACGATTATGCAATATTAATTAGATGCACAATTTTGTTTATCTGACGTCATATTGACAAATGACTATTGCAATGCGTCTGTTCACTTTAGTCGCAAAAAGTATAAAGTGTGTCGAATTCACGTTTGATTCAGCAAAGAACTAGTAAACCATAAAGTCTTGAATGCACCACGGGCGCTTCTAGATGTTTTTCCCCCTCAGGCGACTTCCAACCCCTCGGGCCAGACGCCCTCGGGTATTGGAAGTCACTCTCGGGGCAAAAACATCTACTTAACGCCCTTGACACATAAATAACTATTAGTTCCGTTACGTCCTTATTATTACCCGAATTTCCTCATTAATCCTCTGCTCAAAGGAATTTTATTTTTATGAGTAACTTCATTTTTAACTTTAATAGTTTCGACTACGCTCTCTAGTGATTTTACGGCCTCAATTTACCCGTCCTGGCCGTTTAATTTCTTATAAATCAGACCCTCAAACTCAAGGCTTTTTTCGTCACGAGCTTTACTTTAATTACGCATTTTTCGTCCTAATTTAGCGAGATTTACATTCATGACATCACGTTTGCAATCTAATTTGACCATGGCCTAGGTTATTTTCGTCCTAAGATGCGCAAATATGCATTCGGCGCATTAAACGGGTTACGGAAGGCGTTTATCGATGTCCTCAGTTCGGGCCCACCATTGTTCATTCTATTTTGAAACTCCAACCATTAGTGCGCTTTAACGCTCGTCAGTCAGTTTATCACCTTCGTTAAGTTTAGCGCGTCTAGCAACAAATTCTGTCTTGTTTCTTTCTGTCAACTCGCCAACCAAAATTCTCGCATGCTCTGTGGATTCACTTCCAACGTCACTGTGTGCTTCTTTAATTCTCTTTTACTCTCTTCCTGCGATTCAGAACGTGCCGTTAAATTATCAAAAAAAAATTTTTTTTGTGAAATTAATTTTCAACGTGATAAATTTAGAGTACTGTTTCAGTTTTTCCTAGAATATTTCTCCTAACATTCTATAAAATATATTGTTTTAGAATTGTATACAATGTGGATGATAGTGAAAAAATTTTAAACCAATTTTTACAGTTTAAATATGTGAAATTACCTTATAAATAGTGTATAGAATTTTGAAGAAATATATATTTCCCGGTTTCTCTAGGTAACGTTGTCTTCGCGTTCCGTCATAATTTGAAATGGATCTCTTTATTTTGGGAAGCAAGCACTTTATCCCCTCGATAATTTCACAATTTTTTCAAAGTTCCCCAGCGTTGCCGTTGAATCTGCCACAATTGTAACCGAGATATTCTTGAGTTCGAGTCCTGGCGGTGGCAGATCATTGTTCCTACCTAGGCAGCAAGATATAACTCTAATGACTGAGGAAAGAAATCTTACGCCCAGCTGCTGTTTTGGTAGTTTTTCATGGTTGCTTCGACCAACACGATGAGAAAGCACGAGCAATATTATAACAGAGTCACCGGGCGCGATCTTTTCTTCCCCTTCCTTTTCCTGTCCTCACCCCTATAAACAACTACTACACTACTTCGCATGTCGGAAATTAGAGCGTGCCCGTCTCTGGCAGTGACTTGCTGAGCGAGACACGGGCAAGGGAGAATCCCCTAAAACCACCGGCGCTGGATCTCACCATCCAGTGAGGGAGAAACCCTGCCACCTCCTGAGATAAAATGTTCATTTCGTTAACAAAACCCATTTACCATAGCAGTTTACGTGCACACAATCATTAATCACACTTTTTTCTTTCTTCATACTTTAAGATTTTTGCTCGAATAAATTAAAGTACATTTATAAAAATAGCACACGTTCGATTTTCAGCAAACAAACTCAGAAATATGCAAATTTTAAAAGAATTTTGGGACATGCTCCTTCAAACACGTTACTGAAATTAAGATATTGCTTTCTTAATGAAATTCTTTTATGGAAATTAAATCTTTTAATAATATTTTTATATGATCAGTTTCTGCAAAATTTTGAGTTACATCGAAAAAAAAAACAATTAATTTTTAAAAGATTCTTAAAAACGACTTTAAATTATTCGTTATTTTTTTTCAGTAGACGAAAGTTTCCAGATTAATACTGCGTAGTTGAAGTTGTGAAAAATGAAAAATGCAAATGCAGAAATGTGTTGACACACGTTTAGAATTTTTGGCGTCTTCCTATGGCGACAATGTTAAAAATAAATATCTTTCTTAAGATTGAAATCTATTTTTCAAAGTTCGTAAATTAAGTAAAGTAATGTACAATTTTCTCAAATATACTAGGTTTTCGTGTAATTTTCCGAGAAATAATGGCGATTTTAAAAACCAGATTTTTTTAAAATACTGCTTAAACGTTTTGTTTCCCCTTTCTAAGGGAAAGTTCCAAATGGAAATGAAAACACTTTTGACGTTTTCTTTCATTATTCAAAAATTACACGTATGAAATTTTTTGAAGTATCGAAATACTTACTCAGATATAAGGCACAGACATAATCTTAAGAGACTTACTCAGACATTCAGACATAATCATAAATGACAAGAGCAGTAAATATAATAGGATCATAAGTAATCATTATTAAAAACAATAAATAGTAAAAGAGTAAAATAATAGTACTAATAGTAACAATAAAGTAAAGTAAAAGATTTATTTACCATTAAAAACAAATCAACTGCAAATAATATAAATAAATTACAACCATCAAAGAAAAAGGTAGCAGTGAAACAATATGTAGTTCAACAGTGAATTTTCAGTAGAGAAAAAGCCTTTTTCAATGTCTTCACCAGACTGATATGAATAGTTGACGAATGTGCATTAAAAAAATTGTGTTTTTTAACATTTTACATTAAAACAAGGCAGCCAACCGTATTATACCATTTATTTATCTGTTACTCGTACATATCAGCTTCCCTAGCACTTGCAGCTCCGAGAAATTGTTTCTCAATACCCGCATATTTTATTAAGAAACTTTTACTTCCTGTTAATTTTGGAAGAATATTACGTGTTAACGGAAAGTAGACAATTTATTATATTTTAATGGAAAGAGCATTCTAATCTCGACACAGATTTTCAACGTGGCAGCATCGTTGCCTTCTCGCAAGTGCCAGCCAACTTCTTTTAGACGAAGCGCAGAGGCCGGCGCGAGTGGCTAGCTGTGTGCGTCCGATGTGCCTTCTTCACAAGACAAATGGAACATTCCAAACAACTACGAACCACTTTATTTCATTATTTTGTGATTAAAAACTGATTTCCTAACATATTTGCACATATTGTATACGTTGCACTTAAGAATGATCCGAGTGTGCATATATTTAGAAACGGGTTATTAAAAAACACTATTCTACAAACCCAACGCTGAGGGAAAAAAAACCATTCTTTCAATAACTCCAACAAATAAAATCAGATTCTACCTATGAATACACTTCATAAAAGACACGCATTTCCAAACATAGCGAGCTCACGATATTAGTTTTCTAATATCTCCGATCTGGATTAGGTTTACGGTCTTGCCGCATCCTTTCACCAGCTGTTATCTATTTTCGTCCAAATCCCTTTTTTTCACTTTTCTCAGAATTGCGGTTTTTAATAGTAGGATGAAAATCTTCCTTTAAAAATATTATAGAAGAACCAAACCTCGTCTTATATAGAAATCTTCCTCGCAAACTTTGGTGACATATTAAAGAAATTATTGTTTAAGCTTTCCTGTAAATGTGAAATTTGAAGCTCTTTTTCGCAAAAATCTTCTGGCTTTTCAAAAACTTTATTGGAAGTCGCACGGACGGACGGACGGACGGACGGACGGACGACGACAGACAGAGCAGCCCAGGACGACAGACGAACGAACGAGACGACAGACAGACAGACGACGACGAGACGCGACAGACAGACAGAACAGACAGACAGACGACAGACGACGAACAGACAGACGAAAACGAACAGACGAAACAGAACGAACGAACGAACAGACAGACAGACAGACAGAAAACGGAGACGAGACAGACGAACGAACAGACAGACGAAAACGAACCCAGACAGAGACAGACAGACAGACAGACAGACGAACGAGACAGACGACAGACAACAAACGAGACAGAACGAACAACAGACAGACAGACAGACAGACGGACGACAGACGAGACGACGGCAGACGAACGACGAACAGACGAACGAACAGACGACAACGAGACGAACAGACAGACGGACAGACAGACAGACAGAACGAACGAACAGACGACGACAGACAGAACAGACAGACGAACAAACGAACGAACGACGAACAGACGACGAACGAACAGACAGACAGACAGACAGACAGACAGACGAACAGACAGACGAACGAACAGACAGACAGACAGACGAACGAACGAACAGCGACAGACAAAACAGACAGACGGCAGACGAACGAACGAACAGACAGACAGACAGAGGGGAACAACGACAGACGAACGGACAGACAGACGACAGACAGACAGACAGACAGACGAACGACAGACGAACAGACGAACAGACACGACAGACGAACAGACAGACGAACAAAACAGACAACGAGACGAACGAACGAACGACGAGCAGACAGACAGACGAACGAACGAGACGACAGACAGACGAACAGAGACAGACAACGAACAGACAGACGAACAGACGAACAGACAACGACGAACGCAGACAGACGACAGACGAACGACAGACAGACAAAACAGACAGACAGACAGACGACAGACAGACAGACGACGAGACAGACAGACAGACAGACGAACGGGCAGACGAACAGACAGACAGACGAACGACGACAGACAACGAACGAACAGACAGACAGACAGACAGACAGACGAACGAACAGACGAACGACGAGACGAACGACAGACAGACAGACAGACGAACGGACAGACAGACAGACGGCAGACAGACGACAACGAACAGACAGACGAACGAACGAACGAACGAACAGACAGACAGACGAGACGACAACGAACAGACGAACAGACAGACAAAACGACAGACAGACAGACAGACAGACGAACAGACAGACAGACAGACGAGACAGACGGGCAGAACGAACGAACAGACAGACAGACGAACAGACAGACAGACAGACGAACGAACGCAGACAGACAGACGGCAGACAACAGACGAACGACGGGACAGACAGACAGACGAAGAAGCGAACAGACGAGACGCGGCAGACAGACAGACGACAGACGAACGAACAACAGACAGACAGACAGGCAGACAGACGAACGAACAGACGAACGAACGAGACAGACGGGCAGACGAGACAACGAACGGGCAGACGAACAGACAGACGAACAGACAGACGAACAGACAAAACAGACAGACAGACAGACAGACAGCAGACAGACGAACAGACAGACGAGACAGACAGACAGACAGACAACAGACAGACGGAACAGACAGACAGACGACAGACGACAGACGAACAGACGACAGACAGACAGACAGACAGACAGACGGACGGACGGACGGACGGACGGACGGACGATACGGTTTGCCGTCAATCGATTTTGCAGAAATCAAAGACACACAAAACATGGATTATGGCTACACCACGTGTTAGAGGATATTGTTTTTTAAGTTTAGCAATTGGATGTATCCATATTTTCGTTACCAGGTTCCGTCAATGAGCGTTTGCCGTTGAAAATTCGCCTTTTTCATGCAGAATTACATAAGTTTATTTCTTCTGCTTAAGCCGTAGCGACAAAGTAGTGATTGTACAGATAGGCACATACTTTCTGCCACTAGTTTTCTAGTACCGTTTGCCTGGGCTAGCTTGCCAGTTCCACCGCAACCTCTCGCCAGCAGCCATCAACCGCAGCCGAAAGCTTATTATGTTTAAATGTTCCCAATGTTTCTATTTCCCAATAATATAACCGTTATATTACTTAAAGTATAATATAGAAGAGTAAAGTGTCGGCGTACATGGCAATTTGTTTTGAAAAATTAAGAGTCCTTTGTAACAAAATGGCGTGTTAGCTTCACTGTAAATGGGAATTTTTTTTCACGGATTACATTTTAGTTACCTTAAAGCTTCATTGGATGTCATTTGAAGCTCTTGAACTCACAAATGCAAAATTGTTCACAAATTGCGAAGTTACTGCAAAAAAAGCTATACAGGAAATTAATTTTATATCATCATAAACTTTCACTATTCGTACGAACAGTTTGAAAAAAGTTTGGGGCTGTTTTTGAAAAAAGACGCTGTTTTTTTGGAAAAAGGTATCTAAACATTTCTGAATTCGCGTGTTTTAGTTCATCTTAACGATAGACACTCAAGTTTTGGGAAAACGTTCAATGACATTTAAATAATGCACGTATAGTCATAAATGCAATAGTGTTAACAAATCCCCACTAATGCAAATACTATCGACATGAGATACTAAACAAAAATTAAATTTTTGTTTAATTTTTTCTTTAATTGTTTAATTTTTAATGTAATTATTTAGTTTTTGTTTAATTTTAAAATGAAAATTTGTTTTTAAAAAAACAAAAGAGATCAGAAAGGCGTTTATGTGACCCACATTTAGAACTAATACAATCAAAATTTTTAACAAAATATTTAGAGCCGTTTTCCTGAAAATCTTGTTTTTGTCATTTTTAATGTCATGTTAAACGCAATATTGCGCAAAAATTATTTAAATTTAAAAAACTTTGCATGACCTTAACGAAAGAACTAATTATGGAAAAAAATACAAGAACGATAAATATCTATCGTCAATTTTGTAGTTGTAGGAAATCGCTCAAGAAATATAATCGATTTGCAATTTTCAAAAATCAAAACTTATCGTTGAACATCGGACCTACCCCGCCTTAATATGTGTATTTCACTCTATTCTTACAAGAAATTTAAAGAATTTTTTTTAATAATTTTAAAAACTATAGAAAACGTCTCAGGGGCTTTATGTAATGTACCTCCAAATATTAATGAACGTTTTTCAAAATCTTTTACTTCTACTCAGGCCAAATGGACAGGGTTTTTTTCAGATTAGAAAAACTCCTACGCATAGTTTAGTTTGTTCACATACTCCAGACGGACGAACAGTAGGAGAGACAGATGGATGGATGTTTTGAAAAAGACCACTTTCTCGATATCAGGGTATCCCAAAACATTTGAAATTAATGAAATCCCTGTTGAAATCTCGAAATCGATTTCCTGCAAAATTACATAACTTTCTCTATATTACATTTCCTTGTAAGTGTATACAGAAGAAAAAAATATAAACTTTTCCCCTTAAAAATACCCGAAATAATAAAACATCCATCATAAAAACAATATCCATGCCTATTTCTCTGAAACCCCCATCCAGTCCCATCCCTTTGGGAACGATCATTGGAAGCAAGAGCGCAATGCAGGGATTTAAATGCCAAAAACAAGTTTGAAGGGGCTAAAGTTTGGGAAAGGGACAACATAAAGAAAAGAAAGATGAATTGAAAGCAAAGGGGAAAAAAAATGGGAAAGGGGAAAGGGGGAAAAGATGGAGAAGAAAGGAAAGAGAAAAAAGATAAAGTGAAAAGAAAAAGAAGAAATAAAAGAGAATAATAGACAAAATAAAAGAGAAGAAAAAGAAGAAATGGCAAAAAAATAAATAAGAGACAGGATGGGGCCCAAAAAGAAAACCATTTTTAAATTTGTTCCTTGTTTATAAAAAACAGTGAGATAAAAATTGCCTTTCTTTTGGAGGGTAGCGTTGAATCACTTTTTCCACATTTTTGTATCCCTTCATCTATATAATTAATACAGAAAAATGGGTCTAGACATAGATAACCACTGGATAATTCTATGATCAAGTTTTATCGGTTAAAAAATTTTTCCGCCATTGTCATCAGTTTTGCATATTCGAATTATTAAAAATTATTTACAAAAATAAAAAACAAAACCCCAACGTCCTGCAAAATATGGTTGGGAAACCCGCGGGATATCTATATTTCTTGACGCATGGGCAAATATAAACAAATAGATCAATAGAAGGAATGAAAAAAGTTCGGTTACAAACTAACAACAAAGTGTAATAATTTACAAAAAAAAACTGTAACAAAAAACTCCTTTTCGCAAAATTTGAGTTGCGAACCTGTAACCTGAATGCAATTTTCAAACCGCGTACGCGTGCCCCAAAACCCAATACATTTATCTGGGTCAGCGTGCGGTTCGGTGCTTCAACAGCCAATTTAGTTCAGAGAAGTGGGAGGGAAATTTTGGGTAACAGCGAAAGGGTTTGTATCTTGTATCCCATTACATCCCAGCGATTCTTTGTTTCTATATTAGTGTTTTATATTTGATATTTTGAATTGGTAGGTACAAGTTTTTTTTACGAGCACATGGCTTAATTCTGCATCTATCTTGGTGCAGCAGAATAGCATAGTTTCATGTGCGTGCAGTGCGGTTTACCAGTGGTTTAAAGGTTAGTAATATCCAATTACATTGCAAGTCAATTGCATTCTGCCAACATACTTCAATATGTGCAGTAGATTACATTGTTTGTATGGCTCACTTTTATCTTTTTTTAGGTTGATCCCGGGTTTAGGGTGGCACGGTTCCTTTGGTTCCTTTTATGATTCATTATTTCTCGCGATTCCTATGTTTATAGTTGCGCGGTTCACTATAACAACTTAATTATTTATGTTTAATGTTAAATGAGAAGAAGTCACCTGATAATTTTTTGGCGTGGAATTGTGTGTATTTTCGAATATCAAGTCGTCTTTAAATAGGTTTGTGTGTCTACTTAGATGGATGGTATGAATTTTCTTAAAAGTGAGTGTTCCCTTTAAATTAAATTCTCTTAAAAGTGAGGGAGGTATATAATACAGCTTGAGCAGCGGAGCGACAGCGGAGGCGCGAACCAGGTCTCAGAGCGTGGCCGGAGTCTCGAACGTAGCACTTTGGATCCGTCGGGTAACGACGTGGGGTATCACGTCGCGGACCGCTTGGTGAAAAAAAATGCGTTGGTGAAAGAATTGTGTAGGTTATAAAATTAAATTTGTACCGTGAAAAATACGAATAATCAGTTCACTTAATGAGAGTTGCTACGGAGATTTATACGTACAGGGGCTTTGGAGCAGGCGGGTAGCTATTCTCCGATCTACCTTTATTTTAAATAATATATTTATTGTTGCAACATCATGAACTTAACTCACGGCTACTACGTATAAACAAGGATTCAGTTCATGGAGTCGATTCTCTTCTAATGAACGGAATCAGTGAATGAAAGGGACCGTGCCATTCTAAACTCGGGATTTACCTTTTTTTACACTAAAGAGTGCCTAAGTCGTTTGTATCTTGACCCATAAGAATTTCGAAATTTCTGTTATTTGCAAGTATTAAGGTTTTAAGAATTAAATTTTAGTTCCAGGTAACATTAAATCCTCAATGTTCATGAATGTCTTTTTATTTATTTTTAGGACAAAAAGTTCTTTTTTAATATTAAATAATCTCTTAAAGTTTTTTCTTAAGATTCTATTCCTTTTAAAAGTTTCTTTATCTGTTAAAATTCTGCCAATTGCCGTGCCTCAGTTTCTTAGAGAGCTAATC
Source organism: Teleogryllus oceanicus (assembly GCA_964035755.1). Taxonomy (NCBI): domain Eukaryota; kingdom Metazoa; phylum Arthropoda; class Insecta; order Orthoptera; family Gryllidae; genus Teleogryllus; species Teleogryllus oceanicus. Next base: position 13,249,913 of record CAXIVR010000010.1, read on the forward strand.
GAAGCAAATGATTCGACAACAAGAAATTATCTTGAAAACATACGGCAGTATAATAATGCTCTGGCATTTGCATCTGTTCAGTTAAATGCTGTTCATTTTCGAGGGTCAGGGCCTTATTGTCTACAAATTCATGGACAGATATATCATGCTGTTGGGCCTTTGATTCCAGAAAATAACATTCAGCCATCATATGCAGGTTTATTAATTTTAGATGCAAGTGAAGCCCTAAATAAACGTATAGTGCAATGAGGCCATTGCTGGTCGCCGGACCCAAACTTCCCCCTCTGTCACGCCAATTAGGACAGCCCCTGATTCGACACGGCTCAGCGCAAGACGCGCGAACACGTGCCTGTCGTTCTATTCACAGATCTACAACTAGGGTGGGATCGCCTCCCGGGACAGCCCCTCAGGCAAAGAGCGGGCGACTGCCCGCCAATGTTCACACTAGGCACCGGAACAAGTGAATTATAGAGATCCCGGCTACTGTTTACGTAATCCCATAGGACTCATACAATCATCACGGAGACAGCAGAAAGGACTGCTTTGTTCATCTCTGGTGTACTGGCCAAAACACACGCACAACAAAACCACCAATCAGGCGCCCAGAAAATGACACTAGATAGGAAATGCCCTATCGGCTTCCGACTCGCGTCGAATATTCTAGAAATTGAGATTTCGACCAATAGCATTTGAAATTCTGATCACGTGAAGGAGCGATGTGCGAAGTTAGAAAAGAGAGTGGGGATGCGAAGCAGAAAGCTCGAGAGTAGGATTTTTATGAGAAGACAGATAGAAGGCGAGAGAACGGCATAGCAAACAGGCTGATGTGTTGAGGAGAGGTAGTTGGAGCCAGCGATTAGTGTTGGCCGACCAACGGAGTGCAGGCCGCCCCGTTTGAAAGCACAAACTGGAATTTATTCCGTTTCAACGTGCCGTAAGGATCAATAGTACAGCCGAGTTATCGAGGCTGACCTGATACGGATAGGGTGGCGTATTGACGGCCCTTTCCGCTATCCACCGATTGCGGCTCATTTCAACAATTTCCTGACTACGGGCGTCGGATCTGCGAAGTATTGGAACGGGAAGGAACGCTGGCGCCGAATGAACTTCTGCTTCCGGCTGGCTGCGCCTTGCAGCAACGCGGTTCGCGACAGCGTTTGATTTGAGGGCGACCACAGGTGTGCAATCATCGAAAATCATCGAAATCAACGACTATTATTTTGTATTCATTCTAATGACATTAAAAAATCATCTGTTGTAAAAGTAATATTAGAATTCAATTTAAGAAACATTCAGACCAAAATGTATTTTAACAAGCAATAAACGTGTTCTCGCCGTTCAGGCGACTAACACTTTACAAAAAGGAACATGACTTTGTAGTTATTAAAACTTAGTAATAGTAGCAAACTCAGTGCACGCCCTCATTCACAGAGTGCTCACCCCTGAGGTGCTCATATGCCGGTGCCAAGTGACCATTTGGCGCCCTTTATTTATAAATTTAACGCGCACACCTGTCATCTGATTACCGACACACTTCGGTGTGACGGTGTTCCCCCCCCCCTTTGTGTGGTATCCAGACCGTGTGCTACGCGCATTGCACACATGCGTGGGTTGCCGTATGCGGCAGGTCGGGTTCATCACAATAGACAGGCATGAATATCGTTTTTGTGATAGATATATTATGCAGAATTAACAGGAAATTATTCTCCATATAAATCCTTATGCTCAGATTTTTCAACACATGAAGGGCATTACAGGTCATGTTCAAAATATGGAGCTAAAATTCTCCTTGGAAAATTCATTTGATAAGCGTCAGTACAATATTCCAGTATCGGAGGAAATAGCTGCAGCCTTTATGTTTGATGAGGGGGAGGAACCAGGAAAATTTGACTTCGTAGTAAGATCTGAAAGCTCAGAGAGAATTTCCATTATATCGAACATGAATCCTCATGTTGACCCTATGAGCTATCCACTCCTGTTTCCCTGTGGTGATTCAGGATGGAAGCCAGGCATGCAGCATGTCCATATAAATAGAACTGTAGTTAGGAATTCTACAACACAACTGCAGTACTATTGCTATCGTTTGGCAGTTCGTGACAATTTCAGTTTACTACATTCCTCCAGTAAACTTTTTCAGCAGTATATTGTAGATGCTTATGTGAAAGTGGAAAGCTCAAGATTAGCTTATGTAAAAACACACCAAAAAGATTTAAGAACAGAAAGATATAAAGGGTTGAGAGACTTTTTTGATAATGAAGAACGACCAAATAATATTAATGCTGGTCTACCAGTTATTTTGCCTTCAACATTTATTGGGAGTCCTCGCAATATGATTCAAAATTATGCAGATGCAATGACCATAGTCGCAAGATACGGTAAGCCAGACTTATCTATTGCCTTCACTGTTAACCCGAAGTGGAAAGAGATAACGTGCAATTTTGCAAAAATTTGAAAATCGTCCTGATTTGGTAACTAGAGTTTTTCATTTAAAATTGAGAGAGCTCATAGAGGACCTATATAAGACATTCATATTTGGTGTTGTGGTTGCTAATGTTCATGTAATTGAATTCCAGAAAAGAGGGCTACCTCATTGTCACATGTTGCTGATTTTATGTACGGAAGATAAGAGATGCGAGTAATGTAGATGTATCATGTGCAGAAATACCAAACCAGTCAGAGAATCCCCGTTTATTTGATATTGTTCAGCGCTGTATGATACATGGTCCGTGTGGAACTTTAAATCCCATAGCACGTTGCATGGAAAATAGTATTTGCACAAAGGGTTTCCCTACGGAGTTTACATAAGAGACTCAGTTAAATGCTAATGGCTACCCGATTATTGCAGAAGAAATAATGGACAAAAGGTAAATAATGGACTGGACAACAAATGGGTCGTGCCATATAATCCTTACCTGTGTCTGAAATTTGAAGCACATATTAACGTAGAAGTAAGTTCATCAATTAAATCTGTAAAGTATTTCTACAAGTATATTTACAAAGGACATTATGCTGCTGCTCTAAACGTGAGTGAGGGTGAAAACGAAGCTAACTTTAACAATGAAGTTCGTACGTACTTGAATGTGAGATATGTAAGTACACCTGAAGCAATGTGGAGAATTCATGAAAGACCGCTACAAGACCGAATGAGAGATTGCCTGTGCATATACCAGAAGAGCAACAAATGTATTTTCAACCTGGAGAGGAGGAAAGTACTCTGCAGAGAGCACCTACTACACATACAAAATTAACAGGCTACTTCAAAATGTGTGCTTCTGATGAACAAGCTAAGGAGTTTCTTTATGTTCAAATACCTGAGCATTATTCTTCGAGTAAAAATGAATGGAAGAAGAGACAAAGATCATCAAAAACAATTGGACGAATGTATACAGTAATTCCAGCTGACCGAGAACTCTATTGTCTCAGAGTTCTATTGTTGCATGTAAAAGGATGGAGAAGTTATGAAGATTTACGAACTGTTAACAGTGTTCTCTTTCCATCATTTTCAGCAGCTGCTGAAAAACTGAACTTGATTGATACCCAGGAAGAATGGTCACGGTGACTTGAAGAGGCATCATTATTTCAAATGCCCATGCAACTGAGAGAAATGTCCGCATTCATTTGCATTTTTTGCCTTCCAAAAAATACGCAAGAGTTATGGATATCCTACAGAAACATTTTAAGTGAAGATTTTCAAAGAAATAATGAGATGGATGCATCCTATGATTTAGCATTGCAAGAAACCAACAAAATTCGTAAGGCAAATGGAACAAATTGTGGCAAGGTTGGCTTGCCAATTCCACAAGATATTCCTGTAGACAAAATTACATTTGACCATCAACAAGAGGAACTAAAACGGATTTTCTGCATATGCTCTGTTGAAAAGTGAACAACGTACCATTGTAGATGAGGTTCTTTGTTTTGTAAGAAATGAAAGCTGCAATTTTTTTATCGACGGACCAGGTGGTACAGGGAAATCCTTTATTTATAAAACTTTATGCCATATTTTGATAAGAGAAAACCGAACTGTATTTGCAGTTGCCTGGACAGGAATCGCTGCTCAGATCCTGGAGGGTGGTATGACTGCGCATTCTCTTTTTAAATTACCAGTTCCTATTCATGAATCATCTGTGGCCAAAATCAGAGAAGATTCTGTGGAAGCAAAGGTTTTACAAAAAGCATCACTAATTATTTGGGATGAAATATCAATGGTTCCCAAAAATGCTCTAATTGTCTGTAATACATTATTACAGAATTTCATGAAAAATGATTCATTGTTTGGTGGGAAAGTTATTCTGTTTGGAGGAGATTTTAGACAGACCCTTCCAGTTATTAGACGTGGTACCCGTTTATCCATTGTTGAAAACAGTGTAAAAATTGTTTATTTTGGAAGTTCATTAAAAAATGAAAACTTACAGAAAATATTAGAGCAGCTGCTGATCAAGAATTTAGTGAGTGGTTATTAAAATTAGGAAATGGAACATTGTCATCTCACCACTTACAAGATGAATTGGTGGAAATCCCTTCACAGTGTATATGCAATTACGGTGACTTAATAAGCAATGTATTTCTTACCCATAAAATTAATGAAACAAATACTGACGCTCTAACAAATGTTGCAATACTGTGAACAAAAAATGACTATTGTTCAGAAATTAATAAAGACATTGTTGAAAATTTGGTAGTATTGACTGTGTTGAAAGTGAAGATCACTCCTTTGCCCAGTTATATCCTCTACAATTTTTGAATAGTTTAACTCCATCAGGTCTCTCACCTCATATTCTTACACTGAAAATTAACACATTGTGATGTTAATAAGAAATTTAAATGTTAGAGAAGGTTTGGTAAATGGAACGCGCATGATTGCGAAGGCATTGCCTGACCACTGTTGGACCAGACGTGTATTTACCATTCGCACTAGAAGCTCGCACCCACACCTTGTGAGCGAGATTGGGCGGTAACTTGAGGGGGTTGTTCTGTCCTTTCCTTCTTTAGGGATTGGGAGAACAATGGCTTCACGCCAAATGCTTGGTACGACATGTTCAGCCCAAATCTTGTTGAAAATGCTGAGGAGAAAGGAACGAGCGTTTTCAGGTAGGTGTTTCAACATTTGATTATGTATCTGGTCTGGATCTGGAGCAGAATCTTTCGCAAAAGCGAGGGCACAGGAGAGTTCGTCCATGGAGAAAAAAGCATTGTAATCTTCCTCCATGTGACTCGAGAAGTCTAATTTACAGTTTTCCATTTTTCTTTTCGTTTTTTGAAACCCAGAAGGATAGTGTACGAAGCTGGAGATGTATTCGTAGTGAGAGGCCATTTCTTCAGCAATTTCTTGTGGAGAGGTTAGGAGATTGCCATTAACCAGAAGCCCTGAGATAGACGGCGAGGGAGTCTTCCACGATCTGTCGGACCTTTCTCCACACTACTTTAGGGGATGTACGGCAAGAGAGTGACGAAATGTAAGCTCTCCAGGACGCAGCCTTACTTTCCCGTGTCGTTAATCTAGCTCTGGCTCGGGATCTTTTATTATTTATTAGGTTTTCCATGGTTGGGAGCCTTCTAAGTTTTGCCAATGTCCTCTTCCGATCACCGACCACGGTGGCACAATCAGCGTTCCACCATGGCACAGGGGGATGTCGTGGGTGGCCCGACGACTTCGAGATGGCAAATGAGGCCGCATGAAGGATGCCGTTATTAAAATGGGCAACCATAGCATTTCGTTTTGGCAGTTTTCCGATATTCGTAATTCTTTCTTGAATGTTTCCCACTCAGCTCGGTGGATTAGCCAGAGAGGAGTACGGGCAACGTTCAGATCAGGAATATCGAGGTTGATCCGAATGGGAAAGTGGTCACTGCCATGCAGGTCGCCAAGAACAGTCCACTTGAAGATTGTAGAAACAGACGGACTACAGAGAGCTATGTTCACGGACGAGAAAGTGTCAGAAGCTACGGAAAAGTGTGTGCTTTCGCCAGTATTTAGGAGAATTAAGTTTTGGTTATCAATAATATTTCCAAGTAACCTGCCTCTCGTGCACAACCTTGTGCCACCCCAGGCAGGGTTGTGGGCGTTGAAGTCCCCTACAAAATGAAAAGGTGCGGGCACCAGAGAGAGCACATCTTCCAGTTCCTTCTGTGACACGACTTGTCCAGGCGGGATATAGACGTTGCAAATTGTAAAAGAAATAGTGCGGAAATTCACACGAACGCAAGATATCTGGAGGGTGGATCGTATGTCTATTTCTTCAGATACCAGGGAGTCTGTGACAACGCGGCGACTCCGCCATGGGCGCCAAGGCCATCATCAATGTCTTTCCTGTAGCAACAAAAGTCGCGTAGAGAGAGGGAGTGCTCAGAACGGAGATGTGTTTCCTGCAGGCAGATAGTCACAGGTCAATGCATAGACATTATTAACTTTAACTTGTCCAAACGGGTACGAAAGCCATTTAAGTTCCATGAGAGGAGAGCCATAGTTTCTAATTCTTAGTTTTTTTATTCTAGGGTGGATTATGCATCGGGTTTCTTTTTCTTCGTATTCCTTCTCTGTTGGAGAGTAATAGGCTGGTTCGTGCGGAGTTCCTCGTTCCCTGCAGAGTTGTCTTGACTACTGCTAGAGAGAGTCGCATGTGTTGGGAGACCACGGTCCCTTGAGAGAGGCGACCTAGATCTAGCAATAGGGCCTATCGGCCTCGGCTTCTCTGGATGCATTTGAGTGTTTGTTGAAATATTTATGCTTTTGGATTCCGTTTTTGTTTCAGATTGGACAAGAGATTTGGGGTAGGCATACATGAGGTAGGAGTGAGTACCCTAATTACTCTCCGATGAATCCTGTAAATCTCGGACACACCATATGGTTGGAAGAAAGCTTTCAAGTTTTCTTCCGATTCGGCTGAAAAGTCTTCATGGTTTACCACACCCTTGCAGAGGTTTAAGGTCGGGTGGGCGGACATGCACCTGGAGGCAGGCTATTTCTTTTAGGTCGGTGATTTTGCTGATCTGATTCGAAAAGGATAGTGCCGTTTCTTTGACGAACCACCGATTGAAATTGCCAAACTTTTCGATTTCTCTGGCAAGTTTGATCGGACTGACACTCTTCATAGTTTCATTGTCACTTTTACATGACATGACGAGAAAGCGAGGCTTAGTAGGTCTATCAGAGTCATTACAAAAATCTCTCGAGATTTACTGTTTCACCAACAAATCTCCTCTTCCTTATGGAAGAGGGCGGGGGGGTAGGTTTTTTATCCATTAAGAGGATATCAGATTCATCCCCGTGGTCCCCACCCACCACGTAGCCCAACAAGGGCACACTCCATCGGAGTGCCAGGGTTGCCACGGGGATATAGTGGGGGTTACCACAGCGCTGCACCGCCGTGGATCCCCCCGCTCACCCTGGAGTTCAGTGCAAGACCTAGTCCAAGCTAGTTGGGGGCTAATCGGGGGTGGGTTACCCGACTGCCCGTCTAGAAGAGTCCGTAGCCAAAGCAAATGTATTGAGACCAACAAGGAATGTTCCCCCAAATACGTAGGAGCACGTATCCCTGGATGCCAAGAAAGAAGTAGCACGAGGAGAGTAATTAGGAAACAGACAGGCCCCTCGACCGCCAGGACACACATTCCCTCCGACACGAGTCGCCATCCACAGCAAACACATGGGTGGGCGTTCAGCATACTGAGGGAACCAGTGAAATAGAAGAGGGAGAAGAAAAGTGATAGGATGTTATAGAAGAACGAGAATGTACAATGGGGAGAAGAAAAATGACTTGTGAAAGAAAGTAATACTTGAAAGCCCTCTCTGTATCTCCCCGTCAGGACGCGGACCAACCCACCTCGACGGGTGGCGTTATTCGATGGCGGTATACACCGAAGTGAGAAATGTCATGGGATAGCAATATGCAAATATATACTAAATGGCTATAGTATAGCGAACAAAAGGTATAAAACGGCATCACAAATGAAAGTACATTGGCAGAGCTTACATTACCCAAGTGATACATGTGAAAAGGTTTCTGGCGTCATTATGGATGCACCACGAGAGGTAATAGACTTTGAACGCGGAATGGTAGTAGGTTGGGAGTAGACACATGAAACATTCCATATTGGTAATTGTTAAGGTATTCAATATTTCGAGATTCACAGTGTCAAGAAATAAGAAATGTTGTCGCAGAAATAAAGAAAGAAAGAAAGAAAAAGAAAGTAGGAAGCTGTGATTTGTTTTCGAATGAATTCTGTATCTATTCGAAAGAGGAAGAGATAAGACTTGAAAGCTTATTTAATGTCATAATTAAGCAAGAAGTTATTCCAGAGGGTATAATTATTATAGTTAGAGAATAAAGAACCTGAATTAAATATTGATAATACCAAAGCGATGAAGTTTAGAAAGGGCAGAAGGAAAAGTAAATGTGAGAAAATTATTTGGAAAGGAAATATTTCAGAAATGGTGAATGGTTATAAGTATTTAGGGTTTTGACTTAACAAGAAAGGGAGCTACAAAAAGCACATAGTAGAAATAGGTAAGAAGGGGAACAAGTGTAGGGTATAATTAAGTGACGGTGCTGGCATTTTGTTAAAAGAGTAAGAAAAGACATGACTGTATTTTTGGTTCTATTTTGAGGTGGTGGACAAACATTTGGAGATCGAAGGACAGACGTAAACTAAAAGCAATACATTAAAGGTTTTTAAGATGGAACCCAGGAATAGGTTATTTCATGTATGGTTACATGGGTGAGGAAGAGGCAAAAATGAGAATTGAGATGGGCAAAATGGCATGTAAATTTGCGGAGAAGGGAAATAGGGTGAGTTATTTATTTATTTATTTATTTATTTATTTTTACGTCAAAAAACAGTTAAAACTGCGCATGGCGTGCTATGGGGAAAAGGGAATTTTGTGCACATTTTCAAAATTCTGTGATCCCTACACTAAGTTATATGCTACTTGAATTTTGAAACCAAAATCTCCCGTACAATAAAATCTATTTTCAACTATAAATAAGCAATAAATTTTGGGCTCGTATCCATGTTGTCCTTCGGAATAATACTTCCTGCCGCGACAACATGGAAACGATAATTTCTATAATTTTAATTTCCCACTGAATTCTAGAAGACGTGCATAGAAAATGAAGTTACATTTATGTCCAGAAGCAAAACAAGTTATTAAAGCAAGTTTGTTTTGGAAATATTAAAAAAACATAGAGACACAGTAATCTCATTGGAATAGGGAAAGAGAACGTTTTTGGTAAAATAAAGTTTATTTATTGGAGGAAGTGTCAAGGTTCAGAGGAGAAGTGATAGACTAAAATTAAGAATTGATCTTAAGTGGTTAAGATCAGTTATTTCAGGATGATTATGAAAAACCAAGGAATTCCAATTTTAATAAATGAGTTTAAATTATTCTGATAGATGATTTATTTAAAAGGTAAATGAAGGAAAGTGAAAGACGTAGGATAGCAATAAATATGTTACGTAATGAATTCGGAGCGAGTAAATATTGGCATAATAGAGGGAGGAACGTAGGATGTAGAGAGATGTCTGTGTTTTGAGAAAGAGGAATGTGAGCATGGTGGAATTTTCAAGACAAGGTGAGATGGTTATTAGAGCACGAAGGTAAAAAGCATGTCATTCCTCATTGAAAATCGTTAGAGAGTTGTGAAATGTACGTACTGCAAAATATTTGGTAGAATTCATATCAACTCGTTTCATAAGAAAATATATGTCAATAACAGAAATTGTTGTGGCAAATACTGAGTAATTGCGTCAGAACATTGGAGATTTCAAAGCAGGTCTGGTTATGAATGATTTTCTGTTCGTTTGTTCACTGACAGCAACTCGCGTGTTGCTTGCCGTACACATACGGCAAGAAAAATCAAACAGGAACTGGTTATGAATGTTTACACACTTACGACTGCATTGCATTGGCATTTACTGCACTGTACTTCACTACAATACTTAAAACTTCCTTTTCCTTTTTGTTAATCGAGCTCGCCTTATTTCCACACTTACTAACATAGCTCTTATACATCACTACATAACCTACCGTTCTCAGTTAAGGTATTTATTTTCTTAGGAATGCCTACATTAATTTCCTAATTTCCTTGTTGAACGCTTCAAGAAAAGGGTTCACAGGTTTTTTAAGCAATCTATTTTATTCCGTTATCGTTTGATTTATAAAATAAAATTTTCCACTTCCGTTCCCCGTGGTCTTAAATTTATTACATGGTTTACTAGTTTTTTTTGTTTTTTTTTCATTTGTTGCGACTACAACTTGACGCAACGCGTCTCCAAGCCCCTTAAGCGACGTTGAGCACTTTGCACTGTGGAGTAATCCTCCATTAATATGCTTTATTTCTGGAGTAATCCTCCGTTACTGTGTAATTATTACACTGAATAATTACTATATTTGTCGAGTCTCGTCACGTCGCAGTCAGTCAGTGCCTTTTATCCCTTCAGCCATGAGCTCGACGCCGTTAGATGCCGGGGTTCCTGGCCGATCACCCAACCAGGAACCCGCGAATCTCGAATTCGCTTAACCTTCGTGACTGCACGGAGCGTAGTAAACGCATTCGGCTAGCGCCGCCGGCTTGAAAACATATGTTGTATTGTTCATTGCTGTGTGTTTACTGACCGCAAACAAAACACGTAATGGTATTGTTAATGCCCTTGGGAGCCTTTCTGATTCTTTATGCCCTCTAGCCTTTTGAATACTTTATGGCCCGCTCTAATACTAACACAACACATACATTTTTATGAATTCTATTTATTTCAGTTAAGATTCAAGCAAATACTATAAAGAAATGGCGTAATGCTCTAATTACTAAATAACACGCTATAAATTTTATTAAGCTTATTTGATATGGAAACTGCAATTTTGGAATGTTCCCGTTAATTTATAATTGCCATCAGTCACGAACATTTCACTATTACGTATCACATTTTATAGAGACATATTCTTGAGTAGCAGTACCAGAAGTAGTAATAAGATGTATAAGGCACATCGGGTATCATCCTCGAAATGTTATTTTTTCGTGTTATGAAATATTCCAAATGACTTTAAGCGATAGAGGCAAATGACCTGAAAGTACCCAATAATATCCTGCACATATTCAAAAACTTGAGGTGTTACAGAATGGCACAGACTTTCTCGTAGTGAAATTTATTATTTTCCTTGTTGTGGTCAGGCTTTAAGGTCTTGCATCCATTCTTTGGCCAGCAGCCATCCATCGTCGCCCAAAGTACATGTCTTTGACATGTTCACAAATCTTTGCTTTCCTAGAAGTACAACCGAATTATTACTTCAAGAATATGAAAGAAGAGTAAAATCAAGTCCTAAATACAAATTTTAATTGAAAAATTTAAAGCTGTTATTAAGAATATGGCGATTAAACATCATTGTAAATGCGAAATGTGAAGCTCTTTTTCACAGGAATCCATTGACTTCCGAAAACCTTTATTTCAAGTCATTTGAAGCACTTCCACTCTCAAAAGCAATAATACATACTGAAACGTTCCTTTTAATTTTTTAATTACTAATAAAAAATGTCAATCGTAACCAATTTCCGAATTTATAAACAATTTGGACGCCAGGGAAAGGTTACACTTGAATTCCTAATTATTGATTACTATCTTCAGATATATTACAAATAAATGCAAATCCCGCTAGCTCGGTCGTTGGGTTCTTAGGAACTAATTGTTGCTACTTACTCCGCCACCAATTACTCAATCTGCCATCCATACGGAGTGGCAAGGAATCTGAAAATAATTCTAAAATGTCTACTGTAGGATTGCACGTAATGGCAAATGAGAATCAGTTTTCTTTCAAACTATGAATTATAATTTATTATGCATGCCAAAGCTATCAACTATCATTGATTATTACAATTTATAGTTAGGTCATGACCATTTTTTCTCGGTATTTCAATAACAGCGTAATAGAACCTATTATCCTTTCTTGCCTCTTCGTGAGCACGTCGCAAGATGTCGCCGCGTAGAGTAGATCAATCTTCCTTCTTGTGAAGGCCACGATGATCAGCGACCAAGTCGAAACTTCCTCCCACCACTTCACAAACACTGACTATACTCTTTATCTTACGCCTCAGGTGGGTACCTATTTCAAATTGATTACCTTTTCCAAGTCGGAATAATATCCTTTTAATATTATTTTCTATCACTTAACCTGGCAATTCACAATAAAATTTAAGTCAAGTTTTGTGACTTCACCGCGAAAATATTCTAAGTTCATTTTCCAGTTCACTCATGAAAATATTACAAGACCTTTGCAATGAGTACAACACGTAAATTTTACAAGTTCAGTTGTAACCTAATGCGAAATATTCTAAGTTCAAGTTCAATGTTTACTCTCCGAAATATTACAAGTCCCGATTTATAATTAGCCTCAGGAAAAACCGCACAAGCGATCCGCTCACCACCACGACAGGAGTCGGAATGCTCTAATTCCCAATCTGATTCACCCTTCAAAGCTCGCTATGTTTTTTCTCTTATTTTTTCTGCGTTGCTATGGTGTGCCCTCTGCGTATCTGCACCACAGAAACCCACGTCTCAGAACGAACTCGCGTTGCTATGGTGTACCCTCTGCGTATTTGCACCATAGAAACTCATGTCTTTGGCAATATTTTTACCTATATTTGCCTAAACAAAAATGTCATTTTTGGTAAGTCACAATACATATCATTTGAAATGTCCATATGAACGGCGAGAGACATATTTCAAAAAAATTACAATGGTGAACATTTGGAAAACACAAATGAATACACCAAAATGAACTTTACGTCATATTAAATGACTAAATTAAATTATTATTAGTCCAATTTCGTGTTTAATATTTCGGCCGAATCCTTTCATCCCTCTTACGAGGTGGTTCTCCAGCCCTTTCTTTTAGTAGCCCTCTGGCCATATCGCTAAGTTACCGGAGGTCGATGTGCATGTGTTTTGCGTGTGCATATAGTCAGCAGTAGAGTCCACGCTGTTTACTCATTGTCCTGCGTGGCGCCGTGTGAGAGGTGGGCACCAGGTGAGTACCGCATCTGCTCCTGCTTACACGCCACGTACCCGCGTACGCATACACTAAAATTCTTTATTTATTTATCCCGGTCTGCTTTTGTTTATCATAGTTTCTCAGTTCCAGCTCATAAACAAATACCACTTCTTCCCGAATTCCTTCACTTGTTTATTTCAAGCATGTCGCTTCCGGGTACACTAAAACAAATTAAGGTTTTTGACGAATTCGAATGGATCGTGACAATACGAACATACACAAACATCCATGCCCCGGACGGGATTCGAAAACGCGACCTTTCAGGCCCTAGGCAAGTACAACTGTTCTGCCTTAATGCTGGGATTATTATACGAAAGGCGAGAATAAAGCATTAACAGAGATTTAAAAAAAGCATCCAAATTCGCAAAGAGAGGTTTTGGGGCCCAAGTGAACTGGAAACTATTAGATAAACGGCTGAGTGCCCTTTCAATGAGCAAATAAAGCAACTGGCATTAAATACTATGTCGATGATTAGATAGATAGATAGATAGATAGATAGATAGATTTATTAAAGTTCGCTTTGAGCTAATGCTCGGTGGCAAACATTATTACAATTAGATATACAATTACCAAACTATTACGAATATTTACAAATATACTTACAATTAGAATTAGAGATTAATATCCTAGTTATAATTAATTTTGAGTTATCTATATGTTGACTTACAGCTTTTCTAACACTTCACTTCACTCCACTTCACTTCACTGAATAAGAGACATGACTATATTATTAATAATACTAACGATTATAATAATGAGAATACTAATAATAATAATAATAATAATAATAATAATAATAATAATAATAATAATAAAAGTCCCAGTGCTAATAATGATGACCTACATAGAATTAAGTATATTTTTGAATTTCACTACATTAGAAGGAAGAGTCTCTAGTCCTTTTGCAGGTAGTTTGTTCCAATCTACTATAGTACGATTCACAAAGGAGAACTTGCCTACATCAGTTCTTTGCTTTCTACATCGTATTTTCCAGGGATGGTCTCCTCTACTTTTATAATCAGGTTTCTGTAATCTTTACTGATGTCTGCCCATGCTGAGTCCCCTTTGTATGTCTTGTACATTACGCATAAACGCGCCCGTTCCCGTCTCTTAGATAAGGGTTCCCATTCATCTCGTTCATCAACGCGTCCATGATTTACAAACTTTCCGGCCCGTTTTTGAATTTTATCTAACGCCTCGATTTGCCCTTTTCTGTACGGGTCCCAGCAGCCGTCCGTACTCTAAAATAGGACGGACAAGTGAAGTATATGCCAAGGATCGGGCATTCGAACTACTGTTTTTTAGAATGCGCATTACAAAGTGCAGCGCCCTCCATGATTTTTTGACCGTATTGTTAATATGATCCGACCAACCCAAGTCGCTACGCAAGACCAAACCCAAGTACTTACAGTTTTTTACACGCGGAATATCGTTAGTTCCTAACTTGTAATTCGAGTGTACATTCGAGCGAGATTTGGTAAAACAAATGAATTTACTCTTTTCCGGATTTAATTCCATCTTATTTCTGCACGCCCAGTTCCATAAACAGTTAAGATCGTTCTGTAAAACATTTTCATCCGAAGACGCGCCAATACTCCTATATATTATGCAATCATCAGCGAAAAGTCTAACTTTCGATTTTATTCCAGTTGCAATATCATTAATAAACGCTAAGAATAGCAATGGCCCTAACACACTCCTGGGGACCCAGAGGTTACATCGGCTTTCGATGAGTGTTTGTCACCTATTCTGACTGCTTGAGTTCGGCCCGTAAGAAATTCTTTTATCCACAAGATTATTCGATGATCTAATCCAGTTTTTGACAGTTTTTCAATTAAAAGGCCATGTGGAACCAGATCAAATGCTTTAGAAAAGTCTAATATTACTGCATCTACCCTACTCCCTTCGTCTAATGAATCTGCTATGTCCTGACATAAAGAAATAGTCTGGCTGTCGCACGAATAGCTAGGACGAAAACCGTGTTGATTTTGAAAAAGCCAGTCGGTTTTATTCCAGACTCGTCTAATATATTCCGCAATCATGTGTTCCATCTGCTTGCATACAACTGATGTCAAACTTTTAGGCCTGTAATTATTAACAATCCTTTTGTCTCCTCCCTTGTGAATCGGCACTACAATTGCCTCTTTCCAATTTTGAGGAATCGATTATATTTACAGTGCGGATAAATTGTATATTTTGCCATTAACCGAGCAAGGTAAGGAATCATGGCTTCCCTCCCAATTTCAATATTTCTCCTGGTATTCCGTCAGGACCTACAGATTTATTTCTCCTAATTTTTGCAATCCTTTTTCTAATAATTCCTGCATCGACTCTAAAGGTTTCTATAACGGGTGTTGATTTATTTACTGAAATCTGATCCTTCGGCTTGAAAACCGACGTGTAATGCCTATTTAAACAAGCCGCCTTTTCACTGTCATTTGTAATTAACGAACCGTCAGCTCCGCAGATCGCTGGAATATTTTCTTTGTTCCCTTTCTTATGTCTTACATACTTGAAGAAATTTTGCCAACAGTTTAATCGATCGTTTAGAATTGATTTTAGGTAATTTTCTTGGGTATGTAACTTTAATTCTAGTAAGTCTTTAGATAATTGTAAAAAATTTTTTTTTTGTTGAAATCCGGCCACACACACAATAAAATGTAGGAAACAAATATTACGTAATGTCCTCCCAAGTAATATAAATACATGGAAAATGTCACTGTAACATTATAGCTGTAGAATACGTCGCTGGAAAATTGACATATTGAATACTATTGAAGTTGTCTGTTGAATAATGATCCAAAAATGTTCAGACAACTCGAATTGAAGCATCCTAGTTGGTCGGCGATATATCGATTGATTTTCATTATATCAAATTGTTAGAACAAAATCAGAACAATTTGAAGGCAGACATTACCAATAGTCAAACTATATTATAGTAATATTTCAAAATTAAAAGTATTAAACTACATATCTTTAAAAAAAAGTTAATATTTACAACACTAGGAATCTAACCGCCAAATTGTTCTTGTTTTTTGTAATGATTCTTGGCGAAAATTGGTACTAGCATACTTTCCAGTGCTGGGCTGAAAAAAATATTATCACCCAAAGCTCCTAAAATTTTATTTTACTTCCAATAACGATTCATTAAAAGTAACTTTAAATATGAGAGTACAGAAATTACTTTCAACACTAATAAAACATGACAGAAAATGAATGATTTATTTTCTATTTTTACAATGTATTGCTTCAAGGTATCTAATTGGCCCATCAATTGGGAATAGTTTCAAAGATATTCGAACTATCCTGACAAATTTTCAATGAATACATTTCGCCACGATCAAAATGTTTTCACTCAACCGCTCCCGTGTTTTAAGATAGAAATTCAACAACGTCATCAATATTTTTTTTCGACTAAATAGTGACTTACAAACTCACTCAAACTTCAACGAATGCATGACATCCCTAATGAGATCTTCAGTCAAAGGAAAAGTCTTCCGATTTTTCGGACCTTCCTTCTTGGTCAACGTCAACCGCCGATCCATATAAGCATCGGAAGGCATTCTCACGCCCTCGACCTCCACCCCGACAGGACTACCGGCAGGATAATCGAATTCCCGAACGTTCAACGTCCTCAACCATCCTGTGTACTCCGCAGGTAATTGCTCCCACAGCGGAAAGCGCTTCTCGGCGAAAAAGCGCTCGACGTTGGCCCAAAACAGGCGGTCGTCCATCTCGCGCAGGTGGAACATCCACTCGGGCGCGAAGCCCGGCAGCTGGTCGGCGTCGTCGGGGCCGACGCGGGCGCCGCGGCAGAAGTTCTGGAAGGCGCGGGGCAGCCCGGAGAAGGCCGGCCAGCGCTTGCGGTCGAAGAAGGAGGTGACGATGAGCGAGAAGACGGGCCAGTTGACGCGTCGCGCCACGCCCACGAAGCGCGGCACGCGGTGGAACCGCGCCGGGATCACGGCCGGGCAGCAGGCGGCCGCTTCCTTGGCATAGAGGGATTTCATTGTTGATTCGTGTTAAGGAATTTGTCAACTGCTGCTTCTTTCGTGGGTTACGATTGAGTCATTGATTGATTCGTGTTTGGAATTTGTGAACTGCTGCTGGTTTCGTGGGTTACGATTGAGTAATTGATTGATTAGCGTTTAGGCATTTGTGAACTGCTACTGCTTTCGTGAGTTACGATTGAGTCATTGATTGATTAGTGTTTAGGAATTTGTGAACTGCTACTGCTTTGTGGGTTACGATTGAGTCATTGATTGATTAGTGTTTAGGAATTTGTGAACTGCTGCTGCTTTCGTGGGTTACGATTGAGTCATTGATTGATTCGTGTTTAGGAATTTGTGAACTGCTGCTGGTTTCGTGGGTTACGATTGAGTCACTGATTGATTCGTGTTTAGGAATTGGTGAACTGCTACTGCTTTCGTGAGTTACGATTGAGTCATTGATTGATTAGTGTTTAGGAATTTGTGAACTGCTGCTGCATTCGTGGGTTACGATTGAGTCATTGATTGATTCGTGTTTGGAATTTGTGAACTGCTGCTGGTTTCGTGGGTTACGATTGAGTCATTGATTGATTAGTTTCAAGGACGCGTCAGCTGCCGCTGCTTCCGTGAGCTGCGGTTGATTCATTGAATAATGTTTTCAAGCGCGTTAACAGCTACTGCTTCCGCAGGCTAAGATTTATTCATTTATTGATTAATGTTTTAAAAGCGCACATTGCACTATCTATTGGATAAATTTGAAGAAAAAATTTGGAGTCATTTTTAAGTAAACAGCGTTTCTGCGTTTTTCTGAGAATGCGGAATTTTGAGCTCATTTGTACAGAAAACGGTTGAGTTTTCGAGAAATTTTATTTCACATTATTTAAAGCGCATGTATCTTTATAATCGTATTTTACCCTATTGTTACAAGAAATTTAAAGAAAAAATTTTGAGCCGTTTTTGACAAAATTTTGAGAATGTTCCGGTGCTTCATGTCACCCTCAAATTGTAAAGAATATTTTTCAAAATCTCAAAGCTTCAACTATATCCAGATCGACAGGGCTTTCTTCAATATGGAAAGTATTGTAAAGATGGTTTAGGCGCTAGCAGTGTTCAGAGACGGACGGACGGACAGACAGACTGACGGAGAGACGGACTGACGGACGGACGTTTTGAAAAAAACACTTTTTCGGTATCAGGGGACCCCAAAACGTGTATTTCCGTAAAAATCGCGAAATCGATTTTCCGCAGCATTACATAACTTTCTCTGTACTACGTATATTACTCCGTATATATGTATACGAGAAAGTAAAAATTAGATAAATGTAAATGTGCCGGAAGGCCAGTATTGCCTGCCCAAATAGTCATGTTAGTTAAATGTAAATATGCCTTCTGGCTAGTATTGCCTCTATTATAATTTATCCTTACATTATGTTCACTTTGTAATAGTTGGTTAGTTTATGCTTTTCAAATATAAATTTATGCACCTTTCTCGCAGTTTCATGCTACATGTTAAAACTTATTCGCAAAGCGAACTAAAATATACATTCAAGAAATATAGACGAATGATCCGCCGTCCATCGGAGAGAAAAAATGTAAACACCCCGTGTCAGTTTCCTCAAAGATATGTAGATTAACTTAAAAGCGATGTCAAGATGGGGAAGAAGAATAGGAGCGACGCCCAGGTGCTTCTGACCCTCACCTAGCCCGGCTGTCGCTAGCATGCCACATTTATTTGTGACAGAAAAAGAAACAATTTATACATAGTCAATCAATCAAACAATCCAGTTTGGTGATGTAATGTTTAAAAGCGTCGATTTTAGGGACGATTTATAATTAGCAACGATGTTTTGATTTTGAACATGGATATTTTGAAACTTTTTTTTTCGATGTGGATGATGTCTACGGTTCGGAAGTTAATGCTGCATCAAAAGAAGAACTACGCTTGCAAATATGTTCCAACAATATGTAAAATATGCTCCAGAACTAATGAAATATCTCTAACTGTTGTATGTATTCATGAACAATTAAAAAACTTTTAATTTTAACAATTATTTTGCATTTTTGTGTCTCCTTAGTATTCCAGTGACAGTTTCTAAAGTCAAATATAATGATTTCGTCTGTATCGTCGTCGAAATATATATTTCAATGCCACAATTTTTTTATCAAAGATAAAGTATCAAATCATTCATAATCGGACAAATCAATTCCGGATACCACATCATCTAAAAAAAGTTCAGACTTCAGCAACAAACGAAAGATATTCCCTCGATTTCTCGTGAATAGCAATTTCATGCACATTTGTTAAGTACACCTTTCGGTTTGAGGAGACAAATCAAGAGAATTATGGCACAAAAATGCAATAAAATATGAATAATTACTTAAATATAATGGAAATATAATGCATTAACACAAAATACACTAAATATGCACCAATATGCTATATAAAATCACTGAATTTCTGATCGTCTGATTGTTTTGTGGACATTTGATAATTAATATTGTAACGAATATTGCGTCATCTGCGGGCACCGCCACGAACTAGATGGTATGCGCGGATGACGTCATCTGCCGGCGCCTCCTAAACTAGATGGTTACGAGGTATGCGCGGACAGCGACATCTGCCGGCGGCCCCCGAACTAGATGGTCTCGGAGTGTTAGCGATGATTATCGCAAGTTCAAGAAAATACCAGGCGGTGACCAGCCGACTATAAATACGTAGCGGCCGGTGACCCTGAGTCAGTCTGAAGTGGAAGCTGAGCTGTGAAGTGTGTGCATCGCGGTGAATAGCAGTGCAGTGGATTGTGCTCAGTGACGTGAACCGTGGCCAGCGCCGTGAAGTCAGTGCAGTGGACTGTAGTCAATGCAGAGAACTGTGGTCAGTGCATCGGGCAGTGGTCAATGCGTCGGACAGTGATGGACGATGGTCAGTGCAGTGGACTTGGTCAGTGCATCGAACAGTGGTCAGTGCTTAGGACTGTGCGACAGTGCAAAAGAAGTGAACAGTGAAAATAAATAATCAAGAGAAGTGTAGTGTAAATAAATAATCAAGAGAAGTGTGCGGTATAAAGAAATAATCAAGTGAAGACTATCTGCACATAAATCAAGTGTTTTCAGTGATCGTGTTAAGAAACAAAATAAACGTACTTGTTACAATAATATCTGTGTTTTAATTCACCACATACATTCCTAACAGTATATTTTAATATTCATAATTAAAAATATGATTTTTCATAAGCTTCCGGTCTTACAGTACAGTTCTCTCGCCACGTGCTGTGGTCTCTCATGTGACCTGGTCTGAAGCAATCAACTTACGAGGGTTTGTTTACTTTCTCACAGCCACGGTTCAGCAATGCCTTTCATCTGACTCGCACGAAGTCGCTCGAGAAGCGCGCAAATACCTGTCATCAGCAGTATCAGTACGAATGAAATGTGCCTCTGCCGATGCGTGTCAGGCCAGTGTGACTTCCGATCGCCGAGTGCATTGGCACAAGGCTGAGAATGAGAATTTCATGAAGGCTATGCCCCATATATCGCGCCGACGAGGAATAGTGTTAAAGAGGATCGTGAATTTTTGTATGTTTTCGCGAATATTTCGAGGCAGAAAAGGTGAACGACGGAATATTATTACTTCCCGACACTATTGTGGGTAGAGTTGCGGCTGTACTGTTAATAGGCTCACTAGACCCCGAATCCACCCGGAGCTGACACGTCAAGTTTTCAACGCGGTTTGGGAGGCGATACGGTCCGGTTGTGGCAAAGGTTATGAATGTCATATCAAAACGAGTCATAGCCTGTCAGTAAGTGTTAATGTTTTGAGATTTAATTTATCTGTGATGTAGGTGGTGCCGTATACTTAGCAATGCGTGGCAACGGCGCATCGAATTGTTAGATACGCTTATACGCTGCCGGTACTGTATACTTGGGTTTTTCTAACGTGGCGGCTGAGGGTAGTATCTCCACGACGGAATTCGGAACGACTTTTTGCGTCTTTCTTGATTCCTGCCGCAAGCTGTCGCATGGCCGCACTCCGCGACTCCTGCGGCAGGATTGAAAATGACTCAAAAAGTCGTGCCGAATTCCATTTTGGAGATACTACGCTCAGCCGCCACGTTAGAAAACCCCGAGTATAGCGATGTCCCTACCGGGGGCGCTCCGCCGGCGCAGGCAGTCGAGTGGGCGTGGCCCACGCCCCGCTTGTCGCCTATGGCGCTTTTTGGGGCTCGCTGCTGCTCCTGGGGACACACGCACACATGCGGTTTGTTGCTCGTTTTCTCTCTGGCATGAATGAACGGCGATAATAGTGACTACCCACCAGCTTGTGGACCGTGGATAAAATGTATGTTTTTGGGCCTCTCTGGTGTCAAAGACAAACCAATACAAATGAGTATCACGAACTTAATAATAATAATGAAGATACATTTACATGTGTTTGAACATGCAAATGGCAGGATTTATTGTAGTATTTAGTATAGGTTTTGACGAGAGAACGGTTTTGACTTGGTAAAATAACACATAATAAATTAAACATATTCCAAAATCTTACACACAAAATATTAAATTGTTACACGTTACAAAAACACATTATAAAATATTTGAACACCGTGGAGGATGCCAGCGGCTTTGGATGCAGTGTGTGACGCAATGTCGAGGAGAACATGTTACGCTCGTCATGTACAACCAACAGTTGATAACTGCTACACACAGCTTAGTATTGCAATCTACAGACTGAGAATTGAACGTGGCGAAGACTAGAATAATTACGTACGCCCACTTAGCAACGTCGTCAGCACCGATAACGATTTTCACACTGAACACGCGACCTGACCTATTGTGATCGAAATAATCCACAAATTTAAAGACCTTTTTCAATTAGGCAAAGCCATGGTCCATCTGGCCGTTTATTATGAAACACTCCAAATACACAATTTGTCTTGAGTGACAAGAAAAAGTCGTAACACTACATATACTGCATCGCCTTGTCTGTAGTATTTGACATCACTCATTGTCATATTGGGAAACACAGATGGCCACGAATTAAAACTATATAGCGAACTGGTGTGCCTGAACTGCCTCTCTCCTCATGTAACTACCCTCAACTACTGTCCAATAGTCAAAGACCCTAAGCTTACCCGAAAGTGATTGCTCTTCACCGGTGTCAAGGCTACGTGGGGAAAGATTGTTAACTTTCTTTATCCAACAAAAGGAGTGCGGTCCAAGTTCGCCCAGCATGGCTCCAAGGGTCCCAGGGTAGAGAGGCAGACAAACACCAACTTTACGTGGACAGCCGTTTATTCCAAAATGGTGTTGTAGATAGATATGGTCAGTTACAACTTACACTTAAATGTGCCCGCGATCTCGTCGGGCGCCTATGCCCATCTGGTGACTAAAACACTTATGTGGCCGACAGGCGCATGGTGGATGATCCGCTTTTACGCAGATGTTCTCATCTTAAAGAGAACTTTCTACTTGACTCCACGTGTGCACTAGCGCACGTGTGCCCAAGTGTCAACGTGATTGAGTGGATTGGCAGGATGCACCTGAGTCGTTCTTTCCTCAGTGCTGTTTTTCATAATAATAGCAACAATAATAATAATAACAATAACAACAACAACAACAACAACAACAACAACAGGGACCCAACGGGTGCGGTGTGCCAGACAGAAATCTCTCGCACCCAACTCCACTCTCATATTTCACGCACGGAAAGTCGTGACGGTTAAGTCGGCACTGTTAAGTCGGAAACCCACTCCAAGGTTGGGGTAACCACAGCCAACCAAAGTGAGTAGCGCCCAGAAACGAATCTCTACCAAACTATATCAAAAATTAACGGCTAATTAAATGCTAATTACGTGCTCTATTTCCGAATTTTCCGCTTCTATAGTTTTCCCAAAATCGTGGGCGCTGCTAAATTTAGACTAAAGTTAGCAGCGCCCTCTCAAAAAATTCATCTCAAATTCAATTCAAAATTATGAAACCACACTCATTACTTTGGAAAAATTAAAGGCTCTAGGATAAAATTACTTCCGCATTTATATTCCATAATTATGGCTGTACAAAGAGAAACAGCTAACATTGGTTCTTATGGAAAAAACATTAAAATTTAAAAAAAAATGAAACAAACATAACATGAATTAACAGCTTTAGAAAGAAAATTACTCCCGAATTTATATTCACGTCTAGGACGTTAGTGGGACCATTTCACCCAATCACAAAACTGCATAGCTCATAATTTGCCGCTTTTAAGATGCTTTTTTGCCGGTTTTAAGATGTAAAAGCCAACAATTAGCCGCGGGTCTCTTTCTCAAAGAAATTGGTGTTCATTCTAACTTCCATTAGAAGAACAACACATCTAAATCCGCTAATAAACCAAGGATACCCACCAAACAGTACTCCAAATTTGCCGCTTTTTATCTACAAACGATTACACAAGAAATCATATATATATATATATATATATATATATATATATATATATATATATATATATATTATATATTATATAATATATAAATTACACCTACGATCCTCCCGCGAGCGTCGTCAGAGAAGAAACGAAAAGTTCCCTGTAAGCTATCAGACGTAACAATTCTTACTCTACGCCAAAATTTGCTCTAAGCCAGTGATAAAGGTAATCAGTAATACAAAAATTTGCCGCGGACCGGTTAGTTTGAATAATAAGGGTTCGAATCCAAAAATTGACCGTCGGTCGAACGCTGTGCGCCAAGAAAAGAAACATTCTTTCCAACCATTGGATGTGACAATTCATACTGTACGGCAAAACATCCCCTAAACTAATACTACAAGTAATCTGTAATACAAAAAATTTGCCGCCGACCGGTTAGTTTGAATAACATGGGTTTAAATCCCAAAAACGACCCTCGGCCTAACGCTGTGCGCAAGGAAGAGAGACGCTCCAACCAAACCATCGCAATTTATAATTAATACTTTCCGTCAAAATGTGCCCTAAACGAATACTAAAAGTAATCTCTAATAAAAAAATTTGCCGCTGACCGGTTAGTTTGAACAACATGGGTTCGAATCCCGAAAATGACCCTCGGCCGAACGCTGTGCGCAAGGAAGAGAGACGCCCTTCCAAATGAGGCAATGACCTATGAGGCTGCCACCCGGAAATCGCATGACGACACAGCGACTGGGACAACAAAAAACAACTTATACAGCTCCTCAATGTCAGTTACAGTCTATTCAGAATACTATGTGTTGTTTCAGTTCTATTAATCTCTCCATTAAGTCAGTGTAAAATTAGAAGTTACATTTCAGAATTTGAAGATGAAGATTTGAAAACAAACAATGGTATGGTACTATGTTACCATAGTACCATTATATAACATATAATGGTACTATGGTAATATAATATTTTAATATTATATTAACATAGTCATTTTTTATTTTATAATTAATATGTTTATATATATATATAATGCACAAGTGCTTCTCCACTTACAATTTGCAATAACATACACCTTTCTGTAAGGTTATTTGATTTTGATGTTTATTCGGCCGTAAGAACGTATGGTAATTGCTTTTCTTTGTACAGCCCTGAATTTTTGAATATAAATGCAGAAGTGATTTTTTTCCCTGAGTCGTTAATTCATATTAATGTTTGGGTGGAGTTTCAATTTTTTTCTGCGATTTTTTGAGTTTTATGTTTTTCACCTGTAAGAACTTGTTAAGAGAATGTTAACTGTTTCTCTCAAAATTCAGGGCTCTACCCTGAATTTTGGAATATAAATGCGTTAGTTTTTTTT
Organism: Teleogryllus oceanicus; assembly: GCA_964035755.1. NCBI lineage: Eukaryota > Metazoa > Arthropoda > Insecta > Orthoptera > Gryllidae > Teleogryllus > Teleogryllus oceanicus. The sequence continues at coordinate 13,274,710 of CAXIVR010000010.1, forward strand.
CCTAAAGCCGTTAATTCTTAATGTTTGGGTAGGGTTTCGTATTTTTTCTGAGGTTTTTTAAGTTTATGGTTTTCCTCCCGTAAGAACCAATGTTAATTTTGTCTCTTTGTACAGCCCTGAATTTTGAAATATAAAATGCGTTAGTCATTTTTTCCCTAGAGCTGTTAATTCTTGTTAATGTTTGGGTAGGGTTTCAAATTTTTGAGACCCTACCCGTATTAAGATTAACTTGAATCGAAAAAATTGTTATTTTCCTGGCCACCTGTAAACAAGACTGTAACGAACCCATTCAAGGATTTTTCCAAAATGAATTATTTCCCCGTCGGGTGAGGTAGAGTGAGTGAGTTTGATTCCGCGTCAACTACTAAGGTCATTAGTCCCGTAAGTGTCGTGCTTGTTATACCTCGAAAGGTGGTGTGCTCCCCCGCCGCTGTAACGTGAGATTCGACGCTGACCTACACGGCAGTTTTGAGGGTTTTCCCCTCGGGTGGCCACTCATTAACCGGAACAAATTTCCCTGACTTTTCCCGGTTTTCCAGGGAAAATTTTTTAAAGATGTTTCCGTATAAAAAATTGTAATTTCTCACTACTCAAAGAAAATATTAAAGCTAACCTGATACTAATTGATCAGCTCTCTGATTTTGACGTGACAAAGTACGAATGAACAATATTTTTCACCCAATAAAAAATTGAGAAAAACATAACGCTGTATGAATGTTTTTAAGGAAAAATAAATGGCTATAAATCGTTGTTAATTTTCCCTGACTTCTAACGATTTATCTACAGACTCCCCGATTTTTTGCTGACTTTTTTAGAGTACTGAAATTCCCCGATTTTTCCCGGCTTTCCATGTTTTCCAGAAAGTGGTCACTCTGCCTCTTTAGGCATTTCCCCCAAAGGGGCTCCGCTCCAGCCGGAGCAAGATTGATTTGTCGATCAACTGATTATTTTGTGTTTCCGGGTGCGTCAACTGCCATCATCATTATTCCCGAAAGTAAAGTGTATGTTATATCTCGCAAGGTTACGGAGTCTCTCTCCTGTTGAAACGTTATATTTCGTCCTCTTTCAGGTACGAATCACCGCCTCCGAAGGGGTTTCGAGACCGTGTCCCGTCATGTGTTCAGTTGTTTTGGGAAGTTTGAGAGTTTCTGACTCAACCGACGGCCAGAATTAACAGACAGCGCGTGTGAAGTTCGTACAAGAATGTGAGAGTACGGAGAGACGATAAGTCAAGGTTGTTTTGTTGATGTTTTTTATTTTAATTCGATATTTTGATTCGTTTTTTTTCCATTGGACTTAATTTCTGTTCATGATCATTCCTTTTCATGATCATGATCATTCCTTTTCTGTTCATGATCATTTCATGATCATTTCAGTTCATTGGGTTTGATTCTTGCAGTTTTTAATTCGTTGTTTTAAGTTAGTAAGTGGTATTTTTGGATTTGTCGTGGATTTGTTATGTGGATTTGTCGAGTTTTCAATGAACTCTCCTTTGTATTTTGTGCTAATTTGCTGGATTTGGGTCAAAAAATTAATTCGATTAAGTTTCATTCAACCGATTTACTCAGGCCCACCGGTACTTCATTTCTCAATTCAACAAAAATTTTGTTTAGCATTGATACTGCGTTCGGGCAACGATTTGCTGGTCCTAATATTTTTTATGAAATTGATATCCTACCTTTCCGGAAGTGGGTTTGTGTGTTCGGGCGATTTATCAATCATTTTCGCCTGCTCCTTATCCTGCCTCTCAGCCTGAAACATCCACAGAGCAACTTGTTTGTAAGTGCCGATCCACAGAAAATTGTTGTTGCAAGGTGGTTCAATTACTGATATGTGGATGTTTTGTCAATGTCGGCTTTTTTGGATGCTTTTTGACAACTTGGCCATATAGCGATCACTGTGATTGTTTTAACTGCAGGGGGAACTGTAGGAACACACGCACAAACATTCATGCCCGAGGCGGGATTCGAACCCACGACTTTTAGGGCCGAGGAAGTTACGGCCCTGACAACCTTAACGACCTCGACTATCAAAACTATCTCTGAAACTATCTGGGATTGTAGAGGGTCCAAGATGACCACTTTCTGCCAATAAATATGTTACGTACATGAAGTTACGCATATTATATTTCCCCTTAATAATGGTAATCTCATACTGTTTATACCGCAATTTCTCTCCGAATTAACACATTTCAGTCATCATTTTTTGTAAAACTCATTACAAATCATAGAACATTTGGTGAAGACTAAATATTTTCAAGCAAATGTAAGCACAAATTTGACAATTATAACTACTTTTCATACAGCTAAATCATGACAACAATGAGACGTAACTCACAGTACTTCATCTGTCACCTCGCGGCGCGAAATGCCATTGTTGCATTCCAATCTGATATTCCCTACGGGATAGCAATTTTTCTTTCTACATTTAAATCGTATTTTTAAAAAGAAAACCTAATTGGGCTAATTTTAATTAAGGCTTGCGGATTGCTTGAAAGCAAATACATCAATATATTGAGAATGCAAATAGTACAATCTTACTTGATATTCTTTCTTGGCATTGGCATAAAATTGACATTAAAAATGGTTTCAATTTTTTTCACTATCATCTACATTGCTTAAAACTCTGAAAAAAATATTATAATGTGGTATAAGACACATTCTAGAAGGAAAATTGAGACAGTATTCCAATCATATCCCTTCAAAATGGATTTCATAAATTTATTTATTTTTGTATATGAATTTGGTTTCAAAAGTGGTTGACAAAAATACCTTCAAATTCAACCATTTTCCCTCGTCTCTGCAAATTGTTTACATCCTGATAATGCAATAGAAGGTGAGAAAAACATTAATTGTGAAAAACACCTTTCTCGTATCTCTGCAACAGATTGCCCTGACAGGCTGATGTTTTGTAAATCTACCGCATTTTGTATTCTCTTTCATATGAGAATCGCGATTATCGATTTGGTGTGGGAGCACTTTTCACCGTCTTATTCGATTATACCCTTTCACAAAAAAATCCATATTTTCTAAAAATTCAACATGACCTTATTTTGATTAACAATTTCATTAAAAAATAAATACAATTGCAACCCGCAATTAAATTTATAGGAATACGCCGAAAAACTTAAATTGTTTAAAATTTTAATCACATGAAGCTACACATGTTACATTTCCCCTCTGATTTTTAGGGAAGATGTCATGTTCTGGTTTTTGCTAGGTACACGTGTTGACGCAGTCAAAGAGGTTTCGAGAATCTGGGAAATGCAACAGCAAGAATAGCTTATCAGTTTTGGTAAATAGTACATGTGTAATTTCGCTATATAATATTACCCACCATATTTTTTTCTTGGTGAAAGTTATCGTCTTTGTCCTTCTAAATGTCCCTGAAGTTGATAACATTTAATTTGAGACACACGATGCGGGAACGATTGTTAACAGTTGTTCCATTGTGTCGTAAGTTATCAGATATTGTATTTTTAATAAAAAATAGAAATGCGGATTGATTGACAAGAAGTGATCAAAATAAGAAATAAAAGAGGTCATCTTCGTCAACATATTAGCTTTATTAAGATATCCGGTTTTCGACGGCTTTGCTGTCATCGTCAGTCTCGCGGCTTTCGGCAAAAGTCTGTCGACTGTGCACAGCACAGTTTTAAAAAGGTTGAGATTAACCTTTCAAAAACTAGATATTTTCGTTGCCGAAAATATCTAGTTATCAAAAAATTATAGAAAACTTATTTTTAACGGTAAAGGAACGAACAGATTTCATTTTTCTGTATTTTTAACAAAATAGAAACTCACCCTAAGCTCTACTATCACTACAAGCAAAACGTGCTCATAGTGAAGCTACATTTACGTCCAGAAGCAAATCAAGGGGCCGTCTCAGTATTTGCTCAATGGATCAGGGAAACTGGACAAAAACCCGATCGAGGTGGGGGTCATTGACTTGGACACTGAAGTACATTACTTGTTACAGGCATATTGAGTCGTTTTTTAAATTATACAATGCAAATGTAAACTAATTCATTATACTATATCTTGGTTTTGCTAAATTAAACATTATTTTTCTTTTTGACGATCAGTATAGTCTCTAACTGTATAGAAACAGTTTTGCAGTAGAAAAGATTTCACTTTTAACTTAAATGTGTGTACCAATTTTAATTGTTTAATTTCATCTGGCAATGCGTTGTAAAGTAACATACATGTGTTGTATGTGGATTTCTGGTAGTGAGCTGTTGATACTGACACTTGATGAACATGATTTCTACGCCGATTGTTGTAAATATAAATATCAGTATTACATGACAATAAGTTCCCACCGTTAAGTAAGTCAGTTTTGACAAATACTACAGACTCGCAAATAAATAGGCAAGGCAATGGTAAGATTCCAAGCTCAATGGAAAGAGGCTTGCACTGATCACGTGGATGGGATTTTTTCATTATTCGGATAATTTTCTTTTGCAATCTAAATGTCTGGGCACTAAAGGATGAGCTTCCCCAGAATATTATGCCATATCTCAGGCGGTAATGTACATTTGCAAAATACACGCAACGAGCTGCATGAAGGCTGACAGAATTAGAAAGAATTCTGAATGCATGACATAATGAGCTTCATTTAGTATTTAATTCTGTTATATGTAAATAACTATTACCTTCAAAATTTACGGTCAGAAACTACTCTCTAAGAGCAGCACACCCTGGGCACACCATTTGCTTTTTTCCTCGTCTACTTATTGGGGTCAACCATAATTGTAAATAGAATAACGGCGAGTGTTCATGTAAATGTAAGTGGAGCGATATGCGACAGCATTCTGAAATGTTCACTCTGTGTGAATTTGAAATGATATTGAAGAACACTAGATTCCCAGTGTGTACATGCAGGGTTAACATTAGGAGTAGGATCCTTTTGTTACATCTTTTTCTTTCCATTATTCGTTTCCCTAATACTTACTTCTGCGGAGAGATTTTTCCTTTTTCGCCGTAAAGGACCTCGGAGAGCAACCTAAAATTAAGAACGAAATACAAAATAGATTAATTATTAAATTAATTAATGGCGGAAATCTTTCAATATTCCAAAAGAATTGAAATGTTCGGGCATATATAATAATATTCGACATTTTTGGCAAAATCAAGATAGCTTGGATGATGTCGAAATTCGTTTTGATGAGGATAGGAAATGTCTTTTTATATTCCAGAACAGGAAACAGGACAATAATAACTCACTCATAAGATACGTACGTAGAGTTTCATGAAAAAATTTGTATCACTATGCCCTTTCCTAGGAAACGTGAAATAGTCAAAAATGAAGTAGACTAAAATATAAATGAAAAAAACCTATGAAATGTAGTCATGAATATGTAAGAAATAACTATTATTCCTCACCGAACGGCTCAATTTATCCAATAAAAGAAAAACGTAACAGATATTAATTAGCACGTGTTGGAGATGTAGCTCCAAATTGAACACTTTTTTAAAATGATAGGATTCTAAAATAAGTACAGTACAATACATATTTTCCCTTTTCATATTTTTATTTTCTCTCTGCAGAGTAGAGAGAAAGTTATGTATTTCTGCACGAAAAACAGCAAATTTTCGGCAGAAAAACACATATTACACGGTCCTGGTAACGAAAAAGTAGATAAATCCAGTTGCTAAATTAAGAAAATATCCTCGACAACAAAAATCGAATGACGGCAAAACTGTCTGTCTGTGAAATACGCTAGCGGATAAGCAGTTCAGCCCATTTTCTTCTTCAAAATTGATATTCCCCAATCGATCTGGCTGATGTCGTGGCCCCTTGAATTTGAAACCCATATTTTAATTTTCGGGCATACTTTACATGAAGCCCCTGGGACATTTTCCAAATTAAAAGAAATAGCTCCATCATTTTTGATTAAATTTAGATGTTGGATAGTGAAAAGGACATTTAAATGAATGGTGCAAGTCTGCTGTTCGTTGAAAACCCTAATTTTTCGAAAATTGCAAAAGTTTAATTTTTTTTTCGGCGTCTTCCTTCAATTAAAATTTTAAAGATAGAGATTTTTCCCTTAATGAAATATTTTTCTTAAAGATAGTTTTGAAATAAGCTTATGTACAATTTTTCGAAAATTTCAGGTATTTTCGCGTAATTTTGTGCGAAATTACGGGGAAGAAAGTATATGGTGTTTTAGCATCACTATTTTTCTTAGCAGTGAAACTGCTACTAAAACACCTAAAGCAACAAACATTCGGCGGGGAAAGGGGAGGGGACGAGGCTGGGAGAGAAAAGATCGCGCTCAGCCTGTAGCTCGTTTGTTAGGCTTCGGCATTCACCTGGAATTGACAAGAAAAACCCAGAAAAAATACCTACATGAACATCCAGCCCCTAGAATTCTCCTCCAGGCAGTGGCTGAATGCGACCTATGTACTATAGCTTGTCGCTAAAAACCTCCACCGTCGGCACTCAAACGTTTGGACCTTCCGGTCAATGATGCTGGAAAGGGAACGACTTTGCCGTTGAGTTATCGCAATCAGTTCAGGCATAACTATGAAATAACTATGAACTTACCGCTCTTGGTGAGTTTGGCCTCACTCGTTGATCAATTCGCCTCTCCAAGGATATAAGGGTTCCCTGAAATGCAGAGCATGGCTTTAAGGTTTTAATAAATAATATTTATGCACCAAGGCCGTTATTAGGGTGCTAATGATCGAGCGGCGACAAAATTCTCGAGGGCTTTTTGCCCGAGGAGTTTTTGCCTCATAAGGTAGTGATGATCTTTCCCCCTAGACGGTGATATCCAAAGCTGACCTACACTTCGGGTTGCGAGGTTTTCCCCAACCAGGTATCTTCAACCTTCTGGGTCCGCCCCAGACGGGATAACCTGTTGACTTGTCTCCCGTAATGTGTGGTAGCGTAATGCGCATACATAAATGTAAGAGTTGGAAGTTGATATCATGCGATTTCGTCAGAGTAATTAAAACATTAAATCATTAATTTTATGAAGTTTTTGGAATATTTTATTCCATCACCAGGGCTGGTGATAAAAGTATAAAAAATAATACTTTACACACATATAATAAGTATACATTAATAGTGTTGTTTCTATTTGTATCACCAGCCTTGATGAAATAAAATATTCCGAAACGTTTGCCATATTAATGATATTTTCGTTTAGTTAACTAAATACGCTCATTAATTCCATCAAAAATCGTTGATTATCTCTATGTTAATAGCATGCATGCAATTGAAATTCAAACGTGCAACACCTACCAATCAGAATTTAGAAACGGAGCCAAATCGTGTAATTAAGAAAATATAACAAAAAAACGTATGTTACGAACCTACAAAAACTTCAACGAACAAAACGAATGAATAAAACTAAATTGGGAAAGTAAATGTTAAGATAGCTGACTTATGGAACAACAAAATATTTAACGTGAATAAATTAAATGTTTTACATGTAAAACATTTGGTCTTAGAATTACGAATGCAAAAAATGTAAACATCAGTTGGGTTTACCAGTTCTAAAAAAAATTTACAGCAAAACTGTGTCAGAGATGATTAGTTTTTTTTCAATATTTATACATAATGTATTCTCTCTCATACCTATCTTTACTTTTCGTGAAAAGTAATGTTTTCTTGCCTTGGTGAACTTCTAATGTTTTATCCGCAATATGTTTAGTAGCTTCCAATTACAAATATTTTGTGGAACAAAATTACAAATATTTATGGGATTTCTGACCAAATCCCATGATCTGAATGACATTGAAACATTGAAATATATGGTCGTGAATCGACAATGGTAACTATGTAAGTTAGTGAAGAAGTATTTCTACTAATAATAAAAGAAGAACTATGAAAAAAAGAGAAACAAATTGTATGTTATCGGGTTCAAACATGAGGGGGGAACGACTAAATTTTTCAGCCTCATTTCCATTGAACATTTTATGTATATATGACATTTTACTAGTAAATAAATGAATCATATAAGGGAGCTCCTTGGGTTCGGGTCTCTTTCGTGACTGATGATGACATACTTAACATCTCGTCGACTGCTATGGTCTTTAATACCATACGTAGTGCATGTTGTTATCACTGGGATGACAGTGTTCTTCCCCCGCTGGATGGTTTCATAGGGCATCGACCTACAAGACCGCTCGCGGGATTTTCCCTTATCCAGATTTCTCCCTCCATCGGGACACGCACTAAGCTACCGACTGGTCTCCCGGCATGTGTGGTTGTGTAGTGCATGTAAGGGATGTGAATAAGACAAGGAAGAGGAAGTGAAGATCGCGCGCGGTCCGTTGCTCATTTGTCAGGATACTGCTCCGGCATTCGCCTGGGGTTGATCGGGGATACCATGGAAAACAACCGATCAGAGAAGTCGGCCACTATAATTCTGTTCCAACAGCAGCTGAATTCGACCTAGCTAGTGTCGAAAACCAACACCGGGACTGGAACCCTAGGACCTCCCGATCTACTTATTTATTTATTTATTTTACGTCAAAAAACAGTTGAAACTGCGTATGACGCCATGGGGAGAAGTGAATTGTGTGCACATTTTCAAAATTCTGTGATCCCTTCACTAAGCCATATACTACGTGAATGTTGAATTTAAAAAAAGGCTCTCATGTAATAAAATCTATTTTCAAGGATAAATAAGCAATACATTTTGGTCTCTTATCCATGTCCTTCGTCAAGGAATAATACTTCCTGCCGGAACATAGAAACGATAATTTGAATAACTATACTATTTCCCAATGAATTCTAGAAGACGTACACAGATAATGAAGTTACATTTATGTCCAGAAGCAAAACAAGGGGTCATCTCAGCATTTGCTCAATGGATCAGGGAAACTGGACGAAAAACCTGATCGAGATGGGGGTCATTGACCCGGACGTTGCAGTACAATACTTGTTACAGGTTGTTTATACACATTTATACAGTCCAAATGGTAAATAATGCATTATGCAAAAAACGACCGGCAGTCGTTTTTTGTGGCTCCCAGACAGCAGAAAACTGATGATGATGGCTAAGCCATCGAAAGCTGCTATTTGTGAAATAAATACTATTGTTGACAATGACAACGCCGTCAATCATTTCAACTTTCGAGGCTGATCAACCAATCATGTAATATTTGTGATACAAAATTGTTGAAATGTCCGTATTCGAAAGAGTGTGAGTTATTATTTATGTATTAACATTTTAAAGACACAACAAAAGGAATACCTCTTCATCCCGCAACCACGAGACCATTCCAACATCGTTACGTGGCTTCTTCAAACACTGAGGAACTTCCTTAAACAGAAAGGCAGTCCGTGAAGCTATAAAGTCCCATACATGCTCTGAATATGTGACAATATTCGTCCTATTTTCTGCGTATGTTTAACAGTGGTGTACCAATGCCAATGCAAATATTTTACCCGAAAAAACCACCAGCAGACTTCAGTGTACAGTATAAAATGTAAAATAATTGAAGAAAAGGGAATTAGTGGGAAATTTCATATAACGGTGTTACAGTATGACATATGCCCCTTATTGATAACACAACTCCCTAAGCACAGGTGCTCGGAATAATACGAACTGACAAGAAACATTTCGAGGGAAAGAATAGAAAACCAAATTAAAGCCCTTTTTGATAAAATCGTGTTTTTAAAATTGCCTTTATTTCACGCAAAAGTACGTCACAATTATGCTTATTTTCAAAACTTTTCACGTGACCTGTTTTAAGGATTTATCTTTTTAAAAAATGTTCATGAAGGAAAAATATCTATCTTCTATTTTGTTGTTGTAGAAAGACGCCAAAAAATCTTAAACTTTTGCAATATTCAAAAATACCGGATTCAACAAAAATTTGACCTGAGCCATTTTTTGGGGATGCGTTATTCCAAAAAGAGAAAACATATACTGCAAAAATTTGAAGCCATTTCTGAGAAAAGTTTAAAAATTATTTGTAAAATATTTCGAAACTCAAAATATCCTTTTCAAATTCGCAGGGTCTTGAGTTCGACCAGATCGTTCAAGGAATGTCAATTTTTGAGAAAATCATCTGAACAATTTTTGAGAAAATCATACGCACTAGTATTGTTGACAAAGAGACAGACACCTGATTTGCCGCAAAGAAATTTTTGGGTATCAAGAACCAACCAAACGTGAATAGTGACTACATAACGTGTTAGAAGTTACTATACATAGGAACAATTTATTTATCCAATTTTCCCACAAAACGAGTTTTTCTAACAAAAATCGTTGTTTTTTGCCGTAACATTACAATGCTTTTTCTTTATTACTACGTAAGTAGTATGTGAGAAAGTAAACACAATGATAGCACAAAAGCTAATTATTGAATCGTATCCAAAAGAATCTTATTGTTCCGATACTGTAAGTCTCCCAAACATTTCTTTTAGTTCTCTCCGATACTCCGAAATGTGGCTACGTTTGTAAGTGTTTCATAACGATCTGGTAAAACCTCGTTTAAAGTCTCGATGCATTGCCTAATACATGTTGAGTTTTAGTATATGATTTTAATACACATTAAAATTATATACTAAATAATATATATTAATATATATTATATATTATATATATATATATAATATATAATAATATAATAATAATACTCATATATATATATATATATATATATATATATATATATATAACAAATGTGTCGATATGTGTATTAAAATCATATACTAAAACTCAACATGTATTAGGCAATGCATCGATATATCACAATATTCCTAAAATATTCAAAATGGGTACCTCGCGCCATTCGGAAACTAGATCTTCCCGCTCGATGAATTCGTCAGAAACGGAAGATTCTTCATTGGGGGAAAGAGTATCTTCACACACGATCTAGGAAAAAAGAACGTTTTTACCAATTGGAGCAAATCGTGTTTCTCAAAAGCAACAACTTAGAAATAACTAACAACTTCTCAAATCAAATATTTATTACTCCAAAGTCGTCCCCATTTATATATAGCACGTCGGCTTCCCCAGTTTATAATCTTTTTCCATGTTGTAATCTGGCTGCTATTTGAAGATTTAACGCTTAATTTAACTTTATTAACGAAACAGTCACAAATCAAATATTATATAAACAAAAATTATTTGAATCACATAAATAGAATATAACTGTGTATTTAAACAATATGGAAATTGGTATTGATACAACAGCACATACTTGGCAACATTATTTGAATATTTTGCAAGTTTTCAATATTCACGAGTTCGACGAAATGAAGCCTACACCGTTTTATAAGTATTAATATGAGTAAAAATGTAAATAAAAAATTAGCATCTGTTTCTGAAAAAATATTTTTTTAATTCCCTTCACTTCACTTTAAAACAAATTACGCGTAAATTAATTGTTAAGAACTTATTTCATTGCCGAAAAAACCTTTCATCGATATCTTAGTTTCGCGAATTAATTTTTTACATTTTTTTCAAAATACAGTGCTTACCGAAAATGAAACCAGCGGTATTTTTATAAGCGTACTTTGCTTTCTTCGAGAAAAATAGTAAACTATATATTTGACATAATTCTTGAGAAAATCTTGTTTTAAAAATTGCTTATATTCCATGCTCAAATACAACGAAATTACTCATATTTTTGAAAAATTGAACATAACCTATCGAAGTATTTATCTTTTACGGACAAATTTTACTAATAAACCATTCTATCTCTAATATTATTGAGAAAGACGATTGGAGTTTAATTAAAATGAGCCTTGGGCATTTTTAAGCTTCGTTTGCTCTCTAATGAAAAAATAATCTAAAATATATAGACATTTTTGAATGTTGTTAAGGATTGATGTAAAGTACTCCCCAAAATCGAAGTGTCCTTCTCTAATTCACAGAGCCTCGAATTCGGCCAGATTGATCGAGGAATATCAGCTCTGAAGAAAATTGTGTGAACGGTTTAGGCATTGTCCACAGACGGAGAAAAGCGGGCAGACAGACCGTCAGTCATTTTTTTTTGGCATAAAATGTGAATTATGACTACACAATGTGTTAAAGAAAGTAATTTAACTACCAACTAATAATCACAATACTATTTATTCTAATGAAAAATCGCCCCTTTTTTCAGCAGAATTATAATACATTCTCTTTACTACATAAGTTCGCAGTAAGTGAGAAAGTTTTGAATAACTCAACGCTTTCTCAAACCTCCATTTCATCACATTTGAATCAGTTGAATGCATACTGTATTATCTCATGCTTATAGATATTGTGTTTTGTCAAAATGTAATTCCACGAATGGATTTATCTAATATTTTCCACATCGAGAGGGAGACACGGTAGGATAGTGATAAAACTTACATAAGATATGAGAATATTGTGATCGTGCCCGACAGGAGAAATCTAAACCCATAGGAAGGTACGGGTAGCACATTAACACACTTAGTGGTCTACAAATACGCAGATATATTTTATCAACATCAACCATTTACAGGAATATCCCTAAAAGTTTGTAAAAAATGTGACAACACACTGTCGAAAGTGTTTTCATCACAAAAACACCAAATTACTATTTTTCTATTGTAAATTGTGTAACACAAAACTATTAGTTCACTATTATTATTCATCATTTGTAATTTTCGTAAAACTATGTGTAATGCTAATTATTTGAAAATATAGGAATTATTTAAATAAAACAAACGAATAGTTTAGATATTTCTTTCATTATTTCCTTGTTGCGTTACGACATTCAAAGAACCCACATCTATTAAGTGTCGTATTTCTAGGTATCCTGGTAATGGAGAACTATTGCAAAGAAAAATGTTATAATCGCATTCAGGGATTTCTAGTGACAATAGAAAACAAATTTTGCAAAAACAATTATTCAAAACAAAAGAAGTTGGACGTTAATAGGATCAAAAATGAGGGGGGGGACAACTAAATATCTTGGCGTACTTTCCATTGAACACGTAACTTCAACACTTACTATAATTTTTAAGAGGTTGAAGTTATTCAAATGTCGTTTTCACGAAAGTGCATGAAGGAATGGGGCTAATTGAAGTATGTATTTGTTTCGATTTTATCACTTGTATTTTAAGAGATGTTGAGGTAACTTTGTGTTCTTCAAATGAAATTATACATATTTTTAGTATATCACACGAGTTTAAAAAGACGGATCCAATGGTATACATATCGTCATATGTTAGATAAGCATTTCTTTATAGTAATTTTGATTTTATTGCGACTCATGTTTAACGTATATTTTAAATGTACCAGTCAACCAACCTATGTCGCGCAGCGCTCTACCTGCTAGCACAAGCTCGGAGCCTCACAATATCCGTTAAATATGAGTCGCAAAAAATCAAAATCACTCAATCTCAATCACTCTTTTTAACTGAAATATTCAGCACAACAATATGTTTAATGTAGTGTGATATCATGTTGGTAAAAGATCCTATTTCTTCCTTCGTTTTACATTGCTGTAGACTTCTGTTTTGGAGAAATGTATAATGTAAAAGGAATAATATAGATGAGTTATTTCAGGCAGTAAAAAAATACATCGACATGTTACTCATAATATTAGCATTAAATAATAGCTTCATCATTTTGGTGTCGTAAGCATAGATTTCTGTAGATTTTTTTTTTTTTGCAATTCTAGTTCGTCGCACTCTGCATTTTCCGCAACCGCAACTTTACGAGCATTTCCAAGACATGAAACACTGTCGTAGATTCGGGAGGATATTCGTGTCGTTTGCGAAAAACAAACGCTCCAGAATTCTGCACAATCTGATGGCCACCGATGACCTAAAATCGGTCACGATCTCAGGGCTCTTGTAATGAGAATCCCACCCAATTCTATCAATTCACACATTTTTGTTATGTTTTTGTGTCTGAAAAAAGATTCTTCTCCAATGCTTAAAAAATTCTTGAGAGCCGCGATTCACTATAAGCACTAGATTCCGGGCGTTATAGAAGATAAATCGTCAAGAAACTCCCGTGCAAAGACGTTTCTCAGCAAAACGACGCTGGTAGGCTTTGACCCCGCCAAGAGCTGTTGTGACAGTACAGAGTGTTTTATAGTATTGCAGGTCAGGAAACATTGTTTCATCTGACCGAGGAATACTGCGATGTATTTTTTGCCCTAGTATAGAAAAGTTAATTTAAGAAGGGACCAGTTTGACAGGACGCGAAACAAAAGAACGTCATTTTGAACGGTGGCATTGTAAGAGGTAGTGTCGAAGCCATCTACAAATGAGTCAACAACAAACGAACACATTGACGAATTGAGCGTATGGACATAATCTGCAATTTGTTGCCAGCAGACGCCCAGTAGATTTTTTTCTACACTCGTACTTTAAGATAGCTCACTGGTCAGCGTGCTCGCTTTCCATGACGCGATCCCGGGTTTGATTCCCGATCGAGGCAAAGTATAGTGTGTACTTTCCTTGCAATAACGCAGAATCTGATGCTCTGTAACGATGAGAAAGCTCACTTCTCAGGTTGAGAAGACCAGAATACGGAGCTCTCTATGTGCTAACCACACGCACCCACCCCTTAACACATGGCCGCAAGGCCGGGATGCCGCTAGAAGCCTTGACCCTCTCAGGTGCCAGTACAGACAAACGTTTAGCTCTGCATGTTTAACCTGCATCGGGTTGAGGAGGTGTTAGGAATCCTTTCATTTAGCCTTCTTCAGTCACCACCCACTTCCATGGCCCTGGGTACTGTTCATGTAATATGTATTTCTAGATGGTCTCTCTACTTCCCAAGTAGAGAGAGTAAATCTTTGGAAGATAATCTTCAACCGGATTTTTACGCACTATTTACTGTTAATAAAGCCATTAAATTCTGGTATTTATTTTGAAAGAGATCTGTTTGAACCTTAGGATCGTCCTGTATAGAACAGGACCAGATAAAAATCCTTATCTATGCTGGGATTTGAACCCGGGTACCAGGAAACGTGTGTCCTAACCACTATACTCCTGCAACCCCGTGATTTATGGCAATTTTACCTCCTAATATGACTAATCTTCTTCATGAAATTTCAGAGATCAGGTTATTAATATGTAACATTTTAATTCACTTCAATGACATATTTACTGATACCTTTAAGTGAAACACTGATACCTTGGTCATGGTTGGTTGAACAATTTGGCAATTTCCTTCACGAATTCCTTATGGCATCGTCGTAATATTTTTAGTTAATCATACGATTTAATAATTCTTTTACGAAATTCTGAGGAATTCGTCGCTTCGGTCTACGGCCGCATGTATATTTCGTAGGAATGTAGATCTTTAAAGACAGGGAGTCTTACGGCGTTGCCGTTAGGTGCATGACGAAACCGTGGGTTGAGGGCAACACAACGACAGAAGGCCGGACGGCCGCATGTTTAGTGTGGCAAGATGTTCTAGCCCGAAACTAGGGGCATCTGTTGCCGAGGTACCGGTTGACGAAGGTGTTGACAAGAATGCAACGTTAATAACAAAGGAGATCTGAAGGATTATAACGTCACTTAAAACTTTCCATAAAAAAAGAAAGATTTTTTTTCATTTATTTCTGCTTGTCCCGAAGGCCCTCAGCAGCCGAGTACAATACATTGAAGGTACTACGAGTACATTGAATTATGTTAGCATTATTTAAGAAACATTATTGGCAGATAAATTACATTGAGCTCTTGCAGATTAAATGTGCGAAGCCACATCGGGTCCATGATGATCAGGGAGGGGCGAAAAACTGTAAGGAAGCTTTTGATAATATGAAAAAGATAGTGGGGGGTTCCGATTTGAGTAAGTTTGAATAGTAGTCCTGGGTGCCACACGGTGTCAAAAGCTTTTGCTACATCGAGGAAGATTGCAACTGTGCGTTCCTTTTCATAGAAAGCTTCGATTATATCCTCGGTTAATCTTAATATCTGGTGATTTGTTGAAAGTAGTGGTTGAAAACCGAATTGGGGCAGAGGTATGAACTGAACTGAGATGGGAGATTAATCTGGTGAGGATACATTTTTCAAATAGTTTTTCTAAGGAGGGCAGATGACTAACTGGACGATAACTTGACGGATCGTTTTTTGGCTTGTTTGGTTTCAGAATGGGAATAATGTGGGCGTGTTTCCACTTGCGAGGGAAGTATGACCGACGGAAAGATGCATTGAATATTGATGTTACATGTAAATGGCTCTGATTGGGAGGCGTTTAAGTACATATGTAGGAATTAGGTAGAAAGATTATTGGGTTTTAGTTGCAAAGGTGAAGGATTAGATGTGACCACTTGTAAGAAAATGTCAGGCCATTTACAGCATGGGCGTTGAAAGAAAGCGCGACCATTGGTTATTTATGCATGTTTATAGACACGTAACACCCAATCAACAATTTATTTTTATGTTTCACATCTTTTTTGCTGATGTGACAGAACGGGTTTCGTGCTTCATGTTTTTCACACGTTCCTCAAAAACTTCTGGTTTGTGCACTGGGTTTTGAATTATTTAAACGCAATTTACATCCAAATTCAAAAACGAAGATGATGTATTATGTTGTTTTTTGTTCATAACTTCGATTTTTATTTATTTCCAAAAATCATCTTATTCTTATAGAGTAAAGAAAACTGCGTTCGTCCATGTAATGGTCCCTCATGGTTAGACGCCTTCCGACCCATCAATTAAGTCAAATGAAGTGGTCAACGTGTCTGGGTCTCCCGGAAAGCAACTGACAGTTGGTTGCTGTTAAAATACGTCGAAAAGATTTTTAGTCATTTCTCTGAAAGACGTGTTTTTTATTTTTGTTAGAATTTAAAACGTGTTTTGGGAAACTTAGTCACCTACAATGGTCATCAGTAGATAATTATCTACCATACCACTCAACAAGACAAATCGGTTGGCACAATTCTGAGCCGGTTCATTCTAGGATATTCTAGAAGAATTGTAAAAAAAACACGTGATTTTTTATGGTTCCAAGGCAGTTACTACGCTTGGTGAAACGCTGTAATTACTCAATTGACTGTTATTTCATGGGACAATTTTTATTTGCACGTTAAGTCCGGAACAACTGATTGATTAATTGATTAGGGCTTACGGGCGCGTCATCGGATGAAGTCATTAGCCGCGTACGTGTACTGTACGTTTTTATCACGGGAGGTGGCTTCATAGTTCCATTGCTCAATGGAAAGCTCCGGCGCCAACCTACCTCGGCATGCGGGGATTTTTCTCGTTCAGTTATTTTTTACCAGCGGAGCACCGCCCCTGCCAGGACAACCTCTAAGCTCCCCACTGGTCTCCCAGCATGCATGCCTGACAGTGTAGTGGAAGTTAAGTGGGAGGAATGTGGAAGTCCTAAGGAAGTGAAAGTCCTTAAATAGTTTCAAACACAAGATACAGATTTGGATTTTAAAACATGATAATGATAATGATATAAACAAATATTGTAATAAAAAATGTTTGCTGTATAAATTAAATATAAATTTATTTATGGAAATATATTTTTTGTCTAAGTAAATTATACCTTTTGCATCTCCGTAAATTTTCACTTATTGTATGATTTAAATCTAGTTTTTTTTTTTATTTTGTATGTTTACAAAAACTTATATTGTAAATGTTAAAATATAAGAATATTGTAAAAATACACGCCACACATTAAAAAACACCATGAATAAGTAGACAGATAATAAGTTATAAATTCAGTATTGCTAACTAACACAACTGGTTATCAATGGTTAGTAATTCCAAGTAACAACAATGTACATTATCTCTGTAAAACAAGCTGGGAATATATTATTATTTTAATTATTTTTAATATTAATACTATGATTATAGTTAGTGTAAGTTTGTGTAAGTAAGGGATGAGAATAGGCCAAGGAAAATGAAGAGAAGGTCGCACGCGGTCCGTGGCCCGTTTGGTAGGGTACTGCTCGGTGTCATTGTGCGACTGGATGGTGAGATCTGACATCGACTCACACAGCGACGTGCGGGGTTTTCCCGTCCAGGTGTCTCCCACCAGCAGAGCACTGCCCCAGCCGGAACAAGATCGAAGCTCCCGGGTCGGGAGCTTAGAGCTTGTCCCGCCTGGGGCGATGCCCCGCTGGTGGGAGAGTCCTGGTCAGGGGGACCTACCGTCTAGCCGACGGTAGGTCGACGCCGGATCTCGCCATCCAGCGGGAGAAGATCACCGCTCTCTCCCGAGAAAAAACATGCACTACACTAATGGGACTAATGACCAAAACAGTTGACGCGCGCGGAAACACGAAAAAAAAACAATCGAAGCTCCCGTCTACCTTTGTACGATAGTGTAGAGGGTGTATGTCTGTGGGAGTAGTATACATATAATAGTATAGGGGTGAATATATTATAAGGAAGATAGAGGAAAGATCGCGCGCAGTCCGTGGCCCGTTTCTTAGGGTACTGCTCCGGTATTTGCTGGATCGGAGAAACCACGGAAAACTACTGAGAAGAGCAACCAGCCTCTACAATCCTCTTCCAGACACCGATGGAATTCGAAACTATTACCTAGCAACGGCTACTATCGCAGTGAATTCAGATGTCCCGAGCAAACTCAGCAGGTCCGAATGGGCACGTGTTGACTAGGGAGAAGAATGTTGTGTCCTACAAATCTTCAAATATGCTTTTAAAAATATGCATTTACGACCTAAAAATTCTTAAATGTGCATTTTAAATTGCAATTACAATTAACAATATTTCATTTCCTGTAAAAATCTTTCCTGACAAAATTTCAGGAGAAGTGTCTCTGAAATAGAAATATAGGCATTTGTGCAAACATAATATAATCTAACTTTTCGGAAGAAATAATTAAAGTAAGTATTCACCTTAGTAAAGTACTCGTACATTGAATGTTTTGTTGCATTTCGTCTGCCTAGTTTAAAAATATGATATCAAGTACAATATTTGTATAAATATTTTACCACCTATAAAAAGAATTAAACGCAAAAGCATAACATTAATGTATTTTCATCTTACAATGTCACTTTTTTACGCTCACAAAAAGTAGATTCTATGAAACGAAATAGGCCTGTATTTAAAGATAAGTCTGTATTTAAACGGAAAAACCCAACGAAAACCAAAAGGACAAATCGTCCAAATACGCACAAATATTAACTAACGTATTAATTAATCTACGTAGCATCAAGTTCTAACCAAATGTCAAGAAAGTTGACATAGCTATCACCCAATGCAACTGACAAAAATATACAAAATCATAAGACATCCGCTCCCTGGTGATGACCATTAACACACTAGATGAAGAAGCCAATTGGATAGCCTGAAACTAAAGCGATTTATGATACGAATAGTAAAAACAAACTGCCAATATTTTAGTAGTCCAAATGTCAAGAAAGTTGAGGTTGCTCTGATCCAATTCCATTGCCACTATCTTTAGAATGTATGATTATTGGGAAATCTCTACAACTGACAAAGGTCACATATACACTTTAGAATGTTAGGCTCACCTGATCAAATTACATAACCCTGGATTTTAGCAAAAATGTTTCCTAGAGCACCTTAGTTCCAGGCCAGCCAATTGGAGTCTGACTACTTTCCAAACAACTTCAATGTAGGAAACGTACGAGTAACGTACGTGTTTACTTGTTGTTGTTTTTTTTTCACTTTGAATTTCAATGTCATCTACATTACACATTTTTGATAGCCATGACTAGGGAACGGATTTTCATGTAAATACATATTTTTACAGGGACAAGATACCTGCATTCACTAATATTTTTTACACGTAACACGACATTCTGAAGTAATTTGAACCGTTTTTATTTTACATATTTTGATACAATTAAATATATTATCTACAGCTACATATTTCGTTACATTTTAATATATTTATAGGTCGAAAATGAACATTTCACTTGTGATGTTCGAAATATATGTTACTTGAAAACTAACTTAGTTACTGAAATACTTAAAAAATACGCAATGCGCTTGTATTAAGCCTTTTTTAAAATAAAAATTCATTTTTCTTTTCGCCAAACAATCGCTATTAATTGTCAAACTCATCTCCCCCCCATCTGCTTCTTGCTTATTTTTGAAAAAATAAGTACATATATATGTACATATTTTGCTTTTTTATTACAATAAAGTCCGTTCCCTAGCCATGACTATTCTTATCAAATGGGCAATCTGCACGTCAGTGTCACTGATCTGTACCTAGGCTACTTCGGAAGCACTTAAATCATTGTGATATCCAAATGTACCGTGGCCACTTAAAAAGCATCATAAAAGAAAACGTAAGTGTTTATTATTCACACTTACTGATCAATAGCACAATTATTTAGAATACAAGGCTCGAGTTCTTAAGAAGTGTTCTCTTATGATAAAATAAATTCACAATGCAGTTTTTCCAAAATTGGAAATTTTGGCTTAGGAAACTTTCTCTTTGTTAAACGCAAACGATGTTCCAGAAAATTTCCAAAACGCTCTTTAATTTTCTTGGGGAGCCTTTCGTATTTGTTCTTTTTGTCAGGATAATCAAATTCACCAAGTTTCAGTTCCTTGAACCACGTCTCAAATTTACGTGGTATCAACTTCCAACACGGAAACTCTCTTTCCTGAAAAAAATAGTGAACGACTTTCCAGAACCATTGCTCATCCATTATTCGGAGATGAAAAACCCATTCTGGAGCAAATCCTGGGAGGTATTCATAGGAGTCTCGTCCGACTCCGTAATTGGCGCAATAATCTTGGAATTCGCGAGGAGTGCCAGAAAATGTTGGCCATCTCCTGTTGTCGAGGAAATAGAGGACGAACTTCGGGAAGAAGTCCCAGTTGAGGCGTTTGGAGAGGACGACAAAGGACGGGATGAAGCGATATCCCCTGGGGGCGAAATGGGTGTCTTGTCGGTCGCTGTCGACGTCACGATCATCCGCATACAGGTCTCCTCTTTTTTCATGCGCTTCGAGCTCAGGTGGTTGGTGTTCCCGCACACTACCAACACAAAAGAAATTGAGACAACATTTATTTTTTTTTATTTATTTTACGTCAAAAAAAAGTTAAAAACTGCGTGTGGCGTGCTATGGGGAAAAGTGAATTGTGTGCACATTTTCAAAACTCTGTGATCCCTACACTAAGTCATATACTACTTAAATTTTGAACTTTTGAATTTTTGAAAGGGAGAAAAAAAACAAAAACTCCAATATAATAAAATATATTTTCAACGATAAATAAGCAATAAATTTTGAATTTTGAAAGGGAGAAAAAACCAATTAAAAAACTCCCATGTAATAAAATCTATTTTCAAGGATAAATAAGCAATAAATTTTGAATTTTGAAAGGGAGAAAAAAAACTCCCATGTAATAAAATCTATTTTCAAAGATAAATAAGCAATAAATTTTGACTCTTCCTGCCGCGACAACATGGAAACGATAATTTGAATAATTGTATTTCCCACTGAATTCTAGAAGACGTGCACAGAAAATGAAGTTACATTTATGTCCAGAAGCAAAACAAGGGGCCATCTCAGCATTTGCTCAATGGACCAGGGAAACTGGACGAAAAACCTGATCGAGATGGGTTGGTTTGTGTACCAACATAAAGTTGGTTTGTGTACCCACACAATATAAAGAGAAAATAATTTCAGGTAATAAAACAAATTTGTTCAACACGAAACAACATTGATTTCAAAATCGTTAACTTATGTTCAAGGATTACTATATCATGAGAAAAACGACTGAATTAATCAGATTCATACAACTACTAATAATTTATAAAATGTACAGTATAATTATGTAACTTATTAACTATAATCAAAACCTCATTTATAGTAACTGAATTGCTAGTTGTGTACAGTTTAAACAGTTTTTTTTACATTCTCGTATAAGTACGTACGTACGGAGTAATATACATAGTATAGAGAAAGTTATGTAATGCGCCAAAAAGAGCGAATTTTCGACAGAAAAAAAACATTGCCGGGCACTGAAAATAAGAAAGTGGATAAATCCAGTTGCTAAATTGAGAAAATTATTATTAAATACACATGGTGAGCCAGAATTCCAGATTTCTGGTCCTAGATGCCGAAAAACCAATTGAAAGCGAAACGTCTGTACGTCCGTCCATCTGTGAACACTACTAGCCCCTAAACTATGAATAGGATTTTTTCCAAATTCAAGAAACACCAGTCCATATGGCTCTAGTTGAAACTTTGAAATTTTGAAAAATCTTTAAAATTTGGGGGTATTTTACATGAAACCCCCGGACATTTTCAACTTTTTTTTCAAAAACGGCTCCAAATGTTTTCTTTACTTTTCTTGAACGTCCGTGTTTCACGATTAATTCTGAATTTTCCAAAAGAGCAAAAGTGTGAATTTTTTCGGCGTCTCCCTACAACTACAAAATTGAAGATACAGATTTTTCATTCAAATGAAATTTGTTGTCCATAAATAGTTTTTTCATAAAGACCATGTACATTTAAAATTTAGAGTTTTTTTATAATAGTGCGTGCAATATTTGCAATTTTCAAAATTAACAAAAAAATGATTTATTCGAAAAGGGGCTCCAAATTTGTTTTTAAATTTTTGGTAAGGATAGTGCCAAACAAACCGTTACGATGACATAAACATCATATAGCGCTCTGTTATTTTTTTAAATATTACAAAAATGTAGTTTTTTTTACTTGTCTCTCACGTCGGCAATGCTTACATTAGCGGCGATTTCTTCACATTACTGTATTGACGAGTACATGTGCTCCAAATAATGTAAAATAAAGATTCTCGAAACCACAACAGTGTTCAAAATTCCGCATTTTCAGAAACGCACAAAGGCTATTTTCTCAAAAATGACTCCCAATGTTACGCAATTACAGATCTTCAAATTTCGCATTTACAGTAATGCTTAATCGCCTTTTTTTTGAAAATCGCTTAAACTTTTTCAATGAAAATTTATATTTCGGACTCTCCTATAATGTTCTTAAAGTAATATTTCGGTTGTACTACTAGGAAAGCAAAAACTTGAGAAAATGTCAAAAAATTGTATTTATTTATTTATTTACGTAAAAAAAAACAGTTAAAAACTGCGTATGACGTGCTATGGGGAAAAGTGAATTGTGTGCACATTTTCAAAATTCTGTGATCCCTACACTAAGTCATATACTACTTAAATTTTGAATTTTGAAAGGGAGAAAAAAAAACAAAAAACTCCCATGTAGTAAAATCTATTTTCAAAATAAATAAGCAATAAATTTTGAAAGGAGAAAAAAAACAAAAAAACTATGTAATAAAATCTATTTTCAAGGATAAATAAGCAATAAAATTTTGAATTTTGAAAGGGAGAAAAAAAACAAAAAAACTCCCATGTAATAAAATCTATTTTCAAGGATAAATAAGCAATAAATTTTCGCTCTTATTAATTCCTGCCGCGACAACATGGAAACGATAATTTGAATAATTGTATTTCCCACTGAATTCTAGAAGACGTGCACAGAAAATGAAGTTACATTTATGTCCAGAAGCAAAACAAGGGGCCATCTCAGCATTTGCTCAATGGATCAGGGAAACTGGACGAAAAACCTGATCGAGATGGGGTCATTGACCCGGAAGTTGTAGTACAATAGTTGTTACAGGTTGTTTATACTCATTTATACAGTCCAAATGGTAAATAATGCATTATGTATCATTGTTAAAATTAATGTTACTTTTCTTGTGATGCTCAGTATAGTCTCTAATTGTATAGAAACAGTTATGCAGCAGAAACGATTTCACTTGGGATTTAAACTTTTCTATTGAAGTTAATCGTTTAATGTCATCTGGCAAAGTGTTGTAAAATAATGTACATGTATTGTATGTGAATTTTTTGTAATGAGCTGTTGATACTGTCACCTGATGAATATGATTTCTACGTCGAGTGTTATAGTAATAGACTTCGGCATTTTCTGAAAATATATTCCCGCCCTTGAGCAAGTCATTTTTTACAAAAACCACTGATTCGTAAATAAGAAGACACGGTAATGGTAGAATTCCTAGATTAATGAAGAGAGGCTTACATGAATTACGTGGGTGGGATTTGGTTATTATTCGTACAATTCGTTTTGTAATCTAAAGTCTGGGAGCTATAAGATGTATTTCCCAGAATATTATGCCATATCTCAGGCGGAATGAACATTCGAAGTATACACAACGAGCAGTATGAAGGCTGACTGAATTTGCTAGAATTCTGAACGCGTAGCATAATGAACTTAATTTTGTGTTCAATTCATTTAAATGGACGTTCCATTTAAGGTTTGACTGAATTGAGTGACCTAAGAATTTTGTTGCCTTAACATCAGTCAATGGTACACCGTTCATTTTCAATGGGGCACAGAATTGTTTATTTGAAATGGAAAACTGCATTAAAATCGTTTTCTTTTCGTTTACTATTAATTTGTTTTTTCGGAACCAATTTGAAACATCTGATATTGTACTATTTACTGTTTCTTTATTGCAAAGGATGTTCGTATCATCCGCAAAAAGAACCGTTCTTCCGTTTCGAATCGTCGAGGGCATGTCGTTTACGTAAAGTAGGAACAGAATAGGGCCTAAAATCGATCCTTGAGGAACTCCACATGCAACGGGCAACGAGTCGGAAAGGTGCGTACGTAATGTTTCATCATTCCAGTAAGGTATTTCAACTCTCTGAGATCGTTGTTTAAGGTACGAACATAACCAATCTAGAGCAATACCACGAATTCCATATGAAGGTAATTTGGAAAGTAAAATGTCATGATCAATGACGTCAAAAGCTTTTGAGAGATCTAAAAATAATCCAATAGGTGCCTCGTTTTGATCCAGTGATGAGGCGACATCTTTAAGAAAAGAAAATATAGCTGTTTCCGTTGATTTTGATTTTCTAAATCCATGTTGGCAATCTGAAAGCGCGTCGTGTTTAGTGAGAAAGGTTTCCATTCGTACGTAGAAAAGTCTCTCTAATATTTTTGAAAAGACTGATAGAAGAAATGGGCCGATAATTTTGAATTTCATTTTTGTTGCCTTTTTGAAAAGCGCTTAATTTAGCTGTTTTGAAAATATCTGAAACGTTCCCGTGCATAAAGATGCATTAAATATGTGGGTTAACGGGTGTATAATTGCATACGCACAGTTTTTAACAAAGAATCCAGAATTTATCTAAACCGGACGAATATTTATTTTTAGTTTACCGATTATTTTGAGAATTTCATAGGAAGAAGTTTCGGAAACGAACATTGTGTCTAAAATTTTGGGTGAACTATCTGTTTTTGAATTTTGTGCCTGAAGACCCTTAGTGAGATCGGCAGCAATTCTCGAAAAGTATTGGTTAAAGGTATTCGGGTCACGATATTGGTTAAAGGTATTGGTTAAAGGTATTCGGGTAAGGTTGGTATTCGGGTCACGATAGATGGCAGCTGGCCAGAGGATGGACCAAGACCTTAAAGGTAGATGACACCAAGGAAGTAAGAAAAATTTGCTACGAGAAAGTCTGTACCAATCTGTATCACTTCTAGTTATTCCTCTACTTAATCCAGTTGCTGGGATCCTTAATCAAGGAAAACTCCAGTCAGGGATCGTCACGTCGAGTTTTTATGTAAAATAATTGCAATTTGATTGTAAGTAAGTTTTATAAAGTTTGATGAGTGTACTAATTCACTCGTTTTTATTATAAGATAGCGTAAACGGCATGCACGAATTTGGAATCTTCTTCACATGCCCGAATTTTCATCATGCCCGAATCATTTTGGAAACACCGGAACACATTGATTTATCTGTTCGTGAACGACAGGCATTCACAGCATTTTGCACTTTGCTGACCTCGAAAGAGAGAGAGAGAGATTGTTTGGAACATGATTGCAAACACACCAAGCTAAGGGAGGTGGGGATGAGATAGGAGTGGATACCGCCAATGAGAATGCACAATTCGAGCCACAACGCGTATATTGAAAGAGAAACTGCGATCACATGACGGAGACAGTTCAAGTATCATTACCTTTTACTTTGGAAATGTTTGTTGTCGATATATTAAAATTTGAAATATGAACTTTAAACAAATTAGACATACATATTTGATTTGGATTACAAGTATTATAATTGCTTGTAGGATTGATAATTTGAATCGCTTT
Source organism: Teleogryllus oceanicus (assembly GCA_964035755.1). Classification (NCBI taxonomy): domain Eukaryota; kingdom Metazoa; phylum Arthropoda; class Insecta; order Orthoptera; family Gryllidae; genus Teleogryllus; species Teleogryllus oceanicus. Next base: position 13,300,725 of record CAXIVR010000010.1, read on the forward strand.
GATGTGTAATCACAAATGTATCGTGGGGCTAAGAACAAAATTGTAACCCTACATTTTTTTGTTTGATAATGAGAGAAATAAATTATTTTCATTTACTATTTTTAATTGAATACGACTGTTCTACCAATGCCAAAAAATGTTAATCGTAAAAAATGATTATAAATTTCTGCTCTAATGTCTCACTAAAGAACACTATATATTTCGAATTTCAAATATACGCACACTATTTATTCATAATCATTCACATTATAAAAAACATTAATCCCATTGCATTCTCTTTAAGGAGACTCACAATAAACTCATTATAAAATATCGTAGAAAGGGATCTTTGCTCGATGGTATCTCTTATTCAGCATTATAATGAGGTAAAATTGTCTCAAAACTATATGCTGTAAAATATTACTCTTCTTGGAATTGCCTATATTTCATATATCAATCTTGATGTGAGAGACTGCTCTCAATTTCCTCCATATTGCTATCATTTGTAGATTATAACATTCCTGGTGAAAATCAGTTATTAAATTGTAAATTTGCGTGAATTAATATTATGAGTCACGAGCATAAAGCAAAAAAATAAAAATAATAATAATCTAATAAAAACAAAAAAATGATAAATAAAAATATGTTGATTCATAGTAGTGCACAGAAGAACATAAACAGTGAAATAGGCAATTGTTACGAGAAATACGGGAGATTACCTGTTTAAATAAGTCGGCACATAATTTCACAGCATGGCTCATGACATTAGACGCCCAAGCATTCAAATTTCGCGCCGCGACGACCCTTCTGTGCTAATGGAAGGGTACTCTGGAAAAAGATGTCTACTCCCCACTACTTGCACTTTCGCCGCTCTCTCAGGCAGAGTGGAGAATGCCCCCGGTAATCGTAGATACAATGATCTGCTTCCTCTTATGCAATAAATGAATCAAAAGAATGGCTTTCATCAACAGAACCAATTAACCCTCTAGTGCTACACACACACACACACGCACACACACGCACACATGCACCCACGCACCCACGCACGCACGCGCGCCCGCACGCACGCACATACACACACACACACACACACACACACACACACATATATATATATATATATATATATATATATATATATAGAGAGAGAGAGAGAGAGAGAGAGAGAGAAAGAGAGAGAGAGAGATAGGTAGGTAGATAGATAGATATAGATAGATAGATAGATAGATAGATAGATATAGATAGATAGAGATGGATAGATAGATAGATATAGATAGATATAGATAGATAGATAGATAGATAGATATAGATAGATATAGATAGATATAGATAGATAGATAGATAGATAGATAGATAAATGGATATTGTGACGTCATGGGATTAGACAACCCCATAACGCCACCATCGGGTACGAAAAGAAGCCCACGAACAGAGAGGAATAGGGTACGCGGCGTAGCGATGGCTTGTAAATGCGCCATCTACCCACAGCTTTTCGAACTCTGACGCCCGAACTAGCGAATAATGTTTTTCTGGGAGGTCACGAAAACAGGAGAATATTCACCCCTCCAAAAATGTCTCCAGGCGCGAATGCCATAAGTATCTCGACACGCCTCGGAGGAGCTCTTTTTTATTGCAGCAACTACGGCGACTAGACTGAGTTCTGAAGGGGGTTGTAACTTGATAGCATAGGAGTTTATTTTAACTTGTTAGTCAAAAGTTAGCTTGAGAAGCGTATCAACGAAAGTGATGTAATTGAAAAGTAGATTGCACGAACAGTCTTCGCATTAACATTCACAATATTTGAGAGAGCAAGTGAAGTGATTGTTTGACTTCGAAACATTTTCAAATTTCTAAAATTCGCGCAGAAGGACTAATGTCCTTAGAATATTCACTAAATCCAGGATCTCATATTGCACGCTGAAACCACACACACACACACAAAGTGTGGTAGATAGGCCGAGCATTTAAAGCATAAATTCTGCAACATTAATTATTCGAGGCTGAAAGCGCGAACAAACTTGTACGAGGCGCGGCAGAAGAAGAAGGACGACCCCAGGAAGAGAGAAGCCTAGGTGAGAAAGATTTGGACTGGAACAAGAATCGTACGAATCCGGAGAACGGGAGAAGGGTGTGGAAATTGGAGTTCAGAGCTCGAGGGAAGGAAACTGGTAACGTCGTTGGACAGCAAGCGAAGACGGGTGACAACGTGAGACTGAGAGCAGCAGAAAATACCCAAGGTTACCTACAGGCGAGCGATGCGAAACTGTTGAGGTAAAAGAACTGGCAACTTTTATGCGGCGATCAGTTGGGGAAAGAGAATAGCAGGAAATACACGACAATTCGTGTTAAAAGTGGGTGAAAGGTCAGAATAGGTAAGAGAAGTATTCCGAACGATGTGAGTGGCAGTTTCAAGTTCATTTACTGCACGTGTTATTAAATTCATTCAAAGAGGCCATAGCGTGTACAATTTTACTTAAATAATTCATGATTTTCATATGTTGTCCAGTGATGTTATCTGGAAAAATCATAGTTTATTGTATTGTGTTAAAATTAATTGCTTTCTGTGATATCTAAAGGGGTCAAATTTAAGTAACGTGTATGTTACGTTTTATTTTTTTCTCTCTTTAAAGTTCACAATGTTATAGTGAGTGCAAAGCCCAAGGCTAGCACCTGTGAACGGGATACCTTAGAACAAGTGTAAAACTCATTTTAAAAGCCATGCACAGAAAAACTAGAGAGTAGAAAGAATAAAATCATGTGGTAGATAAAAATGCAGAAAGAGGAATGAGCAAATTGTGAATTGTAATTGGTGAAAGTGTGTTCAGGCAGTCGAGGTGACCCCCATTTTTTGTTTTGCCTTGTTTTCTTTTTTTTTTCAGTGACCAACTATTTAAAGTGCATAATCCTATTATATAATTGTTCCACTGTAAGTTTTCATTGAATATATGCTCAATTTATTCGTATTTTATCTAATTCATTGTGTCAAGGGTTCAGACGTTTCTCATACCCAAAGGATCCAGGTTCCTGAGAATTTTAAGCATGCTTTACGAGCATTCATATCACGCTCTCCCCGCCTGCTGGAAGGTAGTAGGTAGGCGTGTTAGAATACACACACACACACACATGCGCTAGGCCCGCAATGTTCTCGCCCAATGTGGATGCGAGAAACCTGTAGGACACACACGCACGCACGCATGCGCACGCACACACACACACACACACACACACACACACACCTTGTTGGAGACAACTCTCCCTTAATGTAAAAATAGGTTGTTAGACTGAACATTTTTTCTATTAAATTCAGAAATTCAAAATAATTCCAATGTGTTTCCCTGCGTAGTGCATGTTACAGCGTGATTCTCGCATGGTTCTTTACCTCCTTCTTTCCCTATCCCAGGCGTCTCCAGAAACACTTTTGAGGGGGGGGGCACATAATTCTTGAATGGGAAGTGAAGGGGCTATGGAAAGGGAACTGGAGACTATGGATAAATTTAATGTACAAGAAACTTATAAACCTAGCAGTTTTTTACATTTTCAAAATTTCAACCACACAATGCAAGATATTAAATATAACATTTTAAATAGAAACATAATACATCAATTTATATTTCAGTTTAAGACTTTAGGTGTCTTAAAATCTCCATAAATTTCTCTAATCGTGGAATAGATTTTACTCTCTACTGCACACTCTATGCGAATTGGGGAAAACGTATTTGGACTAAAAAACTCGACAGTACATAGCACTGACCGCCCATGCTGCAAGGAAGCATTTCCCAAGTTTCACTGATCCCGGGCTGTGCCCGCAGACAGCCGCCATTTGCAAACCCCATGTGGCAATTTTCACAACCCCAGAGCATTCAGCTTACGTCAACACCATATTTAGCTACACTGTAATAGGACACAGTTCACAAATGAGAGGTAACTATACATCAGTGATTGAATATTCAGTGATACCGGTCGCGTCAGTGTCCCAGTATTTCCTACTATCGAGGCTTCACCCCAGCCGAACAAGCTCTAAACTCCCGACTGGTTTCCTGGCATGTGTGATTGATTGATTGATTTTTTCGTGTTTCCGGGCACATCAACTACTTTGGTCATTAGTCCCGTTAGTGTAGTGCGTGTTCTTTTCTCGGGAGATGGCGGTGATCTTCCCCCGCTGAATGGCGAGATCCGGCGCCGACCTACCGTCGGCTAGTGGGGTTTCTCCCTAACCAGGACTCTCCCACCAGCGGGGCACAGCTCCAGCCGGGACGAGCTCTAAGCTCCCGACCGGTCTCCCAGAATATGTGGTAGTGTAGTGCATGTTCGTGTGTGTGTGTGTGTGTGTGTGTGTGAAGGGGAGAGGATAGGACAAGGAAGAGGAAGGACAGATCGCGCGCGGTCCATGGCCCGTTTGGTAGGGTACTGCTCCGGCATTCATCTGGTGTTGATCGGAGAAACCACGGAAAACTACCGATCAGAGCAGCCGGACGGTAGAATTCTCCTCCAGACAGCGACTGAATTCGATCTAGCTGAAAACCTAGTGTCGAAAATCCTGCCGCCGTCAGGACTCGAACCTAGGACCCCCCAGTCAGAGGCGCTGCAGTGTGGCATGTGTGGCGGTGTAGTGCTTATGTGTGTGTGTGTGTGTGTAAGGAGTAAGAATAGGACAAGAAAGGGTGAGGAAAGATCGCGTGCGGTCCGTGGCCCGTTTGTTTGGGTACTACTCCAGTTTTCGCAACGTGTTGACAGAACAAACCACGGAATACTACCGATCGGAGTAGCCCGCCGCTAGAATTCTCTTCCAGACAGCGACATAACTCAACCCAGCTATGTAGCTAGTGTCGAAAATCCCGTCACCGTCGGGTAACGAACCATATGTCCTCGCAGTGAGAGAGGCTGCACTGAGATTAATTGAAGTCCTGAGTCTTCTCAGCCGGTGAATTTAATTACACATACAGTAAAATTAATTAAATTTTATTTGTATTCAAACAAATTTTTCTAAGAAAAAACGGCTTTAAGTTGATGCACGTTGTACTATAATTTGAGTCTTTTCTACAACAATATCGAGACTCCTACTCGTTTTAATATAAAAAACCTGTCGAACATGTGGGGCTTTCAGTCTAGATAGAATTAAAAAGAAAATAATAAGCCACATAGGTTATTTGTTATTTGTGACAAAGTTTAATACGTTTATACTTTTCTCTAAGCGTAGTGAAGGGTACTCATGATGTAATCTCACCGAAACGTTGAAAAAGAACTACCTCAACATTTGACAATGTTTTTACATTGCTTTCAGTTAGAAATTTTTAGACCTATACTGTGTCCTGAACGTTTGTCTTTTTTATATTCAAATCTGTGTTAAAACCTGATGGCCAATGTGATTGTGATAAACAATTAGAATACTTGACAGACAAAAAGTGAAAATGTAAGTTTATTTATTGTATTATTTGAATCTGAAATAGAGCATATTCTTTACTATGTTTTGTATTCCATCACGTGTTCGATATTACTTGTTGGAAGGGACGAAAGATGAAAGTTTTACTGACTGTCTTCTTCTTTCTAGAGTTTTTATCCAGCCGACAGCCGGTTACCCTCAACGTCCCGAAGGGACGCATATTCGACCATACACTAGACACCAACACACTTGCGGGCTCCTCTGATCTGGGGTCAGAAGAACGCGAGGCCCTCCGCGACAACACATACATACAAAAACAAGGGACAAACAACCATGTCCAAGGCGGGAGTCGAACCCGCGACCCTTCGGACAGAAGCGCTGAGTCGGTACTCGCTCTTAGCCACCTCGGCCATCCAGGACGGCTAAAACTGAAAGGTACCAGGAGTTAATTTGTACGACAATGATATTCGTATGTTTTTTACGTACTTTAAATTCGGATAATATTCTTTTAAGAGTAGTAATCTAATAAAACTGCGAGTAGACTGGAATATATTTAACGGTAATACAGAATAATAAACTATTATTATTAAGTATGACATTATAGACACAAAGGAAATCATCTTGCAACTCTTTGACAAAGAGTTTCGTAACAATGTTCTTTTGTGGAGATGAGTTTAAATGTTTTAATTACTTACAACGTCCTAGCTAGAGGGCATTGACTCTGGTACTGATTCTGCACCTGAGCCGGGCACTGCGGAGGTACCCATTGGGAACACTCGGGAACGGAGCTGGAAGAAAGTGAACACGCATGAAACATTTACACATGCAATGGAGGTGACATGAGTTGTAGATTCCTTTCTTCAAAAATATGATGAGTGTGACATAATTACTCTGTATGCTTCACATTTTCCCATTCACCACGATCATATTTTTTCGAATAGTTTAGGCAAACATAACACGGGAATAAGATCTTTTTCATATTCTTCTTAATATGAAAATCGGATACAGTTGAAGAAAACTTTTTTCACTTAGTGAGTAAACGTATTTTAAATAATATAATTTTCTATTTCCTTAATATCACTATTTTAATTACTGATTTATCAAAAATACCAAAAATATTAGCTTATTTTTGTAGTTCTGAATAGTTCAAGTTCAATAGTTTCATTCAATGAACATGGGTTTGGATGTGAAAGTATACCTCTCAGTTTGAAAACCAGTCAAGTCTTATCATTTCATGCAAAATTGACCAAATCTAAACTCTATAGTTTCAAGAAAGGCTTGTCAATTTGTCATGCAGATGAGCACTTCGTAGGTATTCAGGAAAAATATCGTGTTTCATTTCAACGGTAGGTCGCGCCAGTGCAAAGAAGCGCTTGTTCCATCCAGAGAAAATTGCACGTAACTCGAGCCCTTGCTCTATCGGGAAAACTGGCTGATTTAGCTTAGAACAAGCATTACATTGTCTCTATAGAAACTGACCAGGAGGTCCTGAGGTTCGGGATTTTCGACTCAGGCTAGAAACCTGGGTCGATTCACCCATTATCCGGAGGAGAATTCTAGCGGCCAGATGCGCTGATCGGTTATTTTCGGTGGTGTCTTTGATCATCACCAACCGAATGACACAGACCCTAATAAGAGATCCCCGGATTATGTGCATTATTTTCAACTCCCTTCTGTCTTTCCCTCTCCTCTAACACACACATTAACGCGATCTGCACTACCGTACAAGTCAGAAGACCAGTCGGTAGCTTAGAGCTGGTCGCGATTGAAGCGGTACTGAGGAGAAAAACTTTGCTGGGGAAAATACCAGCAGTCGACATTGAGAATGACGCTGAATCTCAGTATCTGGAAGTGGAGGAACAGAGCCGCCTCGAGGTTAATTCACTACAGTACAAGAACCAATGAATTCATGTGCTCGGAAACATTAATTAATTAAAAATTACCGAATATTCAGCTAACAATAAATCATTAATTAAACAACGATTAACCCAACACGTATAAAACAACAATCAACCAACTTATAAAATACATTAAACAATCACTCAAACACTAAATATCGGTCATTTATCAATCACCAATCAATTCAATCAATCAACAAATATTCATATACTGACAACCATCAACACAGAATGACACATTCATATATTGTCTCTTGACCATCAATGACTGAGTGGCACCTGTCGGCAGGCGGAGGCGCAGGCAGGCAGCGCTGGATGCGCTCGAGGGAGAGGCCGGTCTGCAGCTCTCGGTGGCAGCGGCTCACCGCCTGCTCCTCCGCTCGCTGCAACCGCTCACCACGCGGCGCGCGCAGCCCGAGCTCACCGGGATCTCCCACAGGCGCGCGCCGTTCCCTGCGCCCACGCACATCCCTCAGCCCCGAGCTCACCGGGATCTCCCACAGGCGCGCGCCGTTCCCTGCGCCCACGCACATCCCTCAGCCCCGAGCTCACCGGGATCTCCCACAGGCGCGCCCCTTTTTCCCCCCTACCATCCTCCCCCCGACTCCCGGGATCCCCCACAGGCCCGCCCTTTTCCTGCGCCCCGCCCCTCATGGCTACGGGCCCCCACGGCGCGCCCCTGCCCACGCACATCCTCAGCCCGGCTACCGACTCCCGGGCGCGCCCCTGCCCCCCGCACATCCCCAGCCCGGCTCACGCGATCTCCACGGCGCGCCCCTTTTCCCCGCCCCCGGCACTCCTCAGCCCCGAGCCACCGGGATCTCCCCAGGCGCCCCCGGTTTGCGCCCAGGGTCCTCGCCCTGGCTACCGGGATCTCCCACGGGCGCGCCGTTCCCTCCCCACGAAACCCCCTCAGCCCTCCCCGGGGGGGATCTCCCACAGGCGGGGGTTCCCCTCGCCCCCATCCTCAGCCCGACTGATCACTACAGGCGCGCCCCTTTTTCCTGCGCCCACGCACACCCCCTCACCCCCGACTCAGGATCCCCCAGGCGCGCGCCTTTCCCTGCCCCCCGCACCCCCTCCCCCAGCCCCGGGTCTCCCAGGCGCGCGCCGTTCCCCCCCACCGTCCTCAGCCCCGAGCTCCCCGGATTACAGGCGCGCCCGTTCCTGCCCCCACGCCCCCCCCACCCCCGTACGGATCTCCACAGGCGCGCCCCGTTCCCTGCCCCCACGCATCCTCCCCCCACTAAGGGGATTCCCACAGGCCCCCGTTCCCCCCGCACACCCACCCCTGACCACCGGGATCCCCCAGGGGCCGCCCCGTTCCCTGCCCCCCGCATCCTCACCCCCGCTCCCCCCGGTCCCCCACGGGGCGCCGTTCCTTTTGCGCCCTGCACTGCTCCAGCCTAGTCAGAGCCGTCGTCACAGGCGCGCCCCTTGGCAGGCGGCCCTGCAGCAAAACTTACGGGAGATCCAGCAGTCGACCATTAGAATGACGCTGAATCACAGTATCTGGAAGTGAAGGAACTCAGAGCCGCCTTCGGAGAGCTTCATTCACTCCGATTAAAGAACCAATGAGTTCATGGCCGCGTTACTGCATGAAAATTACCCGACTTCACGGACTAACAATGATCCTTAACACTCGACCCAAACACCTATACCGATCAACAATCAACCAACTGCATACTCGCCCATAAACAATCCTCAACCCTAAATATCGGTCATTTCATAATCCGCCTCCAATACAATCAATCAACAAATATTCATCTAACGGCTCCTCACAAAGGGCGGCTCTCCACTAGAATGTCTTATGACCGTCATGACTCAGTGGCACCTGTCGGCAGGCAGGGCGCAGGCGGCAGCGTCTGGATGCGCTCGAGGAGAAGGCCGGTCTGCGCTCTCGGTGGCAGCGGCTCACGCCTGCTACTCGCTCCGCGCGCTGCGACCGCTCACCACGCGGCGCCGCGGCCCGAGCTCACGGGATCTCCCAGGCGCGCGCCGTTCCCTGCGCCCAGCACATCCTCAGCCCTGAGCGTCGGGATCTCCACAGGCGCGCGCCGTTCCTGCGCCCACGCACTCCTCAGCCCTGAGCTGACAGGTCTCCCGAGGCGCGCCGTTCCTGCGCCCAGCACATCCTCAGCCCGAGCTACGGGATCTCCACAGGCGCGCGACGTTCCCTGCGCCCCGCACGTCCTCAGCCCTGGAGCTGATCAGGATCTCCCACAGGGGCGCGCCGTTCCCTGCGCCCACGCACGTGCCTCAGCCCTGAGCGTCAGGATCTCCACGGCGGCGCCGTTCCCTGCGCCCACGCACGTCCCTCAGCCCCGATCTCAACAGAGTCTCCCACAGGGGCGCGCCGTTCCCTGCGCCCACGCATCCTCAGCCCTGAGCTGATGGATCTCCACAGGCGCGCGCCGTTCCTGCGCCCACGCACTCCCTCAGCCCTGAGCTGACAGGATCTCCCAGCAGGCGCGCGCGTTCCTGCGCCCAGCACTCCCTCAGCCCCTGGGCTGATCCGGGATCTCCACAGGCGCGCGCCGTTCCTGCGCCCCGCACTCCCTCAGCCCTGCGATTCGGGATCTCCCACAGGGCGCGCCGTTCCCTGCGCCCATGCACATGCCTCAGCCCGAGCTCACCGGATCTCCCACAGGCGCGCGCCGTTCCTGCGCCCACGCACGTCCTCAGCCCTGGCCGGTCAGGATCTCCCACAGGCGCGCGCCGTTCCTGCGCCCAGCACATCCTCAGCCCTGAGCTGATCGGGATCTCCCACGGCGCGCGCCGTTCCTGCGCTCACGCACATCCCTCAGCCCTGAGCTGAACAGGATCTCCCAGAGGCGCGCCGTTTCCTGCGCTCACGCACTCCCTCAGCCCTGAGCTGATCAGGATCTCCCACGGGCGCGCCGTTCCTGCGCACGCACATCCCTCAGCCCTGAGCGTCAGGATCTCCACGAGGCGCGCCGTTCCTGCGCCCACGCACTCCCTCAGCCCTGGGCTGTCAGGATCTCCAGGCGCGCGCCGTTCCTGCGCCACGCCATCCTCAGCCCTGAGCTGCATCAGGATCTCCCAGAGGCGCGCGCCGTTCCTGCGCACACACATCCTCAGCCCTGAGCTGATCCGGGATCTCCACAGGCGCGCGCCGTTCCTGCGCCCACGCACTCCTCAGCCCTGACTGATCAGGATCTCCCACAGGCGCGCGCCGTTCCTGCGCACCGCGCATCCTCAGCCCTGAGCTGTCGGGATCTCCCACAGGCGCGCGCCGTTCCTGCGCACGCACGTCCTCAGCCCTGACTGATAGGTCTCCCGAGCGCGCGCCGTTCCTGCGCCACGCATCCTCAGCCCTGAGTCAGGATCTCCACAGGCGCGCGCCGTTCCCTGCGCCCCGCACTCCTCAGCCCTGCTGATCAGGGATCTCCACAGGGCGCGCGCCGTTCCTGCGCTCAGCATCCCTCAGCCTGAGCTGATCGGGATCTCCACAGGCGCGCGCCGTTTCCTGCGCCACGCACTCCCTCAGCCCTGACTGTACAGAGTCTCCCACAGGCGCGCGCCGTCCTGCGCCACGCACATCCCTCAGCCCGAGCTGATCGGATCTCCACAGGCGCGCGCCGTTCCTGCGCACACGCACGTCCCTCAGCCCTGAGCTACAGGATCTCCCACAGGGGCGCGCCGTTCCCTGCGCCACGCATCCCTCAGCCCTGGGCTGTCGGGATCTCCACAGGCGCGCGCCGTTCCTGCGCCCACGCACTCCCTCAGCCCGACTACAGGATCTCCCACAGGCGCGCGCCGTTTCCTGCGCCCAGCATCCTCAGCTTGAGCTCATCGGGATCTCCCACAGGCGCGCGCCGTTCCTGCGCCCACGCACGTCCTCAGCCCTGATGCTGAGTCGGGATCTCCCACAGGCGCGCGCCGTTCCCTGCGCCCACGCACATCCCTCAGCCCTGAGCTGATCGGGATCTCCCACAGGCGCGCGCCGTTCCCTGCGCCCACGCACATCCCTCAGCCCTGAGCTGTCACGGGATCTCCACAGGCGCGCGCCGTTCCTGCGCCCACGCATCCCTCAGCCCTGAGCTGTCAGGATCTCCACAGGCGCGCGCCGTTCCTGCGCCCAGCACATCCTCAGCCCTGAGCTCATCAGGATCTCCCACAGCGCGCGCCGTTTCCTGCGCTCACGCACTCCTCAGCCCTGAGCTGATCCGGGATCTCCCACAGGCGCGCGCCGTTCCTGCGCCCAGCCATCCCTCAGCCCTGAGCTGATCGGGATCTCCCACAGGCGCGCGCCGTTCCCTGCGCCCACGCACGTCCCTCAGCCCTGACGATCAGGTCTCCCACAGGGGCGCGCCGTTCCCTGCGCCCATGCACATCCCTCAGCCCCGAGCTGATCGGGATCTCCCACAGGCGCGCGCCGTTCCCTGCGCCCACGCACGTCCCTCAGCCCTGAGCTATCAGGATCTCCACAGGGCGCGCGCCGTTCCTGCGCCCAGCATCCTCAGCCCTGAGCTGATCGGATCTCCCACAGGCGCGCGCCGTTTCCTGCGCTCACGCACTCCCTCAGCCCTGAGCTGATCAGGATCTCCACAGGCGCGCCGTTCCTGCGCACCGCACATCCCTCAGCCCTGAGCTCATCGGGATCTCCCACAGGCGCGCACCGTTTCCTGCGCTCACGCAGTCCCTCAGCCCTAGGCTGATCAGGATCTCCCACAGGCGCGCGCCGTTCCTGCGCCCACGCACTCCCTCAGCCCTGAGGCTGATCAGGATCTCCACAGGCGCGCGCCGTTCCTGCGCTCACGCACATCCCTCAGCCCTGAGCTATCGGGATCTCCCACAGGCGCGCGCGTTCCCTGCGCCCACGCATCCCTCAGCCCTGGAGCTACAGGATCTCCCAGGCGCGCGCCGTTTCCTGCGCCAGCACATCCCTCAGCCCTGAGCTGATCGGGATCTCCACAGGCGCGCGCCGTTTCCTGCGCTCACGCACTCCCTCAGCCTGAGCTATCAGGATCTCCCACAGGCGCGCGCCGTTCCTGCGCCCACGCACTCCCTCAGCCCTGCGATCCGAGGATCTCCCACAGGCGCGCGCCGTTTCCTGCGCTCACGCATCCCTCAGCCCTGAGGCTGATCGGATCTCCCACAGGCGCGCGCCGTTCCTGCGCCACGCACGTCCCTCAGCCCTGAGCTATCAGGATCTCCAGCAGGCGCGCGCCGTTTCCTGCGCTCAGCACTTCCTCTGCCCTGAGCTGATCAGGATCTCCCACAGGCGCGCGCCGTTCCTGCGCCCACGCATCCCTCAGCCCTGAGCTGATCAGGATCTCCCACAGGCGCGCGCCGTTTCCTGCGCTCACTCACTCCCTCAGCCCTGAGCCAGTCGGGATCTCACACAGGCGCGCGCCGTTTCCCTGCGCTCCACGCATCCCTCAGCCCTGAGCGTCAGGATCTCCCACAGGCGCGCGCCGTTCCTGCGCCCACGCACGTCCTCAGCCCTGGCTGATCAGGATCTCCACAGGCGCGCGCCGTTTCCTGCGCTCACGCACATCCCTCAGCCCTGAGCATCACGGGATCTCCACAGGCGCGCGCCGTTCCTGCGCACACGCACATCCCTCAGCCCTGAGCTGATCGGGATCTCCCACAGGCGCGCCGTTTCCTGCGCTCACGCACATCCATCAGCCCTGAGTCTGATCGGATCTCCACAGGCGCGCGGCGTTTCCTGGGCTCACGCACTCCCTCAGCCTGATCACCAGGATCTCCACAGGCTCGCGCCGTTCCTGCGCCCGCACATCCCTCAGCCCTGAGCTGGTCGGATCTCCACAGGCGCGCGCCGTTCCCTGCGCCCACGCACGTCCCTCAGCCCTGGGCGGTCAGGATCTCCACAGGCGCGCGCCGTTTCCTGCGCTCCAGCCATCCCTCAGCCCTGAGCTGATCGGATCTCCCACAGGCGCGCGCCGTTCCTGCGCCCGCATCCCTCAGCCCTGAGCTGATCAGGATCTCCCTGAGGCGCGCCGTTCCTGCGCTCACGCCATCCCTCAGCCCTGAGCTCCTCGGAATCTCCACAGGCGCGCGCCGTTTCCTCACCACGCACTTCCTCAGCCCTGAGCTGATCAGGATCTCCACAGGGGCGCGCCGTTTCCTGCGCTCATGCACATTCCTCAGCCCTGAGCTGGTCGGGATCTCCCACAGCGCGCGCCTTTCCTGCGCTCACGCACTCCTCAGCCCTGAGCTGATCAGGATCTCCACAGGCGCGCGCCGATCCTGCGCTCTCGCATATCCTCAGCCCCGACTCACCGGGATCCCCACAGGCGCTCGCCGTTCCTGCGCCCACGCACGTCCTCAGCCCTGAGCTGATCAGGATCTCCACAGGCGCGCGCCGTTTCCTGCGCTCAGCCTCCTCAGCCCTGAGCTGATCGGGATCTCCACAGGCGCGCGCCGTTTCCTGCGCTCACGCACGTCCTCAGCCCTGGGCTCATCAGGATCTCCCACGGGCGCGCCGTCCTGCGCTCTCGCACATCCTCAGCCCTTAGCTGATCGGGATCTCCCACAGGCGCGCGCCGTTTCCTGCGCCACGCATCCCTCAGCCCTGAGCTATCCAGGATCCCCACAGGGCGCGCCGTTCCCTGCGCCCATGCACATCCTCAGCCCCGATCTCACCGGGATCCCCACAGGCCCGCGCCGTTCCCTGCGCCCACGCACATCCCTCAGCCCCGATCTCACCGGGATCCCCCACAGGCGCGCGCCGTTCCCTGCGCCCACGCACATCCCTCAGCCCTGAGCTGATCGGCATCTCCCACAGGCGCGCGCCGTTTCCTGCGCTCACGCACATCCCTCAGCCCTGAGCTGATCAGGAGTTTCCACAGGCCCGCACCGTTCCCTGCGCCCACGACATCCCTCAGCCCGAGCTGCATCGGGATCTCCGCGCGCGCCGTTCCCTGCGCCCACGCACATCCCTCAGCCCTGAGCTGATCGGGATCTCCCACAGGCGCGCGCCGTTCCCTGCGCCCACGCACATCCCTCAGCCCTGAGCTGATCGGGATCCCCCACAGGCGCGCGCCGTTCCCTGCGCCCACGCACATGCCTCAGCCCTGAGCTGATCGGATCCCTCACAGGCGCGCGCCGTTCCCCTGCGCTCCACGCACATCCTCAGCCCTGAGCTGATCGGATCTCCACAGGCGCGCGCCGATCCCTGCGCCACGCACATCCCTCGGCCCCGATCTCACCGGGATCCCCCACAGGCGCTCGCCGTTCCCTGCGCCCACGCATGCCTCAGCCCTGAGGCTGATCAGGATCTCCACAGGCCCGCGCCGTTCCCTGCGCCCACGCACATCCCTCAGCCCCGATCTCACCGGGATCCCACAGGCGCGCGCCGTTCCCTGCGCCCACGCACATCCCTCAGCCCTGAGCTGATCGGGATCTCCCACAGGCGCGCGCCGATCCTGCGCTCTCGCACATCCCTCAGCTCCGATCTCACCGGGATCCCCCAGGCGCTCGCCGTTTCCTGCGCTCGCGCACATCCCTCAGCCCTGAGCTGATCGGGATTTCCCACAGGCCCGCGCCGTTCCCTGCGCCCACGCACATCCCTCAGCCCCGATCTCACCGGGATCCCCCACAGGCGCGCGCCGTTCCCTGCGCCCACGCACATCCCTCAGCCCTGAGCTGATCGGGATCTCCCAGGCGCGCGCCGTCCTGCGCTCTCGCACATCCCTCAGCCGATCTACGGGATTCCCACAGGCGCTCGCCGTTCCTGCGCCACGCACATCCTCAGCCCTGAGCTGATCGGATCTCCACAGGCGCGCGCCGTTCCCTGCGCCCACGCAATCCCGGCCCTGACTCACCGAGGATCTTTCAGCAGGTGCGCACTGTTCTCTGCGCCCTCGCAGTCCCTCAGCCTGACTGACGAATCTCCCACAGGAGCGCGCCGTTCCTTCCCTCACGCACTTCCTCAGCCCCGATCTCACCGGATATCCCTCATGCGCGCCGTTCCTGCGCCCACGCACATCCCAGCCCCGATCTCACCTGAATCTCCAGGCGCGCCGTTCCGTTTCCCCACGCACCTCCTCAGCCTGAGCTGCGGGATCTCCACTGGCACGCGCCGTTCCTGCGCCCACGCACCCTCAGCCCGTCTTACCTGGGATCTCCACGGCCGCGCCGTTCCTGCGCTAACGCACACCCATCAGCCGTGCTCTTCGGGATCTCCACAGCCCGCCTCGACCCGCAGCACCATCAACGCACGCTCTTACCGGGATCTCCCACTGGCACGCGCTGTTCCCTGAGCCTCGCACCCCTGAGCTCACGATCTCACCGTGATCTCCAGCACCCGCCGTTCCCTGCGCCCACGCACACTTCTCAGCGCACGCTCTTACCGAAATCTCCCGCAGGCTTGCGCAGTTCCTTGAGCCCACGTTCACCTCCCAGCGCACGCTCTTATTGAAATCTCCCACAGGCACGGGCTGTTTTACATTTTACATTTAACACTAATATTCAATACATCTCTTCGTCTGTCATACTTTTTTCGCAAATGGAAAGACGCCCACATCATTCCCATTCTGAAACCAGACTAGCCAATATACAACCCGTCAAGATTATTTATTTATTTATTTTACGTCAAAAGAACAGTTAAAAACTGCGTATGACGTGCTATGGGGAAAAGTTAATTGTTTGCACATTTTCAAAATTCTGTGATATCTACACTAAGTCATATGCTACTTAAATTTTCGATTTTGAAAGGGAGAAAAAAACTCCCATGTAGTAAAATCTATTTTCAAGGATAAAAAGCAATAAATTTTGAATTTTGAAAGGGAGAAAAAAAAAAAACTCCCATGTAATAAAATCTTTTTTCAAGGATAAATAAGCAATAAATTTTCAGTTTTGAAAGGAAGAAAAAAAACAAAAATAACTCCAATGTAATAAAATCTATTTTCAAGGATAATAAGCAATAAATTTTGGCTCTTATAACTTCCTGCCGCGACAACATGGAAACGATAGTTTGAATAATTGTATTTCCCACTGAATTCTAGAGGCTGCACAGAATATGAAGTTACATTTATGTCCAGAAGCAAAACAAGGAGCCATCTCAGCATTTGCTCAATGGATCAGGAAACTGGACGAAAAACCTGATCGAGATGGGGTGTCATTGATCTGGAAGCTGTAGTACAATAGTTGTTACAGGTAGCTTATACTCATTTATACAGTACAAATGGTAAATAATGCATTATGTAGCATTGTTAAAATTAAATGTTACTCTTCTTGTGATGCTCTGTATAGTCTCTAATTGTATAGAAACAGTTATGCAGCAGAAACGATTTCACTTGGGATTTAAACTTTTCTATTGAATTTAATCGTTTAATGTCATCTGGCAAAGTGTTGTAAAATAATGTACATGTATTGTATGTGAATTTTTTGTAATGAGCTGTTGATACTGTCACCTGATGAATATGATTTCTACGTCGAGTGTTATAGTAATAGACTTCGGCATTTTCTGAAAATATATTCCGCTCCCTTGAGCAAGTCATTTTTTACAAAAACCACTGATTCTTAAATAAAAAGACACGGTAATGGTAGAATTCCTAGATTAATGAAGAGAGCTACATGAATCACATGGGTGGGATTTGGTTATTATTCATACAATTCGTTTTTGTAATCTAAAAGTCTGGGAGCTATAAGATGTATTTCCCCAGAATATTATGCCATATCTCAGGCGGGAATGAACATTCGCGAAGTATACACAACGAGCAGTATGAAGGCTGACTGAATTTGCAAGAATTCTGAACGCGTAGCATAATGAACTAAATTTTGTGTTCAATTCATTTAAATTATCGCCCAATTAGTCTTCTGCTCTCCTTAGGAAAACTGCTTGAAAGATGTATCCTCGCCAGGTTAATCTCCCATCTCAGTTCAGTCCAAGCCATACCTCCGCACCAATTTGGTTGTCAACTACTACTTTCCACAAATCACCAAATATTAAGACTAACCGAGGATATAATCGAAGGCTTCCTTGAAAAGAAACAACAATCGCAATCTTCCTCGACATAGCTAAAGCTTTTGACACCATCTGGCATCCAGGACTGTTATACAAACTTATTCACATCAGAACCCCCGACTATCTTATTCAGATCATCAAAAGCTTCCTTGCCGATCGCACCTTATCTGTCCGCCTTCCTGGAGCTCTTTCACTATCTTTTCCCATAAAAGCAGGAGTACCCCAAGAAGCAGTTCTCTCTCCCACACTATTTAATCTTTATACAGCTGATATAACATCCCTCTACATACCTCCATTGCTCTGTTTGCTGATGACCCCGCAATATATTCCTTAAACCATGATATTGATACCGCACAAGAAGACCTACAACACCACCTCTTTAAGCTCTCCGACTGGGCCGAGAAATAGCATATCCGGATAAACCCTGCGAAAAGTCAAGCTAAAATATGCACGCTCCATAGCCCAAATAATCCTCCCCCTATCAAATATCAAGGAGAAAATATAACTTGGCTCCCAAACAACAAGCCAGTTAAATATCTGGGAGTACTTTTCGATAGGCGGCTCACCTGGAAATCAAATATTCTCCACATAATAACCCTGGCAACCCGTAGAACCCACCAATTATATCCCATACTCAAAACGCCATCACCCTTGCAACTCCATGTCGCTACTCACCTATACCAATCAATGATCCGCCCAATTTTATCCTACGCTTCTCCTATCTGGGCCTCAGCCAGCAAATCGAACATCCAAAAAATGCAGATTTTCCAAAATAAATTCCCCCGAACCATCACCAAAGCTCCATGGTTTGTACTTATTTCCCAGTTACATATGGAACTCGGTATTACCCCTATCTTCGTCCATTTCTCCCTCCTGTCCTCTCGCTTCTACCCTAAAATTCCCCAGATTCCCTCAGCGGTACATTTCAAAATCGGAAAACAAAATCCTCACCACAATAGACTAAAGCGAAAACTAGCGCGACAGTTCTTCGAACCTCCTTGATTATCATGTACCCGATGTGGCTTCTCACGTTTATTCACATGTACTCAATGTATTCATGTCGATAATTTTCCTTAATCAATGTAACATTACTGTATCGTACGCGGATGCTGAGGGCCTTCGGGCCAAGCAGAAATAAATGAGAAAAAAAAGAATCGGGAGCTCCAATACGAAAAAGTCCTAACGAAACACCCAATTGGATGACAGGGTTCCCTCTCCTTCCAGCTCGTGATCTCGAAGTTTTCTCTATGTTTAAGTCAGAGTGTAGTGTCAGAGTATAGTGGCATTAAGTCAGAGTGAGATTTTCGTTTTAACGATAAGCGGGAAAAAAATAAGGTTACTTCAAGTTTTCTTGACGAATTGAGTTGTTGGCACTCAGAATTCAATCTACTTCATTTGCGAATTTTCTTGCATTGGTTTATTTTCAACGTAAATGTGAAATGGTCGCAAATTCCATTAACCTAGTAGAGGTTACGTCTTACCATCGTAACTCCTCGCGTGTGAAATTTTCATGGCCGAATTCGATGCCAAATATGACTGAATTCTAATTTCCGATAATTCGTGGAATTATCAGCAATGGCATAGAGGTTGTCCTCCTGATATTTGTTCCCGCCAACTTGGAATTGCGTAACGAAAAATGGAGGTTATGGCAAGGGTTTTGTGGGCGAGGCGACAACCGGATCTCTTTGCATCGCGGACCCAATTATTAGAATTGAAGATGGCCGGTCGTCGACTGTTGCTGTTTACAGGTGTTATACAGAATTTGCCAATGAAGGTTTAAGCGTTTCACGTCAGTTCGTGAATGGCTTCGAAACTATGTTCCTGATATGAGACCGAAGATGATTCTGCTGTGATCTGTGCTATGTTATCATTCACAAAGTAAATATCATATAAGAGTAATTCTTCATTTATGATAGGATGATATAACTTAAATAGAATTCAAAATAAAAGAATAACAAACATTTGTTGCCCTTTTTTATACTTAACATATCTGCTGTCACACGCGAAAAGAATTTACGTCAAACTAAAAAAAATTACCTCAAAAAATCACGCCTCTACCCAAATTCATCACGCAAGCACGAGATGCTTCCAGGAAGTAAGAACAGAAACACGTACAGCGCGGCGCGACAGGGCGAAGCGCGGGAGGCACTTGCAGTACCGAATACAGGGCGCGAAGGTGCAGCAGATTCAGTAGCGAATACAGGGCGCGAAGCGACAAGGTGCAGCAGATTCAGTACCGAATACAAAGCGCGAAGCGACAAGGTGCGACAGATTCAGTACCGAATACAGGGCGCGAAGCGACCAGGTGCACAGATTCAGTACCGAATACAAAGCGCGAAGCGACAAGGTGCGACAGATTCAGTACCGAATACAGGGCGCGAAGCGACAAGGTGCAGCAGATTCAGTACCGAATACAGGGCGCGAAGCGACAAGGTGCAGCAGATTCAGTACCGAATACAGGGCGCGAAGCGACAAGGTGCAGCAGATTCAGTACCGAATACAGGGCGCGAAACCACAAAGGTGCAGCAGATTCAGTACCGAATACAGGGCGCGAAGCGACAAGGTGCGACAGGTTCAGTACCGAATACAGGGCGCGAAGGGCGACAAGGTGCAGCAGGTTCAGTACCGAATACAGGGCGCGAAGCGACAAGGTGCGACAGATTCAGTACCGAATACAGGGCGCGAAGCGACAAGGTGCAGCAGATTCAGTACCGAATACAGGGCGCGAAGCGACAAGGTGCAGCAGATTCAGTACCGAATACAGGGCGCGAAGCGACAAGGTGCAGCAGATTCAGTACCGAATATAGGGCGCGAAGCGACAAGGTCCTGCAGATTCAGTACCGAATACAGGGCGCGAAGCGACAAGGTGCAACAGATTCAGTACCGAATATAGGGCACGAAGCGACAAGGTCCTGCAGATTCAGTACCGAATACAGGGCGCGATGCGACAAGGTGCAACAGATTCAGTACCGAATATAGGGCGCGAAGGGACAAGGTGCAGCAGGTTCAGTAGCGAACAGGGCGCGAAGGGACAAGGTGCAGCAGATTCAGTACCGAATACAGGGCGCGAAGCGACAAGGTGCAACAGATTCAGTACCGAATACAGGGCGCGAAGCGACAAGGTGCAGCAGATTCAGTACGAATACAGGGCGCGAAGCGACAAGGTGCAGCAGATTCAGTACCGAATATAGGGCGCGAAGCGACAAGGTGCAACAGATTCAGTACCGAATACAGGGCGCGAAGCGACAAGGTCCTGCAGATTCAGTACCGAATACAGGGCGCGAGCGACAAGGTGCAACAGATTCAGTACCGAATACAGGGCGCGAAGCGACAAGGTGCAGCAGATTCAGTACCGAATATAGGGCGCGAAGCGACAAGGTGCAGCAGATTCAGTGCCGAATATAGGGCACGAAGCGACAAGGTCCTGCAGATTCAGTACCGAATACAGGGCGCGAAGCGACAAGGTGCAACAGATTCAGTACCGAATATAGGGCGCGAAGCGACAAGGTGCAGCAGATTCAGTACCGAATACAGGGCGCGAACGACAAGGTGCAACAGATTCAGTACCGAATATAGGGCGCGAAGGGACAAGGTGCAGCAGGTTCAGTACCGAACAGGGCGCGAAGCGACAAGGTGCAGCAGATTCAGTACCGAATACAGGGCGCGAAGCGACAAGGTGCAGCAGATTCAGTACCGAATACAGGGCGCGAAGCGACAAGGTGCAGCAGATTCAGTACCGAATACAGGGCGCGAAGCGACAAGGTGCAGCAGATTCAGTACCGAATACAGGGCGCGAAGCGACAAGGTGCAGCAGATTCAGTAGGGGGCGCAGCAACACAGGATAGAGCATAAGGGCACGAAGGGACGCGACGTGTACTAGGGTGAATAGTTGAAAATGGCGATGCCGACAGCACGAGCAGTATGCCTGTATTAAATATGTATTTTAAATGGAAAGCATTAAGTCGTAAGCGAAGAGAAGGGATGGATGCAGTGTGTTGCAAGTGCTTGAGGAATATTTCCCACACTTCGCGATAATGAAAATATCTGAGCTTGGTATGAATAGAAATATGTTACAAAATATGGGAGTTACAAGTATATAAAAATGTCTAATACTTGAAGAATCCACTGCTGGGGCAATTTCTTCCCACACGTCGGTAACATTACCTCAGTGCAGTTTGTGCCTTCCGCCAAATTGGCGGCCTCGAAAACACTTCTCCGACTTACGTGGCTCAGGGTATTAATTTATACGACTGCAGTGCCTCTGACCGGAAGGTTCTAGGGTACGACGGTGGCAGGAATTTCAACACTAGCTAAACACCGAGATTGAGTTCAGCCGCTGTCTGGAGGAGAATTCTAGCGGCCGGCTGTTCGGATCGGTAGTTTGCCGGGATTTCTCCAATCAACACCAGGCGAATGCCAGAGCAGTACCCTAACAAACGGGCCACGGACCGCGCGCGATCTTTCCTTCCTCTTCCATGTCATATTCTCACTCCTTACACACACACACACACACACACACACACACACCCATATACACACACACTTACGTGTATTACATTACCACACATGCCGGGAGACCAGTCAGTAGCTTAGAGCATTCGTACTACGTTGTTGGGAGATACCTGGATGCGGAAAATCCCTGTAGTAGTAGTAGTAGAGTAGTAGTAGTAGTAGTAGTAGTAGTAGTAGTAGTAGTAGTAGTAGTAGTAGTAGTAGTAGTAGTATAGTAGTAGTAAGAAGAAGAAGAGACAGCGGCTAAATTCGACTTAGCTGTCCAGTCAATGTCGACAATCCTGCAACCGTCGGGACTCGAATCCTAGGATTTTACGGTCAGAGGCACTGCAGTGACATCAGTTGTGCCTTGATCCACCTTTGCCGGGCACACTTTGATCTTTATGTGTACACTGTTGTACAACATTGTTTCTAGATTGTTAACCATCATTATTTGAGAATAAAATGTGCTCCAGGCTACCAAGAAACGAAGCTATCAAAATAATGCACTTATTTCTAATTTTTAAATATGGAAATATTCCAAGAGAGCATATATATTAAACTTCTTACCTAGACTCCAGGATCTAGGATGTGGCAGGCGTTGATGGTGAATGCTACTCCACACATCCCTGAAAAAAATTGTTCCCAAATATAAGTAAGTAGAGGAGGTGCTCGGTTTGATTAATTGATTGGTGAACGCGGGTGAGTGAACTGCTAAGGTCATGTCCATAAGTGCTGTGCATGTTTTCTCCCTCAGAAAGTAACAGCGATCTTTCCCAGCTGAAATGTGAAATCCGCTCCCGACCTACCGTCGGCAAGCAGAGTTTTCCTCACACTAAGATCTCCCATCAGTGGGGTCCCGCCCAGCCGGGAGAAACACTAAGCTCCTGATATCCTAGCATGTGCAGTAGTGTAGTGCGTGTTAGTGCAAGTGTGTATATATAAGGGGAGGGGATAGGACAAGGAAGAGGAAGGAAAGATAGCGCGCGATCCATGACCCGTTTGTTAGGGAACTGCTCCGGCTTTTGCCTGAGGTTGATCGGAGAAAGGACGGAAAACTACCGATCAGAGCAGCCGGCCACCATAATGCTCCTCCAGACAATGTCAGAGAGACGCTCTGGCGGGATCGGTTGTAATCTAGCAAAATATAAGTGGCACGCGTACAACTTAAGCCCTGCAGCGCGTGCAGTCTTGCTTGAATTCATGCATTTGAGCAGCTCTGCTCTACTGTAATCAGATTTACAAAATATTAAGGATCTGGAAAAATAAAATTTCGCAATAGTGTCACAAACGCATCCAAATTAGTTCTTGCGTTTTATCTTGCACTCTGTAAACATTTGATTAGATGTGACCACGTAAGAGATGCAATTTGCAACAGTTTATGGAGAAAATAAAATTTAAGATGATTTTCCTTTCAAAAGAATCTCGCTTCATTATAGACGGTTGTGACTTTTACATAATTACTTCAGTACATAAAATAAAATTAAAGCTAATTTACATGTTTTTTTACTCTAATCGTACAACGTTTCGACAACTTGGTATGTTGTCATTTCAACTACAGGGTTTATGTTTAGAAATGTCGTCGTCAAGTAATAAATTTGGTTTGTTGTAAATTAGACATTTGGTATGTTGTAAAACACCTGGTTTCTTGACGAGATAGTCACATATTTCCCCTCAAAATAACTTACTCTATGTTGTCGTTATGTTCAAAATGTTCCGCAATTGCAAAATCATTACAAGTGCGGTTTTTTTTTAAATAACCGCGCATTTGCGGATAAAAACGGTTGAGGGTTATTTGGTTTGTGATCTACGTAGAAATCCGTTTCAGGTGATGAAATGTAAATTGAATGTTGACGAAGTATTTTTAAATTACCTGTAGGGTTGTAACACCAAATTTTTACATCGTATTAAACACTGACGGTTGAATTGATCCAAGAATCGTTTACCTTATTCCTTGTCTCTGATATTGTTCTTCCTCAGACGATCCCCAGCCAGGCATGGGAAGAAGCCTGAACAAAAAAAATTTTTTTTTCTAAGTACGTCACTCTATTTTTAGAGAAGCTACAAACGTACTTAAAACATTTTTAATAAAAAAATGAGTTATGAAATTTGATAAATAGTTTAAGGAAAATTAGAATTACTACAATTATTTTTACGAATACGGCAAAATATCCTAATTTAGATAATGAAAACAGAATAATATTCTAACCAGATTTACTGTGATGGGGGCACCTGGGGAAAACTTTGAGGGGGGCCCCGTTTGTGAGGAAATTTTAGAAAAGACCAAAAGTGCTTCAATACTAATTATATTTATTAATTTTCGATATCCATATTTTACATTCATTTAACGATGTTAAAGAGTCACTTACCTCACTTTTCTTCGCGTAAAATCTCATCGTCAAAACGTATTTCTCTCAGAATTTCGTTATTGCTTCTTACAGTAGCAAGATTGTTGAGATATTATCTAGTCAATGAGGTTCACAATCTGTTCTTAACTATTTGTAAATTTTAAAACGATCTTTCAGCAGTACAATTATCATCAAAAGAAGATACATTTTCAAAATTATTTCCACATTAGGGAAATCATCCCGGACTTGTTTTTGTATTATAGCATTAGTGTGTGTCATAAAATATACGCTCTACAGAGATAAGATCAAATAACATAAATATAAAATTACAACAAAATAAATAAATAAATATATATATATATATATATATATATATATATATATAAAAATTTTGTAATGAAACAATTAAAATTAAAATGCTTGACTACAAATGCGGAATTCCAATGACAAAAAAATTCGACTTTGATTTACATAGTAGTGTGTCTTTAGGCAAATCAGAACACAATCTTTCATTTGCTTCTCGCGGATCTCGTGCATTTGTTTCTTTCATGCTGCTCTCCGGTCTTCGATATAAATTACCTTAATAATTTCGATATAATCTTACTTAAAAGCTTGGTGCTTGTGGACTCTTAAGTTTACGGATTTACCTCTGCAGTTACGTCAGGGTGTTAAGGTCTCGTATTTCTAGGTTTTGCGGCAACGTTACGCTTATCGCATTGTGAAGGTGCCCTACGTCCGCCCCAGTTTATAGGCCTGATGTTCATAGAAATCTCTGGAATTACGAAAAATTGCAGAAGTTCAAACTGTTTTCGAACCTATCCTACACCTTCGTTATTAGCTAGAAATTTCTTTCCAAATCATACTCGCAGAGAGTCTATTGCAGAGACATCGATCATTAAATCATCATTTTGCAAAACATCATTTGAAAAGTTTAGGCGCTAATGTTCTCTCCAGACGGACGGACGGACGGACGGACGGACAGACAGACACCGACAAACAGAAAGATAATATTTGAAACTAATCGATATCAGATATCACAAAATGAGTACTTACATCAAAATTTCGAAATCTACTTTCGAAGTTTTTTCCTCCGCATTTCAATACTTTATATGTACAGCGTACAGAAAAAGTAAAAATTGTACGAATTTAATTTCTAACTAGCGCCAAAACACACACATTTCGGTTTTATCCCTTGACGCCGTAATTATAGAAAAATAGAACAGATTAAATGTTATTTGTCATAAATACTAGAAATCCATAATACGCCAGCTACAGCAATATATTATTTTATATATTAAAAATATGTGTCTTCTCAATCGTTGTATTATCACCAGGTGACAAATTATCAAATAAAGAGAGGAGTCCCTGGGTAAAGATATTTAGATGCACGTACCACATCATTCGAGGCTTCTGATCATAATCTTCATAAGGCATCACTGCCGAATTCAAGAAGCTCCTATAACACAAACCAAATATTGTTGTACTATCCGTTGATATCTTTTTACTTTCTTACATTCTACTTGCATAGCATAGAAAGTTTTGTGATGTTGCGGGTGAAAACCGCAATTTTCGAACAGAAAAAATCGTATCATGGGACTGTGAAATCGGAAAAAGAAGAAAAAAATACATCATTTTCACATATGTCGCAAATTACTTCTGACCCGTTTGGTCAGAAACCATATATAGTGGATCCTTGATACCGAAACACTGGTTGACGGCAAAACTTGTCTGTCTGTCCGACTGTCTGTGGACAAAGCTAGCGCCTAAACCGTTCAGGAGATTTTCTCCAAAATTGATATTCCTCGAACAAAAGTATCTCGAGGTCCTGAGAGTTTGAAGAGGATATTTTGATTTTTAGGAGTACCGTAGAGATCATCCATAAAATACGTGAGGCTTTTAGGAGGGAGGGCGTCAGGCAAATCTCACCTAATCTTACGTGGGGGGAGAGGGGTCTCGGCACATATCAGGTAATTGTTTTTGCTCAATACAGTGCTAAATTACGAGAAAACTAAGACAATTTAAGTAAAATACGTTTGTATACTAAAATATGGCTAAATCTTGCACAATAATTTTTATCGCGGTTATGTCAATGCTACAAAAAGTATCATAGTACACTAAGAAAAAGAATTTAACAAAAATTACCAAAATTACAGAAATTTTAAAGAAAAAATACCGAGCGTTTTTGGAAATTCAATAATATTCATTGTAATTTTACTTGAATTCTAAATACTAAATATTCTAGTCTTAAATTAAAATAATTAAGAATATTATTTTTTAATAAATCTCCATCAATCAATCACAAATTAACGTATTTTCATTAAATAGAAGCATTTTGAAAAATCTCACGTGAGATTAGAAGGAAGAGGGGGTCGAGCCAAATCTCAAGACATATAACCAAAGGTAGAGGAGTCGAAAAATCACCAGAATGGCCTTACGTAATTTACGGAGGGCCCCTTACAAGAAGCGTTAACAATTGTTTTTTCAAACATTGCTAAAATTATTTCGATTAAACTTTGTCATAGGACAGCAAAAGACGCTAAAAAATGGCTCAGATCTCATTTTCGCTATAATCTCTGGATTTTCGAAAATTGCAGTACAACATTTTTTCGACGCCTTCCTACAATTACATTATTTAAGATATACATTTTTCTGAATAAATATGTTGTTCTAAGACAGATGTTGAAATAAAGTCATATACGATTATCGAAAATGTGAGTGTTGCGTGAAATATCACAATTTTAAACAATTATTATCTCAAAACTGCTCAATTTTTTCTTTAATTTCTTTCCTCTTACAATAAAATTGTTCTGGTACCATTTTCTGCTGTGTTTTCGAAAATTGCAAAAAATTAACATTTCAAAAGTTCAGCTTACAAGAGAGGGAACCAATTATTTCTGAGATCCCTTTTCCAATAAGGTTTTTACGAATATTTACAAATGACATATTGGCAAGTAAATAAAAGAAAACGAGAAATAAATTATATCATAATTTAATAATACAATTTAAATTCTCAATATTGTCAGGTATAGGGGGAAATCAAAGTTTGAACGTATATTTACAGAAATAGAGTAATTTATTTCGAGCATGGAACCAATTTCAAACTTTTTATGGGCGCCCAACGCCCTCTGTC
Organism: Teleogryllus oceanicus; assembly: GCA_964035755.1. Classification (NCBI taxonomy): domain Eukaryota; kingdom Metazoa; phylum Arthropoda; class Insecta; order Orthoptera; family Gryllidae; genus Teleogryllus; species Teleogryllus oceanicus. Next base: position 13,327,909 of record CAXIVR010000010.1, read on the forward strand.
TCTTCCTGTACGCAGGACTAGGAAAAAGTGCTACTATTTTGTTAACTAAAATTTGCTAAAACTAGATCTTCAAGTAAGGTGATGAACGATTTTTTGAATAATCTAGTAGTTTTCGCATAACTTCTGCTTCAAGGTAATGCAATTTTTTTCAGAAAACTTTTTAAAAATACTTTCCTTGAATAGAGACGTTTGAAAAATGACACAGGTCTCATTTTCGTTCAGCTCTCTGATTTACGAAAATTGCTCGACATGGAAATAATGCAAATAACCATTCGTTTTTAAGCGTCAGAAAAGCAGTTTAGTTGTTTTAGTGGTGGTGTTGCGGTAACATAATTGACGGGTTGACTCGAAGGACCTGAGTACGAATCTCGGCATGGAGAAAATGTGTTTTGCAGACTCATGTAGTAATACAATATCCTGAAGCCGTTACAAATAATACGATATTTTATGTTCTCTTGAAGCATCACTAATAACTTTCTCGTGAACTGTCCATCTGTGATAAACGCTAGCGCCTAAACCGTTCAGACGATTAAGTCCAAAATTGATATTCCCTCATCGATGTAATCAAACGCGAAGCCCCACAAATTTGAAACGGATATTTTGATTTCAGCTGTTCTTTGTATAAAGTCTCGACATTTCCATTTTGGCATAGTACAATGCTGGTCGTTTTTTTAATGAAATACATTCGAAAAAAGGGTATCTTTAAATAAGATCATGTACAATATTTTGACAAAACGAGTCGTGTATACGTAATTTTTTGAAAGGCAATTTATACATGTTTTCAAAAGCGGCTCCAATTATTTCTTCAATTTTTTTCGCCTTAGATTAAAGTAAGCGTAAAAAATGGCCCAGGTTACGGTTTCGTTGAAATCCCTTAATTTTCAAAAAATAAAAAAAGTTATAAATAACACATGAAAGTATGTGCTGCTGTAGTGTCACTAATTTTAATTTTCCCGCGTTAGTCTCGCGGTATTGGATGATCCGCAAGGCCTCTCCGTCAGCTTGTACAGGTTATAACGTACATCCCTATAGTGTTCCACTCCAGATTGGGAGATACGGATTACTGATGATGACGGAAAGGAGAGATAGAGCGCGGTCGGTCCGTGGTCCGACTAATAGAGTTCTGCTCTGACATTCGCTTGGAAATGAATAAAGAAGCCACATAAATCACGGATTGCAGCAGTAGGCATACAAACTCGATTCCGGAAGGCACCGCAAACTCTTGATTTTAACACATGAAGTAAATTTCTACTGAGATCGAACCCGAAGTTGCAATCATTGGTAAGGAGCTGTAAGGCAGGCCGGCTCAACTGCTTCCAATAATTCTCTTTCATAATTATCTCCATTAGAGAGCATGCAGCATCATTTAACTCTTTGCGTTCTCGCTACGGAGAAGAGAAAGTTATGCAAGTATGTTAAGTAATGCTGCGCAAAAATCGGTGAATTTTCGGCAGAAAAACTTATTACAGGGCCCTCGTAACGAAAATGTGGATAAATCCAGTTGCTAAATTTAGAAACCAAAATCCTCCAATACGTGGTGTATTCAAAATTCATGTTTTGTGGGTCCTTGACACCGAAAAATCCAATGACGTTAAAAGTCTGTTTGTTCGTCTGTCTGTCCGTCTGTGAACAACGCTAGCGGCTAAACTGTTTAGCTGACTTTCTCCAGAATTAATATTCTCCAATCAATGCAACTGATGTCGCGGCTTCTTGAATTTGAAGTCGATATTTTAATTTTAAGAGTTCCTTTTCATGAAACCCCTGGGACATTTTCAAAATAAAAGAAATAGTTTTTGTTTAACTTTTGTTGTTGGGCAGTGTGAAGGACGTTTAAGAGAATGGTGCAGGTCTCATGTTGGTTAAAAACTCTGATATTTCCAAAATTGCAAAAATTCAATTCTTTTTCGGCATCTTCCTACAACTACAATTATGAAGATATAGATTTTTCTCTGAATTAAATATGTTCCTTAAAGAAACATTTTGAAATAATGTCGTGTACAATTTTTCGAAAATTTGAGATATTTTCGCGTAATTTAGAAAAGACGGGCGAGAAAGTACGTGCTGAATAGTTTCTTATAACCTTCGTAACCAAGGTCCTCTCGATCCATATAATTTATTCAGTGTACATCGAGCACCGTACCGGGAGCGGTAGCTCAGTGCATCAACTGATGCCACTGCAGCGCCTCTGACCGGGAGGTCCTAGGTTCGAGTCCTGACGGCGGCAGGATTTTCGACTCTAGCTTTCCAGCTAGGTCGAATTCAGTCGCTGTCTGGAGGAGATTTTTTTAAATTCTAGCGGCCGGCTGGGGCAGTGCCCCGTTGGTGGGAGAGTCCTGATTTGGGGGTAACTCCACTAGCCGACGGTAGGTCGGTGCCGGATCTCGCCATCCAGCGAGGGGAAATCATCGCAAAAAACATGCACTACACTAACGGGACTAAAGACCGAATCAGTTGACGCGCCCGGAAACACGAAAAAAACAATCAATCAATCGAGCACCGTATCGAAGACAAGCAATAACGAATCAGCAAAAAACAAAAGTACTTACGGAATCATATTCTCGTCCATGGCTTTCTAGTATTGCTACTTCATTCAGAAGCCGATTCAGTAATAGTGGTATTACTTTTCAAGGAAATTCTGATTCTTCTGTAAAAAAAAATAAGATTTTTGAACGTACAGTTTTCACTTCTTCCCAAAGTATGTGGACACACACACACTGTATATATCTATTTGACATTCATTTAATTAAATTAAATTATAACATATAATAGTGATTTATTTTCATCGTCGTGATTAAAATTAAATTAAAGAATATTACTTTTAAACGAATCAATGTCCTCTAGTTTCTAAAAGAATCTGGCATCTGAAAGACGCCAATATTTTTTATTGGGATCGAAATTTTTTTATATAAGTAAGTTAATATACCGTGTGTGAAATGAGTAATGCAATTATCAGGCATTAGGCATTAGAAACAAATAATGTTTAGAAGAACCTCTTGAGAACTTTTCTGGAGAAAAGTGGATCTATACAGTAATGAAATAAATGCAATAGAAACATACATTTCTCTGTAGTTTTTTTTTACATTCTTTACAGTCTTTCTGGAAGATTTCATTCTTCGGTGATTGAATTATCTTATATTAACACCACCTCTTCTTGGTGTGTTTTTGAATCCTTAAGTCTGGTTGTGCATAGAGGTTTGTGAGGAATCATCTTAGAAGCGTTGGCGTTGGTGTTATTTCGAAAACTGCATGTATTCTCGAGTAAAAGGCAGGGCCGCAGCCGTTGCGAAGACGTGACCAAGCGATGTCCGTTGCTACACCGCAGACAATGCAAAATTCTTCATTGTGACAATTGCTTCATGTGACAAACAACCTGATGTCACTGCTGTGCCTCTGACCGGAGGTCCTAGGGCTCGAGTCCCGACGGTGGCAGGATTTTTGACATTAGCTACATAGCTAGGTCGAGTTCAGTCGCTGACTGGAGGAGAATTCTAGCGACCGGTTGCTCCGATCGATAGTTTTCTGTGGTTTCTCCGATCAACACCCGACGAATGCCGGAACAGCACCCACAAACAGGTCAAGGGCCACGCGCGATCTTTCCTTGTCCTATGTTCACTCCTATACCTTCATTGCCCTATGCTCAGTCCTTAATTGCAAACACTTACACTCGCATGCACTACACTATCATAAATGTCGGGAAAATCATTCGAGAGCTTGGAGCTTTTCCCGGCTGGGGCAGCGCCCCGCTGATGGGAGATACCTGGTTGGGGAAACCCCGCAAGCAGACGGGGAGGTGGGCGTCGGACCCGTCCATCCAGCGGGAGACCACCGCCTTCTTCCGACGAAAACATGCCCAACACTTACGGGACTAAAGACCTTCCTTAGCAGTTGACGCACCCCAAAATACAAAATAATCAATCAAAAGCGAGAAATAATGCTAGTTTTAAGACACATTTCAAATTACAAAACCTACTACATCGGTAGCGGATGGTTGGAAGTGCAGTGACTGGAAGGTCGCAGGTTCGACGTCAGCAGTGTATCACAAGTATACATAGGTATTCTTTTTTATATAGCCTGTAATATATCTCTTTCTCCAAGACCCTCTTATCTTCCATCACTTGTTCTATATGACTCCGTGAAATTGATAACAATACAGTACACCCTTGTCAATACAAACTATTCTCATTGAACTTTATTACCGAGCAGAGAGGTACACCCGTGTTATTCAATCTCGTATTATATCAAGTAATTAGTTTAATTTCACATTCAGTTGCCGATTTTCCACGTCTTTGAGCAAGTGGGGTAAAATCGAGAAGCGCCGGACCAGCAAAAATGTAACAGATTGTTCAGGAAGATCAGCCTGTATATTACGGTGTGATGAACATTGCTCTGAGGCAACATTACTCTTGGCCTCAAAATTTTAGTTTTTAATGCCCTAGAACGCTTTGTTTAGGAGTTATTTAACGATATAGATTCAAAAATGCTGACGAGTATTACGGGTTGTATTTGACGTGAATACTTAGATGCATTTTTTAAACAGAGCATTCATATGCTTAAAGTCAAAGTGCAATTCGTCACGTCTCCGTGAAATTTCCTTTCTTTAGAGACATTTATAAAGAATGTTTGCGTGTGAGAGCCGCAAAAGGTATCTACACTACTGGAATAACATAGGAGGCGATACCCCTCCCGCGGAATGACAGGGCAACGTTTGATCCAGCGTCATTCTACAATTGGAATGATTGAAGGCGTTGTCATTGTCAACAATAGTATTTATTTCACAAATAGCAGCTTTCGATGGCTTAGCCATCACCACCACCATCAAACGGACAAAGGTCCGTTTTTGTGGCTCCCAGACAGCAGAAAACTGATGATGATGGCTAAGCCATCGAAAGCTGCTATTTGTGAAATAAATACTATTGTTTGACAATGACAACGCCTTCAATCATTCCAATTATGTAAATGTCAACTACACCTCACCGCTGAATCAATGTCATTCTACAAGTCGATTTGTGTGTTTTACTCGTCTAGGTATCACTCCTAGCGGGACACTCCCCAATCACGGCTAGCTCTAGCACTATTTCAGGCAGTAGTGAATGTAAGGCATGCAAATGTGTAAAAGATGAGCTAGGATAAGAAATGGAAGATCGTGCGAAGAACGTGGCCCATTTGTTAAGGTGCTGCTCCGGCAAACACGGGGTATTTATGGGATAAACAACGAAAAACTACCCAAAGCATTCGGCCGCTATACGTTTCCTTCAGCTAGGAGGTTGAATTCGACCTAGGGTCAAAAATTCGCCAGCGTCTAAGTCTCGAACCACAGGACTTCCAGGTCATCGAGAAATTTTTACTTTCTCTTATAATACTTACGTACTATACAAATATTTTATGTATTGCTGCGGTAAAATGGTTGGTGCCCTCTTTATTCAAGACTTGATTTTTGATATTGCCACATCCTCTCCCAGCTGTCGCCTATCGGCACATAATCATTATTTATATATTAAGGGCGTTAACTAGATGTTTTTGCCCCAAGGGCGACTTCCAAAACCGAAGGCCTCTGGCCTGAGCATTTTATGATTTTCTTACGTCTAAGATGAAAAGATACGTTGTATTGAAACGCTCTCTGTTTCTATTAAATTTTGTATGCAACTGGTTTCCGAATTTATATCATTTTTAGGCGCCAGGAAAGGGTTGCGATTTTAAATTTCCCGCAAACTCATCTAAAGGGAAATAATTATCCTACTAGCTCTGCCGGTTGGGTTCTTACGAAAATAATCGTCGCCGGTACTTATTTTCTTCCTAGCAAACGATCATTCGATCCGCTCTCCATACGGAAGAAGCGAGAAATCTGAAATTTGTTTCTGGAAAGAAATTATTAAACTATGGATTGCACAAGATGCTAAAGAAATGATAATCCGCTTTTCTTTTTCAAAATGAGAAAATTGTAAGTTTATTCATCGATTAATTCTTTGTAACATAAAATGTCACCTTGGTCATGACCGGTAGTAAAAATTGTAAATACCGCTATTATTCTTACTATTTATATATCTATGTGCACTTGGACGATGAGGCCAGGACGAATCCATTGCCCCGACCAATCTTCTCTTTTTTTATTTTTTTAATTTAATTTAATTTTATTTTATTTTACGTCAAAAAAACAGTTAAAAACTGCGTATGACGTGCTATGGGGAAAAGTGAATTGTGTGCACATTTTCAAAATTCTGTGATCCCTACACTAAGTCATATACTACTTAAATTTTAAATTTTTGAAAGGGAGAAAAAAAACAAAACTCCCATGTAATAAAATCTATTTTCAAGGATAAATAGCAATAAATTTTGAATTTTTAAAGGGAGAAAAAAAAACAAAAAACTCCCATGCAATAAAATCTATATTCAAAGATAAATAAGCAATAAATTTTGGCTCTTATTACTTCCTGCCGCGACAACATGGAAACGATAATTTGAATAATTGTATTTCCCACTGAATTCTAGAAGACGTGCACAGAAAATGAAGTTACATTTATGTCCAGAAGCAAAACAAAGGGCCATCTCAGCATTTGCTCAATGGATCAGGGAAACTGGACGAAAAACCTGATCGAGATGGGGGTCACTGACCCGGAAGCTGTAGTACAATAGTTGTTACAGGTTGTTTATACTCATTTATACAGTCCAAATGGTAAATAATGCATTATGTATCATTGTTAAAATTAAATGTTACTTTTCTTGTGATGCTCAGTATAGTCTCTAATTGTATAGAAACAGTTATGCAGCAGAAACGATTTCACTTGGGATTTAAACTTTTCTATTGAATTTAATCGTTTAATGTCATCTGGCAAAGTGTTGTAAAATAATGTACATGTATTGTATGTGAATTTTTTGTAATGAGCTGTTGATACTGTCAGCTGATGAATATGATTTCTACGTCGATGTTATAGTAAAGACTCGGCATTTTCTGAAAATATATTCCGCCCTTGAGCAAGTCATTTTTACAAAACCACTGATTCGTAAATAAAAAGACACGGTAATGGTAGAATTCCTAGATTAATGAAGAGAGCTTACATGAATCACGTGGATGGGATTTGGTTATCATTCGTACAATTCGTTTTTGTAATCTAAAAGTCTGGGAGCTATAAGATGTATTTCCTCGGAATCTTATGCCATATCTCAGGCGGAATGAACATTGCGAAGTATACACAACGAGCAGTATGAAGGCTGACTGAATTTGCAAGAATTCTGAACGCGTAGCATAATGAACTTAATTTTGTGTTCAATTCATTTAAATGGACGTTCCATTTAAGGTTTGACTGAATTGAGAGACCTAAAATTTTTGTTGCCTTAACATCAGTCAATGGTACACTGTTCATTTTCAATGGAGCACAGAATTGTTTATTTGAAATGGAAAACTGCATTAAAACCGTTTTCTTTTCGTTTACTATTAATTTGTTATTTCGGAACCAATTTGAAACATCTGATATTGTACTATTCACGGTTTCTTTTTTGCAAAGGATGTTCGTATCATCCGCAAAGAGAACCGTTCTTCCGTTTCGAATCGTCGATGGCATATCGTTTACGTAAAGTAGGAACAGAATAGGCCCTAAAATCGATCCTTGAGGAACTCCACATGCAACGGGTAAGGAGTCGGAAAGGTGCGTACGTAATGTTCCATCATTCCAGTAAGGTATTTCAACTCTCTGAGATCGTTGTTTAAGGTACGAACATAACCAATCTAGAGCAATACCACGAATTCTATATGAAGGTAATTTGGAAAGTAAAATGTCATGATCAATGACGTCAAAAGCTTTTGAGAGATCTAAAAACAATCCAATAGGTGCCTCGTTTTGATCCAATGATGAGGCGATATCTTTAAGAAAAGAAAATATAGCTCTTGTAACTTATTCTCCGTCCACTGCCGGGTCAATCTCCTCCTCAACTTATTAATTGTTTCACTTACGACTCCCGGTGCCAGAATTATTCAAAGTTCCAAATGGAATTACACACACAAAATATAAGTTCTCACTGCTCAATTATTTCCCGCAAAATTCCACCAAGTCCAGTATCTATCATTTACAATGACCTCTACGATGTGCACGGTATGCTATCTAAAGCCGCTCTCTCATATTACAAAAAGTTCAACCCTCCATAACTTTCATACCTTCTTGTCTCTTGTTTTACCAAAAACAATCTCCAGTTTCCTTCTACGTCATACCCCATTACTAGTTTACCACCAATCCTACATGCCCTTATATCCCAATCTTCTGTCCGTTACTTTCCGCGCTATGTTTATTTACTTCCGCTTTCCTGGTTGCTAAGGAACGCCCTGCCTGCATGCCTATGCCCTCAACATTTACACTTTCTACGAAGAATTTAATAAATTCTTGTCCCCAATTCCCATCAAAATATTGTGTGACAGTCTGGTATGTCACAGTATTAGTCATTTGTCAACACGACGTCAGAAAAACAAAACAGTGTGTATCTAATTACTTTTGTATAATCGTTATTGGACTGATTTGTTCGTACAAAATGAAAGAATATTGTGAAGTTCCTACGTAAATTCTCGCAAAAGTTAACAAAACTACAGACAATGGTTACCAGTAAAATCTCCAAAAATATATGAAAATGTTTATTGTGTATTTGGAGTTATATAACTGTGTATAACTGTTCTATAACAGTGTAAATTGCGTTGATGAAACGGTGCTTTGAGGTTATTTGCTTCTATTGTCAAAAGTTATTTATAATATGTCATAACACCAAAAAATAACATTTCGAGAACATTAGCCGATGTGTCTTACACATATTATTACAAGTAGTACTGCTACTCTAGAAGCACGTACTATGTCTCTAAAAAAGGTGATTCGTAACAGTGAAATATGAGTGACTGATGGCAATTTTATATTCACGGGAACATTCCAAAATTACAATTTTCATTTCAATTAAGCAATATGATATTTATAACGAATTATTCTACTTATTTGAGCAGAATTCCATTTATTATTATTGTAATTGCTTGCATTGTAAGTTTAATAAATTGAATTTATAAAAATGTATGTGTTATGTTGGTATTACAGCGGGCCATAAAGTACTCAAAAGGCCCGAGGGCATAAAGAATCAGAAAGCCCCGCAAGGGTATTAACAATACCGTTACGTGTTTTGAGGTCCGTAAACACACAGCAATGAACTAGTAAACCATACAAGATTTTTTTCACATTTTCTCAAATTTACGATCTCCTAATAGTCAAATAAAAATATCACTTTAAGAATAATATAGAAGAGTAAAAATAGTTCTGTATGCAAATTTTTATTGAAAAATTTGGAGCCGTATTTCAAAAAATGTCGTGTGAACATTTCTGAAAATGTGTAATTTTTAAACGCAATTTCACAGAAAGCTTTTGAGTTTTCAAGAAAAATCATAAAACATAATTTAAAGCACGCATACTTGCAAAGGCAAAAAAAAACGTCTTAACTAATGATGTGGATGGGATAAAAAACTACATTTGTGTAATTTTTGAAAATTCAAAGAATACATTAAAATGGCATCGTTGCCATGTTTTTCAATGCATTAAGTACGGTAAAATATTAATATAATTGTGCCGTTTTGAGAAAACTTGTTTTTAAAATTGTCTTTATTTCACGCAAAACTACGTAAAACAATTGTGCATTAAAGATCTAATTTTAAAAAGCAGATTTCATTGAGAAGGAAAATTTCTCTTCAATACTGTAGTGGAAGGAAGACGAAAAAATAACTTTTTCAATTTTTGGAAATTGAATGGATGAACGGGGAGACGGACGGACAGAGAGAAGTTTTGTCTTAAACCAATTTTTCGGTATCAAGAGCCCCCAAAAACGCAGATTCTGGTAACAAAACGAGTTAGAGGAAGCAATTTACTACATACTTTTATACAAGAACGAGAATTATCCATTTGTTTGCAATCAGGTCTCCACAACACGAGTTTTCTGTTGAAAAATCTCAGTTTTTCGCTTCAGCATTGCATAACTTACTCTATACTACGTTCATAGTATGTGAGAATATGAAAACGAAAAAAATCTTCTATTGTGGGTCCTTGTTACCGAAATGTGGCTACAGTTGCAAGTGATACAAGAAAGTAAGTGCAGTTGTAGCCCACTAGTTTTACTCTCTACCAACGTACTAAAGTGAGAGTATCGAAGTGCTGATGCCAGAAACTGAGAAATTTTCGACAGAAAAACTTGTGTTGTGGGACCCTGATATAGAAAAAGTGGATCAATTTTGTTCCTCTGTGTAGTAAATTACTTATTACGTATATTCAGAATTCATGTTTTGTACACTATCGAAAAGTTGGTAGTGTACAAATCGTGTGTCTGCTTGCAGTCAACGCTAGCAACTGAACCATACAGACCATTTTCTCCAAAATTGATATTATTTGATAGATTTGAGTGAACTCGAGATCAAGCAAGTTTGAAATGGATATTTTGATTTTGGAAGGTACATTACGTGAAACCTCAAAAATTTCTAAATATTTTTTTCAAAAACTATTCCATATTTTTACTTCAATTTTTTCTTGTCTAGAGCAAATAGGAAAATGGCATAAGACTCATTTTCGTTGGTCTCTGAATATTCGAAAATTGTAAAAGTTCAACTTCTCATTGGAGTCTTCCTACAAGTACAATACTGAAAATAGAAATTAATTTTGTGATTGACATCTGTTCTTCAAAAATATCTTTAAATGTACCAGGTGCAAGTTTCAAAACTAGGAATAGTATCTACGTAGTTTAGCTTGAAATATAAGCAATTTTTAAACAATTAATTTTTCAAAAAGTCTTCTAATTTTTTCTTTACTTTTTTTCTGGAATAGAGTTTGTTTATCTACTTAACGTCAAAGAAAATTAAAAACTCTGCTACGTGCTACAGGGAGAAGTGTATTCTGTGCATGTTTTCTTAATTCTGGGATCTCTACCCTAAGCCATATATAAGTCGAATTCTGAATATACATAGAACAAAATGAGCGTTTTTAGGAAGAATTGGTAAGAACATAGTTGCTCCCGGTAATATTTGAGAGTTGTATATTCCTATAAATAAGGCGCTGGTCCCAGGTCCCGAAGTCCGTTAACACTGTATTTTCAGTATGTGCAAATAAATGATCAAGAATGGAAGATAATTTTTTTCCTGAATGAAATATGTTTTAAAAATAATTTTTAATAAGTTCAAATATATTTGCTGAAAATACGAGTATTTTTCATGTACTTTTCTCTTGAAATAATGTTGGGACAATTTATAAAACATTGAAAACCGCATCCAAAGTGTTTCTTGAAATTTTTACCAAGGACGATTAAAAAAGATGCCGTCCTATTTTTCGGCAAACTCTCTATTTTCGAAAATCGCAAATATGGCATAAGTTGCAAAAGTACTGTGTTGATGGAGATTTTTTCTTCCTTAATGAAACCTGTATTAAAAATGATCTTTAAAAAAGGTCTTGTACAAGTTTTTTAAAATAGCAAACGAGTATTTTTTGAGAAATTTTTGCTTGAATTAAATGCAATTTATAAAATAATCTAAAAATATTGCCATTTTTTCTTTAAATGTTTTTCTCGAATAATGTAAAAGAAGCTTAAAAATGGCAGCAGGTCTTATTTTCGTGAATTTTCGAAAATTGCAAAAGTTATAATGAGAATGTATGTGCTGTTATAGAACTTCTAATTAAATATTAGTTATTTAGTTTAGAATTAGTTACTTATTTTACAAAAAACATTTCAACAAAAAATCCCATTCCAAATCAATTTAAAATATTTATTAAAACTACATTTTTACAATTTTCAACACGAAGTCATAAAACTGTGAGTTCAATGCAGTCAAACAGGGCCAGTTGATCACAAAGACTGACATACTAATACCATGTTCTGACTGATGAGAGTAGTAGAATCTAAAATATTCTTTAAAACTTGTGTTTAAACCTCCTTTGGTATTTTAAAAATTGTAACAAAAATAGTACCTTTCTCAAAAGTCATTAAAGTCGTTCCTGATCTTCAGTGGAGATGTTTCATAGTTTGGAGTTGTCTTCGTTGTAAAGTTCTCTTGCACTTTCGCGTGGTAATGGAATTCATGGTATACGTGTCCCATTCTAAGACATCTTGGTGAAACTGGAAATGCTTCGTAGTTTTTAGAAACAAAACATCCTCTAAAACGTTTCAATTGCAAATACAAATCAATCAGTCTTCCTCACAAAATTTAAAAGAACCTTGCTGTCCATTCTTAGTTTTGGGAGTTTAGAATGAAGAAGGACTGTCAATAAATGACATCAATTTAAAATTAGAGAGAAATGATTGTGAATCAATCACATTATAATAATGATCAAATTATATAACTTTATGGGTAATATCCTTCTAATCGCCATTTCTGTAATTAATTGTTTTTCAACTCCACATAGCAAACGCTTTTTCGGTTAAATGAAGACGGCGTTCCATAAAAAAATTAAAACGTTTCTTAATTACCTTTGGAAGTTTATCAAACCTAGAATTCGAAGGATATTCAAATTCCCCAAGATTCAAATTTCGAAACCAACATGTGATACTCTCGGGCAAAGATTTCCAGGTCGGAAAGTTCTTATTATCAAAAAACTGGTGAATGGAATTCCAAAACAACTCATAATCCATTAGTTTCAAGTGGAACATCCATTCAGGGGCGAAACCAGGCATGTCTTCGTAGGACTGTGCAGTAACACCACATTTGTCACAATGGGCTCGAAATTCTTCAGGAATACGATCAAATGAAGGCCATTTCTTCTTCTTGAAAAAAAAGTCCACAAAGTCTGCGAAGAAGTCGGGTGCCTGCTGCCGCGCGAGGATGACGTAGCCGGGCACCTGCCGAAACTTCCCCGGAGCCGAAGCCTCACTGCTTCCATCTTGAACGTCATCGCTGTCAGCGCCCATCGATCCGCATGGCGGAGACTTCTGCTCCCCTTCGATCCTGTGGACCGTCAGTGGCCTGATCAGGGGCCGTCTATAAAATTACGTGAGGCGATTTGGGCGATTTTTCTACACCCCATCCCCCCTCATTATAATTGTTCATTGATTGATTTTTCGTGTTTCCGGGCGCGTCAACTGCTTTGGTCATTAGTCCCGCATTTTTTTTTCTCGGGAGATGGCGGTGATCTTCCCCCGCTGGATGGCGAGATCCGGCACCCACCGTCGGCTAGTGGGGTCTCCCCCTAACCAGGACTCTCCCACCAGCGGGGCACCGCCCCAGCCGGGACAAGCTCTAAGCTCCCGACCGGCTCCCGGAATATGTGGTAGTGTAGTGCATGTTAGTGTAAGTGTGTGTGTGTTAAGGGAATGGATAGGACAAGGAAGAGGAAGGAAAGATCGCGCGCGGTCCTTTTGTTACGGTACTGCTTCGGCATTCGCCTGGTGTTGATCGGTCGCTAGAATTCTCCTCCAGACAGCGACTGAATTCGACCTTGCTGAAAAGCTAGTGTCGAAAATCCTGCCGCCGTGGGGAGTGGGAACCTAGGACCTCCCGGTCAGAGGCGCTGCTGTGACATTAGTTGATGCACTGAGCTACCGCTCCCGATTCCCCCTTGGTGAGATGTCGGGAGATTTGGATCGACCCTCTCCCTCCCCTTCTAATCGCCCGTGAGATTTTTTGAAATGCGTACTTTTAACACGTTAATTTATGATTGATTGCATTGGGATTTATTTAAAAAACATAATTAAGATTTGCTTAATTATATTTATTTATGACTAAATTTTATCAAAAGTTTGCTTCTTTTTACCAAACGCTCGGTAATATTTTTGTTAAAAATTTCTGAAAAAATACAGGTAATGAAATTTTTCTCATTAATGATAAAATAGTTGGTAATTTTTGTTAGATTATTTTTCTAAGTATATTATGCTACTTATGTAGCATTCACATAACCACGATAAACATTGTTGTGTACGATTTAGCCATATTTTAGTATAGAAACGTGTTTTACTTAAATCGTCTCAGTTTTCTCGCAATTTGGCACTGTTTTTGGAGCAAAAAAATACGTGGTATTTTCCGAGACGCCTCCCTCTCCCTCACGTAAGGTTAGGTGAGGTTTGCTTGATTCTTTCCCCTTTCTAAAGGTCTCACGTAATTTATGGATGGCCCCTTACAGTCGTCTCCGGTTATAGTGATCTTGGCTATAGGGAACCCTCGGTTGTACAGAACCTAAGTCACTGGCCCCGCTTCGCTTACATTACAAATAAGCATAAGAAGATTTGGTTATAGTGAACACTGAACCTCGGCTATAGTGATCATAGGGAAAAAATTCTGAAAATTAATTCCCTTCGAGGAAACAAAAAATATCGCCTCAGAGCCACAAATTCTGACGCTAGGCATCTTGAAAAGAATATCGTCATAATCCAAGAAGTCTTTCCTGAGGAGGAGATAGGGGACCCGGTGTGTTTCATTCAGTGATCAGTTCAATTAGCTGCTAGCACATTGCCGCTAACGAAAGGATCGCGTATGTTATCAAGTGAGTTAAAGGGCCTTCCGGGAGTGGGACGGTGTTGAAACAGTGCAAGAAAAATTCAAATGTGTCAAGACTGCACTACGATACTAGAGACAGTGGACAACGCAGAATCACCTATGGAGAAAGCATGATCTCGAGAATGATGTACAGAATATACTAATGAAAAATGTACGAAACAAAAATTGAAAATAATTTATTTTAAGGTTAAATAAAAACACTGAAATTTTCATGTGTTTCATGCATTTTGTGATGTTAATATATTTTGCTGTCTCTACATTAATAAAATTAATAATTATGAATAAATTCTATATAATTTTGACATAATCGGATATAACGAACCTCTGATATAATGAACCAAAAATATTAGTTCTCAGAATTTCACTATAACCGGAGTCGACTGTATTTCGAGTTTCCGAACGAGTCAACTGATACGGTCATACGTCCCGTAAGTGTAGTGGATGGGAGGTGGTATCAGGGGAGGTGGCGGTGTTCTTCCCTCATTAGATGGTGTGATCCGGCACCGTCCTGTTTGCCGGCTTGTGCGTTTCCTCCATTCAGGTATCTCCCACAAGTTGGACACCGCGCCAGCCGGGACAAGTTCTAACCTCTCGGGTGTTCTCCCGATATGTGAGTTTGTGTAGTGCATGATAAGTGTGTGTGGAAGTACGAGGTGAGAATAGGACAAGGAAGGGGAAGAACAAATCGCGCGCGATCCAAGACCCGTTTCTTAGGGTACTGCTCCAGCATTCGCCTGGTGTTGATCGGAAAAAGCACGTAAAACTTCCAATCAGAGCATCCGGCCGCTAGAATTCTCTCCCAGACAGCGGCTGAAAGCGTCCTAACTTTCCAGTGGGCCATCAAAACATGAAATTGAAACTATCATTATTCTTCTCTTTGCGTATTCATTCACTCGATTATTCTTTATTCTTATATTCACTTTTCGACTAGTTCATTTATTTACTGAAGAAGGGATGAAAATAACCATGTGAGTTGAAGTAAAGAACTCTCAACATTCAAAGAATTCTCGGCTGCTTTGGTGGCCAAATGACAAAAATATATTACAATTAAATAACTAAAACTTTTCTTTAGGCGATTAATGTAGCATAGTGACATGTTTTAGACTTTCAAATAGAGCAAACTAGTATTTTGAATAAAATAATAATTATAAATATAATAGTTTATGTTTTTAATAGTATACATAATTTTAAAAAAATATAATTTTTCTCAAATCAGCGGAGTGAGAGCCTAACTACTAAAAAACTTGTAGCACATGCTCGAAAATAACTGAAGAAAGAACTACTTTGTGCTGATAAGACTCTCGTCATACCTTATCGGCGATTCAGTTGTCTCAGACGTTCTTGCTTCGGGAGAATCCTGAAACATGACCGTTACAAGAGAATTGGTACGTTACTTGGACAGGAGCAAACCTACAAATACGCCAAGACAAGGACACTTAATGTCATAAACTTCCTAACATATGGTTCTGAGAGTCATTAGGAAAAGCTGTTCTTTCAGGGTTTGCACAGCGTGCAAAAGTTTCAATTTTTAGCACTTGTACTAAAAGATAGTCGGTGTTCAGATAAACCTTTGAATGTAACAAAGGAAACAAAATACTCTCCTGTGACCTCAACAGCTTCTTCTGACCTTACCGCATCATTATGTGATTTGTACACTTGAATTTAAATAAAATGAAAGTCAGTAAGACTATCCAAAAAAATATCGTACGACACACGTGGAATTTTATTTTGCTCGTAGGATTGTGCCACTCGGCCTGTCGAACCTAGTGACGAACCCCTTCCTACTCGTAAAACATGTGCGGCTCGTCATTAAAGGCCTCTTCTATAGAAACTGCTCCGTAAAAGAAATTTAAAAATTTATTTTTTAATGTATTTATTTATTAATAATGGATTTTTGAGTTGTAATATATAACAATCATATCAAAATTGTTCTTCGTCAGTTCGTTAACGGCCGTCCGTAACGCATTTGAAGCTGTTGACAGGGAAGAGAAAAGCGTTTGGCTCCCACTTCATTCCGCCATAAGGCCTGTGTGAAACGAGGAGGCGTGACGTCATGCATTCACTGCACAGGCTCAGCGGCGGACGAAGGCTGAAGGAGGGTGTGCTCACCAGATTGCTTTACTATGCAGCTCAGCGAGTAGCATTGCGACTAGTTTTCTTAAAATGCGGTAGGAGCGCTACTCCCTTAAGCTTTTCTCAGAAGCGTGAAGCATACAAGACAGTAGTCTTCGTGATCGAAAGAGATTATGAATAGAAATGCAATGCAATGTAATGTAATGCATTTGCAGCCTTCCCCATTTAGAAAACTACGAGCCGCGACTGTCGTAAAATAAAAAGTCACCCTTTCCATTCGTATCAAAAACTGGTGGTGCAAAAACAGAAAGTAATTCCTCACCCGTATTTCATGCAAAATTACGCAAAAGGTACTCAAATTTTCGAAAACTTTTCATTACCTCATTTCGAAATCCATCTTTAAAGAACAGATTTCATTAAAGGAAAAAATCTACATCTTCAATATTTTAGTTGAAGGAAATCGCCGAAAACATTTTGAATTTTTGCAATTTTTAAAAAATAGGGTATTTAACGAACACGATACCTGTACCGTTCTCTTAAACATTCTTTACACTATCCAACAATAAAATTTAATCAAGATTGATGGAGTCATTTTTTTAAACTATGAAAATGTCCCAAGGGATTTTCAGAGCATTCCAAGATTTTGTAGCAGAATGTCAGTTATAGTAGGTCGAGTTACGACAGAACGGTGTCTTAGAATGAAGTGGGGATATGATGGAAATATAATCTAATGAGCAACTGCTGAGATTGCCCCTTATTTTGTTTCTGGACATAAATGTAGCTTCATTATGCGCATATTTTGTGGAGTTCTGCATTTGCTAGTTTTTGCAGGAGTAGAAGCGCAGTTGTGAGTTACCACTGAAAAAAGTAGTAAAGTTTTCTAATATCCTTGGTCTTTACGGTCTTCCCCCGTCCTTTCGCCAGTTGCCATTTATCGATGCCCGAAGTACTTTATTTTGAAATTTTCTCAACTTTTCGGTTTCCTAATAGTAGAACCGAAATATTACTTTAAGAATGTAAAAGAAGAGTAAAACTTCCTCCTAAATAGTAATTTTCATTTCAAAATTGTTGAGCAGTTTTTAAGAAAATGGCTCTCATAACTGAAATCAAATGTGTTCTGCTTCAATGGAGTTACTGCAGAAAAATGCGTGAATGTATTAAAATATTATTATCATACGGGTAAATAAAACATCGACGATTCTTGTCAATTCAATTATATTAATCAACTGTGCGGAGTCCTTAGAGAGTAAAACCTACGAATGTATCCTTTATCTCGGATTTTGGGAAACTGGTGCGTAGAGACCAGCCCGATTACGGTTCTACACACCACCGATTTTCAGCAATGAAGAAAACATCGACGCTAGCTGCAAAATACCGCATTTCCATTCATGAAATGCACAAAAGTGTTATCAAGTCCCACACAACTACCTTTTCTTCGTCGTCATTGTTAGATGAATCTGATTCATCTGTCACGTCAGTGGCTTCAGGACTTTTTAGTGACACCTGAAAGAAAAACAAAACAGTGGTCATAGTAGTCAATCAAATTTCCGCATTTTGAGAAACGCTCAAATGCCATTTTGTCAAAAATGACTCCAAATTTTTTCTTCAAACTTTTCCAACGGATAATACCCAACCAGGACTCTCCCACCAACGGGGCACCGCCGCAGACGGGACAAGCTCTAAGCTCCCACCGGCCTCCCGGAATATGTGGTAGTGTAGTGCATATTTGTGTACGTTTGTGTGTAAGGGGAGAGGATAGGACAAGGAAGCGTAAGGACAGATCGCGCGCGGTCCGTGGCCCGTTTGGTAGGATACTGTTCCGGCATTCGCCTGGTGTTGATCGGAGAAACCACGGAATACTACCGATCAGATCAGCCGGCCGCTAGAATTCTCCTCACTTACTTCAGAGTCACTTCCCTCTTATGATTGTTTGGAAGGGATGGAACTCGAATATTGAAGAGAAATAATTTCTTCAAAATTTTGTTCCACAATTCCTTCGTCTTCCCATGTCTTCGAAATTACCTTTTTTATACGACCTACCTCATTGCGCCATTTTTCTGCTGTTGTCCTCTCCACAGCCTCATTCATGAGCTTTTCCAGGTCAGATAACGTACATTTTTCTTTCTTCCCTGCCACGTAACCTTTTATTTGCGTCCAAACTTTCTCAACATTAAAGTGACAGCACTACTCACGATACCACCGCTCAAAACAACAACAAAAAGGCTGAAAGCACAAGACAATTTTTCCTTCAGTGTCGCTTCTCATCACTGACCAGCAACTGAAAGTTGCGAAGCGTACAAAAGTTGACAGGAGAGGGACCGGAATGGCCCCCCTAGATCTGTCATCGTGCCACCCCTCTGGTTCCCTGCCTAGTTTTCACTTTCCTCGCTAGACGTCACGACTACTGCGCGGAATGAGTTTGCCAATGCATTCCCTACCCGCAAGGGAGAACTGCAGAACGGAACGCAAAGAATTAGTTTTTTTAGAACCCTTTCTTTACCATAAGATAAACGTTTTCGATATTATTATGTACTTTATACTTACATTGTATTATGATGTATAAAGCCAAAATTCTGTCGAACATGAAATAGCTACCAGACGATCACAACGGAACATATTAGAAAATCCATTCTCGCGCACTCACGAACCGAGCCGAATGATTGATTGATTGATTTTTTCGTGTTTCCGGGGAACGTCAACTACGGTCATTAGTCTCGTTAGTGTAGTCCATGTTTTTTCTCGGGAGATGGCTGTGATCTTCCCCCGCTGGACGGCGAGATCCGGCGCCGACCTACTGCCGGCTAGTGGGGTTTCCCCCTAACCAAGACTCTCCCACCAGCGGGGCACCGCCCTAGCCGGGTCAAGCTCTAAGCCCCCGACCGGTCTCCCGGAATATGTCGTAGCGAGTGCGTGTTAGTGTAAGTGTGTGTGTGTGTAAGGGGAGAGGACAGGACAAGGAAGAGGAAGGACAGATCGCGCGCGGTCCGTGGCCCGTATGGGAAGGTATTCGCCCGTATCGTAAGGTGCTCCGGCATTCGCCTGGTGTTGATCGGAGAAACCACGGAAAACTACCGATCAGAGCAGCCGGCCGCTAGAATTCTCCTCGAGACAGCGACTGAATTCGACCTAGCTGAAGAGCTGGTGTCGAAAATCCTGCCGCCGTCAGGACTCGAACCTAGGACCTCCCGGTCAGAGGCCCTGCAATGACATCAGTTGATGCAATGAACTACCGCTCCCGGTAATAAACCGAGCCGACTTGCCACGACACATGACGAAGTCGAACGCCTGCCCCCCTCCAAGAACGAAGCTTCACTGACGTCACGAGACGAAACTACACGCCGTTTTGAAAACATCGATTGTTACGGTTCAACCACTGGTACTTAGCTCAGAATCTTAGATTGAGTAAACGTTTAGCTCTGGCCATAAGCAACGAATATTTTAAATATCGAAAGGATTTTTTGTTTTGCTTAGTGGAATGACTCATTCCCTTCATTTCATGGAATGCACGCCACTGGTCAGTATAATCTCTAATTGCATAGAAACAGTAATGCGCCAAAATAAATTTTATTTGGTACTTACACTTGCGAATCGATTTTAAATGTTTAATGTCATCTTGCAGTATGTTGTAAAGTAATGTGCATATATAGAGTGTGTGTATATAGTAGTAAGCTGTTAATTCTGAAACTTCGTGAATATTATTTTTACGTGTGTTGTAATTATAAATGTCAGTATTGCATGAAACTATGTTCCCACCGTCAATTAAGTCAGTTTTGACAAAAACTACAAATTCGTAAATAAATAAAGGCAATGGTAAGCGCGCGTAAACAGAAAGAAAACAATGCAGTTGGCGTTTGTGGTTTCTTTAGGTACCCACAAACTCAGGGAAAATTCAAGCAATAAAACAGTTTCTCACTGAAAAGTGTGAAACTTTGCGATATTGCGCGAACGGATTCAAATCTCACACTCATTTATCGCGTCACTACTTAAAACACATCGGGTTTCATGTGACAGAAAGACTTCAAGGAAGAGCCCTCTGACTTAAATATTTGTTTTTTACGTGTTGCGTTACTTTACGTTAGTAGTTGTACGTTACGTAGTTATGTTACTAACAGCAACTTTTTACTTTCTCGCTACGGGGTAGAGAGAAATGTATGTTAAGTTAATCTTTATGTGAGATTGATAATTTTTTCTCTTTCACAAGGATTGAATTTGAAGAATGTCCAGGCAACGCCGGCTATTTTGCAAGTGCAGCAATATAGCAATAAATTTCTGCGAGTTTAAATTAAAATATTTTAAGCGAGGTATAGCAAAAGCACATGAATTATTCGTCACTATATATATATATATATATATATATATATATATATAGGGACGTTCGTCCCACACACCCACGCAAGTGCAAACGATGACTGTAGGCGTGGTGAGCGAGCGCGGCGCCATTCAGAAGGGGCGCGTCTCCAAGACTTGCGCGCAAAGCCCGAATCACGGCGCGAGCCACGTGACGTATCAGCGGTCAGAATGGGGAGAGATGACGCGCCGCTACCCCTACGAGGAGGGCGGACACGTTAAGACGGCGGGCGACCGAACATTCTTTCTTCTGGTTCCGATCGCCGTTCGAGCAGCAACTTCGACCTCTAAATTCAGCGAGAGATTAAGTAGGAGTTTTTGGACGTCAGACCTATAGGCACGAAGCTATTAGAATTTTTACCGAAAGAGAATTTGTCGTCTGTCGAGGTCGGGATCAAGTGATTCGAAATTTGAGACTAAATGTTGCAAATCTGAACCCGGTGTCACGGGGCAGGTTAAACTGAAATGGGAGTAAATTTCAGGTGTAAACTGATCGACGGGAATTCCCAGGTTAAATATGGAAAGAAATGAATGAAGGTTTCATGCTTAAAAGAGAAAGGTACCATTGATTCTTGTTGTTCTGTGAATTGTTTCATGTGTGTTCAGTGTAACCATTTAAAAGGGTTTCAGAATATTGAACCTAGTTTAATTGATTTATGGTACTTGCTTGGATTTCCTCACGACGCCCAAAAGATCCCACTGCCCTGAGGTATCACAAAGCTCGCAAGAGCATGATATCTACGAATTCCCGACAGGCGCCTAGGAATTGCTGGGCGGGGATGTTCTCAATATATATATATATATATATATATATATATATATATATATATATATATGTGTGTGTGTGTGTGTGTGTGTATGTGTGTGTGTGTGTGTGTGTGTGTGGTATGTATGTACGTATTATAAATTTATAAAATTACCTCTAATTAAATATATATAATATATATTATATATAAAAATTTTATGCACTTATCGAGTTCTCATCGTTTCTAGAATGTGAAGCATGTCCGCCATGTTTTGTAGACCAGAACATCTGATTCATCCCCGTGTACCCAACTTATTTTCGGTTTGTTGCTTTGCTTTCCATTTTACCGCGAGACTGAGTTCTTTATTTTAATTTTTGGGGATAAACGTTTAAAAAACATTTTCCCGAAGTAATACTGTTTGGAGGTATATTTTTTAAGGTATGTAACATGATAAGGGCAAGGCATAATTAGCATCGTAAAACAAGGCCTCTTAATTGTAAAATAGCAGATTTTTTTACCCTTAAGCATCTTTCTAATTTTTTAAGCCATCTGTCGTTATTTCAGAATAATATATTGGTGACCTGTAGTGTTTATAGCTGCACGAGCAGTCAGGTAACGCAAATCGCGGAAAAACAGTCTTTCCTCATGTAAATGGTTATTTTATGTAGGTGATTGGAAAGTTTTTCATACCATTCATTGCCCTTGTTTTTTTCTACTAAGATGTTTCCTTGGGAAAAGCCAAAAAAGGTGAGCATGGATTAGAGTTGTAAGGAGAGGGAAAAGGATTAAAACATCGTACTCATTTTTATGCAGCCTTCACCTCAGTGTAGATCAAATGATATTCAACGTATACCAACGGACCTCAATTAAGGAAGAGAACAATTCCGAATCCACTCTCTGCTTACCCAGGCCATTTGGAATTGACACCCAAAGAGGTAGAAATTAAATGTTGCCATTTGATTTTAGGGATACAGTATCTTTCTGTACCAACTTATATTGTATTAGTGATGAGTATTTTTTCTTGTAGAAAAGAATGCCACCATCTGAGAGGCATCAATTGTCGTCAACTGTGAGGCATTTCTGAACTAGGTAGTTCTCTACTCTCTTTTGTCTGGGCAGGTTTTTCAGTTTTACCCAACCCTCTTCCCAGCTTCTACATATCGGCACTAAAAGACATTTGCTCATATTTTCTCAAATTTTAGGACCCCTAATAGTAGAATTGAAATATGACTTCAAGAATATTATAGAAGCGTAAAACCTGGTAATATAAAAAAAGTAAAATTTGAAGCTGCCTTTGAGGAAATGTCGTTTGAGCATTTCTAAAAATGAGCAATTTTTAAGTCCATTTTCACTAAAAACCTTTGAGTTTTGAAAAAAATTATTTGAAATCAATTGAAGCACTAATACAATAATGTATTAAAACCCCATTATATAAATATAAACATGAGACTATTTAAAAAATTAATTTGTGTAATTTTTGAAAAATCAAAACAATTCGTCAGAATAGCATTTATCCACATGTGACGTTATTCCGAGCATTTTCAACTATCAATAGAAAAGGTTAAATAAAACTCTTGGAGCCGTTTTTGAAAAAATCTTGCCCGGATTTCTCTCAAAACTGCGCATAAACTAATATAATTTTCAAAAAGTTTACTTGACATTAATAATATAAAGAACTAATTGTGGAGAATAAATTTCATTTGACGAAAAAATTAGTATCTTTCATAATGTCGTTATACAAGGAGGTCAAAAAAACTTTAAACTTTTGCAATTTTCAGGTCAACTGTGAAAATCGGACCTACATTAATTTTTTAAAGTGAATTTCACACTATTCTTAAAAGAAATTTAAGGAAAATAATTGGAGGCATTTTGAGAAAATGTAGTAACTGTAGTAACTGTAGTAAATGTAGTAACAAGAGTAAAACTCATTTTCACTAAAACATAATTTCATTTACGTCATACAGTGTTTCCAGAAACTGATAAAAAATGTTTGATTAGTCACATTATTTGCCTATGATTACTATTGCATTTATGTACACGCGTCCTTCAGGGATAAATTAAATGTATTACCTCTGAGAGTTCATTCCAAGACGGAACGTCATTTATGTGATTATCGCGAATGACGCCATGTAGCCACTTGCTCACTTGCACTCCCGAACATCCAGCATCCTGAGCACAGAACAAACAAGTACACTCTCAGTGGGAACTGGCCCAACTACTATGTACTTTCTGTAACATTTGTTACACACTTCATTTTCGGTACTTCTTCTTGGTTGTTAGTGATACTAAGCGCGTCAACTGCTAAGGTCATAAGTCCCGTAAGGATAGTGTATGTTTTTCTTCTGGAGGGGGCGTAGTCCCCCGCTGGATGGCGAGATCCGGCGCCGGCATACCGTCGGCCTGCGTGGTTTCCTCAACCAGGTATCTCTCACCACCGGAGCACTGCCACAGCCGGGACAAGCTCTCAGCTCCATAACCGGTCTCCCGGCATGTGTGGTGTAGGTTAGTGTAAGTGTATGTACGTAAGGGATGAGGATAAGTCAAGGAAGAGGAAAGAAAGATCGCACGCAGTCCGTGGCCCGTTTGTTAGAGTACTGCTCCGGCAATCGCTTGGTGTTGACCGGAGAAACCATGAAAAACTACCGATCAGAGCAGCCGGTTGCTAGAATTCTCCTCCAGACAGCAACTAAATTCGACCTAGCTGAAAAGCTAGTGTCGAAATTCTCTCACCGCCGGGACTCGAACCCCCGGATCTGCCGATCAGAAGCACTTCAGTGACCATTGATGCCCTGAGCCACCGCTCCCGGCCGGTACTTCTGGCAATGTGAGAAATTATATCGCCATTGTAGCAGTTCATGGAACATTTCATACACGATTCGTACACGCCCCATGCTTTATAAAGTTATGACCCTATGGTCTCAATAACTTCAACTGGGATCACTGCTCTTTCAAGGATAATATCATTATCCTACCCGAGGAAAGGAATAACATGTCTATGCATATATTCGTCGGTGATTATGACCTCACAACTTATTACAAACGAGACAATGAAACGTAAGTGATAGACTTGATTAATCATGCTGCTACCAAGGGGTTTTGTTAACTTAGTCCTGGTATTGTGCATAACTTGGGGTAGTTATGTTATCCCCCTTGGGGGTAGATTGTGTAATGAAAATGTTCCAAGAAAAATAGAAATCATACCATTGTTTTATTCATACCAGATGCCAGTTTATTTTGTTTCATTGTGCTTTTGAATTATGTATGTCAACAATGAACTAAATGCAGTTAATACTTCCCGTTTGGTACTCATCAGGCTCAAGGTACTCTCATCAAGGCTCATCATTGAGGCTCAAGGTACATGAGTATAACTTGCAGTGTTCGAAATTCCAGTGTTCCTAATAACACAGTGTTCCAAATTCGCACAAAAGACAATAATAACAAAGCGTTTTGAATGTTGGTAAATGATGTGAATTATTAACATGACATAATTACTTATTTCATTTTTCACATTATAAAGATCACTTTTCTTTAAAAATATTTTTGTGTCATCAATTTTGATGGTCTAATTAAATAATCACATTTTCCCGCAACAATGCTCGAGTATCAAAGAAATATTCATTTAATATTTTGTTGTCTATTTCATTAGATTTTCATGACCCCTAAATAATTTTCTCAAAAAATTGATGAGGTAATTGAATTACCCCCTTCTTGTTAGTACTAAGTGAAAAAAAGAAATAAAATATTTCATTACGTAAGGCTACGGTCTCCCCTGTCCCCCTCCACCCATGTGCTCGCCTAGGAGTCTCCCGTGAATTTTAATTCGATTTTTCTATAGCGAGGTCACCTTCTGCCTTATAAAATTAATCTTTTTAAAAGTTGTAAGCAGATTTCTGAGGCCACGAGCCCCGTTTGCGAATTAGGTAAAAAGATTACCTAATGTCATCAGCCACTATCAGGGTTGCCATCTGTTCTCCTTTTGAAGGATATGTCCTTTTTTTTGACATGTTCCTCCTGTCCTCCCTTCTTCTTTTAAATTTACATGAAATGTCCTCCTTTTTGTTCTGTTGAATTGAAAATATACTGGAATAATTTTAAAGTAATTTAATTCAATAAAGGGACTTTGTGTCTTCAATA
The DNA here is from genome assembly GCA_964035755.1 of Teleogryllus oceanicus. Lineage (NCBI taxonomy): Eukaryota > Metazoa > Arthropoda > Insecta > Orthoptera > Gryllidae > Teleogryllus > Teleogryllus oceanicus. Next base: position 13,353,685 of record CAXIVR010000010.1, read on the forward strand.
TCTACATTTTTACTAAAAAAAATTGGCCTCCATAATAGATCATTAGGCTTATTGTCACATAAAACTTATTTATGCTTATTGTTTGGTGGATAACGAAGGTGAGTGCGGGGGTGAAGTTATCCCATTGGAAGCTTTCATTTTTAATGACGCAAAGTCTAATGTGATTTTCAAAGACTATTATGGTTTGGAATTGTTGAGTACATTGTCTTTACATCGTGGACTATAAAAAATGCAAAATGTCCTCCTTTTCATTGAAATATCCTCCTCTGAGAAAAGAGTTTCTGGTAACCCTGCCACTATAGAAAAATCGAAGTACAGGATCCAGAGGCGGAGCTAGCACTACAATGGACACGGCATACCGGGGAGGAGTGATCATACTTTCTCTTCCTAGTGCTACAAGATTTTTTCGAGACCGATAAAACGTACGATATTCGTATTCTAACAGCTTATTAAAATACCTAACAGTACCGTTTGATAATTCTCCAATTTCTGTCTTACAGTACTATATGTATTGTGTAAATAAGAAGTGAATCAACGAAACATGAACCTCAAAATATCCTGTAATTTTCAGAGGTTTCAAATCAACTTTTTTTTTCGCTAAGGCAGTAGTGATCTCGGACCGAAGGGTCGCGGGTTCGAGTCCCGCCTCCGTTATGGTTGTATTTGTGTTCGTCTTTTCACCCCTTATCACCATCTTCTTTCATCTTCATAGTTACCATAACGTTAACTCCAATAGTAGTCGCTAATGGCCTAGATGTTGATGCGACCTCAAATAATAAACAAAAAACATTCTTTTTCGGGATTCAATAACTTACTTCTAATTTAATACCTGATTGTCGTTCATGGTGATTATCTTACGAGGTAAATTCAGCCGCAGTCCCGCTTCACGCACTCCGTCGTCTTTCTTCGCTCAAGAAGTCTCAAAAGTCTTGAGAAGACTCTTCAAATCTTTAAAAACATTTCGAATTAACTGAAACTGTAAGATTGGAATTATCACTTAAATATTCTCGATTGAGTTTTAAATTTTACTTTCAAACATTTTGCGTTGAAGGAAGACACCGAAAAAATTATTAACTTTTGCAATGTTCGAAAATTCAGAGATTTAAACGGAAGTGAGATCTGTGTCATTGTTAAGCGTCCTTTCAGCTACCAGACGACAAATAATAATCAAAAGATTTGTAGCCTTTTTTTTAATTTTGAAAACTTTTGGGCTTCTTGAAAAGTACTCTTAAAAATTAAAATATCCGTTTGAAACTTGCAGTGCCTCTAGTTCATTTAGCTCTATCGAAGAATATCAATTTTGAAGAAAATCGGCGGATCAGGCGCTAGCATTGATCACAGACAGACACACAAAACATGAATTCTGACATCAGGACGTGTTAGCGGAAGCAATTTATTACGTATAGAAATAAGAGTCATCCACTATTTCGCTATCAGGGTCCGACAAAATGAGATTTTCTATCGAAAACTCGCCGATTTCTCCAGCAGTGTTACAAATAAGTACGAAATAAGGTGAGAACCTTAAAATCATGCTCTTTGTCTTTCCACCTCCGCATTATGAGACTTAAAAATTATCTTATATTTATTTAATGTAAAAACTAACATATCACTTTCTTTGACTTGAGGGAAGAAGGAAAACTTCAAGGAAACAAAGCAAGAGTGAAAAGGTGATGTAGTGTTAGTATTTCACGTTTAATAAAAAAAAGTTTGCAAGAAGTGTGTTGATGGCTTATACGCAAAATTCCATGGAGACTACATTCTCTAGTTTCTACCAGATTGCATTTCTCTCTTGAGTAATTGCACACATTTGTACATTACTCAAAAATGTTTGCACGCATACATTTTTGTTACTTTGGACATTGTAATGCAAAACTGACACAAAATGAAGTTCTCAATAAAGAATGGAGATGACATTTTTTTAGTTATATACAAAGCTAACGCTGTAAAGATGGTTGTGATCGTAGGACACTCGCAATTTGAAAAACGTTCAAGCTACACAAGTCCTTAAATAAGGAAGGCAGAGGAAGAACATTTTCTTTAGACAGTCTTACAATTTCAAAATATTGTTATCTGTAAAAGATATGGACATGTTTTTTCCCTCGTAACAAGAATTACGAGGTGAAATTATCACAATACGTAAAGGGGAACGGCAGTCGATTTTCTTTGTAAAGTATTGGTGCTCCCATGTCAGAACTAAATCCAAAAGTCTTTTTTCAACAGTAGCAAGTAAAATGTCTAGCAAATTGAATGTAAAAGCTCTTAAATTTTATTTAGATTGCTCTGTCTTGTGGCCAGAATACTGTTGTTTATTTTAGTCCAGACGCCATGACATAGAATTTATTGCTTCCCCAGTAAAGCGGCTAATTTTAATTAAGCATTTTACCACGGAAACTTGTGAATTCTAAAAGCGGTCCTTGTACCTGTTCTTGAGCATTTGTTTGCTTGATGTTGTATCAAATGCTTAGAAGTGAAGGATGTATTTGAGGTTCAACAAATTGTGAAACGCAGTGCCCCACCGGGGCAACGACGAGCATGTTGCCCAGCAAAGTTTAATACAATTAAAGTCGACTATGGTTGCAGTGAACCTCTACGGACTATCGGTTTTGGTTTACTATATGCAATGCTCCCAAAATATAATAGTCTTTCCAAGTAAGGTTTTATTATTTAAGAGTTGCAGTAAACTATACTGAACTGTCCTCTCCCCGAGTGTACTTTAAAAAGGTGACCAATCGTTCTGATTTAGGGAGTCCTTTTGTGGGTTCTGCCCTTTCTCGAAAAGTCTCCTACCTGTCATTCTTTCGATATTTTAAAACTTTAGTGTTTATCTAGTATTAATGTGTTAATCTAGTTAATAAAGCGAGAAATGGCGATTGAATGTTGATACTAGAGCTGCAGTGCTTACCGTAAAATCTAATATGAAGAATAATTTCTTGCTCCGAAATTTCAAATATATTTTTAGAAAATGATATATTGACAAACAATATTCATCCAGTGAAAAAATACTCATTTAATTAAATAATTAAAAGGTATGTATGTATAATTACTGTATTTTTGTTTGAATTAATAAAATGTTTCATTTATTTACGTTGTACTTTTTTCTTAATTTTTTTGTCCTTTTCATTGTAAAAAAATTGTTGCAGTAAACTATACTGAACTGTCCTCTCCCCGAGTGTACTTTAATAAGGTGACCAATCGTTCTGATTTAGGGTGTCCTTTTGTGGGTTCTGCCCTTTCTCGAAAAGTCTCCTACTTGTCCTTCTTTCGATATTTTAAAACTTTAGTGTTTATCTAGTATTAATGTGTTAATCTAGTTAATAAAGCGAGAAATGGCGATTAAATGTTGATACTAGAGCTGCAGTGCTTACCGTAAAATCTAATATGAAGAATAATTTCTTGCTCCGAAATTTCAAATATATTTTTAGAAAATGATATATTGACAAACAATATTCATCCAGTGAAAAAATACTCATTTAATTAAATAATTAAAAGGTATGTATGTATAATTACTGTATTTTTGTTTGAATTAATAAAATGTTTCATTTATTTACGTTGTACTTTTTTCTTAATTTTTTTGTCCTTTTCATTGTAAAAAAATTGATCACCTTGGGTTTTTTTTAACGTGGCGGCTGAGGGTAGTATCTCCAAGATGGAATTCGGCACGACTCTTTGAGTCATTCTCAGTCCTGCTGCTAGAGTAGCTTGATCTGCAGCACTGCTTGATGCGATTGCAATCATGCGACATTTGGGCAGGACTGAGATGACTCAAAAAGTGTCGAATTCCATCTTGGAGATACTACTCTCAGCCGCCAAGTTAGAAAAACCCAAATATAGAATTGTAGACGCATGCGAAAGGACCTTGTGAATTGTAAGTATCCATTCATCGTAAGTACTCCGTGTGTTCGTGATTGTGTAAACATCTTTGATTTATGGTAACGTACGACCATCAAATGATACAATAAAACAACCAAACCCAGTGGTGGCTTGTAGGGTAGTGTGAACAAAAAATAGGAAGGAAAATAAATTTTTCACCACAAATGTGTTTATAAAATATCGTTCCTTCAAAATATTTTTCTTTATAGTAATTCATTTAAACGAACGCCTCCTTTCCTATTCGATGCTCTATCAATATTCTCTTCAAACGCACACGGAATAATGCTATCTGTAGGCTTCCGGCTGAACCTCCAGTCACCTACGGATTGTCTCCATGTCTGACCATTTAACTCTGTATAAAAAAACCCGCTGAGTTGGTTTCTATGCGTCTCTTATATATTAGACGGTACCAAGGTGAAAGTGGCACAGTAATTCACATTCTGCTCCATAGAGAGCACTAGCTTCATCGAGGGGACTATCTCTCGCTCAGGATGGCCCCGATGCCCTGGTGTTTCGCACATGAAGAGGCGGCGTACGCTGTGGGCGTAAGGCGAACTCGGGAAGCTGTGACATGAGATTACTGTGGGCGCTCTGGCTTTCAGGTGGAGAAATTTTATTTAATACTATTAATTTTTAGTTTGTTTTCAGTTTAATCTTCATTATACATTAAAAAACACGGTCACTGAAAAACTAAATTTTGTTAAGCATGAATTTTATTTTAGAGATTACTAAACCACTTTTAAAACTTCGCTGTTGTATTGTTTAAAATCATAGATGGTTTTTGATCGGTGGTTTATTAACATTGCTGTTTTAATTTTGAACATCGATAATTGGTAACATTGATGTTTTGCTATCGATGTCGCATCACAAACTAGCACTACCAATAGAATTCCGTACCGGCCACCGCTGGTCAAATCTAAATAAACAACACCAAATTGAGTGGCTCAAATACACAGAGAATGTTTTATGATATTGCAATACAAGTGTTATATCTTAAGAACCATGTGAATTCAAACGTGTGTGTAAATCAAATAATCCCTAATACAACGAGCTAATGACTAAGGTTTAAAAGGCTTCAACATGTCATTGGCGCCCGTGTCAATTTGTTTTATCGTAAAAATGTGAATGCGCTGCGATATTAAACTAAAACATTTTTAAAATAGAAAAAAAATGCATAAAGAAAGAACATTATATATTCTCTAATAGAAAAACGAAAGATTTGGCATAAAACGAGCCAGGTGAACACAAACATTTTCGATGTAAAAGCCAGTTTAATTGGCATTATCTTCCTCTCTCATATTAGTCTGTACGTTCCATTTTCCAGTGGAAAGTTGAAAAGCTAACGAAGAGAGTATTCGTCATTACTAAGGGGGCAATTTTATATGACCTAAAATATCGCCAAAAATGATCAATAAAATACTCTTGAAATGTTTTTAAAATACCATAGGAGGGAAGAAAAATGACACAAAAATTGATCAAAACCAGCCCTGATGAACAACTGAAGCTGCTGGATAGATTACTGATGTAACTGAAGCTTCTTCCTTTCGTTCAAGTGAACTCAGCTTGTAAATGTTTGGTTCAGACTGTTCTTTACCACGAAACCGATCTTTAGTTATCCACAAATAGGCCAAACCGTCAATGGCGCTGATAGAAGTCACAGGAACTTAAGATTACATATTCACAAAGGCTGACTTTACAATTTCTGAACGAAGCAATCGAATAGGCTACTCAGGAATTCAATGGAGAACATTTGGTGTATCGCGTAAATATAAATTTGAAGTTCCATTAAAATGGTATTAAAATCGAAGAAATTGACGGAAGTTGTTTTAAAAATGACGGAAAAGGTAAAAAATGACATATTACTCAAAATCGACGAAAAATACAAAAAAGTAATAAAAATGGTTCATTTCATAACATAAAACTAATGTGTATATTAAAAAGCATTTTTCTAAAGTGAATGGAAAAACTAGTGGTGCTAAAACAGCAGGTTCTTTCTCGCCCGTATTTTCTCGCAAAATTACGCGAAAAGCACTCAAATTTTCGGAAACATCATATTTCAAAATCTATCATTCTCAAATTCAAGGGGCCGTGACATCAGCCAGATCGACTGGGGAATATCAATTTTAGAGAAAATCGGCTGAAAGGGTTAAGCGCTAACGTGATTTACATACAGACGTGTTGCCTCATTTGTCTTTTCGGTATCAAGGACCCCACAAAATATGGATTCGGGATACATAATGCATTAGAGGATTTTGTTTCTAAATTTAACAAGTGGATCTATCCACTTTTTAGTTGTCAGTGTTCTGTAATAAGAGTTTTTTCGCGCAGCATTTCTCAACTTTCTCTCTACTGCGTAAGCTACAGCGAGACAGTAATTACATATCACTAAAAACCGTCCCTAATTGATTGATTGATCGATTTTTTCGTGTTTATGGGCGCCTCAACTGCTTTACTCATTCGTCCCGTAAGTGAAGTGTATGTTTTTCACGGGACATGGCGTTGATCTTCCCCCGCTGGACGGCGAGAACCGGGGCGCCAACCTACCGTCGGCTAGTGGGGTTTCTCCTTACCAGTACTCTCCCGATCAGAGCAGCCGGCCACTAGAATTCTCCTCTAGACAGCGACTGAATTCGACCTAGCTGAAAAACCTGTCGAAAACCTGCCCCGGGGGAGTGGGAACCTAGACCTCCCGGTCAGAGGCGCTGCAGTGACATCAGTTGATGCACTGCGCTTACCGCTCTCGGCCAGCCCGCACTCATTACCAAGGATATCCTCTTGAGAGGCGGCAAGCTGTGCCTTCAGCGGCTGCTTCTTGCCTCACCACAGCTCATGAGAGCATGCTCCACGGCAAGATCTGTTGTGCAGTGTACGGTGCAAGTACGGTGTGGATCTCCCCGGGGAAGGGTTCCAATGGAGAAATGACAGAGACCGATTCGAAGGCGCGTAATAATTACATCCTTGCGCCTCGATGCAGATGACTTTCAAAGTTTTAGACTCCTTTCATGTAGTGAGCTTAAAAGCCACTCTGATTGCCATGTCTTGAGAATGAAATCTGTATTAATAAAAGGGAAGTAAACACGTCATCGACATCGATACCACAAAAACTAGTGTATGAATAAACAAAGATTGATTCTTAGTGATTCCGTGCGCGTCAACTACCGAGGTCATTACTCCCGTAAGTGGAGTGTATGTTTTTTTCATCGTGTGGTGGGGGCGATCTTCCTCCACTGGATGGCGAGATTCGGCCACGACGTACCGTCGGCAAGTGGGTTTTCCCTACCCATGTAACTTCCACCTAGAGGGCACCGCCCGCGCCGGGACAAGTTTTAAGTCCCCGACCGGTCTCCCAGCATGTGCGGTAGTGTAGCGCATGTTAGTGTACGTATGTGTGTAAAGGGTGAGGATAGGACAAGGAAGAGGACGGAAAGATCGCGCGCAGTCCGTGGCCCGATTCTTAGGGTTCTGCTCGAGCATTCGCCTGGTGTTGATCGGAGAAATAACAAAAAACTATCAATCACTGCAGCCGGCCGCTAGAATTCTCCAGACAGCGTCTGAATTCGACCCAGCTTAAAAGCTTGTGTCAAAAATCCTGCTGCCGTCGGGACTCGAACCTCCGGATCTCCCGGTCCGAGGCACTGCAGTGACAGTTGATGCACTGGGCCACCGCCCCCCTTTGAATAGACAAGAAAATTTTATACGCTTCTTCTTCTTCTTCTTCTTCTTCTTCTTCTTCTTCAAGACTGGCGGAGTGCGTTTCGAAGTTTGAAAGCGATTAATACAACACAAATAATATAAGCACGTAGATGCATGACGATCATTATTTTTCGCCTGTTGCTAAGAGCAGATTGGTTCCTAAAATATTCCGCTAGAGGTCAGTAGCCGTGCGGTAGAATTGGGGCCTATTAGATTCGTTAGAGGCCAGTAGTAGTCCGTAAGATAAAAATGTTTAATCTAACAGCAATGTACAGTAAATTATAGTGTTATTAAAATTTCAACCAATTTCATTAAAAATAATAACCTTAAACGCCGTGGATTACATAAAATTAATCTTTTTTCTATTTCACTAGGATTGTATATGAAGAAAGCCCAGGTAGCGCCAGGTATTTTGCATGTGTCTGATTAAGAGCCTCGTATCCGTAGCCACTAAGGACTTGACAAACTCTGGTATCTGCGTGGTCAACTTTGTTTGCCTAGTCAGCTATTTAGTTGAAAATAGATGTTTCCGAGAATGTTCGTTGTGTAGTGTGAGAATTGTTCTTGTAATGAGACCCTAGTTCTTCAACTATTATCTTCTCGGATCGCAAAAGCCGGCTCAGGGAATCAGCTGATGTCACTGCAGTGCGTCTAACCGTGAGCTCCTAAGATTCGAATCCCGACGGTGGCAGGATTTTGGACACTAGCTGCAAAGCTAGGTCGGATTCTGCTGCTGTCTGGTAGGGAATCTAGCGGCCGGCTTCTCTAGTCGATAGTTTCAGGGGTTTCTCCGATTAACACCAGACGAATCCGAAGAACTTAAACGGGCCACGGACAGTCCGCAATCTTTCCTTTCTCTTCCTTGTCCTATCGTCACCAAGTGCTTACAAACACACATGTTTCACACTTCATGGGAGCTGAGAGCTTGTCCTCGGTATGGTGAAACTCCGCTGGTGAGAGATACCTAGTTTGGGAAAACCCCACAAGCCTACGTAGATCGGCACCCGATCTCGCCATTCAGAGGGGGAGATTACGGACATCCCCCACCGATAAAACATGCGCTACACTTACGGGACTAACGACTTGAGACAGTTGAATGACCAATCTACATCGACACTAGCATTTCAGCTAGGTCGAATTCAGTGACTGTCTGAAGGAGAGTTCTAGGGACCGGCTGCTCTGATCGGTGGTTTTCCGTGGGATTCTCCGATCAACAGGCGAATGCCGGAGCAGTACCGTACCAAACGGGCCACGGATCGCGCGCGATCTGTCCTTCCTCTTCCTTGTCCTATCCTCTCCCCTTACACACACACACACACACACACACACACACACTAGCATTCACTACACTACCACATATTCCGGGAGACCGGTCGGGATCTTAGAGCTTGTCCTGCCTGAGGCAGTGCCCTGCTGGTGGGAGGGACCTGGTTAGGGGAAACCCCACTAGCCGACGGTAGGTCGGCGCCGGATCTCGCCATCCAGCGGAGGATGATAACCGCCATCTCGCGAGGGAAAACATGCACTACTCTTACGTGATTAATGACCTAAGCTGTTGACGCGCCCGGAATCACTAATCAACCAACCACCTAATCTACACTTGTGGAACTAATCGCCGGAATCATTAATTAATCAAACCTTCGCAGGTAGTGAAATTTTCATTTAGTAGACACATTGAGACCGTCGTTGGAAAGTCCTCTGATTTGTCACATCTATCGCCAATCTATTTTAAAGGGAATATGGCACTAAAGTGGGGAAATACAGGCTGCGTGCGTCAAACGCCAAGATCATTAATCCTGTAAAAGTAATACACGTTTTTATCGCTGGGGATGGCGGATGGATCTTTTCCCAATCGATGGCGAAAACCTATATGTCGAATTGCTGTTTCCCAAACCAGGTATCTCTCACCACCGAAGCACTGCCCCATCTGGGACAACCTCGAAGCTCCCAACGATCTCCCGACATGCATGAAGTGCACGCTACATGAAACAACTCTATCGGTTGTCAAAAAAATTCTACTCCAAGTGATGAATGGAATATGGAGAGAGTTAGTGAAAAAAGTTATTCTTGGCATATTTCTGACTTTCCAAGTCATTAATGAAACAAAATAGTGGTGCTCCTCATTTTCATCAGGTTTCTCGTCCACTTTTCTAGATCCTTTGAGCGAGTGTTGAGATGGCTCCTTGTTCTGATTCCGGTCGTAAGTAAACTCACTATATGCGCAATTCAGTGGAACATATTATTCAAATTACCGTTCTCCGTATTCTTGCGTCAGTAAGTAGATTTTTCACAATCGGGACAAAGCGATAATATCCCAACTCTTTAGCTGATGATATCTTTGGAAATATTTTTAAGACATAGCGAATATTTTCTTATCAATTCTTGCAAAGGATAAGTGTTGGGATCCCAAAATTGAAGATACAGTGCACTGATCACACTTCTCCCCCCTTACTAAGTCACAATCAGTTTTTTGAGATTAAATAGAATTGCTTCAGCTAATAAATGGCAATTTTGCGGGGCAATAAGATTTCAACGACGCGGACTGCGAAGTGATAGCAAGCAAAATACCTTCTGGCAAGGACATCGTGATTTCTGAGAAAGGAAAGACAAGAAAGAAAATTGTGTGATGAGGAAAAAAAAGAAAAAGTGCAAGAAACATTGAAGAAGATGGAGTCTGCATTACTATATGTGGAGACTCGACAATGCTGAGTCAAGTATGGATCCAGGGAGATTATTTGTTTCCGGGGGTATTTGAATATTACTATTTTACTCATTCTCTATAATAATGAAATCAATCCTAGTAGAGAAATTATTTTAAATTTGTATTGTCGGATATAATGAACCGGTTACAGTCAACCTCTGATGTAACAAAAATCTAAGACCCCAGAGGTTTGCTATAATCGAAGTCTATTACATTGAAAACCTCTGGACAATGTAAATGTAATAAGAAAATATTGAATGAAACAGGTTAATTAGTGCAAATAGTATTGAAATTGTTGCTATTGAGGTAGATGGATTCAAAGAAAGAAAAACAGCATAGTGTCATGCCATTCGATATATCATTTAAAGCAATCGTTACATTATTTAACTCTTCTAAACAACTAGGGTTTTATTATGACGGCCATCACATTTCTAAAGGCGAAGGACAATCATATATTGTACAATGCAAAAAGAATGAAGTATCTTCATGTTTATTGATTTTCATTACTTTACCAAAAATAAAATGTATTAATAGTTCAATTTTTATATTGTTTTGTAGTGTAGATCCCTACTCCCTTTGTGGTGTAGATCCCTACTCACGACGTTACAATATCCACTAAGTGTCCGTCACGTGCCGCCTCCAGGAATTGCTATCCCAGTTGAGAAGGGTAGCACATGTAGCCCACCCTCCCCCCACGATGTCCCGCAATCGGAGCTTAGCGCCCTGCTTCTGGAGGTGTCCATCCACGGCCTGGCTCTCCTCTTCTGTCTCCCGCCGCCTCCTCCAGCACAGTCGCACTGAGGGCGCTGTCGGATTCGGAATAGCGAGTGAAAGGGGCGACAGTAGTGGAGGAGGAGACACGAGATGTCAAGACACGCGGTCTTTCAGCGGAGGGGGGCGGAGAAGAAGTCGACGATGGAGGGAGTACCTCCTCCAGCTGGCGCAGATGGCCATCTACCCTCGGAAAGAACTTCTGCATCGCCCTTTGCAGAGTGGACTCCAATTCCTGCATCCGGCTCTCCAACTGCATCAACGCCCCCTGATCTATGGATACCAACAGTCAGCCTCCCAAGATTAACAGTCTTCGCTGGGTCTCTTCCAGTCGCTGCTCAAGAGCATAGATAGCGTCGTCGTTCTCCTGCAGCTTCGTCTCCAACTGCCCAAACAGCTTCACGCAACGCAATCGCAGCCCTCTGCTCCTGCAGGTGCAGTGCCTCCTCTAGCGTCCGTTCTGTCTCAAGTTCTTGTCACCGCAAGTCTCCCTCCGCTCTCCCTCCCTCGACTGTCACCCTCTGCTGAGTCTCTTCCAGTCTCTGCTCAAGGGCATGACTATCATCGTCCCTCTCCTGCAATTGGACCCCCATCTGCCCAACAGCTTCACGCAACGCAGACACGGCCCTCTGCTCCTGCAGGCGCAGTGCCTCCTCTAGCTTCCGCTCTGTCTAAGGTTCTTGTCGCCGCAAGTCTCCCTCCGCCTCCCTCCCTCGTCACCCTCTGCTGAGTCTCTTCAGTCCTGCTCAAGGGCATGACTATCATCGTCCCTCTCCTGCATTGACCTCCATCTGCCCAACAGCTTCACGCAACGCAGACACGGCCCTCTGCTCCTGCAGGCGCAGTGCCTCCTCTAGCTTCCGCTCTGTCTCAAGTTCTTGTCGCCGGAAGTCTCCCTCCGCTCTCCCTCCTCGACTGTCACCCTCTGCTGAGTCTCTTCCAGTCTCTGCTCAAGGGCATGACTATCATCGTCCCTCTTCTGCAATGGGACCTCCATCTGCCCAACAGCTGCACTCAACGCAGACACGGCCCTCTGCTCCTGCAGGCGCAGTGCCTCCTCTAGCTTCCGCTCTGTCTCAAGTTCTTGTCGCCGCAAGTCTCCCTCCGCTCTCCCTCCCTCGACTGTCACCCTCTGCTGAGTCTCTTGCAGTCTCTGCTCAAGGGCATGACTATCATCGTCCCTCTCCTGCAGTTTGACCTCCATCTGCCCAACAGCTTCACGCAACGCAGACACGGCCCTCTGCTCCTGCGGGCGCAGTGCCTCCTCTAGCTTCCGCTCTGTCTCAAGTTCTTGTCGCCGGAAGTCTCCTCCGCTCTCCTCCCTCGACTGTCACCCTCTGCTGAGTCTCTTCCAGTCACTGCTCAAGGGCATGACTATCATCGTCCTCTTCTGCAATGGGACCTCCATCTGCCCAACAGCTGCACTCAACGCAGACACGGCCCTCTGCTCCTGCAGGCGCAGTGCCTCCTCTAGCTTCCGCTCTGTCTCAAGTTCTTGTCGCCGCAAGTCTCCTCCGCTCTCCCTCCCTCGACTGTCACCTCTGCTGAGTCTCTTGCAGTCTCTGCTCAAGGGCATGACTATCATCGTCCCTCTCCTGCAGTTTGACCTCCATCTGCCCAACAGCTTCACGCAACGCAGACACGGCCCTCTGCTCCTGCAGGCGCAGTGCCTCCTCTAGCTTCCGCTCTGTCTCAAGTTCTTGTCGCCGGAAGTCTCCTCCGCTCTCCTCCCTCGACTGTCACCCTCTGCTGAGTCTCTTCCAGTCACTGCTCAAGGGCATGACTATCATCGTCCCTCTTCTGCAATGGGACCTCCATCTGCCCAACAGCTGCACTCAACGCAGACACGGCCCTCTGCTCCTGCAGGCGCAGTGCCTCCTCTAGCTTCCGCTCTGTCTCAAGTTCTTGTCGCCGCAAGTCTCCTCCGCTCTCCCTCCTCGACTGTCACCCTCTGCTGAGTCTCTTGCAGTCTCTGCTCAGGGCATGACTATCATCGTCCCTCTCCTGCAGTTTGACCTCCATCTGCCCAACAGCTTCACGCAACGCAGACACGGCCCTCTGCTCCTGCAGGCGCAGTGCCTCCTCTAGCTTCCGCTCTGTCTCAAGTTCTTGTCGCCGCAAGTCTCCCTCCGCTCTCCCTCCTCGACTGTCACCTCTGCTGAGTCTCTTCCAGTCCTGCTCAAGGGCATGACTATCATCGTCCCTCTCCTGCAGTTTGACCTCCATCTGCCCAACAGCTTCACGCAACGCAGACACGGCCCTCTGCTCCTGCAGGCGCAGTGCCTCCTCTAGCTTCCGCTCTGTCTCAAGTTCTTGTCGCCGGAAGTCTCCCTCCGCTCTCCCTCCCTCGACTGTCACCCTCTGCTGAGTCTCTTCCAGTCACTGCTCAAGGGCATGACTATCATCGTCCCTCTCTGCAATGGGACCTCCATCTGCCCAACAGCTCACCAACGCAGACACGGCCCTCTGCTCCTGCAGGCGCAGTGCCTCCTCTAGCTTCCGCTCTGTCTCAAGTTCTTGTCGCCGCAAGTCTCCCTCCGCTCTCCCTCCCTCGACTGTCACCCTCTGCTGAGTCTCTTCCAGTCTCTGCTCAAGGGCATGACTATCATCGTCCCTCTCCTGCAGTTTGACCTCCATCTGCCCAACAGCTTCACGCAACGCAGACAGACCCTCTGCTCCTGCAGGCGCAGTGCCTCCTCTAGCTTCCGCTCTGTCTCAAGTTCTTGTCGCCGGAAGTCTCCCTCCGCTCTCCCTCCCTCGACTGTCACCCTCTGCTGAGTCTCTTCCAGTCACTGCTCAAGGGCATGACTATCATCGTCCCTCTTCTGCAATGGGACCTCCATCTGCCCAACAGCTGCACTCAACGCAGACACGGCCCTCTGCTCCTGCAGGCGCAGTGCCTCCTCTAGCTTCCGCTCTGTCTCAAGTTCTTGTCGCCGCAAGTCTCCCTCCGCTCTCCCTCCCTCGACTGTCACCCTCTGCTGAGTCTCTTCCAGTCTCTGCTCAAGGGCATGACTATCATCGTCCCTCTCCTGCAGTGTACCTCCATCTGCCCAACAGCTTCACGCAACGCAGACACGGCCCTCTGCTCCTGCAGGCGCAGCTGCTCAAGGGCATGACTATCATCGTCCCTCTCCTGCATGACCCCATCTGCCCAACAGCTTCACCAACGCAGACACGACCCTCTGCTCCTGCAGGCGCAGGGCCCCGTGCAGCCTCCACTCGGCCTCTTCCTCTCGGCGCTTGGCCTCCAGCTCCTGCAGTTGAAAAGCCTCCTGCATGCACATCAGGCACTGCACCAACCTTTGCAAGCCGAGGACGACCGCGCTCTCTCGTCCAGTGGTGACCTCTCTTCTACTTGGTCGAGTGGGGTTACCTCTCGTCTACTTTTACTTGGCTTACATCGCGATGTAAGCGGTTTCTGAAAGACAATCATGAGAACTTACATGAGAGTTTGCCATTCGTCATTTTGGTAGTTTGGAAACAATTTGAGAAGAATTCACTTATTGCATTGAAACTGATATATGGATTGTATTCTTTCCTTTTTACGTTCTATCTTTCTTTCGATTATTATTTTTAATTTTTTAAAATTATTTTTAATTATTTAAGGGCACCTTATAAACAGCTAGGTCGTTGGCGACCACAGCTACAAAAATACAGTATTTACAAATTCACATACTAGTTACACATTTTCATGGGATACACATACACAAATCCTAAATCTAGAATTGCTAGTATTGTTATACATAGGGTTGAATTGCTATTGTCATACAGACAATGTATAGTCATTAGCTAAATACTATTTAGCATATTAAATTTGGTGAGGAGTTCTATAATTTTCTTTTGACCGGGATAAGAATTGAATATACTGTAGAGATTATTATTGATGTTAAGGTTTGTTCTCACAGTCGCCATCACGTGGCAATCAACTATAATATGCTTCGTGGAAACTGTGAGTCCGCAATTTCGGCAAGGATCAGGAGTAGCCTTTTTAATTAGGTAGCTGTGACTGAGTTTATAAATGTCCTATACGGAGTCTGGTTATAACCACTTGATGTCTTCTGCTAAGTCTAATGGAAGTGATGGGAGATTCCGATATTCTTCCTAACTGCTTGTAATTTGGAAGGCAACATTTTCCAGTTCCGGTCCCAAACCTTATTAACTGCAAGTAAGAGCTGTACTCGTGGCTCATTGCAAAGTCGCAAGTCTTTCACCACTGAGATCCGGGTTCGATTCCCGTCGAATCTCATGTGAAATTTGTTCCAACAAAACGAGTTCGGCTGCTTCACAAGGGCTAGTCCAACCCCTGTGAAGTGTCCTAAACCCTACCCCTATCCTTATTCCTTCCTAATTCTGGCCGCTGGGTAGTGACGCAGGAGCGCGCGGTAGGAAGCGCGTACGCGGAGATGCTATCTGGCGGTCCTCTTGACAACCGACTACGATGAGACGTGACAATGTTAACGGAGGATTACTCCATAAAACAAGCCCAGTAATGGGAGGATTACTCCTAAAAGCGCAAAGCGCTCAACGCCCGCAAGGGGCTTGGAGACGCGTTGCGTCGAAGTAGACGCTACAAATTTTTTTAAAAAAAAGAGGTAGTTTTTAAAGTCAGGGAGTGAGCCGCCAGCTTCAGTATCAATTTCGGGGAGAGAGATTGCTGCCTTCGCTGCTGCATCCGCTTCTTCATTGCCCTGAATGCCGATATGAGGAAGCCAAGCGATATCATTCCCGGTACTTAACAATTCTAATACTTAGTGGTTTAGAATAGTTAGGATTATTTGCATAGTGGAAGGAGTGATAAAGCTTTTCTTGGATTTCATGGATCAGTGGATTTAAGGAATGTCGGTTTCGAATGAAGGATAGAACTGGTAGTGAGTCAGAAAAAATAACAATATCTGCGTTACATGGTCTAAGGATGCTAATATCAATAGCTTTGATAATAGCCCAAGCTGCACATGAGACTATGGAATGCATCAATATATTGCAATGTGAAGACATCTTAGTCCATAATCAGAATCTCTAACACTTGCCTGCCACAAGAAGAGTTTTGAAATTAGTCCTAAAATTGTTGTTTTCCTAGTCCTAGTTGTTTTTTTCCCAGTCCTTAAATTCATTGTTTTCAAATACAAATTAAATAATACAGAAAGTCTTGTTCTTTGTTGAGTGTTAACTCTGAACTGCAGAGTTTTCCGTAAAGTTTCAGATTACAGAACAATTCTGAATTGAAACAAACAAGGTAGCTACCATAAAAAATTAGATCTAAGTTCAAATTAAAATTGAGGTGAATAAACGCACATAACTTGAAATGTTTTTCAATTATTTAATTAGGAATGCAATTAAAATCAATTTATCCTGTGCATGTATGGTGATGAACATTACAATGATTAAAACTTTAACTTGTATCTCACTATAATACATAAAATGTATTTAACCAATAAAAATTTTGTTTTACTCGATTTACAGTTGATTAAATAAACATTTTAATTGTATTTCATAGTTCGGAGTGTTCTGTGAATTCGACATATCAATCAATTAACTAAACGAGGACTCCAGAGATAATTTTATTTTTTTAATTGATAGATATTTCAATTTCTATTGAAAATAATACAAAAATTTGTTGCAAGTTTCCAAAAGCTTTAGAACTCCTTCTAGATTCTACTAGTTTTTCATTTTCTTAAAAAATTACAAACCAACTTTTCATAATCCTGTTGGTTACATCATTTTGGCTGACAGAGTAACGGAAATCCTGAGCTTTCTTGCTTAAAGAAGTTGGGCTTTGCTCCTAGAGTTTACAGAACTTGTGTGAAGGACACTTTTTTATCATTAATAGAAATAAAATTGACAACATTCTTATCATCACCACCACATGAAATAGAACTGGATAGCAATTTGAATGTTTTAGATCTTGAGGTCCTGAGAACAGGCAACCATACTACCACCAATTGGTATTGAAAAAACCGACTTTTTCAGGAAGGTATCATTCATGATACATGATTTTCAGGAACTTTTACTCTAACCATGCTTATAAAGTATGTGTAGTTACCAGCCTAACTGGTCGAGCTATTTTGTTGCCTGGTGAGTGCGTGATCAAACAAATTCTAATGAATAACAATTATCCCTGTGATTTCATTAATACATTTATCACAACACTCTATTGAAAATGAAACTAGAAGTGGTACAAAATGGCACAGACTTTTTCGTAGTAAATTTTTCTAATTTCCTGGGTGTGGACTGGATGTAAGGTCATGCTTCATTCTCTGGCCAGGTGCATTTCTTTTGAGACATTTTCACAACTTTTCGGTTTCTCAATAGTAGAACCGAAATATTACTTTAAGAACATTAAAGAAGAGTAAAACCTCGTCCTCAATAGAAATTTTCATTAAATGAAGTCCTATTTAAGAAAGTGGCGATTAAGCATTACTGTAAATGCGAAATTTGAAGTTCTTTTCACAGGAATCTATTGAGATTTCGAAAACCTTCATTTGAAACACTTCCACTTACAACTGAAATAATGTACATATATATATATATATATATATATATATATATATATATATATATATATATATATAATGTGCATATTCACGGCGTGAGAAATATTTCAAAACAATTACATTAGTGTAATTTTTGAAAAAACAAAATAATCCATCAAAATGAACTTTAAGTCATATTAAATAGTGCAATTAACACTCTCTATTGAAAAAAATCTAAAGAAAAAATTTGCTGCCATTTTTGAGAAAATGGCGTTTGAGCCTTTCTGAAAATGCGGAATTTTGAGCTCACAGAAACTGTTGAGTTTTCGACAAACTTTATTTGGCATTATTTAAAGCACATGTATTTATAAATATAATAATCTGAAGAAATCGCCTCTAATGTAAATATTACCGACGTGAGAGACAAGTCAAAAAAATTCATTTTTGTATTAAAAAAACGAAAGATTTGAGCAATATTGCATTTATGTCATCGAATAGGGTGTATTTGGTACTATCCCTACCAAAATTTAAAGAAAGAAGTTGGTGCCGTTTTTGAGAAAATCTTGTTTTCGTTATTTTTTAAAATTGCAAATATTCCATGCACTATTGCACGAAAACTACTATTTTTTTTAATTTTATAGTTGTAAAAAGACGCTGGAAAAATTCAAACTTTTGCAATTTTCGAAAATTCAGAGTTAACCCTGGAAATCGCACCTATGCCACTTTTAAAAGTGTATTTTACTCTATTGTTACAAGAAATTTAAAGCAAAATTTTGAGCCATTTTTGAGAACATTTTGAAAATATCCGGAGGACTTGTAAAGTACCCCAAATTTTAAAGAATGTTTTTCAAAATTTCAAAGTATCAACTATAGACAGATGAACAGGAACTTCAATTTGGAAAGTATCGTACTTGTAGGCGCTATGTTTTTTCACATACGACAGGCAGACGGACGGACAGGCGGACGGATGGACAAACGTTTTGAAAAAAAAAAACACTTTTTCGGTATCAGAAGACCCAAAAACGTGTATTTCCGTTGAAACCTCGAAATTGATTTTCCGCATTACATAACGTTCTCTATACAATGTATATTACTTCCGTTTATACGTATGTATACGAGACAGTAAAAATAAATCTATTGTGAATTATCATGCAGACTCTTCTAATATTAACAACATACATCACAAAATAATGGATATTATATAATCCTTTTATCTTAAAAATTTGCTTCTTATGCGTACTTGGTACAATTTTCTCCATTATCTCATCTTATTGTACTATAATTTTTCAGTTTTCTTAAAACTCGCTTAACTTTTTATATTTCACTGTTGCATTATAATTTTGTACATTCCAAAATTCTCAGTAACCTTTTATCTTGTGAATATATATTTCAATTGTCCCTTAAATTATCATTAGTCTGTTTATTTTGTCACTAAGTTTGGTTGGAATCTCTCGTGAACTGTATGATACGCACTGATTTGTCATGTAAAGCATTGATAATGTCAGTGTCGTCAACAAGCGTGATGTAAATGACATCTCTAAGTATGTCTAATGTTCGGACATGAAATGGATTTTAAAAATGTACATATTTTAGACTGTGAGTAAAACAGATATAAGAAGTGGACTTCCGAAATGTTATTTATTAAGAAACATTAATATATTCTTAATGATCAGACAGACTTTTCTAATCTTCACAACATCTCTAACAAAATAATCATCATGTGACATAATAAAAAAAGCTACAAGTAATCGCTAAAAGCTGCTGGTGGCTCAAGAGCGAAGTCGCTCACCAAGGAGGTTCGGGTTCGATTCCCGGACAATCTCATGTGAAATGTGACCAGCTCATGTGAAACGTTTCGACAAAACGACTTTAGCTGTTTCACAAGTGCTAATCTAACCCCTGTGAAGGGTCCTAAACCCTACCCTTATCCTAATTCCTTCCCAATTCTGGGAAGTAATGACGCAGTAGCTCACAAGAGAGGCACGTACGCAGAGATGCTATCTGGCGGTCCTCTTGACGACTAACGGACTACGTAATAGACGATTACTCCCAAAGAAAATGACTAAAAAATTACGAGGATACTACCTCCTAATGCTCAACGCCCAGTGGGGCTTATAGACGCGTTGCGTCATGACGAAGATGCAACAATTTTTTAAAAATCCTTTAACAACAATTATAGTTAAGCAAGATATTGCAATCTGATATTTTTATATATATATATATATTATATATATAAATTTGACTATTAAAACTATTATTAAAAGGTTTTATTTTCTAACAGTTATCTGTTTTCAGATATGTATACAGAAGAGGATCACACAATTGAGCTTGAATCATAAAAATAAAAAATATTAAAATTATGACTGTGAGAATAATCATTTAGTTAAATGATTTTGAATTGATTCGTATAATTGACTTTGTATTTCGTGTTCTCATCTATAGATTCTACAGAGTTTAGATTCTATAGATATATATTCAGTTTTATTAACCACAGGCATTTCTTTAACATAAAAGAGACTCTTCAAAAGCAATTGGAAACATTCTGAACTCAGGCAATTATTCAACTATGGTTAAAATCGTCACACGAATATTTATATTCATTTTTTAAAATTATTTATTAATTGCAAGATGTTTAGAACCAATATTTTAACAAAAACAACCTTAAAACTTTATACGAACAATTCACTACTACATTGTTCGAATAACAATGAACCTATTCACAAGCTTTTCCATACGCGCCACCTAGATTTACAGGCCGTGGCGCTGGAGGCCATATTTGTGTGTCACGTCACGCTTAGAAGGCTGAAGTGATTCCTCCATTTGTTTTCTGGTCTATACCAAGGATTGCGCCGCCCGACAAGTTTTATTCTTTTTTTGCATCGTTACATCAAGATTCGCACTCGCAACAACTGTGTATTAACAGTTGCTTCATAGCCATGAAGATTGTTTTATACGCATTTAGTGCAACAGTGTATTGAATATTTTGCAATGGTATAAAGTGCTGTGTACCAAATTGTAGAGAGAATTATGATGGAAATGGACCACATGTTTCCATATTTCAATTTACCAAAGACGACACACTGAGAAAGAAATGGATCTCTGCAATTCATCGCCATGATTTCGTTCCGACGCCAAACACCAAAGTAAGTATTGACAACTTAGTTTCCGTGAAAGTTTGTGACATAACCTATATCATTCGTGCATTTGATATATTATTTGTATTGTTCGGAATCTATTGTTTTTGTCTAAATTTTAAACTATTCTAATTTAAGTTAATGTGCATTCATGCACAATACAATTCATGAGGAAAAAATTGTTTGTTTGAAAATGTTAATTAAATAAAATTGATAAAAGAATAGGCCTGCATTTATTTTACAATATTGATTAATTTATTTGTTCTGATGTGGTTTATTTTAAAGACCTATCATTTGACATTTAAAATAAATAATTGTTTTACCTTGTTCATCTGATTTCTCATGTAGTGCACATACCTACAAAGAATGTAGGTATGTGCACTGTACTTTGATGAATAAGAAATTCGCTGGACAACCACATGTTATGATGAAAAGTCTGGAAAGGAGTTGCGGTGTACTTTGGAACGACCAAGACTCAAGGAAGAAGCCATCCCCACTAAATTGCCCGGGTCCCGGCTTACTTGAGTGCAGGTACATCATCTTCACGTATGGATCCAAATGAGAGAAGGCAGAAGAGGGCTCAAGAAAATCTACGAAGGGCAATAGCGGAGAGCTTAGAATCCAAATCAAATATGATGCAGAGAGGGCTCTTACACTTTTGATGTTCATCAGTGTCTAGAAAGGGAAATGTTGGCAGAGAATGGACAATTGTAACAGGGAAGACTGTCTTTTGTTAGGTTTAGTTTGTGTTTTACCTAGGCCAGTATTTACTTATCAGTAGTAATTAAGTCGAATTTTGAAGTCAGCGTGTTCAGTCGTGAAATTGAATTGAAAAGGCTGGAAATAATACTTTCCCTAGAGTTATCAGTCATTTCAATGAGTTAATTGATACCTGGAGAGGCTGAAGAATTTTTATGAAAACAAGAATACTATTCTCATAGTTCATTCAGTACTGTAAATGCTATTTTGAGCAGTTAATTTAAATTTTTGGAATTTTTTTACAAGAGGACAATATGTATTGTTGTTGTTATTTAATTGTAAAGTCATCAACTAATACTCTTCTGAATAATTATACAAAGGAGAAAAATGATTTTCCTCCTTCTAGAAAGAAAAGAAAATTTCAAAAATTTAAGCAGTGAATATTATTTAATTATTTAATATTGAGGAAATCAAGTGGTACTAAACAAATGAAGAATGAAAAGTGTTAATGGTGTGTGAAGTGTCGAAATGTATTAAAGCTGGGAAAGGAGGTTGGTACTAATGTTTTAACTTTTATTTGTAGGATTGAAAACGATTTCTTGCCAGGTTATTTCTAAAAACATTAATTTAAAATAGTGAAATTCATGGTGATGTGGCAACAGGCATAAAAATATTGGCAAAATATGGCACTTGGTTATGATTTACTGTCAGTATAAACACATGTTCAATCAATAAAGGTAGATGAATTGTACTGAAGAATTGTGTATTTTAACAATTGGATTCCATAAATGACACTCCATATTTTTCATATAATTTTAGCTTTTTGATTAGAGGAAATTGTATAAATAATGTCTATATTGAATGTGCTAAATGTGGTTGTAATATACTTCCATTCAGTAAAAACTGATTGAACTCCTGACAATAAATGTGGTTTATGTATCTCGAGTCACAGCGCCATTAGAACTTGGCATCTAAAATATGACGTTCGAGCTGTAAGGCAGAAACATCATCTACGACCTTCGAGTTGGGGTAACATTTCACAATGTCATCTCTCAAATGTCTTACCAGCGCAAAGGGCTAAGAGGTCATAACAATTCGCCCGCGCTCTATTGTCGTGACGGCTGTGGCGGCGGAGGAAAAGGGGGGCCGAACCGGCGCCGAATGGAATAATTATTAACAACGGGGGTGGAGTTGATCAGAGGCACAATAGTCATTGTGAACAATAACCGGTTAATTCGCAAATTTGCAAGATATGGACATAATCTGTAACAAAAAAAATAGTGTGTTTAAGAACGTGCAGAAAGCCAGAGAACGGGCAGAGGTTGCCAAGAGAAGCAGTTACTTCAATAACCCCTGGGTCTAAAAGCCAATACATTCCTTCCCATTATCCACAAAACGCTACTGTCTCTCCTTAGAGGTGGACTTACCAACGCATCACCTTTCAGTCGAGTGGCTACTATTTCAGGGAGCGAGGAGTAAGGCAGAACCCCGAAATATTCGCCTTTTTCTTGCGTTGAGCTCTGAGACTTAACATGCAGAGGTATTTGGCGACATCTTCTGTAAATATAATGGCAGTAAATTCGGCCTTACCCCTCTCAACCTAAAATATTGGCCACCTGCTCTCCTCCAGTGAGCAGACTCCAGGGGGACAGATGTTTGAAATGTACCCTAGTGTAGAACGCCAGAAGTGGACTCAGCCTCAGGATTCAACAAGAAATCTGCTTATTTTGACTCATCTACAAATCTTATTTTTTGGGACACTTGTATGAAATAACTCTAGTTCAATCCACAAGGACAGTTCGTTGATAAACGGTCTCTCGCATTGAAACAATTCTTTTTTAGATAATATTGTTGTTATATTTTGGGGTTCGTCCTATGCCAGAAATGTCTAGATATTTCCGTAGTTGATCTACGCAATAGAATAAAAATACAGGATATATATTTGGAGCAATTCAATCCCAATCACGATTTTAAAATACAGGTCAATAAATTTTGAGTAAGATTTGTTACTCAAATTTCCAAAACTCCGTTACTACACAAATAAATAGCATTAGCCAATTTAGACACACAGTTCCTTGGAACAAAGTTTTAACATTTAACTGATGCGGTATATATTTTTCCGTTACGGATTTGGGGGACAGAATAACAGTGTAAATTATCTTTTTTAGATTGACTATGAATATGACTGATTTTTAAGGAAAGAAATTATTTTGCGACAGTACAGTTACTTTGTCAACCGATTTCTGAATAAGAAAGCAGGGAAGTAGAAAACACATTTTCAGTAATTCGGAAAACAATTTCTACTCAAGCCCAATGGAATAAAAATACTCTATAGAGGTAGTGAAAAAAGTTATTCTCGGTCATTCATGTTAAATTTTTATTATAATTTCTTATTTTTACCAACCCATTTCCTTAGGGAAGTACTACAAATCTCAAATTCTAAAAATAAATTTAATTGAGATTTCGTGAAAACTACTTTAATTTAACTCTAGACAATGTAATTTTTACATTTATCACTGTTCACATAGAACCTAGGGATTAGGTTTACTAATAATTTTTTAATCATACGCTCTTAATGCAAAATGCTACATCCTTTATTCTAGAAACACAATTGCAAAGTAAAAGATACCACTTAAAATATGGTAAAAGTTCTCTTGAAGGATGCACAGCCGTGCAGTCTTGATAGACTTCCATGAATTCTCAATGAAATTTTTTACGAACGAAGAAGATCTTTTATTTCGGTAGTCATCGCAATTTCAAATGCTGTCTTGTTTTCCAAATGTCCCATCCAAGGCTTGAGGTCCCTCCTGGCGCCTGCCGCAAGGAGCGCCCGCACCGCCGCCTCGTTGTTCTCCCACGCCGCCCAGTGCAGAGGAGTCGCCCCGTAGGAACTCCTGGCGTTGGGGTCACCCCCCGCGGCTACCAGCAGACCCACGCACCGGCCGCTGGGATCATACACTGCGGCCTCGTGCATTGCGGATTTTCCCAAGATGTTAACCGCGTTGACATCGGCGCCTCGTTGTAAAAGCAGCGCTACCATGTCCTCACGCCGGGCTATCCCAAGGGCTCGCAGTAGAGGGGTACGCCCTACACTATCAAGACAGTTGACATCGGCACCGGCGTCAAGGAGACGATGAACATCTTGTAGCCTTCCTTTACTTACCGCCTCGAGCAAGTCCTCTCTCAATGGAGAACGGGTGTCGCGCACACTCACTCTCTCCGTGACATCCCGTATTCGGCGCATAATGCGCTGCCTCTCGAGACGTTCATCCAGAGCTCCTGAGCTCTGACCGCCGCCTGGCCGTCCTCTTCTGTCTCCAGTCGCCTCCTCCGGCACAGTCGCTCTGGGGGCGCTGGCGGCGGCGGTGGAGGACGAAGCGGAAGAGGTTGCAGTGCAGGCGGAGGCCAGGGATGCCACTGGAGGTGGGTTGTCTTCTCGTCCGCCCGCAGCTCCTCCTCCCGTCGTCCTCTCCGCGTACGATGTTTCAGTGGAGGGGGAGGAAGAAACGGGCGATGGAGAGGGTATCTTCTCAAGCTGGCGCAGGAGGCCATCCACTCGCGGAAAGAACTTCTGCATCGCCCTTTGCAGAGAGGACTCCACCTCCTGCATCCGGCCTTCCAGCCGGCGCAACGGCCACTCATCTTCGGATCTCTCTAAGCTCTCCAGTCTCCCTTCCGAGGCCGCCTCCTCTACAGACGCCTCCACACCCCGTACAACGACCGACAATGTTTGCTGGGTCTTTTCCAGTCGCTGCTCTAGGGTGCGGATGGTGTCGTCCTTCTCCTCTAGTTTGGCCTCCAACTGCCCAACAGCTTCACGCAACGCACAGGCGGCCCTCTGTTCCTGCAGACGCAGGGCCTGCTGCAGCCTGCGCTCCGCCTCCTGTTCCTGTCGCCGCATGGCCTCCTGCAGCTTGCGCTCCGCCTCCTGCCCTTGCAGTTGAAGGGCCCCGCACGCGTGCCAGCCCCTGCCCACCTGCTGGAAGGCGTCGCCGAGGGCGACCGCGCCCTCTCCCCGTGGCGCCTTCTCCTCCAGTGGCGCCTTCTCCTCCAGTGGCGCCTTCTCCTCCAGTGGCGCCTTCTCCTCCAGTGGCGCCTTCTCCTCCAGTGGCGCCTTCTCCTCCAGTGGCGCCTTCTCCTCCAGTGGCGCCTTCTCCTCCAGTGGCGCCTCCTCCTCCAGTGGCGCCTCCTCCTCCAGTGGCGCCTCCTCCTCCAGTGGCGCCTCCTCCTCCAGTGGCGCCTCCTCCTCCAGTGGCGCCTTCTCCTCCAGTGGCGCCTTCTCCTCCAGTGGCGCCTTCTCCTCCAGTGGCGCCTTCTCCTCCAGTGGCGCCTTCTCCTCCAGTGGCGCCTTCTCCTCCAGTGGCGCCTTCTCCTCCAGTGGCGCCTTCTCCCTCCTCCAGTGGCGCCTTCTCCTCCAGTGGCGCCTTCTCCTCCAGTGGCGCCTTCTCCTCCAGTGGCGCCTTCTCCTCCAGTGGCGCCTTCTCCTCCAGTGGCGCCTTCTCCTCCAGTGGCGCCTTCTCCTCCAGTGGCGCCTTCTCCTCCAGTGGCGCCTTCTCCTCCAGTGGCGCCTTCTCCTCCAGTGGCGCCTTCTCCTCCAGTGGCGCCTTCTCCTCCAGTGGCGCCTTCTCCTCCAGTGGCGCCTTCTCCTCCAGTGGCGCCTTCTCCTCCAGTGGCGCCTTCTCCTCCAGTGGCGCCTTCTCCTCCAGTGGCGCCTTCTCCACTTGGTCTGCGTCTCGGCATCGCGTTGTAAGTGGTCTCTGAAAGATGTTAACAGAGTGTACGGAACCCGTATTACACACATCGTAGAAGAGAGTCGTTCGAAAAGTTCCCTGAATGATGATGCAGTATGTTAAAGTTATAAGTATACCGCTGATATTTAGGAAAACTATTTTTTTCCTCGGTACCTCGTACAAAATGAAGTTTTATATACACTTTTAGGATTATTTGAACTAAAACTCGTCAATTTCATTGCGCCTAAAAGAGCTTATTTCAACATTAATGCCTATTTGCGCTTATTTGACATTTAAAATCTAAAATGAGACTAATTTACCTAATTTCTTGTGTCTCTGGCTACTTTTTTCTTCTGTGTCGGCACATTTGACAAGAATGATATTGATATTAACTTGCGTTAACCTGTAAAATAGCTGGGTGCAACCGCACCCAGGCCATTAACCCTCCTCCACCCCACACAGACGGTACTTAAAGCTTCCGAGGGACGCCCGAGACGCGCAGTCCGGTTTTGTGGCTCCCAGACAGCAGGTAAGAAACGGCTCAACTTACTTTTCGTATTTTCTCTCTCAAAATTGTACATGTACTACATTTTCATTCATTTCTTGCTTAAATTTAAAAAACTATATTACGTAAAGATATAACTCTCCGTCCCCTTCTTTTTTTCCTTTCTTTAATTCTTCTTTCAGTTCTTAAGATGTTTTAAATTATATAAATTATTTATATTATAAAGATCTACCTCTCCGCCCCCTTTTTCATTCTGTTTTTTCTTTTCTTTAATTCTTCTCCTTTCATTTCTTAAGATGTGTTTTTTAAATTAGGTAACTATGTTAATTCTAATTTTATATTTTTCTTGTACCAGAAAACTGATGATGGCTAAGCCATCGAAAGTTGCTATTTGTGAAATAAATACTATTGTTGACAATGACGCCTTCAATCATTCCAATCGCCATAGTAGTTCTGTTTCGTAGTGTAGGATGTTCGTTCGATAAATAATAGATACAAATCTTTCGTAAACAATTTAATTGCTTTATTATGCTTTTAAATGCGTGTTTCTCATATCATGAACATAAATGCCAATTGACAATAGCGGACTATTAAATCCCAAAGGTCAAAATTAAAAAATTATTACAGGCCTATCTAGATATGACAAACGGAACTACCATAATCACTGTAAATACAGATTATTAAGTTTCCAAAACGCATAGTGCAAATCCGTCACTGTTCACGGTTCCACTGAGAACAAACTCTCGTTCGTTTCTGATCTGTGTGTCTGAATGAAAATAAATGTATACTTGAAACGTAAAGTTCCTTGCCCAGAAACGTAATGAGCTCTTGAAACAAATACGTATGAACCTGAATAACTCGTCTAGTACAATTATTCACAGTGAAGCAATCTCCAAAAAGTAGCCATACTGATAAGAACATCGTTGAGACCAACATAATATCATGAATGTATAGTATTACTCAAAAACACATCGTTACTTACCATCCATATAATTAATACAGTAAAATGGTGATCTGAGATCTAGATAACCACTGGATGGATTCGTATGATCAAAGTGTTTATCGGTGTAAAAAAATTGCTATTCCCGCCATTGCAATCAATTTTGCATTTTCGTAATTCTTATTTATTTATTTTTACGTAAACATTTTCAAAATTCGGTGATCCCTACACTAAGTCATATACTTTTTGAATTTTGAAAGGGAGAAAAAAAACAAAAACTCCCATGTAGTAAAATCTATTTTCAAGGATAAATAAGCAATAAATTTTGAATTTTGAAAGGGCCCATGTAATAAAATCTATTTTCAAGGATAAATAAGCAATAAATTTTGAAAGGGAGAAAAAAAAACAAACTCCCATGTAATAAAATCTATTTTCAAGGATAAATAAGCAATAAATTTTGGCTCTTATTACTTCCTGCCGCGACAACATGGAAACGATAATTTGAAGGATTGTGTTTCCCACTGAATTCTAGAAGACGTGCACAGAAAATGAAGTTACATTAATTCCAGAAACAAAACAATGGGCCATCTCAGCATTTGCTCAATGGATCAGGGAAACTGGACGAAAAACCAGATCTTCTTAAAAAGCTATTTACAAAAAAAGAATTAAAACAATAACAACGTCCTACGCAAAATATGAGTTGGGGAACCTGCGGCATATCTATATTATAACGCCCATGTCTCCGAGCGCATGGCCAAATATAAACAAATAGAACAATGAAAGTTGTGAATGTAAAAAACGTTTACCGAGTTACAGACTAACAACAAAGTGTAATAAGGTATTCACAAAAAATAACTGATACAAGAACTCAACGTTCTTCGCAAAATTTAAGTTGGCGAACCTGTAACTGCTGAAAGCGAATTTTGAAAGCGCCAATAATTTGGTGTTGCGTGCGGTTCTGTGCGGTTGAACAGCGAATTTAGTTACAGAGAAGTGGCAGCGAATTTGGCTAACAGCGAAGGTTAGTATCTTGTATCCGATTACATCGCACGCAGAGATAAGTTCTGTGCAATTTTTATATTAGTGTCTTATATTTGATATTTTGAATTGGAAGGTACAAGATTTTTTTACGAGCACATGGTTTAATTCTGCATCCATCTTGGTGCAGCAGAATAGCATAGTTTCATACGCCATTTTCTTTGAATTGGTCCTTCAAGAACAGAAATGAACACATTTCTAAACGACCTTGCTCGTGAAAATGCTCCATATAGCTGGCCATGTGAGAACAGGTGTAGGTAAATAAATACCAACTCGCTCGAGTGCCTGTCCTTGTGACTACTTAATAGTCATGGCGAAGGCAATACTTAGCGGGAATTGTTTTCTGCACAACATAAATGGAAGGCTTAAATCAGGACATAACTGACTTCTGGGTATTAAAACAGTCTTCCCTGAATCAATAAGTACTGCAGAAATACAGAGGTCATGCAATGGCTTCACAATCATTCGCGTTCCATTTACCAAACCTTCTCTAACATTTAAATTTTTTATTAGAATCCCAATTGTGTTAACTTTCAGTGTAAAAATATGAGGTGGGAGACCTGATGGAGTTAAACTATTCAAGAATTCTAGAGGATATAACTGGGCAGAGGAGTGATCTTCACTTTCAACACAGTCAATAATTATTATCAGTACACACTAATAATAAAGTCACAACTAATACAAATAAAATTAACAACATTAAATATAATAAAGGTCACTTCCCTGAATACAATATTTCGAGTGAATAACTTGCCATTTTCTTTGAATTGGCGCCAACTGACCTAACCTGGACCCAATGCATTTTGTCGATATTGGCCGAAAAAAGCTCAGATAATTTCTCTCTCTCACCGCGTTATGTTGCTGAAACAAGAGGGGTCTAGCCTCCTTTTATTTTTTCAAGTAGCTGCTGACGTTTTGCGTACATACCCCCATCGTCCCACCGACACCGGTGTTGAGTCTCCTTTCTGAATACTTCGTGGTGGAAATAGATGAGTGGGCTCTTGCGAATCGTATCTGATTTCAGCCAATAACATTCAGGCACTAGTTTGAGCGCCCCAGGCTGCAGACTATTCAGCCTGTTCGGTAATCTGGCACTCACAATGAAGCAGAGGCGGGATTCAGGGGGCAACTGTTTCCCAAGTTGGAACAAATTTTAAAAAATAATTTCGATAAAATTCATTGGGTCCAGGTTAGGTCAGTTGGCGCTGGCACGAAGTAAAATTGTTATTAATTATCAAGAGGGCACGCCTTTAAAATGAAATATATTACTGCTTATCGCGGAATCGCTTTGCTTTGCTGCTATTGGCAGCTTTGAAACATTACTTCATGGTTCTTTAACTCGCCGCATGATGCCGCTGAAGATAGAGGTCCACGTCTTTTTTTCAGGTATTCTACGCGCACGTTTCTTGAGCCCCGGAATATGTACCCCACTCCTTTGCCAACATTAGTTGAATTAAGAAGAAATTACAGCAACGAGCATTGTGGACAAAAATCTGATAACCCGAAATGTTCGATTAAATGTGATAACCCGAAACGTTCCATTGCAATCTGATAAGCCGAAATGTTCGCGCAACAAGCGAAGCGAGGGTTCAAGAAAAGGTGCGCGGATAATAGCTGCCGACGTTTTTGGTACATACACCTACCACTGGAGTTGAGTCTCCTTCCTGCACAAGTACACTTCGTGATTTCCACCTTGGAACTGTCATTTGTCACTAGATTTCACAAGTTCAACACAGTATTATATCAGATACGGAACTTCATTGTATTCTCCACGCTCTTATTCAAATCTCTAATTCTCATGGTGGGGGAACATTCCTTTCGACCCCTGCTTTTGAGCCAATAGCGTCGAAGGGCGATGGCAATGGAGATGGCGCGTAATGACCGGAAAAATGACATTACGAAGATATCGCAATGGCGTCAGATTATAACATATTTAATGAAAAATAAATACGCTAGGCAATTTAGAAGCCAATAATTATTAGGATTAGAAATTGAGTCAGTAATAGGAATTGTAGTCTAGGGTGTGCAAAATAGTCATTTTATAAACAATATTTTTTCAAATTATCGTCATTCACAATATAAAAAAGCTTAATTCAAGTTTTTACAAAATAAATGTAAAATTAAAATCATCATTTATAAGTTAAAATTTTCTAAATATAACTAGTGACCATTACTACTTTAATATTGTATGATTATAAAATTGCCATGCCATCTATGAACACGTGAAATTCCAGCATTTTATGAAAATTGCAATTAAGGTGTAATAAATGAATAATATTGATGAGTTTTATAAATAAACAAACTTGCATCTGCAGGTTTTTTTGCTTTCTCTTCGCAACATTACACATTAATCTGCGTTAAAAGAAACAGGTTTTTTACCTACTCTAGTAGATTCAACTTATATTCCGATATTACTGGCTACATATTTGTCCACATGGATAGCTAGTTATTTTAATGTATAGTTACACAGTTTTTTGAGTGATTTTTGACTCATCGATGCCAAACTAATCCTAAAGGGTTCGTTATGGGTTAATGGAATTGGTAAATCCTCGACTTCTTTGTATTTTTCCCAAGAATTTTTCCTTGAGAATTGATTGTGAACAGTGGTCTGGTAGCATAAATACACACTTTCTAAGAGTTCTTTTATTTCGTCAGTTTATCTTATATATCTCGTTTTCTAGTTTGAAAACTATTATACCATACATTTCCACGACAAAGTGAATGATCGGAGATTTTTGCAATTCGAATTACAACGTACTGGTATTGAAGTGAACGCATTCAAACAAAGAAAGAAAATATAGGCATGTTATTAGGTGTATTATACTAAGAAACTCTAGTGTAGAATAAGGAGCACTAAAAAACGAGCCGGAGACCTAGGAACAAAAATTTAACCAAATCTGCGCATGTTTACTTGACCCCTCGCTGCGCTTGCTGGCCTGATACCGGTGGCCCATACACCGTGGTAACTGGTCCACCAATCGCGTACGCCAAATTTCCCACCAACATTGCAACATAAATACGTTGTAAATGTAGGTGGGGAGGTGATGTTCTCGGCGTATGCCCGAGGATGAGGTCTACAGGCGTCATTCTTATCGCATTCCGAATTTTGAAATTCGATACGTAGTTTAATAGAAAATCCACCACCTCGGTGGAATCGTAAACAACGGCGACATGGAGCGCTGTTATCCCATATACGTCGCCTGCGTCGAGGATGTCGCCTTCGCGTATCAGTTGGGCACAGATGGGCAGACGATTCTACTAGGCCGCAATTTGTAGCGGCCATCGCCAGTCTCGCAAAATCATACTTATCCATCGAGGATAATGTTGAAGTAGCTGCCCTACTTCAAGCTTATCCCCACGACGGCACGATTCAATGAATGTTCTCCATTTTTGCTACGTGAATGTTGTTACGCAAAAAAATCTCGAATAGGACACCATGACGGAGCGCTTATAAAATAGCAAGCTGTAAAGTGAAGTGGCGGGGCATTTGACCATCTCATTGGTTTGTCATTAAATTTATCAACTCAAGTGTCGTTAGTGCACCTCTGCAATGACGCCGTCAACCTCAAAATACTTCGTCTTCTCGACAAACCAGTAAATGGCTTTCAACCTGTGTGATTGTAAATGATGGCAAGGTATTTTAAATTTAGAAAAAATCATCAATTTTCTTATTCTTATTAACCCTATGAGGCAGGGCCTCCACATACTACTCTGGTTGCCCAGTATTTTTTGGAGGCTACCGGGCCCTACCGGATCAGGCAGCAGAACAGCTGACGTAACGTCGCAAGGTCGACCTTGCGGCGGAGCGATCTAGTGACGTCACAGCAGCATATGTTCATACCGGACGCCCACCGGATGTCCACTTCCTGGGTCAACAACCGGTTACGGTTTGCTCACACCGGATGTTGTGTTCCAGAAACGGCACTTTCCCCCTACTTCCAAATTTGGTCAAAATACCTTAAATTAACTCAAATATATTGTACAAATAAATGTGGGTTCAAAAGAGTTAAAACTGATTTTCCAAATCTAAAACTCAATTTAAAATGAATTATTAATTATTTATATTATTCTTGCATAACAATCACAATGAATTACTACAAAATGAAAATTCACAATGAGAAGAGCTATAATAATAGAAATATAGTCAACTCCAGATGTAGTGAATTTCAGAGGACTATCATTTCTGGTTCACTATATCCGCCGTCAAAATTAAATAGAATTTCTCCACAACGAGTGATTTTATTAATATAGATATACAGGAAAAGACAGTAACAGCATGAACTGAAAATTTCAATATATTTATCCTTAAACATCGATTATTTTCTATTGTTTACTTCCTACTTTTTCATAAGTAATTTCTCTCGATTCTTCTCCAAAGTTCGTAGCTTCTCAATACTTGATTCTGAAATGTTCTCTGCGTCTAAGAATTTTAATGCAGCCTTGACATTCTTCAATGCCCCTTGCACTGTTAGAACACCGCCCCACTCTCCGAAGGCCCTTTTACACGCCTAACATACGAGATGCTTTTGGTAGCGGGATGGCGCAAACGGCTAATGAAACTAATCGCTTTTCCGCGCTGCACGGCACATATCGCCAGGCTGTGGCAGTCGTCTGCTTCCTGTTGCATACGTAAAACACAACGAACTTTATCCCGCGGAATATCAAGTAACCACCAAGATTGAAACTGAACCTAGCAATCGCGCGTCGTCGCTTCCAGTAATAGCCCACGCAAGGCACGGCCTTTGTTTCTCCAGTGAAACTGCGTGGCTAAAGGTCATCAGTAAGGGTCCCATTCCGGGTCTGCTATCTTTACCTCAGGGGACACTTCGTTTGTAATCTTTGGCTGACTATTTTTTTCATGCTGCCTAGAACTGAAATTTGTGTCACTGAGGCGATATCATTTTCCAGGAGAAAATTTGTTTCCAGGAAGATTTCCTAAGTTCACTATAACTGAGTCTTCGTATGCTTGTTTGTAATGTGACACGGAACCAGTGACTTAAGTTCACTATATCAGAGTTCAATTTAACCGGAGTAGACTGTAATCAACTGACCTGCCACAAGTTACGAGACATGTTCCCAATATAATATAGACTTCTTCCAACATGGAAAAACGCAGCAAGTGGAAGTATCAACATCCAAATCTTGTATGTTCTCTGCACGGATGTCCAGCCATCCAGCTATGCAGTCCTGAGTGTCACCGATGTGTCAACACAGACATTTCTATTTTACGAACGAAGCAGATTTCTTATTACTGTAGATTTCGCACAGTGCAAGGACATCTTGTTCTTATAGAGACCCTCCCACGCCCTGAGATCCCTCTTGGCACCGGCTAAGAGAAGCTCCGCACCACTGCGTCGTTGCTCCTATCTGCCTCCCCGCCCTCCTCCGGCAAAAGGAGACGCACGCACTGCTCGCTGCGATCGTTTTTCGCGGCACAGTGTATCACGAAGGTTACATCGCAGTCAAGCATTGACATTGTCGGCTCGTTGCAGAAGCAGGGAAATCACGTAATCATGCTGGCCCGTCTGAAGTAAAACCAGTAAAAAAATCCGTTAACATTAACATAGTTGACTTCAGCACAAGCGTCAAGACGTTTCTCGTGAGCGTCCATTACGTACCGCTGAAAGCAACTCAATCCTCTGTTGAAAATCATTACGTGTAGCCCTTAGGTTTCTCTTTAACGTCCGGTCCCGCACACGCTGCCTCTGAAGGCATTCATCCTCGGCTCCTGTGTCCTGGTCGGCGCCTGGCTCTTGTCTCAAGCCGCTTTTTCTGGCACAGTCTCTCTGAAGGCGCTGGCGGCGGTGGAGGATGAAGTGGAAGAGGCAAGAAAAACGGAGGAGGCCCGGGAAGCCAATGGAGGCGGATTATCTCGTCGCCCACCTAGAACTCCTCGCATAGCCAATTCTCCGCATGTTTCACCTGGGGAGGTAGAGTGCGTAGAAGCCTATGAAGGTCAAGTCTCCTGAAGCTGGCGCATGAGGCCGTCCATTTGCGGAAAGAAATTTTGCCTCGTCCTTCGCAGAGAGCCCTCCACCTCCTGCATACGGCTCTCCAGCCGCTGCACCCCTCCCAGCCCTCCGCCTCACCCAGCCAATCTCCCCCGACTGCCTTCCAGCCGCCAAAGGGTTCGCTCCCCTGCAGACCCCTTCATGCTCTCCAAAACCCTTCCACGATAGCACTATCCTGGATCTCTTCCATTCGCTGCTTTAGAATGCGGCTGCGTCGTTTTTCTCCTGAGCTTGGCCTCCATCAGCCAAACAACTTCACGCAACGCAGTCGCAGCCCTGTACCTGCAGGTGCAGTGCATCCTGCAGCCTCCACTCCACCTCCAGTTCCCGTCCCCGCATGGGCACCTGCCGCCTGCGATCCGCCTCTTCCTGCCCCCACATGGCCTCTTGCCCCTGTAGTTGAAGGGCGTCCTGCAGGCGCGCCAGCCCCTGCGCCACCTGCAGAAAGGCGTCGCCGAGGACCTCATTAACTGACGTTCCAAAATGTACGAGTCATTTTCCCACTTGTGCATCTATGTGCAAAACGCAGCACATAGAAGTATCAACGTCGACAACTTGGCAAGTCCTCTCCACGGATGTGCAGCCCTGCTGTAGCAGCATTTACGGTCGCCGATGAATAATCAATGACTTCTTTCATGAACGAAGCAGATTTCTTATTACTGTAGATGTCGCACAGTCTATCGGCATCTTATTCTTATGAGGACCCTTCCAGATCCTGAGGTCCCTCCTGGCGCCGGCCGAGAGGAGCGCTCGCACCACTGACACGTTTCTCCTGTCCGCCGCCCAGTGGAGAGGAGTCGCACCCGACCAAGTCCTAGCGTTGACGTCACCCCCCGCGGACACCAACACATCCACGCACCGGCCGCTACTATCGTTCTTCGTGGTGAAATGCATCGCGGAGATTCCCTCATCGTTAACAGCGTTGACATCGGCGCCTCTTTGCAGAAGCAGGGAAACCACGTCCTCGTGTTGGCCCGTCTCAACCGCAACCAGGAGAGGAATAAATCCATCTTTATTAACATAGTTGACTTCAGCGCCAGTGTCAAGAAGACGTTGAATTTCTGCTAAGCGTCCATTTCGTACCGCTGAAAGCAACTCCTTCCTCTGTTGAAAAGCGTTACGTTCAGCCCTCACTTTCTCTTTGACGTCCCGTATTCGACGCTCCACGCTCTGCCTCTGGAGGCGTTCATCCACGGTCTCTGTGCCCTGGCCAGCGCCTGGCCCTCCTCTTCTGTCTCGAGCCGCTTCTTCTGGCACAGTTGCTCTAAACGAGCTGGCGGTGGTGGAAGGCGAAATGGAAGAGGCAGATGTGGCTGTGAAGGCAAGTGATGCCAATGGAGGTGGATAATCTCCTTGCCCACCTACAGCTCCTTCCCCGGTCGCCAATTCTCCGCATGTTTCGCCTGTGGACGTAGTGGGTGGTGGGGGAGAAGAAGCCTTTGGAGGCGAGGTCTCGTGCAGCTGCTGCAGAAGGTCATCAACTCGAGGAAAGAACTTCTGCATCGCCCTTTGCAAAGATTCCTCCACCCCTGCATCCGTCTCTGCAGCCGCATCAACTCTCCCTCCGCCGACCCCTCCAATCCCACCGCTCTCTCCCCTTCGACTGTCACTCCTTGCTGGGTCTCTTCCAGTCTCTGCTCAAGGGCATGAATAGCATCGTCCTTCTCCTGCAGTTTGGCCTCCATCTGCCCAACAGCTTCACGCAAGGCAGTCGAAGCCCTCTGCTCCTGCAGGCGCAGGGCCTCCAGCAGCCTGCACTCAGCCTCCTGTTGTTGTCGTTGCATGGCCTCCTGGTGCCTCCGCTCCACCTCTTCCTGACGTCGCATGGCCTCCTGCATCTGTAGTTGAAGGGCCTCCTGCAGGCGCGCCAGCCCCTGCGCCACCTGCTGGAAGGCGTCGCCAAGGATGGCCGCGCTCTCCCCTCCAGGGGCGCCCTCTCCTCCACTGGGCGTGCGTCTCGACATCGCGTTGTAAGCCATCTCTGAAAGAAAGATGAGAACTTCTGATAATGGATTGTATTTTCCATTACAGTATTGAAACATTTTGAGAATAATTTCGATGTAATTCAACTGAAATGGTTTCATAGCTGATTAGTTCTTCCTTTAAATACAATCTTTCTTGAGTATTGTATTTTATGTTCTGTTTTTTTAATACGTTTCTTGTATTTCGATTGGAGAATATTTTTTCAGTGAATAAGATAATATTAATTTGCACATAACAAACGTCGTTTGTGACAAAACTAAAAATTGTGTTTATGAACACGAAGAAATATTATGTGAACATCAGCGATGAAATAAAAATTGGATTCATTACTTTTCCTGTACTGTACTGCCTGTAGTTTAGGATGGTAAGTAATCGAAATACCTCAACCAAATGATTTCGGATTTTCGGTCATAGAAACCATGTTTAAAGATATTTTTAATTGTAACATCACATAAGCCGTTTCAAAGATGGTTAAAATTTGCCATTTCCTTGCAAACCATTACAATACTTTTTCTTCTTACGAAGTAAGCGCGGGAATGTAAAAATCTGTAGAGTTGAGTAATTGCACGAAGAAGAAAAGTTTTGGTGTACCACTCACTCCCAGTAGTTTTAATAATGATATGCTTTTACTGTGGATCACTTTTAACCCTTCAGTGGTCGCGCAGATTACAATTGTAATGCATTTTTTAAAACATTTCTATTCATACTAGTGAGAACCCGTCAAAATTTGACGGTGAGATCTGAGATAAATGTAAAATACAGTGCTCAGACTAATGTTCACAATATGTTGCATTGTTTGGATCTTCAGGGTATAACGAAGATATTCTGTGCTGTGGAGTTCCCAAATATTTGAACACGTATGGCCCATGACCAGGTGGCAATGTAATATCAGCACCAAAAGACATAAAAGAAAGAGCACTATTATACTGACGGATATTATTTCTAAAGCTTTTTATGTGTCATCATCTCTATAACAACTTTGATTTCTTTTGGTATATTGCTCGAAGGTAAACTTATTTTCCCATTTAAGCAATACAGAGTAAACTCGTTTGCAGAATTTCTCTCACATAGGAAGTACAAAGCAGAACAAAACTGACATTTCATAGACAACGAACCAACAGAAAACGAAATGACCTCACTAACGTTAACTACCTACGTAACTACCTAATAACCTACGTTGACTCTCTTTCCCTGCGTCCACTTAATGTACATTTGCGTCTTTTGGGGCGCGTGGGCAACGATTCGGAATTCGACATAACCTGTGAACAACTTCACTACTTCAGTACAACCGAGCAAAAACCTGTCCACTGTCCGAATGTTCCCTACAAAATACACCACAAAAGTAAATACATGCACTCAAGCCACAATGCAATTATTACTGAAACAAAACCTAGACGAATTGTAAACAAATCTCAACAATCAAAACAAAACATCAAGCAGCGCCACCATGAAGCAGGGTGCACTCACATATATCGACTCATATATATTTTGAAACAGTCACCTTTGGAAGAAAACAATACTATGATAAGCGTACTATTAAAAATGATTTAATTATTTAATTTACACCGTAAATGTTGGTGAATCAACACAAACAATATCTGATAACACATCTAGTGATCACATTCTTTCATTTAAAGGAAAAAAAATACTACAATCGGTTCAGCAAAAGCTCTAAACGAAGCCATGGTAGAATACCTTATTTTTTAAATATATAGATTTTACAAACAAATTATGTTTTGGATCAAATATGGACGAGTAATGGTTTCTAAAACACTGAACATTTACAAAATACGAGAATTTATGAAAACGTTAAAATATCATATTACCATTTCTATCGAATTACACACAAAAAAGGTGCGTCAAGCTCGAACAGCCAAGTCAGCACAACCGACACGAAATATGTCAAATCATTCATTGCTTATTAATTGCCACAATTTGGAATTAATTGCCACGTATTTTCGTGCAGAAAACAAGTGTGTGCTAGTTTGACTTCAAGCCAGCACACACAATTAAATTCGAGTCGGAGATCAACGGAAACCCTCAAAATCATTTATTGCTAATTGCCAATTAATTGCCACAAATTGGAATTAATAATCACGTATTTTCGGTCAAAAATTATGTCAATGTCAGCAGGCATGACGCAACACCGAACATAAAAAATAATGGAATATAGAGAACAAACGAGCACAATCAACTAATACAAATATAATTAAAAAACGCATGACACTAATTTATTACTCAAAACAGAAGTTAATTGGTCCAGCCATTTATGAAATAAATACTTTTAAAAAACGTCAGTTATGCAACCACGTACGACAATCGAATAGGAAATTGGAGAATACCAGGACACTAAAAACTAAAACCTCATATATATTTCAATAATCATTCCATTTTAATATATTACACCAAAGAAAAAATATAAACGTGGCAATGTAATAAATAAATATTGTTAAACATCCAACTAGAGTTATCCAACCCTGACAGATTAAAATTCGAAAATAGAGACAACCAACGAGCACAATCAAATAAAACAACATAGTTTATACACATTTGATACTAACTTTTTATTTTATTCGCAAATAAATTGCTTCTGCCCTTGATTAAATAAATAATTTTTGAAACTTCGTAGTTATGCAAATATGTACGTCTTCACACTATGATTTTATTATTTTTCGCTAGATGCCATTATTACATACTCCTATGTATATACGGAGTAATATACATAGTATCGTTATGTAATGCTGCGGAAAGTCGATTTCGAGATTTCCACAGAAATACGTTTTAGGGGCCCCTGAAACCGAAAAAGTTTTTTTTTTTTCAAAAAGTCCGTCCGTGAACACTACTAGCGCCAAAACCATGCGTAGGATTTTTTCGAAATTGAAGTCTCTATTCATCTGGCTCCAGTTGAAGATTTGAAATTTTGAAAAAGGTTCCTTTAAAATTTGGGGGTACTTTATATGAACCCCCCGGAAATTTTCAAAATTTGATTTTTTGTCGTTTTCCCACAACAATAAAATTGAGGACAGATTTTTCCTTCAAAACATATTTGTTGTCCAAAAATAGTTCTTTCATTAAGGTCACTAATTTTTTGAAAATAATAGTTTTCGCGCAATATTGTGAGTAAAATGAGCAATTTCATAATTTACAAAAATAAGTTTTCTTAAAAACTGCTCCAAATTTTTTCTTTACACTTTTGGTGGGGTAGGGTCAAATGTACCCTATAAGATGACAAACACCATATTGATCTTTTGTTTCTTTTAAATTACAAAAAAGATTTGACTTTCTCACGGCGGTAATACTTGCTTTAGAGAAAATTTCTTCACCCGATTATATTTATGAGTACATATGCTTTAAAATGTCATAAATTTTCTCGAAAACTCAAGTTTTCTGTTAAAATTAGCTCAAAATTTCGCATTTTCAGATACGCTAAAACGCCCCTTTCTCAAAAACAGCTCCCAATTTTTTCTTCAAACTTTTTCACTGGATAGTGCTAATTGCACTGTTTAATATGACGTAAAGTTCATGTTCGTGTATTCTCTTGGTTTTTCAAACATTACACAAATGTATTATTTTTAAACCTTTCTAACGGCGTCAATATGCACATTTGCATCAATATGTTGCGACGGAACACGTCTCTCTTTACGCGACGCGCCGGCATTCATCAACCTTTGAAGGTCAGGGCGCTTATACCCCACGAGAAAGATTTCTAGCGTGGGTATCACCAGTAACGTGCGACGTCCTCTCCGCCG
Organism: Teleogryllus oceanicus; assembly: GCA_964035755.1. NCBI lineage: Eukaryota > Metazoa > Arthropoda > Insecta > Orthoptera > Gryllidae > Teleogryllus > Teleogryllus oceanicus. The sequence continues at coordinate 13,393,982 of CAXIVR010000010.1, forward strand.
CTCCGTCGCCGGGCCCTACCAGTTGTTTATTCTTTTTATAAATTGTTTTACTCTCACAGGAAACCCTACTTGGTACGTGACTTAGGAAACTCACACACATTTAATGACAGGCGATACGATTTGCTTTGAAAAACAATTCATTAGTCGAAAGATTCAACAACACAAATTTTACAAAAATACAATGTGCAAGCCTCTGTCTTGCACCGGTGTTTAAATTGCAACAAGCAATCTTTCTTTCCTAAAGTACTTAAATTACCACAAGCAATTTTTCTTTCCACTCATCTTCAAAATTCATTCATTCAAATTCATCATCTTCAAATTTCCACGCAAATCTCCACTAATCTCATCATGATTTTAAACATTTTAGTATTCATGAAATAACACTCATCATAAACTCACGCTACCAGCTGGCGCGGAATTGAAATATATACCTGTTATTTACTCAAGTCTTATTTTGCAAACTATTACTACAATATTGATCTGTTTAATTTCTATGCTACGCTTTAATTCGTAAATTGAACCACCTAAATTTAAGTACAGCTTATGGGAGGCTAGAAATGCCTTCCTGCCCAAATTCAAATTATAAAACAATTTTAAAATAAATTCTAAAACCAAATAAATTTTCCTTTGAATCTAATTTAACATTCAGCTTTCTGATAGTCTTTATAACTTTCACGGGAACTCACTCTCGTCATCAGTGTCTCGACGGCGTGTACCTCGGGATTCCATTACTCTTATGGGCAGCGTGCTCGCAGATTCGGAGTCGACGTCGGGACGGATCGGCCGCACCTGCCCGCTTCGGGACGGACGGCTGCGCTCCGCACGACTCGTACTGATGCGTCGGCGGTGACCTCTCAAAGTCCACGGCGTTCCCCTCAGGCAGCTCTCCTGCTCGCGATGTCCCAGTTCTTGTACCACCTTCTCGGATGTGCACCGAGTCGTTTCACTCACGTTCGGATAGACCGTGATAATTTGTAACTTTGATTTTCTTCTTCTGGGTAGAAATTCTTCGCAGACGGCTTTCCGGGCGGCGTGCGGTTTGTAACTAGTGGTCTGGCAGTTTTTATCATCAGCTTACGGCACACGTTTCCGCAATTTCACAATACTAGCGTTAGAGTTCTCTCACCGCTCTGGCTCGATTCTACTGAATATAATCTTCGATGTTCGAATCAGCCTTCGTGCTGCAATTACGGGCCAAATTGTCGTTATGCACTAATAACATTCCACTGCACAGTTCTCGTGGCGACTAGTTAACTTTGCGAAAAGCAAAAGTTTCCTGCCACTCACGAATATTAGAGCACTGACTGCCTAAACTCGTCTCACCTACTTTTCTTCTCGCACACACCTCTAACGAAAAACTCGTCCGACTTCCATGAAATTTCAGAAGGGAATGTTCGCTTCCGCGAACACCTGGGATGTCCGATTTCAGACACCTCGCGTGACTGATTCCGACCAATAGCAGCCTCGGGTCTTATCGGCCCTTGCCTAATTGACTGATATCATGATGTCACCGGTTTGACCCTAACCGTCGCTGCGCGTCACCCTCTGACGTCAACTGCGCGCGTTCTTCAAATCTCAGGATGGCTACTCATGGGATGTGGCCATCTCTTGATTAACACATGAGAGGAATGGAGTGCGTCCGTTTCGTCTCAATGTATATATTGTAAATATCTCTCACGCAGTTAATATGCACATTTCTATCGAATTGTATTCATTATTGCATTTGCGAGTGGAAGTGATTCAAATAACTTTAAATGAAGTTTTTCGAAAACTCAATAGATGTGAAAAAGTTCTTTAAAGTCTGCATTTACAGTAATACTTAATAGCCATTTTCTCAAAAACGACTTCACGTTTTTCAATGAAATTTCTATTTATGGCGAAGTTTTACTCTTCATTAACATTCTTGAAGTAATATTTTGGTTCTACGATTAGGAAACAAAAAGTCGAGTAAATGTAAAAAAAGTATGTGGTGACGGTAGATGGCAGCTGACAAGAGGATGGGAAAAGATCGTAAAGCCAGTCCACACCAAGGAAATTAGAAAGCATTACTACGAGAAAGTCTGTGCCATTCTGTAACACCACTAATTTTTTTTACTTTCTCTTGTACATACTTATATAAGGAGTAATATACGCAGTGTAGAGAAAGTTATGTAATGCTGCAGAAAATCGATTTCGATATTTAAACGGAATAACAACGAAAAAGTGTTTTTTTAAACGCCCGTCTGGTGTATGTGAACAACACTAGCGCCTAAACCACATGTACGATCCTTTCTAAAGTAAAGAAACCTCTATATATCTGGCTCTAGTTGAAGGTTTGAAATTTTGAAAAACATTCTTAAAGATTTGAGGATACTTTACATGAAGCCCCTCAGACATTTTCAAAGTCTTCTCAAAAACGGCTCCAAATTCTTTCTTTAAATTTCTTGCAATAATACAGTAAAACACACTTAGAAAGGTGTCATAGGTCATATTTTCACGGTTAACCCCGTTTTTTCGAAAATTGGAAATGTTATATTTTTTCCGCGTCTTTCATATTCTTGAAGTAATATTTCGGTTGTACTATTAGGAAACTGGAAAGTTGACAAAATGTAAAACAAATGTACTTTGTGCGACGATAGATGGGAGCTGACCAGAGAATGGGACAAGACCTTAAAACAAGACCACACCAAGGAAATAAGAAAAATTTGCTTGAAAGTATGTGCCATTCTGTAGCACCTCTAGTTACTTTCTCGCATACATACATATATACGGAATATACAGAAATATACGGAGTATAGAGAAAGTTATGTAATGCTACGGAAATACACGTTTTGGAGTCCCAATACCGAAAAGGTGTTGTTTTCTTTTTCTTTTTTTTTTTTTTTTTTTTAAGTCCGTCTGTGAACACTTCTAGCGCCTAAACCATAAGTAGGATATTTTCAAAACTGAAGAAACCCCTGTCCATCCGGCTCTAGTAAAAGCTTTGAAATTTTGAAAAACATTTCAATATTTGTGGATATATGAAGCCCCGCGTACATTTTCAATTTTTTCACGAAAAATACTCCACATTTTTTCTTTAAATTTCTTGTAAAAGTAGAGTAAATTACACATATAATAGTGACATAGTTCAATTTTCACGGTCAACTCTGAATTTTCCAAAATTGCAGAAGATTGAATATTTTTCGACGTCTACCTACAATTACAAAATTGAAGGAGATAATTTTTCTTCAAATAAAGTATCTTGTCCATAAATAGTTCTTTCATGAGGTCCATGTAGATTTTTTTGAAAATTTTAGTAGTTTACGTGCAGTAGTGCGTGCAATATTTGCAATTTTAAAAAATAACAAAAACTAGATTTTCTCAAAAACGGCTCCAATTTTTTCTTTAAACTTTTGTAAGATGTAGAGCCAGATGAACCCTATACGATGACATAAACAGCATACTACTCTATTCTTTTGTTTCAAAAATTACAAAAATGTATTTTTTTTGTCTCCCACGTCGGCAATATTTACACCAGAGGCGATCTCTTTACGTTATTGTACTTACGAGTGTATGTTCTTTAAATACAGTCAGATAAAGTTTCTCGAAAACTCAACACACTTCTCTTAAAATGAGCTCAAAATTGCGCATTTACCGAAAACACTAAAACGCCATTTTCTCAAAAATTGCTCCAAATTTGTCCTTCAAACTTTTCCAAATATGAAATTTAATATGATGTAAAGTTTATTTTTGTGTATTCATGTGTTTTTTTCAAATGTTACACAAATTTATTTTTTTAACATATGTCCGTTAATATCCACATTTCCATCGACTTCTATACATTACATTTGTGAGTGGAGGTGCTTCAAATGGCTTTAAATGAAGTTTTTCGAATAGTCAGTAGATTCCTGCGAAAAATGCTTTAAATTTCGCATTTACAGTAATGCTTAATCGCTATTTTCTTAAAAGCTGCTACAAATTTTTTAATGAAAATTTCTATTTAGGACGAGGTTTTACACTTCTTTAATATTCTTGAAGTAATATTTCGTTTCTATTATTAAGAAACCGAAAAATTGAGAAAATGTCAAAAAATGTACTGTCGACGACAGATAGCAGCCGGCCAGAGAATGAATCAAGACATTAAAGCCAGTCCCCACCAAGGAAATTAGAAAAAAATGCTACGAGAAAGTCTGTGCCATTCTATAGCACTTATCTTTGAAGATGATTCCATTGCAACAATGAATTTATTAATTTACTTCAAACTCATTTAATTGTTGTATTTTATGTTTATTCATTTAATTATTCAATTTTATTTTTACTTCCCTATTTATTTTGTTTGAATCATTGAAACTACACTGTAATCCTGAAACACCAAGTTTCCCATCTTTCGGAGCCTGCTCCGCAACAGCCTTTCTTGTAAATCTGCATGCCCTTTGAGACGGCTGATAAGGTATGATGATAGCGCCGGCTCCGCAGTCAGCAGCAGTTTGCGACCATTTCCTCCCAGCAGCAGATTGTGACGCCACGAAAAGTCTGAGTACTAAATGCCTCAAAAAACAATGCGAGTTTCTTATTGAGTGGGACCTTTAAACTGCTGAATATAAGTAAGGTTTTGGATTGAAGTAAAATTCTGAAATCAAATAAATGTGACTACAGCTTCCATAAAAAATAGGTTTACGTCCAAAATAATTTGATGAATAAATTTTAATTGATTTTTTAAAATTATTATAGTAATTAATGAAACAAGTGTATAAATAGAGGGTAATTGTATGAGCGGTAGCCTAAGAGATTCAAGAAAACGAGCGACGATAGGAGCGAGTGCAATTATACCGCTTTATACACATGTTCAATATTTTTTCGTTTCCATTTAAGAATAATATAAATTTTCTGAAATTCAAGTACATCTTTCCCATCCGAGACACATTTCATGACGCAGTATTGCTTCTGAAAAAGATCTATTTTAGTGGGCCTTGGTTTGTTTTTGTTTCTACGAAATATTTGCAAATGGAAGGTACTGAACATGTTGCGAATAAAATATTAGAAGCTGACAAAGTTGTGAAAACATTACTTCCCACGAAAAGTAAAGACAGATCTGAGAGACAATACATGTATAAATAATAGGGGAAAAACTAGTCACTTCTGACAAAGTTTTGCTGTAGCGTACTTCTTAGAACTGGTAAACACAACTGACGTTTACATTTTTTTCATTCGCAATCCTAAGATGAAACGTTTTATACGTAAAGCGTTTAATTACTCGCGTTAAATATTTTATGTTGGTCCGTAAGTCAGCTAGCTTAACGTTTACTTCCCCAATTTAGTTTTATTCATTCGTTGTTTATAAGTAGTTGTTGTGGTAAGTAATCTGTGATGTACATTTTTGTAAGCAATATGTAAAACTGCGAATTTTCGGCAGAAAACCTTTTTCACGGTTCTGGTAACGAAAAAGTGGATAAATCTAGTTCTTTAAGTTAGAAACGAAGTCTAACACGTGGAGAAGCCAAAATCCCCGTTTTATGGGTCCTTGGTACTGAAAAATCTATTGACAGTAAAACGTGTCTGTCCGTCCGTCTCCTTGAATAACGCTAGCGGCTAAACCGTTCAGGCGATTTTCTCTAAACTTTTTTTTTATTCCCTGATCGATGGGCTATCGTGACCCCTGGAATTTGAAATAGATATTTTAATTTGAGGGGGACACTAAACATGAAGCCTCTGGGATATTTTCAAAAGATGGATCCATCGTTTTTAATTAAATTTTGATGATGGATAGTGTAAAGGACATTTAAAGGTTGGTGCAGGTCTCATTTTCGTAAAAATTGCTAGCTTTCAGTGAATATCAGATTGGAATGCAACAATGGCACGTCTCGGGAACTCATTTTTCTGAATTACATATTGTTGGGACATAATTTACCTGTATGAAAAGCAGTTATAACTGTGAAATCTGTGTTGATATTTGCTTTTGAAAATATTTAGTTTCTGCACCAAATATTGTACGATTTCTAATGAGCAGAGTTTGGGCAGTATTTAAAAACTTACTTGAAATACGTAGTATTTTAAATCTTTTGTATTTGAAAAACTGTATTTTTGAGTTTTCTTTTCCATGTATTTGAGAGAAGTTTATTTAAAAACAAAGTATGTGTATTTAAAAACAAAGTATGTGTATTTTAAAAAAAGTACTTAAACTATTTCAAATACAAAGAAGATTGATTGGAACTATATTTTCTTTTTGGATTCTGCTAGTGAATGCACTTCATTGAAACAAAAATACAAGCCCCTTTTAGCTGTTGAATTTGGATTCTCTTCATTGTTAAATGATAAATGTAAGTCATTAAAAGTGCTGGAAAATTATCTGGCAATAAAAAACGCGTTAATTCGTTATAACACTACATTATATTCATTCATGCCAGTTGAACGACTGTTTTCCTTCCTTTGCAGGCTTTGTACATTCGCCAACTAGAGGTTTAATGTCTGATGATTTCTTTGAAAAATTCGTATTTTTTTAAAAGAATACATTTCTTTGCGTTAGACATTTTCGATATATTGTTTCAAAATGTTATACATATGTTTACAATACATTCAAATATTTTTGTTCTCTCTCTGTATATGAAAAAAACATGATTTTCTTGCATCAATATGTATTTAACGACAAAATATTTAAGAATATTTTTTTTAAATTTAATTGCAATTTTTACTAATTTATGTGGCAGACTGGGCCATCAGGCCCTCTTCCGCCTAACCACGTAATACATAAATTTATAGATAAGAATTGAATTAATAGATACATTTAGTAAATAAAAACAAGTAAATAATAATACTTAGTAATAAGTAAATAATACAACTTACAGATGTCATGCCCCTGGACTCAAAGCGTGACAAGAATACATCGTCCAGCATTTGCCTTAGCGACCGGGAAACCAGGGAAAACAAAGGAAGTGTGCATGCTCTTCAACATTGAGCAACAAAAAAATATAATTAAGATAATTTTAAAAACAAAACAAACATTACTGACTCAGGAAAACTCTAAAGGTTTGTCCGAAAATATAAATTCTAAGAGATATTAATTTAGCAATACGTATCAAATGTTGACAAAAATCTAAAATACATTCATGAATCATAAAAAGCAATATGAGAAATGCACACAATCACCCGGCCAGGACGACGGCTTAGGGCCGATTTTAGATTTCAACATCATGTACCAAAGGAAAAGACGCATTCAATCAGAGCCATGACAAAGTTAGATAATAATGAATTAGAAAAATACTGGTAGATAATACAAAAAACCTTTTAACCCTATAATATACTTAATTTAGACTAATTATACTATTGTTAATTAAATTAAGAACTAACTTAAGAAAACAAAGAAAAGAACAAAACTGTTAAAAAGCCCTATAAAATTTACATTTAACTTACAATTGAATTTAATTTTAAATTTAAAATTTCCATGAATTTAATGGAAATTTATTAATGAAATAGGTTCTAGGCCAATGTTGAGTTACATATTTATATAATAATACATGTTATACTAAAATTTAATATATTGTATCGAGTGTATAGGAAGTTTCAGAATGAAATCTGGTATTCACTTTAGATTGCCCACGAATGGTCATGCAGAATGGCACGCACCCTGCAAACACAACGTAGTCTCTACCTTGACTCACCTGTCAAGCATAATGAATGGTGTTACTATTAATAAATAAGTACATTATGTACATTTCAAGAGATTGCAAATGAAAGTACGTGATCTTTAAATTTTATTGAATTTGCTTATAAATAAATTCTCAATTTTTATATGAAGATCCTTCTGCACTGAACATTGGGCTATATAAATAACGCCATATTTCTATGGCAGTTTTATTAAGTTTCCAGCCCTTCATCTGTATATCAAGTACCACATTTCTTGAACATGATCCATTCTTTTGCATTATAGCTAACAAACAATTCATTAGACATTATTTGAATAACAATGAACCTATTTGCAACCTTTTTCAGTGTATATCACTTATTTTTTCATCGACATCCTATAGTACGTCTGAACTATCCTTCTGAAGCAACATCAATTGTATCACAAGACAACTTATTATACATTACAATCCCTATATAAAAAATGATCTTTGGGTTTTATTGCAATTATTAATGGTTGTTGTGATGCAAAAGCACGACAATCATTTTCTGTATAAAATTATAAATTTCATTACTTTTTTGACAAAAAGTCATTCAAAATATGTAGGTAAACAATTTTCCAACATCTAAATCAAAACCAACAAAGCATTCAAAATATTCAAATTGCAAAAGTTGACGAAAACATCATAATTACTCCATTAGATACACTACAATCAAACTGCCATTTTTCTCATTGAATATTATTTTGTAGTAGCAAAATCAGAGTTTGGCAAAATCATCTGTCTTGAGTTTTGGAACATACCTAAATTGTAGAGATAAATCCAGATCTACTTCTGAATACAATGACACTTTCAATTGCAATAAAAGTTAATTGAAAAAAAAAATTCATTCTACATCAACTAATTGTGAGTTGTATCACTGACAGTGGCAAAGCATAGAGTTAATTATTTCATGGTCTGAATAAACATTTATAAAACCCACACACACATGCACACCGCACATACTTGCTTTGCAAAATATATAAACATGTCAACTGCAATAAATGTTATCCCTATGATCACAAATTGAAATTTGTAACAATGTTATAGCAAATATGTTAACAACAAAGTAAAAATTCAATCATGCTAACTCAAATCAATCAAATGTCAACAGTACAATTGAAAGGGTGTTGTAAATGGTTCTCCTTGCTTACTTTGGTGTAGGCTACCTAGATTAGACCACTCAGTCTATCACTTTTTATATAAAATAGCCATTTGTTTTACAAATTTATCAACACTGTAAAATCCATGAATAGATACGGAATGCAGAGCTCTTTTGAATGCAGCTGGCTCAGGCAAATCTTTGAGGTGCTTAGGTAGATAATTGTTCAAAGTCAGGTATGGAAGAAGTAATTTTACGTGGGTGTTAACAGGTGTTACAAACAGATCTTTATTCCTTGTATTATAACAATGAACAACTGATTACTTTGAACACAGATGTGATTTGTATTTCACAAAAATAATGATGGAAGTTAGTAGAAACACAAGTTGTAGACAACTTTTTAAAACACTACACACACAACCATTGCATGCAAGTACATTTACGATAATGTATTTTGGGTTGATTTCTGGTTTACTGTGCATCTCAACCTAGCCCTCCTCGATTAGTGGCTTGGACATGATTTTTTTTAACCACAAGAAAAGTTAACCTCAGAACATTATTCCGTATAATAAGATGGAGTGAAAGTGGGAAAAATTCAATATATGAGCTGATTCAATTTGCAATACTTTCCTGATGTGTTGAAAATCTACACTTCAAGAGTTCGCAGAAGAATGAATGTGTGGTGATATTAATTTTCTAGTAAATTAATCCTAAATGTTTACATACTTTTCTCGAATTAATATTAGGCAATGAAAACATTGGATATATGCTACTGCACCTTTTGATTTTGTTAGAAGCCCACCATGGTATCATATAACTTACACTGTGCTGCCCACCATACCTGCATTTCGAGAACCACGTTTCTCGAAAACTCTTGGATTGTTTTCTATCAACTTTTTCTTCAAACGGCATCACTTCAATCTAATTATTCAATTACAAGTCAAATGATTCAAGATATTCACAGAATACACAGCATTCAAGATGCACAGAATTTCCCATCTCTAAGTTGGTCCAAGTGAACTTGAAATATTCCGTATGTTACGAATTTTGATAATATTGCAAAATAAAAATATCAAGTACACCAGTAGAATTTTCGTTCGAACACTTCCAAATATCTCGCTAGTCAAACCACTTACCTGTCATCTTACGAAAAATCTTGTGTCCTTGTTCGAGCCAAGGGGAATATCAAGAGGTGAACAGAACAACGAGAGTACTAAACGTGAAAATTGGTAACAATACAACAGGAGCCTTGATGATTTGATCCTATGATTCTCTCCACATGAGAAAAACTCATGATACACCGTCATGACATACTCTTTGCACCATCCCACCCCGCCGAAACCCCACCCACGGAAATACCAATCCAGGGCTTCCAAGAGCATGTTAAAGCTCCTGAACAAAATAGCCTTGCCTCAGTGCTGCGCTCGAACGGTTGGCAACATTACTAAGATACAAAACGTGGTAGTTGATGTTTACGTAAAGATGTGACGCGCAATACGAATCTCCTGTAAAGCACCCGCCATACCTACTACATTCGCATGCATGCTGTCAAAATTAATAGGGAGTTTTAGTGCTACGCGTAAGGTAGCAACGTTATACACTAACAGTCACTTGACGGACATTGAAGTCATAACATGGTTTCTTAGACCTAAGAATTAGACCACGATGAACACCTATTTGAATAATTATTATTTTTTCTTACTATAATACAGAGAAACCTTGTACAACGCTGGCTATTTTTTAATCATAACAAGTGAAAAGAAAAATAATGTACAAAAATGTGTTATGGCATTATCATGTCCCGTCAGAAATGCGGAAAATTCAGTGGAAGACGGTTACGCAGAATTTAGTTACAGCTGGCGGCGCTAGCCGAATTCGTTTACTGCGTTCCGTGAAGTCACGGAGGTTAAGCGAATTCGAGACTCGCGGGTTCCTGGTAGAGATGGGCTTAACAGCTTTTCTTCAATAGTTGTTATCACAAAAACAGCTGACTCGTACTAGCTGTTATTAATAACAGTTGAAAAATAACAGGTCCATCACCAGCAACTTAACATGGCCGACTGATAAGAGTTAAAGCAGTTGTAGTGACTGCTAAGAATTAAACCACGCAAAACGAATACCGTTGGTAGCACCGTAAAGCTTGTGCAGCTATTTCCTTGCACTATTTTCCCCAATATGTTTGGACAGAGAAGCAGACTGGATGAACGAGACTGGATTAACTGCCAAGGATGAATATTAATTCATATAATGTGTAGAGAATGTGTATAGAATATAGAATATTACTAAAATGAAAGTGATTCGGGTTCAGTTTGGGAAATATTCTTTCAAATATGCAACTTGTGCATAGTGAAGTGACGAGTGCCAAAAATAAAATAGGAGAAACAGTGTTTTTGCTTACCTATAGCTTAAGTGTTAATGATTATCGAATATCAAGTATTATAATGAGTTATTTGACCGTAACTCATTTCATTTTATTGGACCTAGGAAAATATTAGTTGATCCCACATAAGCAGCAATGGGACAGAAATAAGTTAACGTAATGGACGGACTTAATTTAAAGGATGATGATGATGATGATGATGATGATGATGATAAAATAATAATAATAATAATAATAATAATAATAAATATATAATAATAAAAATAGTGTGGCACATGGTGTGTAATAATGACGCATTATGTATTAATGAATCTATAATTTGAACACTGGCAGATCATGATTGATTAGCTGCAGTGAAACTGTTATCGTACAAAATGGTTGCCACAAAAGCTTGTAGTAGTTCGGATTAGGCCCAATAGGTTGCAGTTCTAGGCATTTCAAGCGATAACAGCCAATAACAGGATAAACGAAATAACTGTTATTTCGCGTAACAGTTACGCAACGTTAACGGTTAGAAATAACAGTTTAGCTGCTAGGCACATCAGTCCTTGCCAGTAGATAGGCGGGCCTGTTCTTATTTGAATTGTATTTGAATTTAAATTTAAATTTGAATTCCGCTATGTGGCCCCTCCGTGGGCCAATAGCGTCGAAGGCGCAAGGCGCGGTGCGCAAATCTACAGGCCAGACCCGGCAATTATTAACATGCTTTGTGTGTAAACGAAACGGTTTCATCTGAACGTTTTTGCCAGAGCGTTTGTGTGTTTCTGCGTTCGTGTTTCTCGAAATGCCCCAATTTAGGCGTTGTTGGGTACCCAATTGCCGATACAACCAAAATAGAAGGAGTGAACAGCAATTCTTTAAGTTTCCAAGAGATCCTGAAAGGTAAGCGATATGAAATGCTTAGCATGGTTCTATAACAATTTTTTCATGTACTATTTAGTGACGTAGTAAATTAACTATGTCACTAAATAATACATGAAATTAATTTACATAATTTAATTATATGCGAGGATATTGTAAACACAATTATTATGAACATCCAATGTATTGAAGTCATGAAAGCACTGGTTGCTTTAATAATCATGTAATTGATAAGTTATAATAGCTATATTAACATTAAGGTGATTTTGATATAACTATAATAGCTCAATAATCATTACTAATTTTATTACAGTGTATGAAATGGTTAAAGGCAATTGGGGACCTGACTTTGTGCATCTAGCCCTTGGGGAAAATTTTCATAAGGTTGAGATATGTATGTATGGAGCACTTCACGCTGGAAATGTTCACTGCAGCAGGCAGACTAACACATAATGGAGCCATAATTTTTGCTGATGTCGTCCTGAGTTTCCGGAGGGTGCACTCAGGTCATTTATAGAAGGCTTACCACAACAAAAGGTGTACGTTTCATTATTATTATTATTATTATTATTATTATTATTATTTTTATTATTATTATTAGCAACTAGAAGGTGTAATAAGAAAACTTTTTTCGTTTTTAATTTAATTAAACATCCTTATTTCATTTGCAGGATCTGCTCGGCATGTAGTGGACAACATTTCTCCTGAGTTCTCGGTTGCTAAATGAAGAGAAAAAATCCTGTAACACGTGGTGTAGTCAGAATCTCAGTTTTGTGGATCTTGATGCCGAAAAACCAACTGGAAGCAAAACGTCTGTAGTATGTGAACAAACATAGCGCCTAAACCATGCGTAGAATTTTTTTCAAATTGAAGAAACCCCTGTCAATACGTATCTAGTAGAAGGTTAGAAATTTTTAAAAACCTTCCCTTTTGTTTTTGGGGAACTTTATATGAAGCCAAGAAATGATTCAGAATTTTTCAAAAGTGGCACCAAATTTTTGTTTTAATTTTTGTAAGAACAGAGTAAAATACTTATAAAGGTGGCAAAGGTCCAATTTTCAAGATTAACTCTGAAATTTTCAGAAATTTTAAAAGTGTGCGTTTTTATGATCAACTTCTTACAATTACAATATTGAAGTTAGAGACTTTTCCTTCGAATTAAATTTGATGTGCATAAATAGTTCTTCATTTAAGTGTGAAGATTGTTATGTAAATATTAGTTGTTTTTGTGCAACTGTGGGTGAACTATTTGGAATTTTAAAAAATGACAAAAAGATTTTCTCGAAAACGGCTCCCATTTTTTTCTGAACAGTATTATATTTATGAGTACATGCGCTTTAAATAATGTCAAGTAAATTTTCTCGAAAACTCAACACTTTTTTATTCAAATGAGCTCAAAATTACTCATTTTCAGAATAGCTCAAACACCATTTTCTCAAAGGTGGCTTCAATTTCTTCTTTAAACTATTTCAACGAATAGTGGTAATGGTACTGTTTAATATAATATAATGTAATGTTCATTTTTGCGTATTCTTTTGTTTTCCCAAAATTGCACAAATGTTTTTATTTCTTTCAATATCTCATGCCAGTAATATGCACATTTCAATGGATATATTATTGAATTTGTGAGTGGAAGTTCTTCAAATTACTTCAAATGAAGTTTTCGAAAACTCAAATAGATTCCAGAGAAAAGAGCTCAATTTTGCATTTACAGTAACGCTTAACGCCTTTTCTTAAATGGCTTCAAATTTCAGAATAAATTGCTATTTAACACAAAGGTTTTAGCTCTTTAATACTCTTAAAATAATATTTCGGTTCTACTATTTGGTAATCGAAGAGTTGAGAAAATGGCAAAAATGTATTTTGGCGGCGATAGATGCCAGCTGGCAAGAGGATGAGGAAGACCATAGAGCCGTCCACTCCAAAGGAAATTAGAAAACTTAACTTCGAGAAAGTCTGTGCTATTCTGTAGCACTTCCAGTTACTATATGTAATTTAGTAAATCCAAACTGCAGGACCACTTTCTTGGAGACATGTACCAAATTGAAGTTTTTGGGATTCAATTTAATAAAAATTGTATTTTTGAGTGATAATCATTTGGTGTTTCTGTTGCAGTAAATTTTTATCTCAGGTGTTTTTGGCCCACTATGTGTCTTGTGAACTATGTATAAGTCTTTGTGTAACAGTTAGGCATTTTTACCAGGAAGCATTAGCTATTTTCTAAACATATTTCTGATGGTTCTTGAGATGTCTGTTGGGTATAATCTCCTGCGTATGATAAGTGCTTTTATTTAGTTATATTGTTTGCAGAAATTGTGTGCTTAGTCACATAACATGATTGGAAAGACATGAAAATATTTTTAGTAATTGAAAACTGTTCAATACCTGTATCAAATTTTGAGTAATTCTGGATATATTATCGACCTTTGGGTTTCATCCACGATCCATTGAGCAACTAGCCATGCTTTTGGACAAATATGTAGCCTGTGATATCGGAATATTAGTGAAACCTACCAAGTCCAAAAACTCTGCTTTGAGATTAATGAAGTTGAAGTAGAATCATATTTTTTTTTACTTGTTCATCACTTGTACTAGGAAGGAGGTAAAACATGTTTCTTGTAATGCAGTTTAATGTGTAATATTGTTTTGAAGAAAGCAAGCAAAAAAAGACAGATTTTGTGGACTGTTTGTGCAAATGCAAGTTTCCTGTTTATTTATAAAACTTATCAATAATATTCATTTGTATTGTACCTTAGTAGAATTTTGATAATAGGCTGAAATTTGACAGGTGTTGATAGCTGGAATGTCATTTTAATAATGATGCAATATTAAGGAAGTAATGGTCACTAGTTATATTTGGACAATTGTCTAAATTCATGGTTTCAATATTTAGTCAATGGCAAAGTAAAATAATGTTTATGTCTGATTACTTGCTCACATTTATTTTGTAAAAAATTGTATTATTGTTTATATTGTGTATGACTATTTACATAATTTAGAAATAAATATTGTGTTTATAAAATAACTTTTTATTTTGCACTACCTGGACAATAATTCCATTCAGTGACTTAGGATTCCAAATCCTAATATTTTAGTCTTCTTAATTGCTTAGCGTATTTTACATAAAAATAATGTATTCATTTGACGCCATTTTGAAAACAACTTCATTTAAATGTCCCGGTCGTCAATCTTCGACGCTATTGGCTCAATCGGGGGCCCAGATGGCGGCTTCCCCCCTCCATGAAAATTAGAAATTTGAATAAGAGCGTTCGGATTAACATTGAGTGCCGTCTCTATTAGTATACTCTCTGGGGCACATCCGTAGTTCTTGGTCGGGCGACGGCTAGGAAGCCCGGGATTCAACGGCGCGCCCTGGCCAGAAGGGAAAAAGGCACTGACTGACTGCGACGTGACGAGACTTGACAAATACAGTACTCAGAAATGGAGGTTAAAGGCCCCTTTCACAATGAAAACATAGGAAAGAGGGGTTAAATGTTGGGCCCGCTCGGGATCTTACAACGTTCGCAAGAAACAGAAGACTTAAAAGAGCTTGAAAGCCAAGCTTGTGTTTTGTTTGTCGAATAAGGAATGACAATCACAGTTCATAACTCAAAATCAATCGAAGTCGATAGGCGAACTTTTTTGGGGGGGTTTGTTTGTCGTATTTTTTTATCTCAAATCGATTCTACCCAACCAATAGTAACAGAATGCCCCCCCCAATGAAATTTTATTTTGCCTAGTTTTTCAAGTGAATCCCCAACTCTTCGCTTATGAAGTCTTTTTAATGTCTATCGTCGCAAGTTAATGCGCGTTGGCAGGGGTGGGGCGAGCGCTTGCACTACGCCGCAAACCCCGCCCAGCTCGAAGCCGAAACCTGCATTGCTCGGGCGTTCTAGAGGCGGTTGGGGCATTTTGGGAAATCGATTTTTATCGTATCAGTCTTCCCCAGCCCAAACCCCAGACCCGGTGGAATTGATGCGTTTCCCGCATTAAATTCCGTCATTTTTGGGGGATTTTAAGGGCCCATAGAATTTGGGGCGGCCTGGGAGGAAAGAAAGGGCAACAAATTCCAATCTTGTAGCGACGAGGCGGGGCTAAAATCGGCCCGAACACCCACGCTTTCCCCGGATGCTCGAAAAAGAAACCGGGGTTTTTGTTTTTAGATGGGAAAGGAGTTGAGGGGTTCCCCGCCCAATTGCTGTCTGGTTTCCCGATCATAATCCGATAACATGTTGTGGCGTCCTCGCCGCAAAATCCCGCAAGTTTCGAATTTCGGGGCCCGAACGGGGCGGGTTTCCAGCCCAGCTGAACCCCAGTTTGAGGGAAACCAGAATACGAACGACGAAATCGACGAAGCGGACCCACCTCACCGAAACGTTGAATTCGGCTTTCGCGAAATACTGTAGTCACGCGAGAAGAGAATTTCCCCCTGAGCTCTCAGACGGAAAAGAAGGATTTTACGCGAACTGCCAGAAATCAAATTTCATCCCCGCATGGCGACCCCCGTTAGGGGAGGGGGGCCCCATTTTCCCGGAATTCGCTCACTCTCGAGGAAAAAACTGCTCAAGGGTAAAAACTTTTTCGCAACCTTCACGAGAGGCACATTTATCTTTCTCGTCCCTGGGCCGAAAACCCCGGGATTCCCCCGATTCAGAGCAACGCCGGGGCGGGGGCCCCCGGCGCTCCACCACCTCAGCCCGTTTACGCGGGGGGACGACGCGACGAAAAGCGAAATCTTCGCAAACGCTCGAGTTGCAGTTCCGCGCGTTTAAAACGGCGCCGCCGCCACCAGGGCCCCAGTCACCGGTGGTGCGCCATTGGCGGGGGGGCCACCCAAACCCTTTGGGCCCCGTTGTTCCCCCCTCCCCCGGGGGCGCCGAGCGGAGAGGAGCCCGAAAAGCACTAACAACATCGGTGAGGCGAGCAGCCCCCCGGATGGTCTGAGGGGGCGCAGCTGCGTGCTCGGGGCGGGGGGGAGAGGGTTTCTTCCGAGCCCCTGAATGGGCCGGCGCGCGGTTATTTCAAAGGCGGAGGATTGCGACCATCCCCCCAATAAAAACCTGGCAAAAATAAATTAACCCGGGAAAGACCAATCAGTCTCCTCTCCATCCTAGGAAGACGTTTGAGAGACTGTTTTGTCGCTTTTGCAACGGGAAATACTCGCCCTTTCCAGAGATGAGAAATTTGGATTGAGGGTAAAGCCCGCGCAGCACTAACGCGGTTTTGCACGGATCGGCCCCCCCTCGAGAGAGGCAGAACTTGCCAGCCTTTCTGACATGCGATGGGCCTTTCTTTTCTGTGGGGCCCGCGGGGTTTACCCTGCCCCCCCGAGCGGGGAGGCGATTGCTATGTCAGATTGATCGCGAGTTTTTTCTGACAGGCAGTTCAAAGTGGGGTCAACAACGTATATTTGTCCCCCAGACGAGCCGAGGCGGGGGCCCCAGGGGGGGCTTCTCCACCTTTCGGCTTATGTTGATGCGCCGCTCCTGCTGAAACCAAACGGTTCCGCCGGGGTCCTGATGTTGCGGATGATTTCCCTACTACGAAAACGGCGAACGTCAGGGAGTCGTCAAGTATTTGGACTCCGCCGCCCTTCCTGAATGGCCAGTCGGAAACACTGCCTGAACCTGATAAGGGGCGCCGTCAACTTTACTCGTAAGAGGGAAACCCCCCGAAACGGGGAGCTTGGCGGGGCGCGCTGCTGGAAAACGAAGCGGATATCTGGGCGGGAAACGACGGGTCTCCGCTGCGCGCACGCCCCATTCCGGGGTAAAAAACAACACGCACTTTCCGAAACCCCTTTTCCCCCCGAACTTGTGCCTTGAAGCGGGGACTACACCGCGGGGTGCGCCCGGGGGGTACGCGGGGAAATTTTTGCCGCGTTCTCCTTTAACTCTGCGTCCCATTCGGGGCGCGGAGAATAGAGGCCCGCCGCGCCCGCACCGCCCAACCTCCGCCAAGACCGCACCCCCCCAATGCTGACGTGTTCAGAGCCGGGCGTGGAACAGTTCCCCGGGGGAGCTGCGGAAACGGGCTCCAGGGGGCTGGGGCCGTCTTGGGATCCTGGGGAAAACCCGGGATAGCGGCGAACAGCGACGGGACAGGGGCCCTTTCCCCAGAAAAAGGGCCCCAAAACACGTCGCCTTACCCGCGCACTTCCCCCCACAAGTTGAGCTGCGGGGCGCGGGGGGCAGATAGTGGTGGGGGGCGGTCGCCGCTCACCAACGCCGGGAAAAGGGGGGGGGGGAACCGCGCCCAGCGGGGCCGATCCCGCCAGGGCCCGGGGAAGCGCCGGGCCACGGACGCCTGAGTAAAGTCGGGCCGGGGGTAAAAAAGTTAATAGTGTACAGGAAGGAGTGTTTTTGGGAAAGCGGGGGAATGTGGTTATATAGTTTAAGAAAAAAGTGTGAATGAAATAAAAGGAAAAAAAAGAAAAAGAAATACCTTTTAATGAACTTGATGAAAACCCTTTTTTTATTTATTATTAAAATTCCCCAAACGCCCAAAAAGGGTTTTACATAGTTTTGTTTTTGAAAGTTTAGTTTATTTAAGAAGCCTCCCGAAACTCCATAACAGAAAATGTGGAGTTATATTTTATCCGTTTTTAAAATTCCTACCAGGGTTTACTGGGGGAGGGAAATTAAAAAATGTCTATGTCTATGTGTTATGCTTATGTTTGTGATTATTGGGAATATTTTTCTCCAAAGCGCCCCAAAGCCCAACAAGTAAGAGACGTTGCGTCAAAACCACAAAAAAGTTTTAAACCATTTTGGGATTGTAAACAAACCCTTAATTAAGGTCAAAACAAATTAAAAAATGTTGATCCCCCTTGGATTTGTAGAATGGGTGAAATTCCTTTGGGAATTTAAGACAATTTTAAATTAAAATTTTCGTTTTATAATATATAACGCACACACAAAACATATAAAGCACAAATTTAAATTTTCATATTATTGACAGCCATTCCTGTCTGGTCTTGATTTTCCTGTTCAGATGAAATATGGTTGCTTAGTGAATTCAGGAATATGCTTTTTAAAGAGTTAACATTTAGTAAAACATCATTACATTTCTTTGGGGTTTTAGATATGCAATTATGGCCTTTTGAACTTGCAATATTTTATTTAGATGTATTTTTGAATGGAACCGCTCATAACGAAATTAGTGATAAATATTCCTTGTTTTTTTACGGGAGTCAAAATATTTAATGTTTTGACTGATGTGCTACATTATTTGGTGGCAATCAATACTTTTGTGTGGGGCGTGCGGGGGTGTGGTGTTTATTCCCCGTTCAACTATAATAATTTTTCAGGATGTTGAATAATTTTTTATGGAATGACTGAATTCAATTTTGATAATTATAATTTTGATTTGAAAAAGTATGTGGGAAAAAAATTGGAAATTTGATGGGTATACAGTTCTTTAAAATAAACTAGTGAGAACCGCAAAAATTTGAAAGGGGGATCTGAGATAAATGTAAAATACTGTACCCAGACTAATGTTCATAATATATTGCATTGTGTGGATCTTGATGGTATAACGAAGATATTCTGTGATGAGTTCCCAACATTTTGAACACGTATGGCCCATGACCAGGTGGCAATGCAATATCGACACAAAAGATATAGCACTATTATACTGAAGGATATTATTTCTAAAGTTTTTTGATGTGTCATCATCTCCTATAAACAACTGTTTGATTTCTTCTGGCATATTACTCGAAAATATACTTATTTTCCCATTTAAGCAACACAGTAAATCGTTTCTAGAATTTCTCTCACATGGAAAGTACAAAGCAGAACAAAACTGACATTTCATAGACAGTGACCCAATAGAAAACGAAATGACTTCACTCTCACGACACCTACGCTGACTTTCTCTTTCCCTGCGTCCAGTTAATGTACGTTTGCGTCTTTTGGGGCGCGTGGGCAACGATTCGGAATTCGACATAACCTATGAACAACTTTACCATTTTAGTGCAACCGTGCAAAACCTACTGTCCGAATGTTCTTTACAAAATATACCACAAAAGCAAATACATGCAAACTGTCAACACCACAATGCAATTATTACACTGAAACAATACCTTGACGAATTGTAAACAAATCTCAACGATCAAAACAAAACATCAAGCAGCGTGGACTTACACCTATGGACTCATGTATATCGATTTTGAAACTGCCACCCTTAGAAAGAAAACAATTGACTATTGATAAGCGTACTATTAAAGAATGATTTAATTAATTAATTTACACTGTAAATGTTGTGAATCAACACAAACAATATCTGATAACACATCTAGGATCAAATTCTTCATTTAAAGAAAAATACGGTTCAGTAGAAGCTCTAAACGAAGCCATGGCAGAATACCTTTTTTTTTAATATATAGATTTTTCTTATTGCGTCAAGAGAAAGAATTACCAAGAAATAATTTAGTAATTTCCAAATTAAGTTTTTTAATAATTTTGTTTGAAATGGAATCATTTCTTGCAGTTTTGTGAATATTCAATTTTTGTGTTATTTTTTCAACTTCTGAAAGTGAAATAAATGTTGTGTTTGAAGGACAAATAATGTGAAAAGAGATTTAAAAAATTCACTTTCTGACTGAAAATTTGATCAGTTACAGAGTTTGGTGAAAAGACTCTACCAATTGTGCAATCAAATTTAATTTTGAAAATTTATGTAGGCAGATGCATGTAGGCTGTTGTTTAATATTGGAACAGGAGAATAAGTTTAGTTAATTTTGAACTGTGACATTGTGGTCTGATGTAGTGTATTAGTGCAATATAATTTTGAAATTTGTCTAATTCATATTAGTCTACATGTACTTTCAAAGTTCATGGTTACTTATTAATTTTTCCTTTAATGTCAAGGAGTTTGTTGCTAAAATGTCCTTTTTTATTTATTTATTTTACGTCAAAAAAAAGTTAAAAACTGCGTATGACGTGCTTGAGGAAAAGTGAATTGAGTGCATTTTCAAAATTCTGTGATCCTACACTAAGTCATATACAACTTAAATTTTGAATTTTGAAAGGAGAAAAACAAAAACTCCCATGTAGTAAAATCTATTTTCAAGGATAAATAAGCAATAAATTTTGAATTTTGAAAGGAGAAAAAAACAAAAACTCCCATGTAATAAAATCTATTTTCAAGGATAAATAAGCAATAAATTTTGGCTCATTACTCCTGCCGCGACAACATGGAAACGATAATTTGAATAATTGTATTTCCACTGAATTCTAGAAGATGACAGAAAATGAAGTTACATTTATGTCCAGAAGCAAAACAAGGGGCCATCTCAGCATTTGCTCAATGGATCAGGGAAACTGGACGAAAAACCTGATCGAGATGGGGGATGTCTTAGATTATGTTTGGATGTATTACTTAATAAGATTTAAGTAATATGTAGGGAGAGATAGGGTGTGAATGGAAGGTTTAAAGTTTTTGCTGGAATATCTAAAAGCATCTAGAAGTGTTTTAGTAAATTTTTCTGTTTCTATATCAATTTTTTGTGCATTATCTATTTATTCTGAATTCTGTTTTTTAGGAAGTTAAAATTTGAATTTATGTATGTACATTATGGTATATTCCAGTTTATACGAATGTTATGAAGAAGTAATTAATTTTTAACAGTGGAGAATTAAAAAATTTTAATGAGAAGATGATCAAAATCTAATTCAGGAAGTGAAAATTGAGAGCATTGTAGATTTATTCTTCTGGTAATTATTTTACTAAAAATATCTGGTATTGTTGTGATTAGAGTAATAGGGGGTCAAGGAGATATATGACTAAATTATTTAATATATATTTGTTGTAATGAATACAAATTTAAAGGGTTTGTTTCAGGATTTATAAGTAAAATAGAGAGTAAATTGTGTCACTTAATTTAATTTGTAAAGCTATACGTTCTAAAATGTTATAGATAAAAATATTTGTTGATGAAACTTAGAAATTATTATTATTATTATTATTATTATTATTATTATTATTATTTTGTAATGGAGGGAAATCTTATAGATACGGCTGAGCCGGTTATGTCGGACTCTCCATCATGGCCTCACCGACTAAAACCTAACCTCCATTCTCTATGCTCCTGAGTTTCTCCATGGAACCGTCAGACATTACTTCATGGAGGAGCAGGCAGATGGCTGAGTTGTTTCAAAGCCGCCGCTTCAAGGGCGGAGTCGTTCTTCTTCCTTTTCATGATGAACGTCACGAACTCTTGTATGAGGCACCACTCTTTCTCCGACTTCAGCATGTGCTGCACCATGTTATTTGGCGAGATGTCCTGGTCTAACTCGCTGTTCAGCTGAATCCTCTGACTATCCCATGCTCCACACTCGAATATCGTGTGCCTTGCGTCGTCGTTTACTTGTCCACAAAACACGCACGAGTCGTTTGCTCTTCTGAACCTGAACAGGTAGGACTTGAAGCAGCGTGCCAGAGAGCACCTGTCAGAGGTAAACGTTTACCTCCCCATGACCTCTATTGAACCATGGTTCGATGTGTGGTATTAGTTCATATGTCCATCTACCATTTGTTTCTTTCTCCCATCTCTCCTGCCATGCGGACAGGAGAGACGTGCGTGCCTTCTCTTTTATGTCTTCTTTCAGCTTGCGTAGAGGTCCCGTGCAGATGTCAGTGACTCTCTTCGCTTCGTTATAAACGACCTTCCTTTCTCTGCCAGAAGGTCTATAGGGGAACTCTGGCCAGAACCCTACGGCGCTGTCGGGACCGTGCGTAGGCTGACGTTATTCTTAATGCTACCCTTCTTGTACTTGTGCGACCTTGCATTCATGGAGGCTTTCGCAAGTCTGTCCGCTCACACTGGGGCTGCATACAGCATTTGTGATTGACAGCACAAGCAATCAGCCTCGTTTCGCTCTCTCGGAGGGCCTCCACGTTTGGCATTAGCCTGGAGATATTGGCCCCAGTTCTCATTGCCTTATCATGATATTGTTGATGTAAGGCCCAAAGTTGAGCCTGTGGTCAAGTTCGACTCAGATATGTTATCTGTCGTCTCCAGGTAATGTCGCCTCCCCAACCCAATAATGGGTACGAAGACTCTGCGGTCCGTAACCAGTACTGCTCTCTGTTTTCTACAGCCATGTGAGGAGTCTCCTGTCGCCATCTTTTACCCTGAAGAGGGTTTCTGTTCACTTTCTCTCGATCAGGTCGACTTTGTTACTCGTGGATGATCAGAATGTCGTCTGCGTACCCAATAAGGTGGGGTATTGGCATGGGATGTCTATGTGTAGCAGCTTATCATACATTACATTCCATATGAATGGTCCCAATCTCGAACCTTGGGGCACGCCACATGTCACGTCTTCCCCCATTGCGAAGAGGTTCGTATAGACTCCTCCTCATGAAGATAGTCTCAACCATTCTCAGAAGGTATTCAGGGACTTTCTATCTATCAGAGCTCCATGATGTCCTTCCATCTGGCGCTATTGAACGCATTCCTGATGTCTATGGCCACCAGAGCAGAGAATCCTTTCTTCTTCCCGTCACCCCTTTTGGCCTGTTCCGCAATCCTGACCACTTCGAGAATGGCGTCAGTTGTCGTCCGCCCCTTCCGGAAGCCATACTGTTTAGGGGATAGGTCTGATAGGTATACCTCCAGCCTTGATATAATTAGTCCCTCTAGTAACTTTCCCATGGTGTCCAGGAGGCAAAGCGGTCTAAAAGACGAGGTCTTGTCGAGCGGTTTATTACCTTCCGGAGAAGGATGAGTTTCTGCCTCTTCCATCTTCTGAGGAATATTCCATCCTGAGACATGAGTTAAACACGAGAGTAGATAGTCAGGATGTTGCTCTGCAACAATCTTGAGCATTTCGCCTGGAATCCCATCCGAATCCCGGAGCTTTCCACATTTTAGGCTATTTGCAGCCCTCCGTAGTTCGTCCGTCGTAAACAGGACTCCCTCGTCAAAAGAGAAGACGCTCGGTCTTTGTCTTGTCCAATAATGGGGAATAGGTCACTTATGACTTTCCTCACCCAGTCTGGATCGCTCAGTCCAGGCGTCCTCCTCCATTCTAAGCTTCTGGTCACAATTTTGAGGCCATGCCCACTGGTCACTTTCGACTCTTCGGTGAGCCTCTTCCAACATCTGACCTTACTTTTTTTAATCTCTTCTTGAGTAGTTTGAGTCGTTTTGTAATGCTCTTAAATGGATTCTGTCTTAG